>JBAMNC010000752.1:0-600000 GCA_037902135.1 Cetoscarus ocellatus
ATTCTCATGAGGGCACAAAAATCAGCTTCTCAACGAGAGGATTAGACAGACTAACTTCACCATTAAGGCCTTGCAAGATGAATTGACCACACCCAAGAAAGCACTGGCATCTTTGCTTCCAGAAAATATTCTCACCGAAGTTAACAACTTTGTGGATAAGGCCCAGATTGCACAACACAGCAAAGGGAAGGAGCGACAAACACAAAAATTTGACAGGCTGCAATCCACACAATTTAAAAGATCATCTGAATTATTATGGAGGGATAAGAAAGATAACAACACGGACTCCAACACACAAGATAAATGGGTGAAGAACTTATCAGACAGGGTTCTCATCCAACCAGAAAAGGAGGTCCTTTCCAAAGGACTAAATTTTGCTGTAACCCCAGAACAGATCCCAGTGGTAGACCTCATAACAGCGACGGAGTCAGCCATCCGAGACAACAAGCTGACGGTCACAGAGGCAGAGCAACTCAGGTTGAAGATAACAGCGGCTCTCTCGAGTGCTAAAACACCTCCTTCTAACCTCACAAGCCAGGAAAGAAGAGCCTTGTCATCACTGCAAAAAGATGAAAACATAACCATCTTGCCTGCAGACAAGGGGAGATGCACGGTGATACTCAACACAAGTGATTACCATGACAAGGTAATAAGCCTCCTCAGTGATACCACTACTTATGAGATTCTGAAACGGGACCCCACTAACATCTACAAGAAGAAGGTAATAAACTTACTCCAACAGCTGGAAAAGGATGGAGTGATCGACAGGCCACTCTACTACAGGCTCTACCCAGGGGAAGCAGTCCCATGCATTTATGGACTTCCAAAAATACACAAGGAAGGTGCACCCCTTAGACCCATCGTCAGCAGCATCAACTCAGTCACCTACAACATAGCAAAACATTTGGCCACAATCTTAGCTCCCCTTGTTGGCCACACTACTCACCACATCAGAAACTCACAGGACTTCGCACAGAAAATCAAGGACATCACACTGGACCCAGAGGAAACCATGGTTTCCTTTGATGTCACATCACTTTTCACCAGCATTCCGACCACAGAGGCAGTCCAAGCAGTAAGAAAACATCTCTTACAGGACAGTACACTGGAGGTCAGAACCAACCTCACCCCTGACCACATCTGCTCCTTACTTGACCTCTGCCTGAGTACCACCTACTTCCAGTTCAGGGACCACTACTACAGGCAGAAACATGGATGCGCCATGGGCTCTCCTGTATCTCCCATAGTAGCTAACCTGTACATGGAAGAGGTGGAGAGAAAGGCCCTAGCCTCTTTCCATGGAGCAGCACCAAGCCACTGGTTTAGGTATGTGGATGACACCTGGGTCAAAATCCAGGCACATGAAGTAGAGGCTTTCACAGACCACATCAACACAGTGGACAACAACATTAAGTTCACGCGTGAAGATGTTAAGGACAACGTTTTGGCCTTTTTGGATTGTGCAGTACACTTGGAGACAGATGGGGGTCTCAACGTTGAAGTGTACCGGAAACCCACACACACGGATCAATATTTACTCTTTGATTCGCACCATCCGCTTCAGCACAAGCTGGGTGTCATCAGAACCCTCAACCACCGGGCTGAGAGTGTTCCTACAAGGAAGGAAGGAAAGGAAAAGGAACAGAAACACATTAGAGAAGCCCTGAAAACCTGTGGATACCCTAAGTGGGCCTTTTTGAAGAACAAGAAAAGAAAGGAGACGGAGCATGAAAGGGAAGAGAGACGCAAGAACATTGTGATTCCGTATGTTGCAGGTTTATCTGAAAAACTCAAGAGAATCTTTGGCAAACACCACATTCCTGTTCACTTCAGGCCTGGAAACACATTAAGGCAGAAGTTGGTCCATCCCAAGGACAAAACACCAAGACATAAACAGAGCAATGTGGTGTATGCAGTCCAGTGCAGTGAGGAATGCTCAGACCTGTACATTGGGGAAACTAAACAACCGCTTCACAAGCGTATGGCTCAACACAGGAGAGCCACTTCCTCAGGTCAGAACTCAGCAGTCCACCTCCACTTAAAGGACACGGGACACTCTTTTGAGGACAGCAATGTACAGGTGTTGGCGAGAGAAGATAGATGGTTTGAAAGAGGAGTTAAAGAAGCCATCTTCACCAGACTGGAGAAGCCTTCTCTTAACAGAGGTGGTGGACTCAGACACAACCTCTCACCTACATATAATGCAGTGCTAAGCTCTCTCCCCAGAAAGCTCTCCAAACACTCTCACCTGGGCACATGTGACCATAACACCTCACATGACAGGGGGAGTTAATGACCCATTCAGGGTAACGACTCTCAGGGGTTACATCACCCTGGGATAAGTTTCTATGAGTCGTTCTCCAACTCCTCCTTTCCTTTGTTGTTGTTTTTCCTCTAGCAAGATAAATATCGGCTTCCAGCACCAGCCATTTGGAACTGAAGAAGCTTCTTGGATGAGAAGTGAAACGTCTTCCCAACAAACTCTACACAGTCCAGTTGCCTTGCTTTTGAATCTTCAGAAATACCTAACAGGGTACATTATGATTTATGTACCTTAAGGTGCAAAAGTGATAGCCCTAATTTTTTGTGTGTATAACTCGTTTTTTGGATGAAAGATGACCAAATCTTCTGCACCAGCACGTTTTCTTGCCTGAAAAGGTCCCAAAAAGTTGCTTTTTAGCATATTTTTTTCCAGGGTCTGAAATGGCAAAAAAGTCACGTGTTAGTAAGTGTTTTTTTTTTTTTTTTTCAAGAATCTGACCTGAGGCAAAAATGCTCAAAAGTCCATTTTTAGTCAAATATGACCAAATATTCTGCACCAGCATGTTTTCCTGCCTGAAAAGGTCCCAAAAAGTCACTTTCATCCTGTTTTTCATTGGGGCCGATATTGGCAAAAAAAAAAAAAAGATCACATGTATGTGAGTGTTTTTTTCAAAAATCTAACCCGATAGAAGAATGTTCATAAGTCCATTTTTAAGTCACATATGACCAAACCTCCTGCACCAGCATGTTCTCCTGCCTGACAAGGTTAAAACAAAAACAAAAAAAAAAAACACTTTTTAGCATGGGGTTTTTTTTGGGTCTGAAACGGCAAAAAAAGTCATATGTTAGCATGTCGTTTTTTTCTAAAGTCTAACCAAAGGGAAAAGCGCTTGTAACTCGTTTTATGACCAGATGACCAAACCTTCTGCACCAGCATGTTTTCCTGACTGAAAAGGTCCAAAGAAGTCACTTTTGAACATACTTTTTTCAGGGTCTAAAATGGCAAAAAATTCAAGTGTTAGCATGTGTTTTTTTGTTTTTTTCAAGAATCTGACCTGAGGGAAAAATGCTCATAAGTCCTTTTTTTAGTCAAATATGACCAAACCTTCTGCACCAGCATGGTCTCCTGCTTGAAAAGGTCCCAAAAAGTCACTTTTTAGCATATTTTTCTAAATAGATTTGTTGCAGTATGAATATTTTACTTTGCGTAAATGTGTTTTTTTTTCAGCTTTACCCTTATATGTATGAACTCTGTATGAATTTCAAAGAAACACAGAGGTCTTTGATATACTTTGTTGGATTGTGTTCTTAAGCTATCCCACATTTTCTAACATGTTTTAACCAGAAAAATCCACAGGGTCACTTGTCTGAGCCAAGCAGTTAA
The DNA here is from genome assembly GCA_037902135.1 of Cetoscarus ocellatus. Taxonomy (NCBI): domain Eukaryota; kingdom Metazoa; phylum Chordata; class Actinopteri; order Labriformes; family Labridae; genus Cetoscarus; species Cetoscarus ocellatus. The sequence continues at coordinate 3,647 of JBAMNC010000752.1, forward strand.
AACTTTAACCCAGAGTACTTATATAAATGAGGAAGAAGTTTCACATAGCTTCCCCTTTGAATCAGACCAAACTGGGAGCAGAGCAGGATCTAAAACAGCCTGTTTCATCTCTAAACAGAGTGAGCAGGTCACGATGTAGATAATGGGAAACAGCAAGAGAATAAAAAGATTCAAATGTGAAGAAAAATCTTCAGAAGTGGTTATAATTTCAGAGCTTTTACGGTTCATGTGAAGTGTGATGGTCAGCTCATTTCACAGGCCCCTCATTCATCCTTCTTTTCAGAGCCACCTTCACAGACCGGCCTTTATCTGACTCCCTCCCTGGAGCCGCTGATACAATCGATGGGCCCGGACAACTCCCCGGGCAGTTAGCCCTGACAGCTGACAGGAGCTGATCTCCATGATGTATGTGTGCCGGTCAGAGAGGTCTCTCAAGCTGATGTGGTTTAACAAATGAGAAGGAGGTGAGGTTTGTGCACACGGAGCCATACTATTGTCCAAAATTACTGCATGTTAAAAAAGAAAGATGACCTTATGTTGTGTCACTCATGTTAGCAGAGACACTCAACATCTGGCTGGGATTAACTTTAACATTTTTTCAGAACCATGATCATCTGTATGTTTTGCCTCCCTTTGAATCATTTTAGACGATTGTTTGACTATTCAGCTCTCCATCTATCTCCAACCTCTCAATGAACCTTCATCTCAAACACAAGTTGCCAATTTGCTGGATTTAAACCATGAAACACAATAAATAAGACCAAACTTTGTACTCATAACCACGTAAAGCAAGGGAGATTAATCTAAAAATGCCATTCTCTCTCTAAAACAGGCTTTCAGTTCTTGGCACAGTCCTGACCCTGTGCAAATAACCAAAACATGAATATATCTGAGGGGTTATGCAAAGAGAATCTGTCAGAAGGCAGATAAACCTGGTGGCAGCTGTTTTGTCAGTCATGTTTAAACAACTCTTTGTTTACAGACAAATACACAATGCATTAATTCAAATTAATTAATTCATTCTAAATATGTTTTATCATGGGATTCATCTAAAATGTTCGCTGAATATTGTAAACAGAAAAAGGTCAAAAACTCTCATTTCCAATTTCTGACATTATATTTTATGCATGTAGATGCTTTAAGGATGATTGTTGTATTAAAAATAAATACATTTAGTGAAGCCTGGTGAGCCACCTCAAAATTCAGTATAAAAAGGTGAATTCAGTTTGAAATTCCTCATTCCTTCTCAAAGTTCATGTCCAATTACAATAACATTTTCAGATTTAAACAACTTTTTGAATGATTTTAATATATATGTTTTCTAGTTTTTATGACTGTGGCTCTAATTTTTTTTTTTAAGCTCTGTATACACATGTACAGATAGATAGATAGAGGGAGATGGCATTTGTATGTAAAATTCTGTGACCTGGAGTACATATATTATTTTACTTCTCATTTAATATAAAGTATATTAAATGTAGGTTGCAGTGTATTATAATAGTATCAGATAAGTTTTTGTGTCTTAGTTACAGTCATAATTGATGCTGACATGGCCATCAACCAGAGCACCTAAAAAAATGATCAAAATCAGTTTGTTACTAAAAGTGTTTTATTTTTCAGAAAACTGTCTATTTCCATCTCTACTTGTAGATTTATTTTTTTTATTACTGATATAAACTGTAACCACAGTATAGTAAACTGTTTTATCAAAATCAGTGTTAATACTTAAGATCTGAAACAAAAAGATTCTCAGTCAGCTTTTATCCGCTTATGTGGCACTTTTGACCGATCATAGCAGCAACATTATTGTATTGCAACCTTGAACAGACATGGTAGAGGTAGTTGTCAAGGTCAATGAAGCTATTAATGTTACACGGAGTGAGTTTGCAGAGTCACAAAACATGTTAAATTGAGAATAATATAAAGATATGTCTTTTTGGTCAGTTCTGGGCCCAAAAAAATGCTAATACGTGACTTTTTGGGCACATTTCTGGCAGGAAAACATGTCTGTGCAGAAGGTTTGGTCATATTTCACCTAAAAATGAATTATAAGCATTTTTCCCTCAGCTCAGATTTTTGAAGAAAAAACGACATGCTAACACATGACTTTTCAGTCAGTTCTGGGCCGAAAAAAAAAATTGCAATACATGATTTTTTGGGTCTTAAACAGGCAGGAAAACATTCCAATGCAAGAGGTTTGGTCATAATTTACCTAAAAAATCTTTCAGCAAAGCGAAGATAAATCTCTTAGCAGCGTTCCTCAGTGGACTTCCTCATTTGTTCCCCGGCCCTTAACCCTTGTCCTCTCTGAGAAGCTCAGATCACCGTTTCATGGCCCCAGTTTACCTCAAGTAGCACTCATGTCACCTCTCAACACTTTAGAGTCATTTTTCCAGCCTAAGTGACTCATTAAATGCTAGAAAAACACCAAAAAAACTTTGTGTTTACTCACCTTTTAAATGAAAGTCTCCTCATCCCTGAGGAAAGAGCAACAAAAGCGGGATGTCCAAAAACAAGCTGGATGCTGTCGAGGATGCAAGTGAGTCTCCTGATTTTTTGAACACCCTTTCATCAAAAAGTCCTGAAAGCAAAGACATGAGGATCTATTTTACTCTCTGCAGTGACCTACTTTAATCCAGATCATTCTGCATCATTAAACCTCCATGATTGATGCATTTGGAGCTGTCTCCTGTTACACATGTAAAAGTTAAGTTTGCTAGCCTTTGTTTGCAGCTCTGCATCTGGACAATTTGGCATGTAATACAAAATCGAAGGCTAAAGCTGAGACAGCCTGTTTCCATGTGAGATGACAATACTCTCTGAGAGGCTTTGATATCTCAGAGCTAATTGTGTGTTGCCATGGTAGGAAATCAATCAAATCAGTAAATAAACCCTGTGAGGCCTATTGGACACTGACCTTTAGAATCCATGTTGTAGACAGAGACTCGATCTTCGGGTGACGGAAGGAGAAGCAAAGTCAATGCCCCAAATATCTGCTCTTCTGCTGCAAGGCAGTGCATTTTGTTGACGGTGCACTTCAGGGAGTAAAGCTATGTTTCCACTGAGTGGTCTGCTTTGGTCATAGACTGTAAAGTCACACGACATCAGCCAATGATTTTCAATGGAGCCTCTGGAACACTCTAATGGATGCAAGCAAACTTTAGCTCAACCTCTTTACAGAGAAAGGCCCCACTGAGGCAGGACTTCAGGCTGTCTGACCAACGCCACCTCCGCGCTTCCAAAACCAGAAATCCTCAATTAATTCTTATTAAATCAATCATCTTGTGATTATGTGTGTGTGCCCCAGTGAGGCTGTTGCCCTTGTTGCAGTCAACATAGGATCCACCAAGGAGGTGCTGTTTTTGCCGGCATTTGTTAGTTTGTGAACAGCAAATCTTGAAAAGTAAAAAATGGACTTTGATGGAATTTCCAGGGAATGCTGGTCATCTCACAAGGAAAAAGTGATTAGAATTTGGTGGTGATCCGAATCTGCATGGACGATTTCTTAACATTGTGGGATAAGGCATGTGTTAGTGTAGATGCCTTTGCGGAGGCTTAGTTTCTGATGCTCTCACTCTCTTTCTAATGAAGGCAGGTAGAGCCCAGATACAAATCTTTGGGAAAAATAAAATGGTAAAGGTTTACAAAAAACTGATGCTAATTGTTGCGTGTAATGACTCATTTTATTCATATAGATCCTGTGAGGACCCGACTCCTCTTCAAAGTGGCTGGAGGTTCTCTATTTTTGTGGCCTTTCTGCCTTTAAGGTGCGTTCACACCGAACACGACTTGGCCGATCAAGATCCGAGATCGCGATATCATATAATAGTATGTATTAGCTGACATTATTCCAACTGTATCCTTTTCACTCATCTACCAACCACAAAACACTGCAGCAGATGGCCCTGCAGCAGCATCATCTGTGAGTTCTCTGCGGTCTGTCTAGGTTGAACTAATGTTCTCACTAACTAATGTTCCCACACGGACATGTACAGCCACACACGACGTTGCATGAAAAGTTCAAATTTTTCAACTTTGCGACTGAGCGATGCAACCTGGTCGCGCGTCTAAAGCGACCCCAGGTGTACCTGTCTGCAGGGACAAGGGCGCTGCCCTGTGTCTCCCAAGCCGCGACCAAGTCGGCCAGATCATGTCCGTCGCATTGCATGAGATCTGGTCACACCTGGTCACACCTGATCGCGTCTGATCGGGGCTGTACACTGTGCATGGAGAGTGGTCGCCCAGGTCGTGTTTGGTGTGAATGCAACTTTAGGGATACAGTGGATAGAGCTGAAAGTCTGGCAGGAAAAAGGTGCAGGCTGCACTTGAACCCAGGCCGCTTGCATGAGATAAGAGCCTCAGTTAATGGCAAGTGTGCCGATGTATTGTAACCCCCTCATCTACCTCCATCCCATCGGAGGCCATCTTGAGAAAAGTAAGAACTTTTGCTTGCTTGTGGACAAGGTGTTTAAGTGCTCATGAGCGAAACAATGGAGATCCAGTACATGCTACTGTCTGACGACCCTTTGCCAAAATGCACCATGAAGGGACACAAGAGAGGGATCGCAGATATTGGGACAGGGCTAATTCCCCCAAATTTCATACGATCAATCGCTGTTGTTGAAGCTTCTGAAGATATACAGCATGGAGCGATATTCACTTGCACAAACATGCCCGCTCTCAGAGACATACAGGCCTCCTGCTCAGCACACACACCTCCACCCTGCTGCAGTGACATTTGAAGGACAGGGGGCCTGCAGGGAGAGCTGCTTTTGAGAGTTTGGATGAGGTGGAGGGCCGGCTGGTTGGGGGTGTGAGGTAAACAACACCTCAGAGTTCAGCGTGCATGTCTAATGTGCTCTCTCGCACCGGCGGCTCCGCTGGGCATGGACGTCGATGACAAGCTGTCTGCAGAAGTCTCCAGCTCCTGCAGCATCTGCACCGCCTCTCGTCTCACACTCTTTGTGAGTTTGACTCCGTCCAGATGTCCACAGCAACACGTCCTGCTTTGGTGTGGCCGTCCTGTCACAGTGTTCCTCTATCTTTTTCAGGTCATGTTGACTCAAGCTCTTTCTCCGTCCTCTGATTATTTGCCGTAAAACTTCAACAAATAGCCCAGGATTTTATTTACATGAGCCTATAAAATGAGTCGGACATTTTTGGGGGGGAGAGCAGGTGCCAAGACGACAGGCATTTATTATTTTGAAACAAAAGTCATGCTCAACAAAGATGAGACAAATGAGGAAATTCTGAATCTGCAGTATATTTTGCAGGATAACCATGAGCAAATTAAATAACATACCACTGACTCATCTTGTTTTTTGGTTGTCATGGTAGCACCTTTCAGTCAAGAAAATCAAACTATATGGATATCTGGTTGAGACAAGGCCAACTAAAGTTGAATTCTTAGAAATCCAATATTTGTTGATATTGTGGTTCTAGTCGTCCAAACTCGCACTTCTGCAACTGTCTAAATTGCACAAAAAACTTGTAAGGTTCTTTAATAAAATACGTGAAATACTTTTCATCATTAATCTGAATTGACTGAACCTAAAGCTTGAGGTTTTTATGGCTCCACATCAAACAATAACTAAGGCCAGAGCAAATTTGTTTTTTAGGGATTATTGTCTGTTCTTCCTGGGTACGGTCCAATTCTTCAAATGCAAAATCTGTGGATGTTCTTTAAACTTTAGACAAATGTTTACATGGGTTCAAGGGTTTTCGGGGTCAAGGTCATTGTTAAGGTGACTTATGGTTTAGTTTCTAAAGAAAGCCTGTAAGTGGGCCATAGGTCAAAAGTCAAATTTCAGTCTTTTTTTTTAGCATAACTGCACCTTACGTCATCTTCAACTCACTGTCTGGATTAAAGAAGTCAAAGTGTAATTTTAGCAAAATTCTCTGAGGTAGAATAGACTGTGATATCCCCCTCTTAAAAAAATAACTTATTTTTTTTACATCACCAAGGCCTGACAGCCATGCTCTAGTTTTGTGCCCAATGAAAAACCTTCCAGACTTTTAATGGCCTCTGTCCCACGGTAATATCTCCACTGTAATATGACTCTGAAGCCTCAGCTCCATCGCTGGCATGAGCCTGTGCTTAACTGTAACCAGCACTGTGGTCGGCTTAGTCTGTCACCAGCTTGAACATATGGCACAGGAAGTACATCAATGCATGCAGAAAAATGTTGAGCCTCTTAATCTTAAATCTTCAAAATCTCCATACTCACCCCATTCTTATGAACACATTCTCTGTAAACCTTACATGACTTTGAAAGGAAAAGGTCAAACATCCTCGGGTCTCATCACGATCCATTGTGTATGACCTCAGGTTTCTAGGAATTTTGCGCAAGTTTCCTCTCTGATGTTAATCACAATTTGCAGGAACAAGGTCAAGGGCCAAGCTCATTTAGCCTGATATTCATTCCTTGCCTTAAACATTTTTGACAATCTCACAATCACAAAAACCACTCTCAGCCCTTCTGGACCCACCACAACACTTTCACTGTCTAGAACTTGTAAACTTTGTGGCTGCATACACCTGCCAGGTAGTATTAAAACTTATGCCCTTATTGACATTATAAATAATCGATATGATAAAGATGTAAGGCATGACAATTGAATCAAAGAATTAAAAATCGGTCATTCTCTTTTGCTTTTTAAGACAGCTGATTTCGTGCATGGAGGTCTCGACGTAACTGATCGATAGCCGAGACCTGCCTTTATTTATCAAACTGTGTAACCACGCAGGGCTTAAAAATGTGACCAGCCTTAAAATGGGGTGGGCTCTTACATGAAGTTTTATCCAAATAGCAATTTAAAAGACAACCTGAACAACAGCTTTAACAAACCAAAGATAAATCTTTTATATTATTTCCAAACCATCACACTGTGTTCAAGGAAAACACATTTACTGTATCTGTCTTCTTCTTTAGTGGTTCCACATTGGCAGTAAAAAAACAGTGGGGCATTTCCTTTAACTTTGTACAACTTTATGAAATGCATACTGATGACATAACCATGGTCACTGGCAGCAATGCACACATGCAGATCAAAATACAAAGATATGTACAAATGTGAATTGTACTCTCTGAAGCTGTGTTCAGACTGAGCTCAGAGAGAGGACCTGTGTTTGCATACAAAGTCGATGTACAGCAGAGTCAAGGCAGCTCCAGTTCAAGCACAGAGAATGTGAAAACTTCAGTAAAAATGTGAGATTATCCCAAGATGCTTTACTTAATATAAAGAAAAGAAAAAGATAAAGGAGGCAAAAGACCCAGTCTACATTTTGCATTAACATCCATGCTGGGTGATCAGATAGCAGGTCGGCTGCTCTTCAGTATGAATGTTCCCACTGTGCAATAATACACGACCAGAAATGGCCTAAATGGGAATGCACTGCCAACCCCACACGGTTATCTATCATAACGTTTCTTATTATTTACTTTAGATACACTTAATGACAAAATTAAAAAAGATTCTCTTTTAGCTGATTAATCAAAATCCCTGCATGCTATGTGGAGTGAAGCTGCATTCAATATGTCATAATTTTCTATTATAGAGTAAATTTATGATTTAACTGCTAGAAAACAGAAGAGACTCACTTCCAGTTACAGTGTTTCTCAGTTTTGATTTCATTTTTTGTTTAGCTTCTGTCTCAAAAATGTCTTATTCTATTCCACGTCTGTTCTGTTTTCACCGGTGTTTGTTAATTTGTCTGATAGTTTGTTGACAGAATAACTCAAAAACTAACAAAAATGTTTTGATGACATTTTCAGGGAATGTTGTTCATGACACAAGAAAGAAAGTGATAACATTTTGCTGGTGGTCTAACTCCGGCTGCAGTTCCAGAAAATTTTTCTGAAGGGATTTACCTTTGCGAGTTAGGGTAGTTTTCCACATTTTTACAAATTAATTAAAAAATTCTGGACAGATTTTGATAACATTTCCAGGTAATGTTTGTCATGGCAAAAGGAAGAAGTGTTATGATTTTGGTGGTGATCTGAATCTGGATGCAGATCCAGGGACTTTCTTTAGGATTTCTTAATAGTGCGAGGTAGGGCAGCTTTCCACCTTTTTGACACTCGAGAATTTTGGAAATCCCTTGGCAGAGGTTTGTGCTCTCAGAACACTTTTACTTAGTACTTATGAAGGTAGACCATTAAATATAAAACAATTCTTAAAAAAACTGTAAAATGATTTAGAAAATTAAGTTTTTATGTAGTCTTGTATTTATATACATAGCAGACCTGCCACTACCAACATGGCTGCTCTGTTTACATAATACAGCAGCAGGCCAACGCAGTCAGTGTGGCACATTTGTTTTTATGCCAGTATTATGTCTGTGGAAATGACCTACTGGTCTTACTCAGGGGTGATTTGTGTAAGTATCAGCAAACAGAAATCATCTCTAAACTAAAAGAGCTTCGAGAGCGCAAACCTCTTTTACAGAACTTCTGACATTCTTTACCGTGATATTATCGAAAATGAGGAAGATCTGCGTCCAGATCTAGATCACCACCAAAATCTAACGACTTCTTCCTTGAGTCATGACCAATACTCACAGAACATTTAACCAAATTCCATGGAGTTGAGTTATCTTGCTCATAGACAGATGGACAAACAAATGGCGGCAAAAACAAACCAATGGCAAGGTAAAAACACTAACATATAATCATTCAACTTAAACATCAGAAAAATAACTGGTAAGATGTACAAACAAATTAGTTCTGGCTTTTCCTCATAAATATTTAGCCTCTCACTGATAAAAACTGGCTGTACTGCACACACAAACCAGGATTTGTAGCCAAGAGCAAAGAGGCCGGGGTACCTCTTTAATGGTCTTTAATGTGTGTCAGATTGAATTTAGCATCTGCAGCACCAAACTCAGAATTCTTCTGGAGCTATCAAATATCTAATTGATGTTGATTTTTATAGATGTAGTCAGTCTGCTCACCCAGCACATATGTTAATGTCAGCTGTAAATGGGGTCAGAGACAACTTGAGCTCCTGGCATGTTTGAAAATCAGTCCGAGCCAAAGGTTTAGCACACACACTCTGTACAAAGGCACACTCTGCTCACACACATACAGGTGGTGCATTGTTAGGTAGTTCGAGCAAACATCTGGACTGCAGGTGTGTCGACGGTCCGCAGCATCCAGCAGCCTCATTTGTGCGAATAAAACAAGCTGAGAATCCCCTCCGAGTTCAGTCTGAGCACATCTTTACAGCTATCTTTAAAATTTTACTAGTGGTTTTTACCCCCCGACCTGAGTTCAACAACCTCATTAAGTTCTCGTCGGTCAATTGCAGCCCGTCTCTCCTCTGATTGGTCTCTGAGAGGGGCCGAGCAGTGCAATGTGATCTGATTAGACGCACAAACAGACAGTAAAGGATACTGTTGAGTTTGAGGAGATAAAAATCACATTGACATCGTTTACTCAGGGCAAACACAGAGAACATTTATTGCTGCGTCTTCAGGCTTTAACCTTTTATGTCATTTTCAGAATGATAGGAGGACACATCTTTGAAGCTAAAACAGCCCTTAGTTGCTTCACGCTTTCTCTGTTTAACCTTTAATCTCCACGCTAACAAGCAGGACACTTCAGGAAAAGGCAATCACTCCACCTGAAGTCATAAACACACACTCACACGCACGCACGCACACACACTACAGCCTTTACGATCACTCATTAATAACCAACACCAAGTGATAAAACATAGTCATCAAAGTGATTTTGCATGATAAAAAAGGTCAGACCAGATTTTCTCTCTTCACGTTGTCATTTTTGAGAATTAAAAACAGAGTTTAATCCAAACACCAGCTCTGGGTTGCACCAGCTATGCATGAGTCATAATGCAGCAGAGTATGAAAATATGATAGAGGTGACGCCCTACTTACATCTGAGGTGTTGCACCATCTGAGATAGCTTCAGTGTTTGCTAAAGTTTCCACTTAAGGAGTGACGCCTCGTAGCTTGCTCAGGTAAACAACTCAAACTGCTTTTAATTATCACTTGATATGTACTTGAATTTGGTCACCATCCTCCATATTGGTGGTATATTTAAGCTGCAAAATTTCTTCCTCTTCTTTGCCTCTGCCAGCTCTGCCCTGCATCAGTACTACACTCTTGCTTTCAGCCCTTCATCAACCCAGCGTCCACCTGTAGGCTCCATCAAGGAGGTTTAAGGTTGCTTTGACACCTTATAGACCAAACAAACTCTGGTTCGCTTTTTGGGAAATTTGGTTGATTTGACGTAGCATGAAATCTCACAAGAACTTTGTGAGGTCACAAGTCCACCTTAAAAATGGGGCTCTTGGCTCACTTCTAAAAATGGCAACTGAACCGAAAAGCAGGGAATTGTGGCTTAAATTTGGCAAAATATCACAACAGCAAGTAAGTTAATGTAGCGTTCACTGAAAACACCGAGCAGACTGTCGCTAATGTAAGCATCAAAAGTTCCCCCAGCCATCCGTCCTCTAACAAGTAAACATCTACCAATATGTGCGTATAGTACGGTTACACATCACTCCAGTCAATATGCACGTGAATGTCTTTGTTTCATGGGATATAATACCTCTGAACTGCTTCGAGCTAAACAATGTTATTGCTCAAAGCTAAATGTGTATTTCCAGGTCACAGTGCAACATTGGGCTGGATGGGAGGAACTGAATTGAGTGTTACATCAATTGGATTAACACCTTTTAAAAGTCAAGCTTCAGTCAGATTGATAAAATAATCCAACTTTTACTGAATGCATTTAAAAGCACTGACTGTTATTATCAACATTGGAGCTTGTTTCCTCCTGCAAGAGGTAAAGAATATTTTTGCACCTGTGGTATGATAAAATACCTCAATGGCAGCACTGAGTGTAAACATTGATGTTCTTTAAGTTCTGAAAAGTGCAGAAAAGGGCCTGTTTCAATTAAACATACAAGTCAGTTATACCCATTGACTGCAGAACCTTGAAGGTTTTATGGGGATTTGTGAAGTTCCTGAATTTGATCATTTATAAAGAAGTTAGAGCAGATAATGGTAGGTTAATCTAAAAATACATTCATTAGATACTGTATATTAGCAAAAACTAATGGTTGAACAAATTTCCAAGGCATACCTGAGCTTGCCTCAAGCCACACCATTTGAGGAACACTGGTCTAGACGTCACACTCAACCATTAGGATGAACCTTGTATCTGAAACAATGGCACAACTTAAAACCATTGACTGTAGACTATATTAGAGCCTGAGTGACATCAGCGATTTGGTTACTATAGAGAGCTGTGGAGTCCAATCCATGTTGGCCTCCATGTTGAGAACACTGTCAAACCAACTTTTCATCAACTTAGGAATAGCTACCACACACGAGTTGAAAGTCATATCAATCATGCCCTAATTATGCATAATTAAAATAAGAGATGGGCGAGGGCATAAAGACAGGAATAACTCCAAACAAACATGTCTGATCCAGGTTGTGAACATTTTAATGTTAGGTGTGCTTTTGACTTCTGGTGTTCTGCAGACAGCCTCTAGTGGACACCCAAGGAACTGCAGTTTTTTAACTCCTGCATGGCTTCATGTTCAAGTACAAAGTTCTCTGTTTTGTTTTAATCAAATGATGACTCCACTAAATTTATAGCCTACATTTAGCTTGCTTAAAATGTTAATTCCAGAGTGTATTTTACCCCATAACTTATGCATAGCTGGTGCAGCAGGCCTCAGGGACACATCAGTCCACCTTAAGAAATCAGGCTTCAACGTGAGCATCTCATTTTTGGATGGAGAGAATTATCAAGCAGCAGAAGCCAGAATGAACCTGCATTAGACGATGCTCATTCTGGATCAGCGTTACAGTGTCAGCCTTTGATAACAAACCATGGTGTGTGAAGGGTTGCTACAACAAACTGTATGTGTGCGGAAAAGGGGAAGAGAAGATGAGTGCATTTCAAGAAGAAGCATTCTGTATTGCAATCCCAGAACCATGCTCATGTTTCCATAAACCGATATGTTGTGATTTAACTCCCAAATTAAAGCTTTCGTTGAGATGGTTTACACTGTTTATGGTTTTTCAGCATAGGAGGCTAAAAGCAAACAAAGTTCCCGTGTGCAGCCTGAAACCATCATTGTGTGCTGAGTGAATATGGCTGTTCCCATCTCTGTTCGTCCTGTGGGACTCCCATGTCTTAAATAAAAATAAATAAATAAATAAAAGAGGAACCGGTGTTCCCTTGGAGAAATGTGCTGGAGGGAACAAACACTTCAGCGCACAAAGTTCATTTGAAATTTTTTGCTTCTTTGTTTTATACACTGTCCCCACCTTTAAAAAATGTTATAAAACTGGAAGCCACTGGCAGACAAAAAGTCCTAGACGACGGGTCAAAGAGTCCGGATGGGTTCAATGAAACAGGGACGAAGTAACGGCAAAACTTGCACGTGCCTATTCTCTTTTTCTAGAAAAATAGTGGAATAGAAATCACATGATATCACCCAACATTGACATCTTGATACACTTCTGTATATATATAAAAAATCTTGGTTAAATGCAATTCCATCATGCAGTCAAGTCCGTCGCAGCTCTTGTGCGTTTGTCCATCTTGAATCCTAAAGCGTGAGAGGAAGAAAAGGGGGTCAAAAAGAGTGTGCTTCAGTCCCACGTTATGAAGAAGGTGTGAAACATTATTTGGTGCACACAAGGCGGCCCCACACACGTCATTGTTCTTTGTGATGGGGTTTGTAAAGTTCCATCAAACAGAGCGCCACTTCCGTCTCATCGCGTCGTTTTTGAGCAAGTGAGAGACGCTGGAGATACAAATATATAAAAACGGTTTCACAAAGCACTCCATGCACTGTTGCACCTCCACAGACACTCTGTCTCTTATTATTCTTGACTGAAACTCAGGGCTGGGCAATAAATGAAGTGTTTTGAGATATCAATGAACTGTCAGATGATATAGAGGGTAAGAGTATTGTTGACACTGATATGATTTATGCTGATGTTCATTGAATAAAAGGGGCCTGATGCTCAGTAAAAAGATGGTTTACAATAAGAATCACTGACAGTGTTAAGACTGATCATCTATTTGAAATATTCAGTCTAGATAGGGAGCTTGCATTTTATTAAGTTGTCTCTATTTCCCTCTTATTTACCTCTGGTCACTAAAGGGACTTTATTCAAATTACCAGCATTGCCATTGCGCCAAATTATTGTCATCAGAAGAGTACTGAAGGAAACAAACATATGTAGCTGTTGTAAAAAGTTATAATCAACAAAAATAAATATTTAAACCCAAATACAGTTTAACAATTCTTTACATATTGAGCTATGATCCAAGCCAGAGCAGTTTTCCATATAAATAATAAAAACTCAAAAAGTTCTCAAAAGATTTTGATTAAATATTCAGAGTGTTGGTCATTGCACAAGGGAGACGGGATGACACTGCAGTGCTGATCCAAATATTATATTTTTGTTTGTGTTTAGTTACATCTACTTTTTTTCTGGTCTAGAACTTCTGTTTTTGTGCTGTGGTATCAAACAGGTATCAAAACCGTTTCATTTTAATAAAAAGATATCAAGTTTATTATTACCTCCGCCAAGGAGGTTGTGTTTTCACCAGGGTCTGTCTGTATGTCTGTTAGCAAGATTACGCAAAAACTACTGGATTGATTTACATCAAAATTCTACCAGAGGTGTGGTTTGATCCAAGGAAGAAGCCATTACATTTTGGTGCTGATCTGATCCAGAATGATGTCACAAGAAATATTGAAGTTTATAATAGCAAATCCCATTCATTTACATCATTAAGGGAACTGTAGTTTATTTGCAAACTGACGTCAATGTTTTTCAAGCCTACTTCACTACATTTCCCAGCTTCCCTTGCAACGCCAGCGGAGAAGTTCTGCTAACACAACCGCTAACAATAGCCTGATAAATCGGCACGACTGAGCTGCTTGGCGGAGGTCTGCGCTCTCGGAGTGCTTTTCTAGTTCTGGTATTGTAACAAACATGTATTTCTATAACTTTGCAGAGCAGCTGGATCCCCCTGATTCATTATCTATAATCAGGCAGATCCATCTTACCAAACTTCGATCTACAATGATTGTGAGTGGCTGAAAGTGGTGGGAGCTACGAGTGAGGCCACAGCAGGAAGTGGCTGTTCATACAGACATTAGCATAGATGCTAACAGCTTCAGTAGTGGTTTTGCCATAACTGGACTGCACTCCTTTATTTGATAAAGGGTAAACATCACTGAAAGTATTTCTTAAGAGAAAGGATATTTTTACTCCTCTTGTGACACGTTTTTCAAAAGTGTGCTCTACAAAGTGGTTTTTCTTCTGCGGCAGGAGCATCCGCCTACTACTTATCTGATTGGCCCCTAGAGAATGTGATTGACAGAACATTCATCCAATCATCTGCTTATGAAAGGTTCTGCCCATTCCTAAACGATTTCAATGGGTTGTTGCACTGATGGATTAGTGAAATATATTGAACGGTCCATTCGGTTTGACACAGTAATATTTCTATGCTCAAAACACTTGAGGGGTATTTTGTGAACAGTAATCGAGCCATATAAAATGAAAATATGATTTTGCTCCATATTGCCCAGCCCTAAGTACAGCACAAAGCTGTTGTTAATCGATAACGATCTCTCGTTCCAAAAGTGATTTAATTCATGCCTTGGATTCCTGAGGCGGTGCTCTCACACACTGAAACACACACACACACGGAGCACACACTCCTGAACTCTCCTCCACCTCGCGTTTCACTCTGAACTCAGCAGAAGGTCCTGCGCCGGAGCGAGTGGGACCTGTTGTTTCCGTCTGCCAGAACAGATGGACATTAGATCCGCTTCTGCCCGCTCAGCCAAACAAATCACCTGCCTCCAGCCTTCCTTCCGCCTTGATATGTTCTGCCATCTCTTTAGCCTCCTCCCACTTGCTCTCCGCACTGCCTCCGAGTGAAAAAAGGCATCAAACAGTCTTTGTTCATTTGCTATTTCAGTTTGGTACTTCTATTTTTGCTCTTCAACCCGAGCCAGCACGGAGAAAAGGAAACTACCGCTGAGCATCGTCTTTCTGTGTCTTTGAGGTTAAGCTCTTTTGTCTCTGCTCCAACAAACTCCCTGATTTAAATGCTCCTCCTGCTTCTCAAAATCGAGCAAAACCTTCCAGGACCTATTTCAGCCCTCAGGCTTCAACTCCGCAGGCTTCAACAGCAGGCTAAATCCAAACCTCTCCTCTAGGTAGCACGAAATTGGACGAGGGCTTGTCACAAATGGGGGTAAAGGGTGCAAGATGAGGGTTCAAGACATCACGTGTCATCAAGCCTTTCTCTCACGATGGTAGCAGAGAGAGTGAGAGGGACAGCAATGGGATTAGATCCAAGGAATGGAGAGACAAAGACGTAGCCGACAGTAGGTTTCATCTGTTTTCCCGACAAGGCCCTACTGTGGTTTGGCTCGAGCTCTTCCCCTTTAATCCCTGCTCACCATCTCCAAGTTCCCCTCCTCCTTCTCCTCTTCTCGTATCCACTAAAACCCCAGTCCAGGGGTTTGCTAAGAAGCCTTGAGGGTCCATAAGCTCCAAGCCTAATATCTCCCTGCGTCCCTCCCTGCAGCGGGACGACAGAAGCAAACCCCCCTGGTCCAGGCTTCCTGTGCTGTTGCACTTCTTCACAGCTGCCCCCGGGCACACCAGAGAGCTCGGAGACAGCAGCGATGTGAGCGACAAGCTGCTCAGCGTCTCCGATAAGTGTTCACTGTTCCCTGCTTGGCTCGAACCACAGCCCCCGATCGACGATCCAATCACGATGCCCAGGTCCTCGTCCGAAGGGTCGATGGAGTCGTCCCGCGTGTACCCCGGGCTGGTGCTCCCCCTCCCGCTGCTCTGGCTGCGCTGATGCCCCTTTGTGGCCTGCAGGGTGAGGGCTGATGAGGGGTTTGGCCTCGGTCTCAGCATCTGGACCGGGGAGGAAATGTCTGTGCTGTCCTCCGGCAGAGGGAGGGGGCACACCAGAGGGAGGGGAGCTGTCGGCAGAGGCAGCTCCAGGTTCTGGGGTGGAGAAATACTGAAGCTCAGTCCTTCCTCCAGGGTGGTCTGCAGGCTGCCCTCTGAGCTGCCCGTGGCGAGGGATGAGTCACTGTGGGAGGGGTACTGGAGACAGGACAGGAGATAGACAGCAGAGAATTCACAAGGAGTGCATGAATTTCATTTGATCAAAATTTTTGTAAATATTTAGTTTTTAGTTCATGTTTAACCAAAGCTGATCGAACCTGCCTTCTCCAAATCTAAGAATGTAGCCCAACTTGAAGCCTGAAAATTTCCTAAAGCAGGAGATATACTCGCAGTTTGTCCCTGCGTTCACGTTTATATACTTGCTACGCATGTTACAGGAGGACATCACCAGAGAGTGCAAAAGACTACAGGCTCTACCTGTTATGTCAGTAGTACAACGCAAACATGGCGGTAAGTCTGAGAGTAAAAGTAACAAAAGAAACACCAATAATCAATTTCATCATCATATATTTGTTGACAATCAGCATTATCTGAACTCCATTGCTACGATACTTTCCTCCGTGCACCGTCTGTGCTGTCTCAGTGTATGGGTGTAATGAGTTACTGTGTTAATTGATGACTTGTTGCTGACTGTGCTTATGGATGTCATTGTCAAAGCACTTGAAAAAGCTGAAGGTAAAACCCTTCAGTGCTTCACCTTTATTAAACATTCTATCAAAGAATACTTCATTAGTTTAAGGGAGAAAATACAGCGGAGAAAACCAAGCTAACACAAACATATCCACTGACAAAGTCAACCATGGCATCAACTCTAAGTCACCAATGTACACGGTCATCAGTCGAATTAGTACACTGAACTAATCTCCTTGTTTCCCGACTACTACAGGAGAATTTATCCATCATAAGGTGTCTGTTCAGTCTTACTCATTATTCAGATGTTGATGATTATGGCCTTGATTTACGGCCATCGTGCCTACACGTCCATGTAGTTGACAGCGAGTATGTCTCCAGCTTTACGGCCCAACCAAAACCCTGTAGGTGGGTTAATTTCAGTGACTATGAGCCCGGGGTTCATTCTGTCATTTTCAGCATAGATGTAACATGTGTATAATCACATGGCTACAACACCTGACTCTGAAGCATCTAAAGAAGGATCACTGTTTGTCTGATGCCCATCGTCCCAACATCCTTCGTGTCGAGCTCTGCTGACTACAGCTCAGTTTTATTAATAATAATTTCACATATAAATCAACAGTGTTCAGTGACTGAAAATGACACCATTTCTCATCCAGATAAGCAGTGAAATGATTTTCCCTCTCCAGTATGAGCATCAGTCCACTGACTTGCTCACGTTCATGCCTCGTTTTTTTAAGCCATCCTAATAACTTAACTGCACTTCATCGCTCTCTCTTCTCACCTGTGTACAGAGCATCTTTCTGTGGACTCCTGGGGAACGGAGTGAAGCCCAGGAGGCTGGAGAGGTCAGTCTGAGGCCCCTTGTCAACCGCAGACTCCGACTGCGGGGTGGAGCTGGGATGGCCGCTGCAGGAGGGTGGAAGAATTCTGCAGGACGACAGAGAAGAGAAAACAGAGAATAAACATCACCTGTACTGTTTTCTGCAGCTTTATCTCTACCTCCGCCGCTGCTGTTTGGAAAAACAACAGAAAACCAGTCAGTTACTGGAACTGAAACCCTTTTTTAAGGAAATACCCAGAGAATACCTAAATTAGTTTCCAACTAAAATAGAGTAAAGATGTACTGAATGTGCCTCTATATTTGAAGGAGGCAAACAAAATTTAACAGCTCAGAAAGCAGCATATCGAGCATAAAATCCAAGTCGACACAGATGTTCAGAAATGCCTCCTGCTGCTGCAGTGAAGGTGTGATTTAAAGCAGGGACTGTGCTGCTGAAGCTGGTGAACATGAGGGGTTTACATAAAGTCCTGAGTTGTGCTCATTAAGGAAATTTAATGTCAAAATTAAGATTAAATATAATCAGCTGAAAACAAAAAATCATGATGATAATTTGCTGCAGCTAAACATCTACTCATACATGATGAAGCTGCCATTTGGCAGTCCATTACAATCTATTAATGGTATGTGTATGAGACTGTTTCCCTCTCTTTCTCCAGTTTTTAGGTTGCTTCGTCGGTCTGACAAAGGCTTCTTTTACAATATTTGTTTCTTACTGCAAGATGCAAAAAAGAAGCAACAAAGTATGACTTAACATCTTTCTGAGACTGATTTTTGGAAACATTTGGGTACATTTAGGTGGCTTTCACCCCTATAGCTCAGAGTTAAAAAAAAACAATACAAATCTTTGGATCGTTTCATGTTCACAAAGAAGAGCTGGTCGTTCATCATTATGTCACAGCCAGCGCTGCTGTACTGTGTCTTATAAGATGGAATCTAGCAGGCTAAGCTACCACAAAATGAATATATGATAACGATAATAGCAGAGATTAAATGTACCATCTAAGATTATACATCCATCCATCCATTATCTGTACTGCTTATCCTTTTCAGTGTCGCAGGGGGGCTGGAGCCTATCCGAGCTGAAATTGGGTGAGAGGCAAGGTAATACCTGGACCGGTTGCCAGCCAATCACAGTGCCAAATAGCAAGACGGACCACCATTCCAGTCACACTCAGGGCAATTTAGAGTAGCCAGTTGACATCACGAGCACATATTTTGTCTGTTGGAGGAAGTCGGTTTCTGGAGAGAACCCATGAATGCACAGGGACAACATGCTAACTCCACAAAGAAAGGACTTGACTGACATGGGGATCGAACCAGCAACCATCTCGCTAAGTGCTGTGCCACCATGCCTAAGAGTTTACAGATGAACATAAATATCAATATGGGACATGACTGATGATATAAGTGTAAGAAAACTTTGTGCTTAAAGAGGAGGGGCTTTAATGCTTACTGACGTCTACAGCCACCATAGAGACACCAGATAGCATGGAAACTTATTACAGCAAAACACCCACAGAAGTGCAGTGAAGTACTTTGTTATCAGCCCGGCCAGATTGTAGTTGTAATGCAATAATTCTTACTTCTCCCACTGCTCATACTTCTGCAGCAGTGTAATGATTTAACTCGTCACCCTGTTTGTTCTGGTTGCCTGGGCGATTGTGTCCTCACTGCAGATTTCAGTGGTATGTATAGTACTCATCATGTTTCCTTACCCGGACTACAGCGTGGGGAGCATGGTTGGTGTATCTGCATCTCCATCTCCTGCACTGAAGGCTCCATCTCAATGCCCACACTGAGGGCCAGGCAGGGGTGGCCCGACCCCTGAACCTGACTCTGCACCACCGTCTGTGTGTGGTGGCCTCCTCCACCTCCAGCCTCCTCCGAGCTGCGGGAATCACTGCTGCACCTCCCCTGGAAGAGACCAGATGATCTGACAGTTTACAGGAAGACATATACGTTTGTAAAGTGTAAATACATGAAGAAAATGTGACCAAATCTGCAGTTACAACAATGAAAGAACTTCTTATAAAAGGAAATAGTTGGCTGCAGTTGTGTTGTTTATGCATTACTGAATGTACTTTTGAAATTGCATGTTAAAATGTAAGTAATATATAATTTAACGTGTTATTGTTATGTTTATTATATTATTGAAAGCACCTCCGCCAAGGCATTTAAAGCATTGTGGAGCGAGTAATTATCAAATATATAGGAACTGCCCTATCTCGCACTATCAACAAATCCGTGAAAAATAATCCTGGGTCCACATCTGGATTCAGATCACCACTAAAATCTACTCACCTGTTCCTTGTGCCATGACCAACATTACCTGAAAATGTCATCACAATCAGTTGAGAACTTATTGAGTTGTTTTTGAAAATGTTGAAACTGCCCTATCTTCAAATGTTCAAAAAATCCCTGTATCCACATCTGGATTCAGTTCACCACCAAAATTAAATCATTTAGTCCTTAGCCCATTTCTGACCTATCCTGCAAATTTCATTCAATTCTTTCTATACAGTTTTGATCTATTTGGTCTATTCTGTACACAACCAAACTAACAAATGCTGGTAAAAACATACCCTCCTTGGCACAGATAATAACCAGTACATTTTTTATCAAAAAAGAGCTGAAGTGGTTTTGATTTCTATGATTAGTGACTTAAATTTGTTTAAATGCATAAATATTGATATAATGAATGTTGAAACATATATTCTCTTGCTCCCTTTTGTTGAATTCTAAGTAACTTTTATTGTTGGGTTGAGTGCAACGATTGTGGCCCCCTGTCAACAAGGACAAAGTTAATGTGGCCCTCTTGAAAAACAAGGCTGCCCATCCCTGCCTCAGTGCCTAAAAAACATGCTTACCTAATGGATACATCTCTGGATGTATGAATATGTATATATGTTTATTTTTATATTTATATGTGAATATATGTGTATCTATAAAATGAAGAGTATGGCTTCTGGCTGCTGTATTGTAAAGTGTTGAGATAATAGGTGAATTGGTGCTATATAAAAAAAGATTTACAATGACTGGTGATTGATTGATAGGACAGACTTTGTGGTTTTAAGAGACTCTTTTTGTCATAAAAACCCTACAACTATTGCTGTGACGCCCAAAATAATTGGTGTTTTAACAGTTTTATCAGGAGTGACTTCATGTTCAGCCTAATTAACAGAAATCCTCTGATCAGTCGTTATTAACCAACTTTTATTTATTTAGTTATTTATTGTTTATTTGAAATGGACACACAGTAACATTGATGCTGTGATATTTAAATATACACAGGTCCAAAATGCACTGCTGTAACGAAGGAGAAAGAAAATATTGGAGTCAAACCCAGAGATGCAAAACATGACAGCCGCAGAAAGAAGAAGCCTAGATACTGAAACTGCCACAAGTGGCAAGTAGCAGTACAGGGAATAGGGACTGATCTCTCTTTTAAAGACAGAGACATACTGAAAGTTCAGGGAAAATGATAATATTGAACTTAAAAAATATTTATCTGAGCAAAATGTTTATGTTTCAATTTATTTTAAAACCTGGCCCCTACAGTGTATATAATAAAAGTTATGTTCTCTTGCGTCATATTGTCCCTATTCAAATAAACATTACATAAATAATGACATGTTGAACTATATTAAATGCACAAATCTGTTAATCTTGATTTTTCTAGCTTTGTGATGTTTCTTAAACATAAAACATAATTTACCAAACTGCACATAAATGAAAAAAGGATAAATTAGACGAACAGGGAAAAAAAATCCATAATTTATGTGCTGGAAATTATGAAGGCTTAGGTGCTGAAAAAGGCTTATAATCATTTGCACAGCTTTAGCGCCTTAACCTCTTATTTCTTCTATAAAGGGAACATTTTGGTTTAGGGGGATTAGCATTATATTTTGTGTAAATTCCTGGACAGAGCCCGGAAGAAAATGAGCGCAGAAAGAAAATCAGGCCCTCTGGGAACTTGAATAAATCAAACATGGCCTCTGATTCACATCGGCCCTCTGGGGATTCACTGAAGTGCCAGTGAAGGGGTGAGGACTGATTATGAGCTGAAAGAGCCTGTTATTGTCATGTTAATGTTGTATACTGTTACAATAACCATTTGGATATAAATTTGTGAGTGTGAGGCTGATAGCTGCAGCAGCTGGAGGCAGGATTTCAGCTTCGTAAGCTCGTACGTATTAATTACCACCGTGGAGGGGCTGCACAATCATTTATGCATGCTCGTGCACAAGTGTGTAAGTGTGTGTAAGCTTCTGTGACTCCATTGGTGTATTGTACCTTTGAGTCATTCAGTCTAAGCTCTCACCGGGGCTTGGCACGCCTGCCTAATGCCACACAAACACATTTCTTTCCCAAACAAAACTTGACAAATAAGATCCCTCACCTTCAATCCTTCCTCACCTCCTGCCCCTCCCTCCCTCCTCCCCTCTATTTCCCCTCCTCTAATGAGCTGAGCTTCACAGCCATGCTCGCCAGTTGCAGGCTTATCTGGCTATCCAGAACCAAGGAGTATTACCCCATTACAGAGGAGGATATCTAGGAAGGACAGATGATAAGGGATGGAGATAGAGGAGCTGTTGGGAGGTGCAGAGAAGGTGTGCAATTACCAGAGGACTAGGAGGGAGAAAGGAAGATAAAGTCGAACAGGTGAGGAAGTGCAAGAGAGGGGAGAATGAGAGCCACCCAGGACTGCAGCGAGGGACTCGTTTTATTCATGAGGAGGTCTGCGGTGGAAAGAGACCCCAGATTCTTCGAAGACAAGATAGTTACCAGCAGTACTCAGAGAGCAAGAGATAAAGGGGGCTCTAAAACCTGTACTTATATCTGTTTTCACAACAGAGAAAAGCTTTACAGAAGACTTATAACGATCATTTGTTTTGTGCTTCCTGGACTGCATATAGAACATAATCAGGGAGGTTTGTTTGTGCTTACTCTCCTTGGAGACTTGGACAAAGTTCTGGTATAATGTGCATGTCCAGTAAAAAGTAGCAGGCAAACCGAATTACTGACTTTATAATGGAGAAGATATTTCACAAGGCAGGGCATTGTTTTCTGAGCAGTTAAAACTTGTATAAAAGTTTTGTACTCAGGTAATGTTTCGATTACTCGGTGTGATCAGGAGGGTAAACACACACTAAACACACATTATGGTATGTCCACCATTTTTAGACGACACACATCAGTTGACAAACAGGTTGGTGAAGCTGGCAGAGATGTGAGAGGCCAAAGAGCCATGCAGGCTGTGCTAAAGTGCAAACATGAATCTGCAAGGAGCAACAGCCCATTATATGAGCACATACTGTGATTAGTGATTACAAAGGAAAATGAATACCTTAAATGGTGGTTTTATGCAAATAAATTGTCTTTAAATTTGAACAAAACTAATTTCAGGTGATTTGGACATCATAAGAGAAATATAGATGTAAAATTAAACATTGACAATGTGCACATTGAAAGAGTAAATGAAATTAAATTCCTTGGTGTAAAGACCAGTGGTTCCTGAAATATGGAGAAATTAAAAGCTTGACTGTTGTACATGGTAATAAAAGGGGTAGGATTAAATAGGTTTATACTTCTTCCTACTCCTTTTCGAGCATGTAAACTTGCTGCACAAGCAAGATATCGTCAATATCGGTTTTTTTATTTTGTTTTGGTATATGCATGTGTTTGCTTATGGTGACAACCCAGGTTTGTTTTTACATGTTCAAAATAAAGCATTCAATTCAATTCAATTAAAAAAAAAACAAAACAAACAAACAAAAAAAACTCTACATCCATCAGGCACTTTATTAGGTACCACCTTCCTAGTACAGGTTGGACCCCTTTTGCCTACAAACTGCCTTTGTTCTTGGCATAATAGATTCAACAACGTGCTGGAAACATTCCTTTAAGATTTTGGTCCATCTTGACACGATAACATCATTTAGAGATCCAGCTGCTTCAATTTCCCCTCCCTGCCAGCTGCCTGTCAACTTCCAGCCAGTGGAAACCTCCCCACCTCCCTTAAATCCATTGAAAACACGCCTGTTTATGCATTTGCAGGGTGTCTCTAAGAGATTATGCTTCCCTCACAGGATGACATAGCCTCAACCTTTTCCTTGGTTACTAAATCAGCTGCCAAATCAACTGGGAAAAACACTTGGCACAACAAATTCACCCAAATATGGCCGAAAGTTTACAATCTACTGTATGTCATGGTGGGCAAGCCCTGTCACAGGCCTGTCAGGGACCTGCCAAGACTCTACCAGGGAAGTGGGGAAAATTTAAGTGGCTGCATCTGTAAGTCACATCTCAAAGGTGCTCTACTGGATTGAGATCTGGTGACTGTGGTGGCCACTGGAACACAGTGAATTCATCACCTGTCAAGCAAGTACAACACAAACACACCTTATCCTGCTGAAAGTATCCATCAGAGGATTGGTCCACTGTGGTCATAAATGGACGAACATGATCAGTTACAGTACTCAGGTAAACTCTGAGGTTTAAACCATGCTTAGTCAGTTGGTATTAAGGGGCCCAAAGTGTGCAAAGAACAGATCCCCACACCATTACACTACCAGCGTCTTTGTGACGCTAGTTCTGTGTCACAAACTTTTGCAAATTGTGGCTCACTGAGGGAGAGGAGAGAACTTTCTACTGCATCTAATGTACTTAGTGGCCATATGGAGCTCACACAACCCCACTTCAGAAAAACTGAACTATCCCTTTAAGAGTGGTATTTCTATTATTGTCTTAGAGGCGATAAAGTGTTTGTTCTCACCTTGCACTCTCTGGCCAGCAGCTGGTAGGCCGTATGCTCGTCCAGGCTGAGGTCATCTGGCAGGGCCGGAGATGAAGACTTGTCTGAAAGCTGCTCCGACTTCAGTGATGCCTGCTCAATCTCTGCCATCCTGATCTGCTACAAAAAGTCACCTCCGTTATTCATGTCTCAAAACAGGGCGGGGGTCGGGGGGTTAGGTGGAGAAAACGTCTCAGACTTCTTAGAGTTAATTCTTTAAATGCTCAACATTACATCTTAGCTCAACAACCGTGGAGTCTTGCTCTTACAGGATTGTACACATAGATATAACATTTAAAAGATGAACACCAATATTCTGAAGATGACTCTCAGGATTATGTCCTATCGTTAACGGCCAACACAGCCAAACAGACATGATAGTTAAAACCTCGGCCTTGTTTCCATACACTTCACCAGATGTTGGTATTTCAAAGAATAAATCCAAAAAGCGGTGGCACCTGTCTGTAAAGAGAGCAGGGTGAGAGGTTTCACATAATAACAACAGATTTTTGTCATCATCGATCGAACAAACGTTCCCCAATGCTTCAAAAACGTGACGAGAGAGGCGAGAGGCAGAACTCCAGGCAGTGTGTTCACAGCAGCCGTGTAGAAGCATGATGTCTCTGTATTCACCTGCTGTGTCTGCATGTGTATGTAAGCATGAGTGAGAAGCTTTTGTCTTTTTGTCGCAGCAGGAGCAGCACCAGAACCTCAAAATTCCACCCCCACAGCCAACCGGGTATGTTTTCAAACACAGCCGCACATCCAAACTATGCTGCTGCTTCAATCCTAACGACAGACTCTATGAAAAAGTCATCCTGAGAGCTCCTGAAAAGTTTACCTCAAATATTCTGATCAACCCCTGGAGACTTCCTGCAATTTAAAGGGATAGTTTGGGTTTTTTAAGTAGTGGTTACTGTGGTTCCTGTGATAGCAGGAGCACTCCGGGTTGTGAAACCCAATATGGCTCCAGCTGATTCCAGGAAAAAGATCTCTGTCCACAAGAGCTCAGTCCTACAGGCCTAGAGCTTAGATACTGCACAACCTCTCCAAGTCCCAGACTTCTGGTCAGGGGGCCATGATGAGGGTAAAGGTAGGAAGATCTATGGGCCAATGACTGACAGGGGGCCCCTAAACATATGGTACTTTTAATATATCAATATATTAACTTTTTGTCATTCAAGTCTTTAAAAACCTCTGATCTCTTCACGTATAACAATACCAAGCTTTACTTTTATTCAATTGCAAACAATTATATGCAGGCATCTTCTGTTTTTATCAGAGCATATTAGTTTATACTATTGTTGCACCAAACAGTATATTAAAGTATTTGGATCTTTAAAATTTATGATAAACTCGATCATATCGGGCTCTTAATTTATCAATTTTCTTGCATCCGGCAAAAGATTAAAATTGGTATAACTCCTGTTTTGTTTGGAAAGACTGCAATTAATCATGCTGAGCATAACGAAACATACAAAGCATAATAGCTTGAACTGCCAGTGTGTATTTTCTCTCCACTCCCACATCCTCTTTGCTCGCTTGTACTGTCTTGTCTGGCTGATTGGATGAGTAGCGTCATCTGTGACCAAAGTCCCTGATCCTCCAAACAGTGAATGTAGCCACCATAAATACCAGAGATGCCGTCATATGGAGTTTTAGCACCTTAATCAGTGCTAGTTACGTCAGCAACAGGAATAAAATTCTGGGTTTAAATTGGAAGCCAATGTAGTTTGGACTTGAACCGGAGTCTGTTAGCTATAGACCATGCAAACAACTTAGCCAGTGACAAAGTGGATCAAAAGTTCAACATACTATTCAGCTACGTTTATTTGACCATACTAAAACTAAACTTCTGGCTCAAGTGCAATACACACTGTTCTTTGTGCCAATAGGGATATTTGACGGCAAACTACAACGCAAATCCTGCCATGCTACGTATTTATGCTCAATGACCTTCATGCTAAAGTCTGTCATTGAAATGTAAACTTGCAACTTTAAGAACATCTTAAGTCAAAAAATGACATTTTCATGTATTGAAAGTCTTGTTTCAGTCGAACTCGACATTTCAAATTTCTCTAACTTTAGAGAGGCGAGACGAGGGTATATAGTCCATCTTAATATACATTCAGTATGTCTCTAATTCAACAAAAAGACTAGTAAAGGCCTAATACCAAGCCCAGAACAATAAGACCTGCCAGCATTTCCTCCATCTGTTACTACGTCTCTCTCGCTCTCATTTGTTCCTTCTCTGGCTCCAGCTTCGCTCTTTCATCAGGACTGCAGGTACCTCAGCCCAGATGGCTCTTGAATTGTTTTTAAATTAGCACCACGTGAACCTCCTCTGTGAGCTCCATCTTCTGAGCTGACACTCCTCTCTGTTCTTACCCTTGCAGCGCTTTTGTTGTGCAGAGTTTCAAAAACATACCGAGTACAGTGATCCCGGAGAGGAATTTCTGGGTTCTGTTTTTTTTCTTTCTTTTTGCTGTGACGCACTCAAGCAGTGTTCCCTTTAACAGTGACTGAGCGATAAATAGCCAACGGGAAGCATTAGAAAGGATACCCAAAAGGAGCAAAGTAAAAAATCCAATGAAGTGAAGCCTGTGAGTAATATATTAACATGTGCCCGAAGGTGAGAGAGACAAAGTGGTTCATAGAGAGAGATTCATGGCTGATATGAGGCTGTAATTTACCATCTCAGAGCCCCCGAGGAAGGAGAAAGAAAGAGCAGGAAATAGAGAAGAAGAGCTGGAAATTGTTGTGGTGAGGCAAGGAAGACAGAAGCAATGCTACTCATTAATTTGGCAGAAAATCTTTGTAGTACTTCTCTTTTAATCCCCATACATCAGCCAACACTAACAGCTCCATGTGCTTCAAATTCATGCTATAAATAGCTTCAAAACAGTTTCTGCGAGCCACCAGTTGGTACATTTCTCAGCAGGTATTGGAAACTACCGCCTTTCTTTGGCTGTGCCTTCGGGGACGACAGAAAAAGGTTTTAATGGGTACATGAAAAGTTCCTTTCCCTACAGTTTCCTCCAAGGTTACTGCAGATATATCAAGGGTTTTACTGCCAAGATAAGCCACCAAAAGTCAGAAGCAGTGGAAAGTGCCCACAGCCTCACCGCGGTGAAAACAGGGGATTGTTTAATTTGCTGCCGCTGGGAGGCAAAGAGCGGAGATAGTGTGACTAAGCAGGAAAATAAGCATGACTGATATCTCATGGCAGCATCAAGTGAGTCAGACCGTGGTGAGCTTTTGGAATAGCAAACAGGTGCAGCAGGAGTTGGATGATGATTGTCCAATGGAAGTGCAGGAACAGGAAGAGGCTCATTGCTTCTCCTCCATTTTGTTGCTTAATCCAGTTTGTTCACACCAACAGGAGGCTCAAACACAAAATTCTTCACATAGAAGCTGAAGCTGTTTCCCATAGATACACCACTACTGTTCAGTGATTTAGACCCTGTGTGCATCTTACATGAACACCAGATCTGGGTAATCAGATACAAAGCGGCCATCTTTAATGTTCAGTGAAAAAGCACCTGAAAGCGTCCTGTGTCTTGTTTTTGTTGTGTATTATTTTTAAGTTAAATTGTAAGGAAAAACAATGACTGATTGTCACACTAATTTCGTTGTGTTTAGATACAATGAAAATAAAAAGATTCGGATTCTGAGACGATGATATCCAATCACACAGGCTGCAGAGGTGGCATGGGTCAGGTTACATCCTGATTTTTTTCCACCAGTTTCAAAACCTTGCAGTGGAGCTGGGTCTGAGTGATTCAATGCAGATTCAGAAGGAACTACTCGCACGGATTGCAGAATAGATGCTAACAGCTTCAGTAGCAGTTTTGTCCGACCTAGACATAATATCTTATTAAATGAAAAAAATAATAACAACACTAAACATTTGGCAAGACTGTGCTGTACGAGTTATCTTACATTTTGTACTAAAGAATAATGAATGTGATTGCTGGATCAATCATTTAATCACCAACTGGATATTTTCTTGAAAGGTTGTGCCCTCCCCAAACCTTTATGTCTGTTGCCAATATAAACTTATAAAACATAAATTGAAATATTAAACTCTTTATCTGGCATGTCAGGTTATCAGACTGCAAACCATCACAATCTAATTCCCAACAGTTGGTCTGTCCTTGCAACAAAGGCACAGAGCCAGCACGTTTGAAGTAGGCGGGGTTGTCATGGCTGTGCAAAACTTCTACTACCCAAATGACAAGACGGAAACAAAGGCAATAGACTGACGAATTTTGCCTGCAAGACAAGTACATGCAAAACAACATATAACTTAAAAGAAGAGGAGATTTTGTTGTCGTTATTCCACCTATACCCACTGCTGTCACTATATCATTGTTGTTGTGTAATTTATTCACTTTGCACTGCACTGCACCAACTAATAATAAAAAAAAATATATATATATAATAAAATAAATAAATAAATAAATAAAAATAAAGCGTTGCACAGCGGAATGCAGCCTTGGAGGCTTGAAACACAGGATCATAAAGATCACGTAGAGACCACAGCATCATTAGATAACAGGGGAAGTAACGTAAAAAATATACCTGATGGTATTTGCGGTCTGCGTGGATATTATTTTCAATATTTCCACTGTATTTAGGAATATTCCCAAACTCTGGTTTCTTATTGTCCTGTTTGGGTCAATGTGCTTGGTGGAGAATGATGCAGGGCTGAAGCAGCTACTGCAAAAAATCAACTTGACGCATATTTCCAGCGAACCAGCAAGGAGCTGTGCTGTTGGCACGTGCTGGAGACGGAGCAAGTTGCACTTGCTGGGGAAACCAACTTGAGGAGTTTAGGGAGACGTGTACAGAAAGCTAACGCAGGCAGACTATGTGGAAATTGGTGGTGACCATTCAGTTGTCAGCAGTGCCTCCATGTCACACCTAAGTCGTGGATTAGCTCACATTGAGTCCTACTTCAAGCAATACAAAAAACTATACCAGGAGCCAGGTACAGTCCCTAATGGAGAACCTAAACAACCAAGTAAAGTTGAGGAAAGCAGCATAAGTTTGATCACAGATCGTCACCGTTGAACTAAAGTACAGTCAATGTGATACTTGATGACTCGGTATCCGCTTACCCAACATTGATGTTACTGCAAAATGTAAACAGGCTCTTTGATCAAGCTCTGCCTGCCACAAATATCCTCTAAAACCACTGTTGCCCTTCCAGAAACGATGTTGAAAGAGAAATGGTGCACTGGAGGGAACATATACGCTGCCTCAGTATGCTAAAGCTTCTAAGTAAATGGCAACGGCCTTCACTGCTCCACTGATCTGCTCCCTGCAGGCTCCAGCGTAGTCACTCTCAAGCTGCGGCAGTTCCTAAGTCTTTATTAGGCGGCGCCTTGATGAATATTTCTTCTGTCACATACACTGCACCAAGGTGTCCTGCTGTGCCTTCCCGTCCCCCTTAAACACAACAGAGCTGAACATAACCCTCAGCAGTGAGCAGCTCATCTTTCTTAAAATGGATACACCCACGCTAGCCCGCTCAACCACAAACAAACAATATTCAGTTTGATATTTGAGGAAAATGAAAACTGTGGGAGAACAGATACAGTAAATCAGAGAGATAGAGGGATGGCCGCAGACAGATGGAAATAGTCAGGATGTAAAAAAGAGAGGACGGAGATTTGACGGGTTGACAGCGTCTGCAGACAGGCAGAGAGCAGGGCTGACAGGTGGGAAGCCCGGTTATTGCTTCTTCTGAGCTGACCTCCTGCACTTTATCATTGTGATGGACAACAGAGACACAGGACAGACTGTGTGGAAGTGTTGGGTTTATGCAGGATCCTTTGAGAACAGAATATCCCAAAATGCAGGCGGCAGTTAGAGAACCGGTGTGAGCGTTAATGCATGCGTATCAGGAGTGGTTGCATGTGTGTTAGCATGCTAAGGGCCTCATTAATCCACATCTCTGCTCGTTTGTTGATATGGGATTTAATTAAAGGCGGTTGTACTGTCCTACAGTAGCCCATGCAGCAGCTGACAGACTTTATAATGCGTGAACTTTAACAACGCTTCCCCCATTAAAGCTGCTTTGTTGGATGAATGAAGCCCAGCGTGTAAAAAAAGTGCATGCTAATGCATATCCCTGTGGGTCGCTGCATGCCGATAGGAGCCCGAACGTTACGCTTTAGTGTGTCTGCCTGTGTGAGTTAATGTCAGTGTTGTTGTGTGTATGCAAATGTGTTTGTGTTTCTCTATGGAGCAGTTCTGTGACTCAAACAGCACTGCAGGCTGCCGCCACCTGGGGAGGGGTGATGTGGATTAAATGTCTCAGTACTTTCTAGCAGTAAGGAGATACACAATATTTATCTGTTTTACTCTGCAAAGACGTGAAGGATAATCATAATACCAGACATTTAAACTTTACTCCTAATGAAAATAGATTAAAAAAATATATTAGTTTGATTCTGCAGCTATAAAAATGGAGATCACAAACACCCAATTCTCTGTTTCTGTCTCTAATTCTAAAAATTCAGCCAAAATACTTTAAACTGCAAACACAATCAATTAAAACTTGATTTGTATAGCACTTTTCAAAAAGTGCTTTCCATAAAAAAAATGAAAATGAAAAAAATAAAAGGTGGAAGATTGAATACAATGAAAATTAATACAATGACATATAATGACGCACAGTAATATTTTAAAATATAGAACAACAAATGAACTAAAACACAACAAAAAAGAAAAAGGAAGAATTTCAAATTTAAACATTTAAAGAAATAAAAAGCAACTACAAAAAGTTTGAGTAAAATGCTGTGAAATTTAAAAAGAAACACAAAAAAGTGAAGAAATAAAAAAGATAAATTAAAAACAACTCAAATACAACAATACACAAAATAAGCAAAAATGTGCAGACAAAAGACAATTGCAAATATGAATATTAAAAAAACAAAAAAGCAACAAACAAAAAACGTCAAAATACAACCTAAGTAAGTGTAAAATGCAATGAAAATAAATAGAAACACAGCAGAAATGAAAAATCAAAACCTGAACGATAAGTTTAAGAAATAAGACATAACAACAAATGTAAACCCAACACCTCAAAAAATCCACAACAAATAAAAACAAAGGCATAACAACAAATCAAAAAACATAACAGAATAATAGATTAGAAGCAAACAAAATAAAGATTGAAGAAAGACACAACAGCAGCTTCAAACACTCAAAAACAAAAACACAACAACAAATATAAAATTCAACAAAAATAAGATCCATTACAACATATCAAAAACTCAACAACCATAACAAATTAAAAAACTTAATAAAAACACAACAAAAAAACAACAAATAAAAAAGACAATTACTAATAAAAACCCTAACATGATGATTTCAAAGCATGCAACAACAAATAAACACAAAAAACAACAAATGAAAACTACTAAAACTGAAAAAGATGAGCAAAACACATTAAAAAACAATCAAAAGTAAACAACAAGACTTTGAGGCCTCCTTTCTGTTGTGGGGGTAAGTGGCCAGTTTAGCACCTCCTTTCTACAGTCAGCACCATTTTAACGGCTCTGCCTCATTGCTCTGCACCGGGGGCTAATGAGATTAAACTGCGATGGAAAGTATGACAATGTTTGGCCTTTTTGGAATTAGCTGTTTTGGGCAGATTAGTGCTGTAAACAAGGGAAGAGGGAGAAGTCCTGATGCCCCAGACTTTTAGTCTTGTGCACAGCAGTACTTACAAACACAATCAGAGGCCTATAAAAACTTAAAAAAGCAGAATATGGACTCTTTAAAACTCGAAACAGCTCCAGGTTCCATCATCACACACCGGTCTAAAGCCTCAGTGCTTGTTTCACCTGAATATTTGTTCGGCTGATTGTTAAGACAGGGCAGATATTTCAGCCTCTTATTTCTGCCTTCACCACTGGGCTTGTATCCAGTCAGATTTAATTTAAACTGTCCCTGGAGTTTATTTTCATACAGCACCTGCGGCCATATTTAACAAGCACTCCAGAGCAGGGAATCAGTCCAAAGGCCTCCATTTTATACACATTTGCTCCTACTTTTGAGCACAGGAGCAAAGAGTTTTACATTTTAAGAACAAGACAGACCTGCCACGGGCCGTCCAGTAGTTGGTAATTAATTCAGCAATATTCTTTGTAGCTTTGTTTTTGCAGTTTCTCCATCATTTGAAGGAAGGTCTACTGTCTTCATGAACACAAAGCTTGTATTACACATCAGCCGTTATCTGTGGTTCTGTGAGGCAGTGTGGAGACTTGAGACTGCTGAGTGGGCGACACCAGAGTGTGGTTCCTCCCATGTTTGTGTGTGTTTGTTAGTATGTGCGGCCGTACTTCATGCCTGTCTGTACTCATGCACTGTCAGGGTGGTACCTCTAGTGGGTGGCCCTTGCAGTCTTTGCAGACGGGTGGAGGAGAGGAGTAGTGGTGGAAGACCGAACCGGAGAGGTTGTCGATCATCAGCATCTCACCCTCCAGCGAATCCTTGATGAGGAGAGATACACTGTCCAGCCACTGGCTCTCCTGGAACATATACACACATACACACACGGACACATACACACGGGACGCAGGCCGCAGACCGGGATAGCACGCAGGCGCAAACATGTGAACATGCGGACATGCGAGGACAGAGAACACGGAGGGAAATGCATACACCAGAGGAGAAGTTATAAAAGTGTCTCAGCGCACACACAGCTGTGCTGCTGTTAGTTCAATGAACTCAAACACAAATTCACCTCTTTACAGTCAACCACACAAACAGGCTGATCCTTCATTTCATAAAGGCTGTCTGAGTACTTCAGGTCACAACAAGGGAATAAATAGTCACCTAACAGCTTATTGACTAACACAGAAATTGGCACAGTCACTGGGTTACAAATTAGTTACTTCCTGCTAATAAACCAGGGAATAAATGAGTAACAAACTGCTGGTTAACCACTTGGCTGTAGAGTTTACAAATGATTTAGTAATAAGTGACGCTGAGAAAAAATAATGTACGTAATAATCCCTAATCTTACTTTTTGAATTAAGTTGGTCCTTCTATATCAAGTGCCCTCAATCACGCTGCTTGAACTATTCGTCTGCATGGCTATAGCAAGGTGCATGCTGGTACGAGCCAGGCAGCAACCTCCGGGGCTGTAAATGAAGGCCCATGTTGAAGTGCTAAAAGCTGTAGTACCCCGAGTGTCCACTTGAGGCCAGCTGCAGAAACCAGAAACCTTAATGATTGTATGTGGGGCAAAGACGGTTTAAGCTGCCTTAATACACACCTTCACAGCCTGGTTCAGTCTAAAACTACGACATCTGTGTTTTCTAACTGTGAGGGGTCTGATTTTTGTAATATCATGCCTGTTTTTCCATTATTTATTGAGGATTTCTGGTTTTAAAAATGTGGCGTTGCTGTTGGTCAGATGGCCTTAAATCCCGCCTTTCTGTCTATGAATGGATGGAGCTAAGTTAGGTTGAGATAGCACAGTTCTTTTACAGTCTATGATACTAGCCAGTCGTGCTGCTAAAGTTAGCCTGCTAGCTCGCTGTGTCAGTGATGCTGCTGTATGGAGCAGCAAATAAAATACAGCGTGTCCCTCCTTCATTAAAGCAAACGTGTGGGTGCATTTTGGATTCTTCAGTGTCCTGGGTAAGACAGAGCTTGACATGACGTATTCGGCATGCACACTCTGCAAGGTCAGATTTAGTACTCATCTTAGGTTTCATCTGCTGGAGTTAAAACAAAAACAGAGGCTGGTTAATTTCTAAAGACTTACGCCTCTGCAGTGTTGCAGAGGATTCAAAAATCAATTCTGAGTTGAATCATCACCCTCAGAATTGAAATCAAATAGTGAGATAGGGAAATATTCACATCTCTTTTGGCAATGACTGAGGAGGAATCATATGATCTAACTGGATCTCATGCTAAACAATGAAAACACCAGCCAGCGGCAAGAGCTGATTTTAAGAGGATGGGAGCCAACACTGATTGGTTTTGATTCATGCTACACAAAAAACACACCCATGTTTAATCATGGCACAATATCTGCCCTTTTAGTGCCCTTCGCCTGAACCGCTGAGCACCACAAACTTCTAGATAACGTGCTCCATGCCATCAAAACCAGAGGAGGGAGAAAACATTTCCTTTAGGGCCAGAGGAACCCTCATTACCTGTTGATTCAGGTAAATCGTGAGCATATGTCGTCAAACTGTGTGAAATAAGAGTGTGACTGAGAGAAATCACTTCAGGATGTTTGAGGATCGGAGGAGACCAGCAGCTTTTTACGAGCCTCTGCAGTCTGCAGCTCTCATCATGCAGAGCTTCTCTGGTGTGGGCAAAAGCCGCTACTTGTGCTGTGAGATGGGGGGGGCATGATGCTCAGACTTTTGTCTTGTGCATAGAAGTGCCCTATCAGACAGAACGTGTAAAACACATTAAGGGCACATAAAACATAGTAAGGAGTTCCTCACATCAACATGTTAACTGATGGTTAATAAGCTGTTAGTAAGTCTTTAGTTACCTATGAAATACAAAATATTGCGAGGGTCAAAACACATTTAATACAAACTAATTATCACCTGGTTTACGAGCAGTTAGTATGTTTGTTTCTACTTAATTAGCAGCTGAATACTCATTGTTTGCCTTGTAAATATGCCAGTTTATGTGCTCCTCATGGTAAAATATTCTCTTTGTTAAACTTTCTCTGCTCACATATGAAGAATAAATAAACCACAACAAATCTCTCTCTCTATCTCCGCTTTATCGGCCTTCAGGGCTTTAACACTTTTTCTCTTTTGTTAAAAAGCTCTTCAATATTATGACTTCAAACTCTCATTAGCTGAGAAACACATAATTTTACTATCAAAGCTTCGAGCACAGAGAGCGGTGCAATTAGGTTTGATAAATCACCTCAATTAAGCCGCTCAATACCTTGTTGAAACAATCCAAGATTTAAGCATTTGCTTTGTGCTCGGGGTATTATTAGGTTTAAAGCAATTTAGAGCCAATCAGTCAGAGCGTTTCTGTGACTCCAATGATCCCTCTTTGCATGACACTCATCTGGCAGATAGCTTTTCCCAGAAACCAAGCTGCCATTAACAAAGAGAGAAAGAAGAAGAGCTACTTTAAAATGAAGTCTGTTTTATCTTAGAGTAGTATCACTGTATTTTAACATGAATTGGAGCTACTCTGCCTGCAGCACATTCACAACATCCAAAAATACTGTATTACATCAGAGCATGGATCTAAAAAGAGACAGCAAAACAAGGTCACTCCTCTTCAAACCCCACACAGGTCTATTTTAACGACATTTCTACAACATGGCTAAAAGGACTAAACTTAGATCAGTTATGCAAACACACACTCCTGACTCACGCCGTTTTATTACAATCACTTAGAGCTCATGTTTGGAAATGAGGGGGCTAACAATTCAGAGACAGGTTACTGTATTTCCAGATTCATAAATAAACCTACATCAGGCTGGATTATGAAACTGTGCTGAAGCTTCAGATTTTGGCTGGACACAAACTCGCTGAGAGGCTGACTCGGCCATATTTCACTGAGTATTAAGGCTGAAAGAAGAGAGGAGGAAGATTTTTGTTATTATGCAATTTAAAGATACGTCAAATGATGAGTTAAAATATTAAAAAGTGTAAAATTGTCAAGAAGCAAGAACTATGGTGGTTACATGAGTGTGGAAGCACACTGGAGGGTGAAGGAGAAAGGCTGGGCTGGTATTTGTTGCAGTGAGGCCCGAAGCCCTTGACCTCTGAAGTCCTTCATTGGGGTCAAATAGACATTAAGGCTGCTCTAGCATGAAAAAGTCTTTCACTGTGTCCAAATGCAGTTCAAGCAACACTGTATTTTCCTCTATGCCGCTTGTGTCGACATGGACAAGGAGTGTGGAAAGAAAGTGAATGACAAGGTGTAAAGGACTCTGACTTTTCTTATTTTCTCTGCAGTAGCGCCCACTTTTCCCAATAATCAACTTCAAATTGACTTTGAACACAACTCCCTTAAATTCAGACATATTCAAATCCCTCAACCCACCATCCCTGCTGTAACAAACAGCACGTGACTGCATCCACAAAAAGCCTTATTTGGATAAATCAGCAGAACTGTACTTTAGGGACAAGAAATCATTTTTATTCAGCTCCACACAGAGTAAATATCAGTGTAAGGACTTTGATAATGTGACAAAATATTGCATCTGTTCAGAGGGATTCACCCCCCATTAAAGGATGATGACATTTTGTCTTCATTCTCCAAACTGAACATCAATATGAATCTTGACATTTTGACTTTTCCCTCAAATATTCTAATAAAAAATATCCTCCTCCTCTTGTTATAACTCCTCCTGCCAGTTCATAATCCTCTCCTGTAATATTTCGCCCTACAGCAGCACATTAAAATAATCCAAATCTGACTGTGCTCACAGACAGAGCCCTGACAGTTCAGTCTGTGTAGGTGGGGAGCTTGATAAAAATAAGGTTTGATTGACTGTGCTGGCCTATGTGCTGGCCTCCATTAATAACTGTATTAGCAGACAACAATGGGCTCGTCTGGAGGGGATGAAGTTTAGAGGGAGAGGGACGACTGAGCTGAAATTAATTACTGTGACGATCTGTCTGTCATCTGCTCTGCCATCACCCTTCCTCTCTTCTCCCTTCTTCTTCTTCTCTCCCTCTGACTGTACCCTCTGGTCCCTGTGCGGCATATTAGGACACTAAGTTTAAATCCTTTCTGAGCAGCTGTCTGTGTTTTACTTATCAACTCAGTAAGTCTTACATACCAAACCAATGTGAGGCCCATGTCGCAGCAGGTAGTGCACGTGCCTCACAACAAGAAGGCTGCAGGTGCTATTCTCATGTTAGTCATAGGAGGGCGCACTGAGTAGTATACACCATTTTGAAGTAAACATCAAAGTTACGTCACACCGAATGTGCACACACACTTGTGGCAATAATGCATTTGAATGCATGAGCCTTATGTCTGTTTCACACCAGAAGCATTTTATTTGCATCCATTTGCTGCGCTTGTCAACTCCAGTGAGGGCCGCCACAGCTTTCACACCAGGCACACAAATATTCTGCAGCCTCAACTCACCTCCCAGCTGTCACAGGTCTATCTCTCCATATTTATCACCCCCAAAATGAGCTTCTATTAAGCTTTAACTCTGAGAGGCACAGGAAGAGGAACTGGAGGGTTTCTGTCTTTTCTGTGACGTATTCTACATCTGTAGACAAACATACTAGCTGGATTAAGGTAACAATGACTCTTTGTCATATTTTTGTCGATTTTGACAGAGAAATGTGCACAGATTGCTAAAAAGAAAATAGGCGAGCCTCCTACGCTGCGGATTCTCAGTGCAACTCCTACTTCCAGTTGGAGAGCTCTGATCTGATAACATGCTCACATGCACTGCTGCTGTCATGAAAATAAAACGCATCCAGTGTGAAACAGGCTTAGCAAAAACGATCAGCAGCTAGCAGTGAACTAAAGATGTCACTTATTGCAAACTTAGAGCAGTTGTGTGTGAATACCCAACTTTTAATGTACAGATGGAGCCACTTAAATTTTCCAAATATCCTGGGCAGAGTCCTGGCTGGTCCAGGACAGAAAGTGCTCAGTCCTGCCCAACCTTATGGTTGTGATGAGATCAGTGTTAATTTTGACAGCATTCTTTAATTTAGTTTTAGTTATAGTCTTTTGCCCAAAATATTTTGTAGTTTTAGTCATAATGTAGTCACCTACTACCTAAATTGTTTTAATTTTAGTCTAGTTTTAGTTTATGAAATTTAATGACATTTTAGTTGACGAAATCTACTATAAATTTAGTCGACTAAAATATGAAGTGTAAAGTGTAAGGCAGTTTTTATGTTTCCTTGAATTTCTGAAGTCATATTTTACACTTGGATCCTAACACCATGAAGCTAAGGCAGCTGTGATTGGATGTCCCTCTTAACTCATCCAACCTTTCCACACAACCAAAGCACCTCTGATTCCTAACTTGTCTCTACTTTCTACATGACAAAATTAGGTCTGATTGGATTAAGTCTCTGTCAAACATTTTAGTCTAGTTTTTATTTGTTGATGAAAATGGCAGTTAATTTAGATTTAGTTTTTGTCAATGTGCACTTGTT
This sequence comes from Cetoscarus ocellatus, assembly GCA_037902135.1. Lineage (NCBI taxonomy): Eukaryota > Metazoa > Chordata > Actinopteri > Labriformes > Labridae > Cetoscarus > Cetoscarus ocellatus. Next base: position 42,079 of record JBAMNC010000752.1, read on the forward strand.
TTTTTAGTTATAGTCTAGTTTTTGTCAGGGGAAAAAGGTTGTTGACAACTATGACGAAAATAATTAGTCAACAGAATTAACACTGGATGAGACCCCCCACAATGAGGTGATAAACATCATCTAACCCTTACCCCCCATACTTTATAGGATATATAAGTGATTTTTTTTCTTGGCATGGAAAGTGCAACAATGTACAGAAATTGAGCACAAAACAAACCAAAACCCTTGTTTCAAGGCACTTTACAACAAAGGAAGCTGAAGCCATGCCCTTCATTTTATAGATACACATATATGCATACATAAAAATACATATAAATATAGATATGAATATATGCACATACATATATCAAGAGTTGTATCCATCCAGGCAGAGACAAATGGACTGAAAACAAGACTTTATGATAGCAACAAACCCATGGATGCCCAGATCATAAATCTGTCCTCATCACATTTGTCTCTGCTGAATATAGATCCAATCAATCAATCTTTATTTGCATAGTGCCATATTTGTTGACTACACATTTATTAAAGGTAAGCCCTTTGAGATGTGGCATCTAATTTTCAAGAGGGTCCTCATGTCTATATGGTTGTAAAGATAGTTACAATGGATGTATAATCAATACAACCATGGATAGAGAGATCAATCTAATATTAACATGTACATCTATAATAAATATAATCTGGAGAGGAATGATGTTGATTAATATAGCAGCATCTAGCTGAACTGCCACTAAAAAGTGTTTAACTGGTCTAAAGGTATAAATTTATGTTATGTCCCAGTGACTGGAAGTTGGCTGGTAACTGGCTGGAACTCGGCTGATATTTGGCTGGGAGGGGAAAATTAAAGTGGCTGCATCTGTATAACACTCAGTGTGACTGTGAGCCATGTGGTTTATCCTCATAAGAGCTCCCTAATTATTTGATTGCCATACCTTGTATGTCTGCATTAGATTAGAGTATTATCTGTAGTACTTAAGTAGTAGTACTTAAAATACCAAAAATCTAGCGGCCAAAATGTTAGCCTCAACATTTCCTTACATGAGCTTTTCTCATTTGTAAACACTCACCCAGATGCCCAAACACACAACAAACAAACACACTAACCCCAAGGACCTGTGCTCTGAATAAATTGGATCGGTTTATTGAATCCCTTATTACATCACTTAGAGACAGACATTAAAAGAGAGAGAGGGGGATCGAGATGGAGAGACAGAAAGAGACAGAGAGAGAGGGAGAGGAGGATGCTGCCAGTGTGTTCTCCAAGGTCTGCATTAAATTCCTCCACCAGCCAACGCTGCGCTAAAACACTGAGCTAAAAACGGCTCCATGTTTCCAACTTTAGCCCCGCAAAGGTGAGACACCCGATGGCAGATGATGAGTCATCTCTGTGTGTGTTTCTGCGTGGGTATCAGACTATAAATAGAGATTTCATAATGGAAACGTGAGGCTCTGCTGTCACAATGGGATGCACTAATGAGGGAGTGTGGATGTAAGCGGTGTAAGAGTGTCCCAGCTCCTATGGTCTGCTGTGACTGCAGTAAAGTTGCTGAAGCTTCAGTAAGTTTGAGACATGGCTCCCAGTGGTCATCACCCTTTACCCTTTCTGCCAAATGTTACTATCACACAAATTAGCCTCTCAACATGGGCGTATGAGCAGGACGTCTAAATTAAGGCCAGGCTCAGCGTCTTAACTCTCTCTTTAAATATCCTCTCTCTTGTCTGACCTTTGTTACCCTTCAACCAAACCCTGTAGTAGAAATATTTAGAAACTTCACAAAGAAGTTAGTATAAAGAGTGTTAACAAGCAACATGGCTATCAGTTATTGTAGAAAAAAAGACGAGAGTGATGATTTTCTGCTCTCTCCCAACGTCATTCAAACAATACTCAGAAATTAGCGCCGCATCATTTACCTCTTTAGTTTTCTTCCAGCTCGTGAGTCCAATATGTAATTTTCTCTGCATGACCTAATGCAATGATACTGAGAAGCAAACTGACAGGCAGCCACAGATACATGAAAGAAAACTTCAAGTAGGGATGTCTCCATGATACCTTCTTTGTGAGGTGCTGATCTGAATTTTCAATAATCAGATATGTAGTGATGATGGTCATAAACAAACACGAAGTGCACTTGGCTTGAATGTAAATGCCCGAAGCACTCACTCAGGTGTTTGTAAAAAGATTTTGATTACACTTTAGGACCGATTTAGTCTACAAAAAAAAGGCTCCACAGCCTTGTATAAACTTCCCAAACTCCAATCTAAAATAATTGTGAGCATCCCAAAGCAACACGGCTCCAACTGAAGCAGGAAAAGGTGCACAAGCAGAGATTAGCATAGATGCTCACAGCTTCAGTAGAAGTTTTATCAGATCTGGACCGAATTTATTCATTAAATGAAAAACAAATAAAAACACTACAAACTTCTCTATAGAAGAATATTTTCACTCCTCCTCTTTCCCAAGAGTTTAAATTCTGTTCTTTACACCACGGCTGTAGCACCCGCCTACTACATTGTCTAAATGGCCTATAATAGATGTGATTGACAAAACAATAGTCCAATCACCTGCCGGATATGCTTCTGAATGGTTCGGCCCGTTCCCAAACACTTTCTATTATTTTTGGCTCTTTGCTAGATGGCTGGTTTGTTTGAAACGAAGACACAATCGACACAACAACCGAGTTAACTCATCACACTAATGTTGCACAGGCAGCATTTGTAGAAGTTCAACACTGATAAACATGTTCATCTGTTTAATCATTCATAAGACTTTTGACATACTAAGCATCCTTCCTATTTTGCAGAATGTGACTCGTAGTCATGGCAACACAGGCTGTTATGTACTGACATAAGGCCAGCTCCAACGTCCTGCACTTCGAACATGAAACGATCCAAAGGAAATGGTAAACTCTGAAGCAGTTTTTGGAACTGAATTGGAACAAAGAAAAAGAGCTGTAGGTGTAAAAACCACTTAACTTCCATTCTGGCCTCGGAAAGCCTCAGTTTGAGGGGCGCCAAGGTCAAATTACCGAACTTGATGCCAACCCTGCCCGCATGAGTGGAAGAAAATTGATGGGCAGATAAAAGCAGAACATTATTATTCTGTAATTTACTTCCTAATGATTTGCATTGTCGTACAAAGTTCCTTAATGGACCAAAGAATAGCTCCAAAGTTGAGCTATGGCTGGGTCACATCCAGGTTATCACAAAGATAAAGACCCACAGTGGATCAATTTTAGGAGGATTTCATTTTTATAAGGTCAAATGGGTAACAAAAGAAGTCTTGGTATTCTCTCCAAGATCCACAGATCTGCAGGAGACATCCCTTCTTGCAAACACAAACAAAAAAAAAAAAAACACCATCAACCACTCACAGAAAAATATTTTTCACTTTACGGGGGAGCAAACATGAGAAGCTTTCACACATTCTCACGCTGATCAACACACTCACTTGTGCTGGTGAGTACAGGCTGGACTCTCTGGAGTTGTACCCTCCGGGACAAGCCGTGGTCGCCGCGTGCCGCACCTTCCTCGCTCCGTCTCCTTTATCTTCCCTGGAACCTCCTCTGTCCTTCCCCCCCGCTGGCGTGCCTGCGGGCCCCAGTCCAATCACAGCCAGTCCTTTCTCGGTCTTCACACCCCCGCAGCCGGGGGCGCCCATGCAACAGAGGGTGCCCTGGGCCAGCTCCAGCTCAATTTCTGCATCCATCTCCGCCTCCTCTTGGGCCTCCTTGTTGGAGTCGTCCAGGTGCTTCATCAGCACGGCCACCACCACATTGATGAGCACGAACTGGGCGGTGAGCACGAAGGAGACAAAGTACATGGGCGAGATAAACTGAAGGCTCGGATTGCAGGCGTAGTCCACATCAGTGCCGTGGTCGGGTGGGCACTCCCGCAATGTGTCCTGGCGTTGTGAAGAGAGAGGAAAAGGTCAGGAGGAGAAGGACTGAGCAATATATCATCTGTGAAAAAGGCACCAGACCAATGCTGAGTATTACCCATATTAGTCTCCTGCCAACATGAGAGCAGAGCGAAAGGGTTAAAATCTAACATTAATCCTTCCTTTTGAAGAATGAGTCGGAACAGGAGAGCTTAAAAGCTGAGAGAATATTTTAGGTGAATGATAAATGCAGATAGTTTATGTTAACAAGGCTCTTTGTATTCATGACAACTTGTATAATTATCTTCCACTTCATTATTTTCCTTCATGCAAAACAACAAAAAGGAGTATTTTTCTCCTCTGGTTGTTTTCCACTCCAGTTACCAACAAAGAGTGAAGTTAAGCTGGAGCAGAACTGAAGTGAAGAGGGTTTTCTGCAGGAAGTGAACATTTGAATCAGGCTCTGAACTCCTGTAACAGGATCAAGCTCGTCTTTTCTGTCTAAGGTCGCTTTTGCACCTAAGATAAGGCTGACTTGGTTCAGTTTGGGGTAGTCAACATTGTGCCATTTTTCTCCTGGTTTGGTTTTCTTTCAGGACCAAAGCCTGTCAAATGCCCTCTTCGTTCCTGCCATCTGGTCCATGACCAGGAAATGCACAACGAGCTTCCAGTAATAATTGTTAACCTCAAAGCAGCTCGGCCGGATTTTGACTGATCAAATAAAGATAAAGATTTGCATTTAGGCTGATCAGATGAAAAAAGCATATTTACTGGATTAACTTTATTCTGCATAGACTTGTAGATTATAATCTGTTAAGAAGAAGAGGGATTGGCAGTGACAACACATCAGCTTGCTAACTGTTGTTGCATTCTTCTTTATTGAAGCCACAATGCCCTGCTTTTTGTTTTTCTTGCCTTGTTTGGTTCGAACGGCTTTAACACTCAACATGAAATGAATTCTTCGCAGAACTGAACCCTTCATTTGGATGCAAAGAGTTCAGTTCACACAAATGTCAACTTGCCATTTACTGCAAAGCTGTTTGGCTAATTATGGCATATTTACACAAATCTTTATTAATATGCATTGTCCCTGTAAAATAAATAGATAAATAATTAACTGAATGAATAAATAAATGCTCATTTAGTTAACTGGCGACTCTAAAGGTGCTTTTACACCTAACTCTTTTAGTCTTAGCCAAATGACCTCAGGTCTGCTTCTTAGAAAAGTTCGGCTGATTTGGGATGGTGTGAAAGCTCACAGAAACTGTATATATCAGTCTGCTTCTAAGCGAACCAGAGCTTAGTTTTAGGTGGGTGCGAGAGCCATCTCAATCAAACAAGGACCAAATAAGGCAAGTGATCCAAAAAGTAGGGACTTTGGCTGCATTTCACAACACAAACAAGCTAACCTAGTGTTCACTGAAATAAAGTCTACAAGTTCAAGTCCATGCTGAATACAGCTACACATAGCTCCAATCAAAGTGTAAGTGCATGCTGATGCAGCCTTATTGAAGCTTTATCTTGAATTTAGTGCACAGAACTTCCAAATCACTCCAAGCTAAGCAATATTATTACACAAAGACAATTGCGTTATTTCATAGTACAACAATAAGCCGGATGCCAGGAACAGTTGGTGGTTGGTGGCTTTATCATGCATTATTTCACAGGCAGATCACTGTTGTTTGCTCAGCTGTCCGTAAGCTCTTTATGTAAAATGAGACATTTTAGTGATGTCCATATGTATATCAAGGTAAGCGCAGAAAATGTGTCACAGCGTGCTACTTCTAGTCACTAACTTGCTGTGGTAGCTTGGGTACAGTATGCTTTGTATGACAAAAAAAGCAAACAATAATTTTTAATGAATTTAGTTAGATTCAGACCTTAGCTACATCACATAAAAGATGACAGCCCTATATTTTCCATCTGCTTTCCCTCCCCCTTTATATTTTCTACAGTCCAAAGGGGAAATGCATAATCCCAGTTCAGTTTTAACCCTTTATTACAGTTCACTGTATCTGCCTCTCCCTCTCGATGCCCTCTCACTTATCTCCCTTGCCCTCATTATTTCCTCTCCTGCCTGCAGTTCCATCACCACACGACTAATTACCACCCTGCCTCACCTGCATCTCACTAAACCGAGGCAGATTTACCTCCCTCACAGCCCAGGTAGTAATCTGATGGCTAAAATGAGTGAGATTTACTCTGCCAGGTAGCATCTGTGACCTGCTGCTTTACTTCATAGCCTGCTACAACCCACAATGCCTGCCTCCAGTGTGTGTTTAACGGTCCACACCTGACATGCTCTGCTGTAATCTCTTATCCCCTCACAGCCTAAAGGTATAGAGGAGCGTGGGTGCGTGCTCAGGGGGAACTGTTGTTTTTTGTGTTTGTGTTTGTGTAATGAGGCCCTGTCCCCTCCCTGCCCATCAGTTACAAATGCTGAGCAAGCACATCCTTGTCTGTAAGTGGAGCTAATATCAAATAAAACTTGTACCTTCATTATGCCATTCCAGTTGTCGCCCGTGGAGACTTGAAACAAAGTTAGGAAGGCCATGCCAAAGTTCTCAAAAGTAGCGTGACGACTCATACCCTCACATGGGTAGTCTTCATTGCAAACTGGGGAGCGAGGATATGAAGTATGGGGGCGGATGGAGGAGGAAAAGAAGTTATCGGGTCACAGATAAAAAGGAGATGAGAGGATAGACAGACAGGGAGAGAATGGAGCAGGGGGGAAGCGGGGGTAACAATAGAGAGAAAGAGACTTGTGAATTCGAACACTTAACATGTCATTACTCCCCCCAAAAAAAGCTGCAGCAGCCTGCGTCATTTCTGTGGCTAAGCTGGATGACTGTCCAAACAAGCTGTGTAGACACAGGCTGTTTTTAAATCAGCAGCACTGTGACCAAACTCTGTTTGTCTTTGAGCTTATATCCCCAGATAATCTCTGGAATAGCCTCAAGAAAAAGACACTTGCTTTTTGCGCTAATCCTTCCTCCTGCAGAGCTCCAACAGTAGTGTTGCCACAGGCTGCAGCAGTGGCTCACAAGGGAAATGTGACAGTTTGTACGCTGGAGCTACCGACTTCAATGCAGATGTAGATATTTTCGGATGGTGCTTATGCTGTAGGATACTGGTGTGGGCTAAGTCTCTAATGGTTGTCTGGCTGCAGGAGTGAAAGCTGATAAAGATGAATAAAGGATGCAGAGGAAATGAGATTTTAAACATTATTTCATATTAGTCGAGTCCACTTTAAGAGCAATAAAAAAAACACACATGAGGATTTTTATCACCCGAGGCTGGCTACACATTGGACCAGTGGAGTCTCAGGAGAAATTATGACCAAAACTTTAGATGAAACTTCAACCATCTTTGATGAAAAATGTTAAAGGTTAGACCTCAGCCGGAGCATAAGGGACTGTATATTGAACACAGATACAGAAGCCCTGTTCTGTGAGGCCAAACATGAAAACCTTTAGCTTTACTTAGATTTTTAAAAATACGTCAAAATTGTTGTTGTTTTCCAGAACAAAGTTACTAAATTATTCCATCCTGCAAAATAATGTCAATGAAGCCCTTTTAACACATGCAACCTTAAAATTATCATGTCACATAATGGCTGGTTCGATCCCAGTGTCCGTCAGGGCATTTCTGCGTGGAGTTGCACGTTCTCCTTGTGCATGCGTAGGTTCTCTCATTCTAGCTTCTTTCAGCAGATCAAAAACATTCATTACTGTATTATTATTCATTATATTCACTGAATTATTTAACTCTTTATGTATGTCCTTTTAGAACTCATCACTGTTTTATGTTTGATTCATTGAACTGGTTACAACCCAAATCAAGATGGCAATTTCATTGGCTTAAATTCTTTTTTAATTGTGTTTATTTCCATTGTCCTTCATATTTACGTCTTGAAAGATGTTGGTAAAAGATTATTCCAATATAAAGTCCCATCGGATTGGAATAACCTCCCTCTTTCTTTGTGCTCTACTGCTTCTTCTCATTATTTCCAAATGTCGCTACACTCCCATGTCAAAACATATTGCTCATGTTTCTAATTTGTTTTCTTTACTCTTTTGTTCAGAGAAAGAAAGCTGCAGTGTTTCAGCTCCATACCCAACACCGAGTTAAAAACTGGGCTATTTGCATTCAAGCAAATGGCTCACCCCTGAAAAGTCTGAATCATTTCAGGGCTTTTTGCAAGTGTGAATGAGGTTTAAGAAATCACAGCCCAAATTTCTCCCTTGGTTTTAGAATCTTTTAATAATTGAAAATAGTCTTGTGTGTAGTCAGCCTCAAGTTATAGTAAGAATGTATTCACAAACTGCACTCCAACTAGAACTACACACCTTAAAAAAAGTTTGGAAATGTTATTTCGGTCAAGTATTTCTCCCCTTTAATAATAACAATTGGTATTTAATCTGACATGGTTGGAAAGCCTGTTTAGTCACCTTTACACTGAGGTACAAGTTGTAAGGAACCAGTCTTGCTGGGATGCTCACTTTGCAGTCTGTTTTTGACTTCACCAGTTTTAAGAAACTTGGTCCTAAGTTTGGAAATGGTACGAGGGCTGACAACAAATAATGCTGCCACTCTGCACACCAGAACTACCCACACTTTTAGCTGTGTTGCTCATTCTTCAAATGCATGATCTTTACAAGTTATTTCTTTTTGGTGACTAATCAGGCTTCCCAATGATATGATATGATATGATATGATATGGTATGATATGATATGATATATGGAGTAAAGATAAATAAAACTGCATCTCTCTGAACGTTAAGTTCAAACTGTTTACAGAGGAAAAACATTTTCATCCCACCACATCTCTGTGGGTGACCATGATCCATTTTAAACAATCAGAGACGGTACCTTAAAAAAAGATCATGAACTCACCAAGTTCTCCAAAAAGCTCTACTCCTAAGGCGGCGTAGATGAAAAACAGCAGCATGAAGAGCAGGCCCAGGTTACCCACCTGAAAAACATAAAAACACGGAGAGATTGGAGTTATTACGGGAACATTTTGCAAAAATATGACAGTATTCAACGGGCTTGAAGAAGGAAACAGGAGCTTTTGTAGATATAAGATGGATGCTGTTCTCCCTTTTGAAAGTAACTTCACTTTTCATCAACTTTAAAACAACAAACTCCTGTTGGAAATGTTAAAGCAGCTTCTTAAATAAACTGGCAAAATTGTGCTTGAGACTTAAAACACTGACCAAAATGCAGCTGTGGTCTGTGAATTATTAATATTCTGATACTTTTGTCTTGGCCCTCACTCAATCAGGTTTTGGCTGGGCTTTGACGATGCCCACCTAAAGAGGAGAACTCTGAACATTTTGTTAGAACTGTCACTTTTGGAGATGAAGCTCTCAGTAAAAGGAGCCGAGTCAAACAACTGTGATAGCTGATTGAATTTGGTCACCATGAGATTAGACTGCAATTAGATTTCGGAGCAGAGCCATGTCGAACAACAGAAAAAACATCCATTAGAGGAACCATTTTTATTCTGGAGATTTTAAATATATTTGTCTGTCTCTCTCTACTCTTTCAAGTACTGCACAGTGACAACTCCAAGAGGAAATGCAACAGAAAGCACTGAAAGTCATCTGTAGGCTCATTAAAAGAGCCACAGGAGGCTTTAGGAAGGTAGAAATCATTCGTCTGCATGCTGTAAAACATGATTAGAACTCGGCTCGTTCTGACATCTGACATTTATTTCATCACAGCTTCTTTTTTGAGACAGAATACTCATGAAGCCTATGTGTTCTTGAGATATTGCATTCACAAGCAAAGATTTAGAAAGAGCTGAGGTGGGGGCGATGGCCGGGGATGTTTGGGGATTCAGGGTTGGTCTCCCACGGGTCAGTGGGGCACGAGGCACCCCATTATTTTATATTTTAAGGGGAAAAGAAAGGGAGTGGGAGGAAAGGGGAAAAAAAGAAGAAAAAAACAATTTAATACCATAATTGGACTCTCCTTCTCCTCCTCCTCCACCCCCCCTCCTGCTAGTATTATCACTATTATTATTATTTTTTTTATTCTCATCACAAAAAGTGTTAAGTCGGCACTGTCAATTACCTATTTACATATATACTTTTATCTTTCTACTCTTCTGTTTTTAATGTTGTTTTTATTACTTTTATTATTATTGTCCCTTCTGACTGTCTTATAATTGTAATATTTATCATTATTATTATTATTATCACTTTTATTATTTTGATTATTATTGTTATTATTATCATGCAAGCCTTGTTACTATCATTTCCCTTAACCACCATTAATATCATATCTATCTTTGTAATAATAATACAACTGTGAATACCTCAAATCATATTTGTAGCACACACACACACACACCCACACACACACTGTCTCACTGTAGTGTCTCATCGCACAATAATAATAAAACAGATTTAGAAAGAGTTTCTATGTAATTGACCTTTAACCCATGACCTCCAAAGTCTCATCATTTCATCCTTTAATCCACGCGGACATTAGTTTGAAAGAAAACCTCCACAGGAGTTTTTGAGTCATAGTGAAGCATCAGCTCCTTCATACTGAGGGACAACCTGAAAGCATTAAGCCTCTGGCCTCACTGGTGTGGAGGCATAATGGGAGCATTTATAGGGGTCTGCATTATTAAAAATTAAAATTTACTTAATGTGGATGAATACGCCTCATTACATTGAGCAAAGTCTGATGATTCCCATTAGGTTAAATTTAATGGAGGTAATTGCTGCACACCCTTTTACATGAAGTGCTGCAATGATGCTTTATGTGACCGTCGGGGGGGGTTTGCTCCAAATGCACATCTGAGTTAGTGCGATCGGGCCCGGTGTACTTAACAATCTGTGCTTCATTATGGCCTGAGTCTTTGTGGGCTCAACGATAAGAATAAGTGCACTTTTGAGAAATAAAAATCGAATTACGAGGAACATAATTTTGTATTCTTTTCAGACAACAACAACTTCCCTTTTGCTGGATTAATCAGCATGGAAATGATTGCTTCTGTGAGCTTGTTTTGGCAGAATCTCTCAAAGGTTTTGATGATTTAATTTGAAAAGAAAGACGAATATAACCATTTTTTCCATTTTTTAAATGCTAAATACAGACAGTACTGCAGGGAGAAGGGTTGAAGTCTGACCAAGCAAAAGTGGCATCCCGTGCAGAATCCACATCTGCCTAATAAAATTCAAGAGGCTTCTGAGTGAGTCCCAGAGAAGAGATAAAACAACTGTCTGGCCTTTAGTACCAACACAATAAACGCCTTTAGTGTTAGTGAACGGCAGGCTGCACCCCTCTGTATCAGTCAGAGGAGTGGATAATGGAGGACGCTCGTTGTTACAACTCTACAGCATTTCTGTGAAGCCACGGTTAGACAAGCTCTGTAACAAGCCTCGAAATATGTGCTAAAAATGAATATGAGCCATAAAAGGGATGCCTTAAAGACTGTTTCTGCTTGTGATAACATCTACGCTTGAGATCAGCTGATCCACTATCCATCAACACGACCATATTGTGTTTTGTTACAGCAGATGGTTTGGAAGTTAACGTAACCTGGGACGTCCTACAAGTGGCAGTTTACTGTGATAAAAGGGCATAAACATCCTAACCTCGAGCAGCAGCTGGATCTGCCTGAGTCAAAGTCTGTAATCAGGCCAATAAATCCTGCCAAGCTCCAACCTACGACGACTGTGAGCAGCCTAAAGAGGCATGGCCCAATCAGTAATGTAGGACAGGAAGATGTGGAGCTACGAGCGAGGGGACAGCAGGAAGTGAATGTTCTCACAGAGATTAGCATGGATGCTAACAGCTTCATTAGCAGTTTTATCAGATCTTTTCTATTAAATGAAAAAAAAATAACAAGATCAAAACTTCTCTATAGTAAAGGATATTTCCACTCCACCTCTGACATGTTTGGAGAGTTTGTTTAATAAAGTGGCTCACAGTTTGTCGTGCAGTAGCACCTGCTTCTAAGTTATCGGATTGGCCCGTAGTAAATGTGACTGATGGATCATCCAATCACCTGCTGGATTTGCTTCAGAAAGGTTCTGCCCTCCCAAGCACTTTCTATGGGCTCTTTCCCAGATGGACTGGTAAAATATATTGAATGGTCCATCTCGTGTGCCGGGTTATAACAACAAAAGTTGTAAACATAGGGATTTTGCCAAGGAAAAGACTTTATAAAACCTTACTGTAGCATCCAGTCGAACAAATGTAGTTTTTGTGTAGTTTTTATCTAAAACTGGGGTAATTACAAAGCTTTCAGTGGCAACATTCAGGTCAGGTCAGGTACTCAGCATATGCACGCACTAGGTCTGAAAGATTTATCGTTTTCGTATTGAAATCGCAATTTCAGACAACGCAATCATGTGATTGCCAAAGCTGCAATTTTTGCAGCACTCCTGACTGACCCACAATCTGTTGTGTCTATTTTACACATACTATTTTACAAATTTGAAGGCCATTTGCATTTAAGAATGGCTCCCAAACGAACCACTTACTCACAAATGTGAATCGGTTCTCTCACCTCCACCACAGAAGTTCTGGTAAGCACACTAACAATACAAAGCCTCTGTTTAGGAGTAGAAGCTGGAGTATCCCTTAAATAATGCAAACACATTATTGATCATCAGTATGAGTTGATGAATAATGTGTTGTGTGCTTTTGATAATTGATTTCCTTACTATTGTCTATACTGTAAGCACAGTGAATATTGTACTGAAGCTTGATTTGAAGAAAATCGTGAATCGAATTGAAATCACGATATCTGCCAGAAAAATCGTGATTGGATCTTTTCCTAAAATCGTTCAGCCCTAATGGGCGCCCAGTATACGGTGAGATTCAGATTCAGGAAAGCACACCAGGTGCCAACAGAAGCCCAGCTGCTGCTCCTGTACCCAGCAGCTTACCTTTTCTATTCCTGCCCTCCTGAGCGCATCAGCATTGGACACATGGTCCTGCCAGTGGTACCCAAAGGGAAATAGTCATGAAGGACACCAGCCGGTGTCTCTGGCCACTAGTCAGTGACCAGGCCTCGCAAGAGTATAGCAAGACCAGTAGACAGAGACCCAAAGACTCTGACTTTTGCTCTGTTGATGGTAATATATTACCTAGTGTTGCTAGTCAGCTATCTCCCATCAGGGAAAGCTTGCTAGTGTCTTTAGTGGTGATAATGTTTACTAGTGCCATGGGGCACTCTTGAGCAGCCCCATTTTAAAAAAACAGAGCTATCCCTTTAAGGGTGAAAATGACTCTTTAGATAGAAAAGGTTGCAGACTCCTTGACTAATTTGACCACTGTAATAGAAAAGAAAAACTCTGACTTCAGCATCACACCTCTCAGCTGGGAGTTCAACTTTTCTATAATACACTATGCTGAACATAATGCAGCTGCACCAGAGCATTAACCACAGGAGATTGATTTCAGTGATCAGTGACTAAAAGCATTACCACTGATCTACTTTTCAAAGGAAGAATCAGTCAGTAATGATTATTTGGGGATTCTCGAGCTATAAAGTCTTTTCACCCATTTAATGTAAGAGCATATATGCTGAATCATATATCTATTCACATAAAAGCCCATCTACCTTATCCTCATCATATTTTAGCCTGAGCATATTATCACGGTGTGCTTCTACACCTCTCTGCTGTCAGGCTTCCTTCATTTGCATGACTGAGCCTTTGTTAAAAAGTCGATGCTGATCTCAGGATCCTCATGATGTTACAAAGAAACGAGGGCAGCTACCGTTTTATTTTCCGGCTGAAATGAAGTGTTATATCACCTCTGGTTACTCTCTCTCCAGGTATAACCCATTCAGATTTACTCTTTCAGTAGCATGCACTGGTACACATAAAGAGACCGAGACCTCCTGGAACTGTTTAATTAGCCCTGGTTTTAATTACCTCCCTCGGTGCCCTTGGGATAGAGCAAGGGGCTTAGTGTTAATGAGAAGGGGATCAATAGAAAAGAAAGACAAGGAATCTGTTCTTGTTCACCTCTGCTGCTCTCACCGACCACCTGCTTCCTCCTGTTTGCTTCATCGTAGTCTGAGTGGTCAATAGGTCACGATGAGGGACTGTCTGCCTGAGGCTTTCAGAATTTTGAAAGATAGAGCCTCACATTGGAGGAGTTATAGGAGAACACAGCTGTGAGTCTGTTTGGTAAATCTGAGGCTGAATTAGCCGTCAGGGTTGGTTCTGTTTTAGTAAGGTGTAAGTGGATACCTTTAGTTAATCTATGACAGGATCTGGCTGGATATGTTCCACCTCTTTTCTTTTCATTCATTAGACTAAGCTAATCCACTGCTGGCTCCTATTACTGCTCTATAAAGACAAAGCAACAGAAAGTGGTAGTATTTAGGCTGCAAAAGCAAGAAAAAGAGGACAAGCCTGCATCTTTACTTTGTGCAACTTAACCTTGTTGGTGCATTCAGTAAGTGCGCTGGTTTGTCTATTTTCCTTGTCACTGTTCCTTGTATTTTCCAGCTGCATTGTGCATAAACACCCTCCTTCAAAAGCCTCGACGAAAAAAGAAAATAATTCAAATAATATCCCGCTGATGCCTCAGGTTTGCAAGTGCTGCTTATGTGAGACAGATATCAACATGCAAATGTCACCGACTGAGGAGAACTGGCACACTGATGGGGAAAACATTGCACAACAATGACACATTTAATAAAACACTGGTAATTCCTGGCAGTGCTGCCTTGCTTGCAGCTCAGAGCAATGCGGCGCTGCCATGCTTTGTACTATAGAGGCAGCTCAATGTGTGCGACACTAGAGACCAATGCAGTTTCCCAAAAAGAGAGATCAAGGGTGTCATATTGTGTTGTATCACACTGAAGTGATTCTCAAATGTTGTGAAAATTAACCAAATTAAATTCTTGAAGGGAGCGACTTTTGGTGTTAGTTAGTTAGTTAGTCATTGTTAGTTTTTTTTGGATCCAGCACCCAACCAAGGATGTGCATGTCTACTTTGTCTTTAACTTTCTATCTTGTGCATCAGGTTAACCTTTTTAATTTTATACAAAAACAAAGTAAAAATACAACTAATTACTGAGTAATGAAGACATTAACATGTTCTATCAATCAATCAATCCTAATTTTTTAGCGCCAATTCATAACAAGTGTTATCTCAAGATACTTTACAATAGAGCAGGCTGAAGACAGACTCTTCATTTTATGGATACACATATATGCATAGATACATATATACATATAGAAATACACATATACATATCTGTATATACTGTGTTGGGTGTGAGGACGAAGGAAGGGAGGTGGGCAGAGACAAGTTGACTAAAGTCAGAACTAAAGCTAGTGACAGATCCATGGACCAATCATAGACCTGTCGTCGTCATATTTGTCTCTGCTGAATATAAATTTATTAGAGGTTAGCCCCTTGAGATGCAGCATCTCGTTTTCAGGAGGTTCTTCATGTCTGTATGATTGTAGTGATAGTTTTTATAGAAGTATAATCAATAATAATCATGAAAAGAGTAATGATCTAATATCAATATAAAAGTTAAATCTATTTAAGAACTGTTAGTGCTCCACAAACCTCCACCGAGGCATCTCTGACATTATTAGCAAATGTTTTAATAATCATGGCTCTGCATCTGGATTCAGATCACCACAAACATCTATCAACTTTTTCCTTGTGCCATGGACATCAAGAAAAAAAACAATCAAAATCTGTTGAGAAGGTTTTGAGTTATTCATGAAAATGTGGAAAACTGCTCAGCCTCTCAATGTTAACAACTCCTCTAAAAGATTAATGCATCAGCTTCCATATTCAGATAGTGATACACAAACATAGATGTCTTAAGAGTTTTCCTTCCATGCTCTGGAGTGATATTGACATAATGACGTCTTAGAGACCGTCTGACTCCGTGGACACTCACCACCAAATGAACTACAGAGAGCTGTGAGTGTCCCCCACTGTTCCCACCACGCTGGGGTCTCAGTGGGAGTCTGGGTGCTCTCCATGGAGCTGAGCAAGACCGAGACAAGGTGTGTGTGTGCATGTTTATACGAGTCTGTCGCTGTGTGGCATTAATGACTCACCTCTGTTCGAGTCCTCGATGGGAAAACAGCGAAAGAGAAGGCGGGGGAGACGGGGGCGGGGGCACTACAGTAACTTACTCGAAACAAGATGCCAATAAGTTACTTTAAATGTCTTCACAGTCGCACAACTCTATTTTTAATTTACCTTACCATTACTGTATTTGCTATAGTTGCTTTACTACTGTACTTTTATTCAAGGTCTAATTACTTAGTCTTTCAATTACCAGCTTAATTACTGTATTTTCAAAAACAGCACCCTCATTGTTTTCATTAACAGAATCATTGCAGTATTTTATCTACAACTATTTAATATCTTTAAAATTACAGTGAACTTGCTGTATTTTAGTTTAAATTACTGCATCTTTAACTATTTTACTGATCAATTATTAGGAAAATATAATTTTGTAAAAAAAAAAAAAAACCAATAAAATGCATTTACTCAAAACTCGAACCCCAAAATGTGAAACATTTACTCAAAGAAATATTTACTACTATTTTACAGTTTTCCTGCCCAAAATGGAATTTTCTCTTGATCCATTTCCCTTCTCAGTAACTAATTGTACTGACATTTAACAGCAGAAAACTGTTGATTTTATGGTAACATGCTGTTAATTTTACAGAAATCAGTTACAGTGTACTGTGTCTAAGAAATAACAACAACTGCACCTGAGGCAGGGCTTGAACCACCGTGTCCAAAAGGGCTCGCATTCCTGTCGCCATCTTCAGCAGCTTCAGCACTGAGAGAGAGAGAGAGAGAGAGAGAGAGAGAGAGAGAGAGAGAGAGAGAGACAGAGAGAGAGAGAGAGAGAGAGAGAGAGAGAGCTCTGAGGTGTGGACATTTAGGGACGGTCCCTCAGGTTCAATTACAGAGTAAATGGGAGACATTAAACTGAGGAAAGGTCAGTTCTTCATTTAAACTTTGAAAATACACACACAGACGGACACACGGTCACACAAACTGATAAGCTGTTAACACAACAGTCATTAATACAGGTCCTGCTTTGCTGCAGATAACTGAGCTGTGAAAAGAAAAACAGGTACAATGGTGTTTGTGGGATATTTGAAGCTCTACAGGTGTGCTTAAAGAGTAAGTAAACCCCTTCCTCAGCTGGAAAACCACTGCACGTGCACGAGTATCAAATAGTGTTGTTGATCGATTTAACCAGTGAAGAAGAAGCACTGAAATTCTACTTATTGTGTCAGAAGTTTACAATGTCAGATTTATCAGTTTGTTCCTGTAGTGTGTAACGAGCCACAAAGAGAGAGACACAGGACACCACAAACTAACCGACTCATCCAAAGCTCTAAAATGTTTTGACTTGGTGCAGCACAAACAGCTCGACTACTATACAAAGCGAGGAATAAAATGCTCCCGAAAAACATTCAGAAAAGAGGGGGGTTATAATTAAGAGAAAATTCAAATCTAAAGGTTAGAAGTGTGCGTTTCACTGTTAGTGGAGTTAAACTGTGGAACAGATTGAGTGCACAACTAAAGCTAATTGCAAGCATGACTCTGTTTAAAAAGAGGCATAGAGAAATGATTTTCCAGAGGTTCATTGATGAATAAATACCTCAACGTGCTTGCTGATTATTTGAAGGAAAATTTGGCAGGGTATGGTAAATACATTTGTAAAAAAGGTATAGGTATGATTGCATTTTTTGGTAAATTTAAGACAGTGTTATGCTTTCAGTTAGGAAGAATAGTAAAATTTAAGTGGGTAGGATTAGATACGTTTATACTTCTTCCTACTCCTTTTCGCTCATGTAAACCGAGAAGCTTAAAAAAAATTGTAGATTCAGCTACTGTCTTGTTTTATTTTCTTTTTTTTATTATCACGTATTTGTATTTTTAACTGTTTTAAGTTGACATTTACATGATTGAAATAAAGATCAATCAATCAATCAATTAAAACCAAGTAGGTGGAACCTCTGCTCTACCAACTTCTGATCTTCCATGATCCCACGCCTCTTCAGTGAAAACAAATATGTCAGCAATGTCAGGAGGCTAAATGTGACTAGCAGTTAGCCTCTTATAACATCCTTGGTGGCTGTGATTTCCGTCCAGCTCCTCTCCTCATCAGTTTTTTATATATAATTTACAGGTTTTGCTGTTTGAATGCTCATGTTCTTTGAACAAATCAATGAGCTGGACCTCCATTTTGGTTCATGATTTGCTTTGCTCTGGTCCATGTGAAAAACACACAAGACATCAGGACTTCCGGTCATAAATACTGAACATATTTAATATTTACAACTTCAAGTCAGGCTGCCACAATCCTCTTCCGTGAGGATAAGATGACTCTTAACACACCTCACACCACACGATAATCAGGTAAGATCATCTAAAGGACCTCCAGATAATAGTGCCTTTGCTGAGTTTGATCAGAAGTGGGGATCCGAGCCAAAAGTCGGCTCAATTGTCGTGTTGTGTGTGTCCTGCTAAAGCCTTTCTTTTAGATCAAGTATCCCCCTCAGAAAAAAACCTATGACTGCCATAATGTAGGAGCAACTAGAAAAAAAGTAGCCCAAAGTTGCTTGTAATCAGCAGACTTGGCAACAAAATTCTCAGCCTTGTCCTTGATATGTTGACATTTTAGACATTTTCATTGAAACTACTGATAAGATGGAGCTCACTCCGGGGTTCAGTTACTCTTTAAAGGAGATGCGGACAGGACAGGACCTCAGAGTGAGTCTGTGTGTGTTTGTGTGCTCTTCTTCCTCGTGTGTTATGTGTTGTGTATACCTCGGGCGATCCTCAGCACTCTCATGATCCTGATGATTGTGGGGTTGATGGGCAGGGCAGCGCTGATCTCGATCTCCTCCAGGGTGATGCCCATCACTGACAGGAGCACAATGGCCAGGTCCAACTGGTTCCACCTGACGCATGCGTACACAAACACACACTCATGTGAAGAGGGGAGGCACACAGGGGAGTTTCACCAGCAGACACACAAACAAAGACACACAGAGTAAATACAGACATGAACGTCCTGAGATAAATACAAACAAATGTAAGAAAAACAGATGAAGCCAAGAAGTTATCGAAATACCCATCTTCCACACGAGAAGGTTTAATGTTAATTATGAGTTATCACATTCCTGATGGCAGTATTATGGCTCCTCAGCCTATAAATCTCTTTAATAAATTCATCTTGTAAAGCAAAATGCCTGTCAGACTCTCCTTTCTAGGGCTGGAGGACAGATGGGGAACAGATGTTTCCAAATCAGGAGGATTGGCCGTGAACCAAAGTGTTTAATGGCTTCATCACCATCATGACACCAAAGTCTAATGCAGCCTTTCTGGACTGACAAACTGAGATGAGGGCTGAACAGAACTGGACAAAAGAGACACAGCAGTGAGTTTTCTTTCTGCATTTTATGATAAAACATAAAAATACTGAAAATTCTTCAAAATAAGTGCTTGGAGTCTAATTAGGCTTTTAAATCAGCAATTTACTTTCAATTCTGAGGCACAAATGTTTTCAGATTTGATTATTCTCGTGTTAAAGGCTACTCCTTAAAGTCTCTGTTAATGTTAATTTTATACCGGCTAGATCAGGGATGGGCGTTTTTGGTTATCCCAAGGGCCATATTAAATTAATCTTCATTGTCAGAGGGCAAAGCAGTTGCAATCTGAAAATCCAAATTACTCCTAATTGAACAAAAAAGGTAATATATACAGCTGTCATAAGACACTCAAATACAAATCGCATATGTAATCTAAAGAGCCAAACAGTCAAGTTTCAGCTACTTTTTGATCAAAGTTACAGTGCATTTACTGCTTATTAAAGTAAAAGTTACAGATTTTTTGTCATTGCTACATTAACAAATGCATATGGACAGCCAAAGAAAAAAAATATGGGCAATCACAGCTTTATTTTCTTGGAAATGTTACTTATTTAATGTCATGGAAGGCTTCATCAGGATTTCTTCATGTGCATACATTTTTTGATCTTCTGAACTAGCTGAGGGGTCTCATTGAGGGAGAAGGGTCCCATGTGGCCCCAGGTCACCCACCCCTGGGTTTGCTGATTGTGAAAAACTGCAAACTTATTACTCTTATTTTCTAATTAGTATTAGTATTATCTTTGATGTTGGTGTTGTGTCTAATTTTAAATTGCTGTATTTGTGATTTTTCATTGATAATCCTAAAAAAAACTGTAGCTGGTCTCCAGATCAGGACCCTTTGCTCTGCAGATTTTATCAACAAAGCCTCGGAGGAAGGACAGAAAATAGTTTTTTAAGCCTGACCTTTAAAAGCAACATGCAGCTTTAAAATGATTTGTAATAAATTGTTGGACTGCTTGAGCTGTGTTTCTGGTGTCTTGTAAACACTTGGGGGTTTGCCATTTTGTCGGCATGTCACACAATAAAATAAAATAAAACAAACCAAAGAAACAAAATGACACACAGAGTAACTTAGGCTGCGTGGTGGTGCAACAGGTTTGTGGTCCTGCCTCACAGTGAGAAGGTTGCTGGTTTGACTCCTCCAGTCGATCAGGGCCTTCCTTTGAGGAGTTTACATGTTCTCCCGTGCATTTGAGGGTTTTCTGCTTCCTCCCACAGACCAAAAACTTGCTTTTTAGGTGATTTTAGATTGTTCCAAGGTGTGAGAAAGTGTGTGAATGGTGTCTGTCTCTATATGTCAGCTGTGTGATCGGCTGGCAACCAGTTGAGGGTTTACCCGCCTCTTGCTCAATGTCAGCTGAAACCAGAAAAATAAAGGATGGATGGCTGGGCAGTAGGGCTGCTTGATCATGGCAAAAATCACAATCCTGATTATTTTGGTCGATATCAAGAAAACGAGTATAAAACCTGATTACTCACTGAACATAAATGTTATTAACACTAACATTTTGAAGATTAAATAATAGAGAATACATTAAAATATATGCCAAAAAAACACAAATAACTAAAAATAATCATGATAATGAGCAAAAAAAATCAACATGTCCCAGGACACAGTAAACTTTTAACCTTCATTACTCAGTTTTTTTAAATGTGGGAGGCAGTGTTTGTAACTGAAACAAAAACTTGATCAATGTCCCACTTCTAGCAGTTTACACTTTGGATATCGATTGCCTAGTTATTCAGAGGGGTGAGGTTTCAAGTCCAGCTCCAGCTGTCACATGTTGATGCGCCCTTGGGCAAGACACTTAACCCCAAGTTGCTCCCACTGAGGCATCAGTGCCGTGTAAACTGGTATGAAAGGGTGAGGATTTGCTCACTAATACTGATGAACAGCCTACATACAAACTTCAACCATCAGTGAGTGAATGGGTAGATGTGACCTGAGGGGTAAAAGTGCTTTCATTAATCAGAAAGAAAAAGAAAGTGCTTCACAAGCCCAAGTCTTTACTTTAATACTGTCAAAATAAAAGTCTGATGCATAAATTAAAGAATTAAATTGTCCAGAGTAGCTTAAGCTATTTGCATAATGCCTCTAGTGAATCCAAAATACATAAAACATTGTTTTATCCACAAAATTTGCAGAAAACACTCCGAGCGTAATCCTGAAGTTTAATTTGTCTGCATGGGAGAAAGTGTAAAATGTGCACATGCTGAGAGAGAGAGCAGGGCTTGTTTGCATCAAATATTTCTGAATTATTGCAGTTAAATCAGACTTTTGCAATGTGTTGATTTGTGATAACAATAATGTGCAGCTGCTGTACTGAAAGTTTTGTAATGTAAGTTCAGGATCACCCTTACTGCTGCCTGGCACATGAGGGAATCGGGTGTATTTTGGCTCCTTCCTTCTGGGGCTCATGTTTTATTGACACTTTGAACTCACAGCTGAGTTTTTGCTCCTAATGGATGATTTCTGTAAATGGATTAAGCATGAACATATGCCTGATAAAAATGTGTTGGGAGTTTCTTTAAAAGCTGTAAGAATCAAAGAAATCCTTAAAACTACATTGTCCTCAAATTTTCTGAGCTTGATCACATTCCAGGGTCGGTTGAAAAGCTTTGGAGGGCCAAATGTGGCGCTGGGGCCTCCAGTTGATGATCACTGCTGTAGTCTCTCTAACTTTTTAGAGGACATTTATACTCTGAACTTCTTTTCTGAGATAAACCAAGAGGTCTTAAAACTGAGTTTTTACTGTGTGCTGTAAAATCAGGTGCAGATCTGAGCTGAGATCACTCAGCAAAGCACTCTGAGTACTAAAACATTTGGCAGCGCTGATTCGTTTGTCATGCTTGCCAAACTCTCTCGTTTAAAATTCCAATGACGACGGTGTATCAACCGCCTCAGCTGACTCATTATCATCGTGCTCATTGTCGTGTTTCTCTCTGTTCACAGCCTGCCTGACTGTGGTTCTGTTGCTTTGTGTTTTTACTTTTTAAAAATCTTGTATTTCCCACGTCTGCCGCTGTGGGTCAGCAGGTCAAAGGGTCAAAGCCTCCGCCTTCACCTGCTGCACAGACGGATGATTTTCAGGACCTCACACACTCATGAAACACCCCCCTGAGGGAGGCCAAGGTTATGGATGAATCCACAATGTTGGATTACATTTGTTTGTTTTGACTGATTTTGTTTTTTCGTTTTCTTTCCTTTTTCAAATTTAAAGATGTTGTTGTGCATTTGATGTGTCAAAAAATAAAAGCAAAACACAAATAATACTTTTTTCAAAGCAAGGTTCAAAGAGTTAACCAGACACACCAGATGGACGCTCAATAGCTTTCACTAGTCCATCTTGGAAAGAGCCCATAGACAGTGTTTGGGGAGGGCAGAACCTTTCAAAGCATATCCGGCAGATGATTGGACAATTGCTCTGCCAATCACTTTCATATGAGCCAATCAGATAATGCAGTAGGTAGGCACTACTGCTGCAGCCTTAAATACAGAACCTAGGACCACTAGAACAAACAAACTATCTCTAAAACATGTCATAAGTAGAGCGAAAATAACATTACTATCAAGAAATGCTCTCAGTGTTGTTTTTTGTTCAGTCCAGATCTGATCAAACTGCTACCAAAGTTCTTAGCATCAACTCTAATCTCTGTACATGCATTCACTTCCTGCCGACGTCTCACTCGTAGCTCCACCTCTTCCTGCTCTTATGGACACTTATTGGGCCGTGCCACTTTGGGTCCCTTACGATCGTTGTAGCTTGGAGCTTGGCAAGATGGATCTGCCTGATTACAGACACTGAATCCAGATCCAGCTGCTGCGCAATGTTTCCTCTTAGATGAGTTAATGACCTATGAGGCTGGAGTTGGATGTCTTATTGATTCTGCAGGGTGAGCTTTAAGGCACATTTCAGTGTTTTGGAGTTGGGTTATATCAGACGCTTGACAGGAGTCAGTGAAGTGGCTGAAAAGGCTCCCAGCCCTTTGAAGAGAGCGAGCTGAGACCACCGGTAAGGCACACTGCTGTTGGCGAGTGCAGTTGTGTGAGTATTATGTAAAAAACGAGCCATGAAAGTATGTCCCACGCACAATTAGGTGAAAATTAGTACTTCATTTCTGCTCCAGGAAGTTGCTGTGTTTGGCACGACTTTACGATGCAGCAAATGGTGATGTGTTCTTCCACCTGAGTGCATTGAATCTAATTCTGAAGTTTATGAAGGTAACCCTGTGCATTTACAGTAAAGGATTGTCATCAGTGAGATTTGGTTAAATATTTTTTTCCTCTGCTGTTGTTGTGTCTTCCTGAGTCCACAGAGTGAAACAGCAGATCAGCTGAATCAATGTGCACATGTTTGTGTCTGTGCAGTCACATTATTAAGATGTATCTATCTATCATGTGTAGACTGAATGGCTCATCAGGGTTGTGGTAATTCTGCACAACTGACAAGCTGAATCAACACAGAAGACACATGGTGGCAATCATGCCTCGCGTCCACGTAGCAAACAGCAAGTGATTTGCTTTATCATATGAGCCTGTGAGAGCCCACAGGTCTTCAGGTGATGGTCGTGCCAAAGTCTGAACACAGACTCACGGTGAGGCAGCTCTTAGTTATTACGGCCCATTTCTGGGGAACTGCCTGCCTGCAGACCTGAGGGCTGCAGAGTGTCTGTGTTTTAAAGAGCAAAATCAAGACCTTAATGTTTCCTTTAAATATGCATATACATATATAAATATATATATATAGAGAGAGAGATAAAGATATATATTTTACTTGATTTCAGGTAACTCTAGTTATATAGTTACCCATTTTAACATTTAAAAAGTGTTACTGAATCATATATTTAAGATTTGTTTGTTTCATCATTGTTACTGAATAATCTTTTATTATCATCTCAATCTATTGATTTTTTAAAATTTAATTCTATTAATTCTTAAGTTCTGTTTTATTTTTTCACTTTTATCTCCAGTGTTTTCTCATTTTGAACTCATGCTGGCGTTTCCACAGTTCCTCGCTCACACACACAGTTCTGATTAATCAAAGTCTATGTTTTTTGTTAAATTTGGGTTTGTTTGTTTGTTCTTATTATTGTTTAAGTTTTTTTGCACATACTTTCTCCTATTTGTTCTCTGTTTATATGTTTTGTGCTACATACATTGTTTGAAAAGTGCTTTACAAATAAAGTTTGATTGATTGATCGATTGATTGATGTCTATCTCCGACTTAAATTTAAATGATCCTGCACTGGTTCCTGACCCTAATGACGATTCACTGTATATCTGGCCCTATATTATTTCATCGATGGCATAAAAAAAAATCAAACTTCTCTCATACTGATAAACAGCTGCTTTTTAGTTTTTATTACATCTTGATCCTTTAATACACAAACACATTTAATCATACAGACATGGTCATACAGGTCATGCAGACTCAAACTATACAGAACAGTGACATACAGAGCATTGCATTTGTGTTACTCACTGCTCAATGACCCAGTTCTAAAGCTGGCATAATGCTGAACCCAGTTTATAAATCTAAATATGCACGATAAGTGCTCACGGCTGTTGCTGACAAAACATAAACTGAGACAAAGTGCCAACTGATAACCGAGTGATGAATTCTCTCTGTATCTGCTCTTCTGGTTCTCATTTCATCGCCGTCTCCGCCTTTGATCGTCCTGTTTCCCCTCTGATTATCTGTCCTCTTCCCATCTACTCTTTTCCTTCTTCTTCTTTCATTCACCAAAACATTAAACCACCATCAGTGTAATATAAGGTCCCTCATTGTTTTTCTGGCTTTAATTAGTAACAACATATTCCTGGAAAGAATAAAACATCCATCTAAGTGCTGAGCACATTCAGGTGATTGACAAATCAATTAGTCTGTGCTCAGAGTAAATGAGTGTGGGAGAAAAGCAGAGTGGTGCTGAGGTGCTTTCTTCAGGGGGGTCACCCAAAGGTAAGAACGGCGCGTTGGAGTAATGGGAAACGGTGTGATATTAAAATCAGAGAGCTTATTCAGAGAGTTTAGTGATGATGAAAGAATGATGCTGAGGTCTTTTTTCAGGACAATATCACTTTACCCTGGATACATCGGCAGCAAAATTCTGTCATTTTTAGGTCCCTGTAAAGTAGATTTGGGCCTGTTTTGACAGCTTGAAACATTTTGTCTAGACGGGCCTGGCACAGAGTGACCTGAGGAGTGTCGGCCGCTATTAGGGATGAGTAACTTTGGTCACCATGGGGCCACATTAGAATGACCCTCATCGCCAGAAGGCCACATTTTTTATAATTTATAGGGACAATTTAAAAGGAACAAATAGATAAAGCTGTCATAAGAAGTTACATTATCATCATTTTTATAGATTCAAACTCAAACTGGAGTTAGTTCTGGCAGGACACGGCGTCAAGATTGCTAACATGCTAGCATTCTGTTGCTAAGCAGCTGATCCAAAGCTAGCCCATCACTGCTGAAGCCAGTTGATTGCCACTAAGCTGCCATCGGCTAAATGCACTTAGACTGCCTTATTCAAGCTGCTCTAGCCTGCCTTCTCTTCGCTGCTCCCTCTGCAAGCTGCTTTTCAACCCTCCTCCAGCCCAGCGCCTCCTTTATGCTATCTTCTGACTTCCACAATCAGCTCATGGAGGGGTAGGGAGAGCCCTCAGGGCTCCAAATTCAACAAATAACGACTGCAAATAAATTTAAATTCAAGTAATTGTTCTGATGACTATTATTGAAAAAGTGGTTCTGACAGAAATACAATAAATGATACCAGCTTAACACAGAATTTAAACCAGCTTCAGCTACCTTTAAAGCAAACTACTGAGCATTTGCAGGTTTTCCACCTCCTCTATATTTTGCTGAACTGATCACACAAATTCCCTGACAAAATCAGCTGCATGGTGCAAAGCAGATGAACTAAGCAGCCAGTTTTGACATAAGTGTGTTTTGGACGTGGCATAAATCAAACCAATTACAGTGTTGTCTCTCGGTAATAATAAGTAATTGAACATAAATGAAAAATAAATAATAAATGAACAAATAGTAAATTAAATAATTGTGTTTTTATGCAAATACCTTCGCAGAAAACAGTAAAATGAGGGAAATTTTTTGGCATGCTTTCAACCAATCAACCTAAAGAGCATGTTTTTGGTCTGTGGGAGGAAGCCGGAGTGCCCAGAGAGAACCCATGCATGCATGGAGAGAGCATGCAAATTCCACACAGAAAGGCTCTGACTGACGTGGGGATCAAACCAGCAACCTTCTCGCTGTGAGGCACGTGCACTACCTGCTGGTGTTCTTCAATGAATATTTGATTATTATTATTATTATTACAAGGCCCTGAGATAAGTCAGTGATTGGCAGCAACATTGATTTTGATGCATTTTTTATGCAGGCAACCTTGCATAAAACAGTAAAAAGTGTAAAATTTTGCAGCACGCTTTGAATGGGGAAAATTGCGCCATCTAGTGGACAAAACAGAAATTAAAATAGGAGCTCAGAGGCCAAAATTAAATCCTAACATAAGGAATGTATTGATATCAGTGAGCACAGTTATAGTTGTCAGCTGATGACCGTGTTAATTAATCTCATTGTTAAGCAGAACCAGGCCCACGGCTCACTGTGATCCTGTCTTATGGTGAGTTATCATGAGCACAACATGCACGTCTTTGTTTGGCCTTCTATTATCTTCTCTAAAGTGCATGCTTGTGTTGCTTTAGGGAGTTCAAAGGTTGTCATATTGATATGAAAAGTTGTAATTGCCCATGAGTTCGACTTTAAACACACATAATGATGTCAGTTACTCCTTTAAAGAAAAACCTGTTCGCTGCTCTGACACAAATTCCTGCTGGTTTTCTTTGACAGAGCTCCTCATGTGTGATATTTGTCATAAAATCGTATTCGCTTCACTTTATGGATTAGTCAAGTTAATAACTGAACGCCTCAGAGCCAGTTGAAATATTTCATAATCCTCTGTATCATCAAAGCTGTTATTCCTTATTCCATGTATTATGATCAAAGCACGAAGAGGATTTGTTCAGCCATTAGTCTTTGAGCTAAATAAGTGTTTATTGTCGCACTATTTTTATTATATTCATTC
The DNA here is from genome assembly GCA_037902135.1 of Cetoscarus ocellatus. Taxonomy (NCBI): domain Eukaryota; kingdom Metazoa; phylum Chordata; class Actinopteri; order Labriformes; family Labridae; genus Cetoscarus; species Cetoscarus ocellatus. The sequence goes on from JBAMNC010000752.1 coordinate 69,478, forward strand.
AAAGGATTAAAGTGTGATTTTAGTCCTGACGGATGCTTTAATGTTTCATTTTAATGACAGATATGAGGCATGACTCAGCTGAATGGACATTAACAGAGAAAAAACTTTTATTCTTTGAAACAATTTATATTTAGTGTTTCTGAAATATAAAATAATCACGTTGCCTTGAAATGGTCGTAACATGGTAAGAAAGAGAAACGTCCTTACTGAGAGTCAACACGTGGGAACAAGAAATAAGAGAAACTTCCAAGGGGACTAAAATAGGAGTTAATGCACAACAGATCTCTGTGTTTCTGCATGAAATGACAAAAAGTTGTCATAATCACAGGATAATTAACAATACTGAAAGGTGCTCATTACCATAGCAAAAAAGAATCAAGTCCTAAGATTCAATAATGAGCAATTTTTTATTTTTATTTGTTTAAAAACTGCAGAAAAAGTCCTAACATTGGCAAAATTTCAATTAATCCAAAGTTGCCGCGATTTTCTAACCTCTTGAATGTGTCTTCAAAGATAAATCTCCATTTTTGGTGCGATCAACAAGCACTTTGACTTATTGACAAGTCATATTTTAACCAAATTAAGGAGAGAACACTGTGTTTAGCACAAATATCCACCCATCCATCACTGAGATCACCTATTCCATTTGGGGCCCCAGTGGGTTGAAGCCTGTTCTTATTGGGTGAGAGGCAGGGTACACTGAGGTGTGCCAATCACAGGGCTAATTGAGACAGACAACGATTCAGGCACAAACACTAACTTTAGAGTAATGATGTGGGAGGAAACCAGAGCAACCTCCTGGGCTGAGAATGGAGGCCCACGCAGAATCGCCAAAACCTGCAGTACCCTGAGTGTCCACTTGAGGCTGGCTGCAGAAACCTGACAGATCATTGTGTGCAGAGAAAAGACAGTTTTTACTGGGCTTAATGGGCTTCCAGTGGGCAAGGACGTGCACTGACAGTTGGAGAACGCCTACGCAGTGTGGACGAGACTCTGTGTAGGCAGGTCATCTTCTGGCCAAGAACAATCATTTCAGCTTAAAGCTTTGCAGGATGGATTTGCCTGAACAGACACTAACCTGGCAAATCCAGCTGCTTTGCTCGCGTAGTCTAAGGCTGGTATTTATTTTTCTCTTTAATTAAACATCATCAATAACTGTAGCCTAATTCACACTGCTATTTCAAGGCATAAAAGTTACCCTTTTGTGATGTTTCACCTCCACATAGCGTTGTGGAGACAGACTGGGGGAACGAGTTGACTCCCTCTTTGTTCCGTCTCCAGAGGTAGCAACAGAGGCGTGATGTTGGAGAGAAGGAGGTATGCAGACTTGGTGGGAGACAGGTGAGTATTTCTGTGTTTGTGTATACGTGTGAACAAGCATCCAAGCCGTATTGGAGGGTGAGTTCACTCAGATATCGCAGCCTTGTGGAATTAATGAGAATGTCACTAGATGTAAATATAGTAGACTGAGAATGAGGCTTATATCCACCCTAACAGCATTGTCCTGTCTGATTCCTTGTTTGAAAATGTGCCTATATATCCTAAAAACAAGCTGCTTGTCCGGCTACATGTGCCCCACAGAGCGGATGTAGAGGTTTCATAATAAAAAAGCAGCTTTGAGGCATTTCAAGACTGCACAGAGATAAAACAATCAGGCAGAAAAGAAACCTCTGTCACACACAACCGCACAGAAAGTATAAACACACACTGTACCTGTCCTTGAAGAAGCGGCGAAAGCCAAAGGCGATGAGTTTGAGCACCGACTCCAGCACGAAAGTGGAGGTGAAGAAATAGTTGCAGTACTTCAGGGCGAGATCCAGGGACTAGAAAGAGAGAGTAGAAACAGTGGTGTGTGTGTGCGTGTGTGTGTTAGCGTGCTTGTGAGCAGTGGAGCATCAGCCTCATTGGTGAGGGGGGAGCTGGAAGTGTTCCTGTTGTTTGTAGAGCAAAATCAAGCCTGCCAGAGGCAAACACAGAGCAAATTCCCATTCACAGCAGCACAAACATTCATGCATACATTAAACCCTACATATGCAGATTTCTGAGGAGAATCATGTCTGCAGAATATTCAAATATTCCATAGAAAGCCTGGTTTGTTTTCTTCTGCTCTGCAGCAAGTTTCTGCAGACACTGAAGTTTGTTTTTCCGTCTTCTTCTTTCATAAATAAATGGAGTTGTAGCTCTCTCAGAAGTGGAAGGCTGCCAAATGTCAGACCCAACAGCTGACGAACACAGCCAAGACCTGTGGTATTTATCTGCTGCTCGGTCAGTTTGAGGAATCTCGCTCTATTTTAAAGGTCAAATGAACATCTTATCTGGAGGATAATCATCTCTCTGCCTTACAAAAACACGATCAGGCTTTTGAACCTCCATTCATCACTCATAAAAGGACAGAGACCTGAACTGTAGCGCTCGCACCGCTCCGACAGAAACTCACATCAAATCAGCAGAGCAATCACAGATCCTTTGTGTGGATCACAGCCACTTGCAACGGACCTTATAGAGCCTGGACACAGTTTAGAGGTGGCTGACCGGACTGTTATTTCATCGTGTGGTTTTGAAGATACAGTTTATTTTGTGCAGAGAAGGTTTTTTGATAGAGCTGTAGTCGGGCAGAAAGAAGCAGAAAAGTTCTTCACTCTAGGGGTCTCTCTGTCCCTCCAGCAGTGTTTCCACCAGGTGGTCTGGTTCAGTACAGCTGGGTTTGGGTTGGTTCTGTAAACCCTAATCTAGATTGTGTTTGGATGGATGCTGTGGACCCCTACTAAACCCATTTATTGTCTGTATGTTTCAAGACACAAGAGTGAACCCGCTGCCACTTCCTGCTTTCAACTTGCTCATAGCTCCACCTCTTCCTGCACTAAATGACTCTGATTGGTCCATCACTTTGACCACTCACAACCATTGTAGATTTGAGCTTGCAAGATGGATCTGCCTGATCACAGACATTAAATCAGGAGGACCCAGCTGCTGCGCGAGGTTACCTTATGCCAGAGTTTTAAAAAAATCATCTTTTGCACAGCACTCTGTAACTAACTGGCACGTCAGGAAAATCAGAGAGGAGATCAGATCAAAGATGATGAGGGAGAAGATCATTTTGGCAGCCTGGATTCTCTCTATAATGTGAGTTTAAAGACATGAAGAAGAAAGCTCTGGTTTTGGAACCAAATCTTAAGACAAATTGAGCCAATAATGTGTGTTTAAAAGCATCATAAATGACTAGAAAACTCAACTAAAGCCAAGTTTGTCCTCATTATATGTCCTTCTTCAGGGTCTCCTCCGCAGGGCATCATGGATACACACTGCTCTCCTTCTCAACAGGAGATAAATGCCTTTCCTCTGATAAGTGGATCAGAGGACATAATGCATCCAAAAATATGACCTTTTACAACTTCTATTTCTAACTAGCCTACTAAGGTTTTGGCCAAGTTATGACTATGACAACTTTAGCGTGCATGTGTTCTCATCTGCTAATAAGTCAGAGCTGTCAGATTGCTGCACAAGCATATATATCTTTCATGCATCTCTCAGGCCAAGATTTCAAGAATAGGGGGCTTGCCTAACTTTACCTCAGGCCACACATGTATCTTGGCCAACACAGATAGAGGAAATTATCACAAGAGAGCCATATCTACCTTGTTTAAGAGGATATATATGCCCACGGAGGAAGAAGATACCACAGACAAGATAGAAACAGATTAAATTCCTGTAATTCTGCTTATGTCTAAGTTAAAGCTTTCCTTGCTTTTTATGTGGAGAGACTCCCCTTGTTTGTACAGAATGCTTTTATTCTGAAGTTTTCAGGGTCAGATATCCAACTAATCATGTAACTTATTGTGAGATTCATTGCTGTTCTTCTAAAACTTTCTGCTGAAAAGGAAAAACAGAGCTGTGGCAGCATGGAGATGCAGAAATAACTTAGCACACGTATGTGCCTGGTATGGAAACCATAGTGTCTCAAGGCTGAGCTGGCACACACATCAGCTACAAAGCAGCACGGCACAGTGCATTACTCTGAGACAGACTACGTCACAGTCAACAAAGAGCAACAATGGCGGTCATCCAGCAAACTGTTACCACTCTTCTTGGCATGTGGCTGTTTATCACAGCAACTTGGATGAGGAGTTGATGATACTTTTGACCAATCAACAGGCTGATGGAACCACCATAGCTCTGCTTTGCTGCATGCTCTCATTAAGCATACCACTCAACATCTTCCACATAAAGAGCCTTTTGGAGCATCTGGTAAGTGACATTTGTATTGTTTCAATCATACTGATCTATTTTTTACAAGTAATGGAAGCAAAAGCTTTTAAGGGAAGTCAAAGCCAAGGTTTAAGTGTGTGGCTTGATTTAGCCTGAGGCTCAGACAGAGAAAATATTCAATCCTTTGGCCGTGGCTGATAAATCTGTTCCTTCATCCTGATAAAACCAGCAAACACACATCCTCTCACACAAACATCCACACTTCTTCTTACATGAGGTTGATTGTAGTGCTCTAAGGACATAGTGATGACGTTGATGCAGATGATGAAGGTGATGATGAGGTCCAGGTAGTGGTTTGTGCACAGTGTGTGGATCCACAGGCGGACTGCACTGTAGCTGGAATAGTAGGGCAGCTTTTGGGCTTCTGTGGGTAAAAACATAAAAATAGAAGCTTTAACATGTTGAATCAGTATTTGTACCTTTTTCTAAGTTTGTTAAAGCAATAGTTTGGGTCAAAATATTGTTGAAATGTCAAGAATGTGTTATTAAGCATTCCTATTGTCAACAGGCCTTATTTTAATGGAGTGAGTCACTGTGTGATCCGGAGAGTGTCTGAATACATTTAGAAATGTACAGGTCTGCAGGATCTGGGTACAAAGCAGGTGATTTAGATCCCTTCATGACACATAGCTGTTTTTGTAACATAGATTAAACCAGTCACACTCAGCTCTCATTCACTTTAGAAGCCACTCTTGGTTGAACATCATGGTTCTTCCTGCCAGGCTTACAGCAGGGCCCACGATCTGTCCCAGGCTTTTGCCGTCATAACTGGAATTGAAGCTGAATCCAAACAAAATGCTGCTGCTGCAAAAAATGTACAAAAGACCACTTTTTTGTTTCAGGGGAGAAGCTGCTGAGCTCTTTGAAATGCAAAATTTGAAAGCTTTTGATCAAGCTGGAATAAAATGAAGAGAAAATACGTATGACTGCTACACGTCTTGTTAGTTTGTAGTTAAGTGCCTCTCTCTATTTCTTTCTCTACATTAGGGAGTCACACGAACACTTCTGTGTTTGGGCTCCAGCTTTGGGCCAAATAAACAAAACACTCTGATGTGAGTCAAAGGGAAAAGATGTGCTCCCGTCTCCCTTACTTCTCCTCTTCTTCTCCATGCGCCGCTGTCGTTTCTCCTCACGCCTCTTGGCCTCCTCCACCTCCTGGTGCTGCCGGCACTTGTGGAAATTCTCCACCACCACGCCGACAAACATGTTGAGGACGAAGAAGCTAACAATGAGGAGGAAGGAGATGAAATACAGCAGCATCCATGGGTTGTTGTTGATCACCGGCTGTGGATGAAATAAAGTATTACACATTTTTAAAGAGATGCTGTGAAAGGGGTGGAGAGTAAGATTTAGGGAAAGGGTGGGCAACTGTTGACTCGGGGGCCACATGCGGCCCCTCTACTCACTCAGCTTCAAATTTCTAAAGTTGTGGATGTAAAGCTGTTAAAACCTGCCATTAAGTATGAGACACCGTGTGGAAAGGAAAAATGTGGTACAACATAAAAAATAAAAGTGTTTCTATGATGATTTTTCATAACTAGAGTATGTTTTATTCTTTACAGGAAACAAGTAGATGTGATCTGGTGCAATGGTTTCCATTAAAAGTCTTTGATGGAGCTTTCCTAAATGCATTTGGAAAAAAAGAAGTCAAATTAACTTTAAAAACTAGTATTTCTTCACTGTCGGGATAAAACCTCTATCATCATTTTTTTATGATTTTCTTTTTTCTGGACCAGCTTCTCGTTTGCAGCCTTTTTTCTCTTTATGCAACTGTTTTTGTGTTATGAATTCAGTATTTCAGATTTTTGGAAGTGTTTGCTATCTTCCTCAATGTTTGTTTTTTTTTATTTTTCTCATAAAACAGTGCAATTGGTCACTCTTTATATGTTAATTTATATACAGTATATGTTTTATTTTAAATATTTTAAATACATTTTTAAGGAACATAGAACATAATGGGAGATATTTAAAGTGCAAACAGAAGAGCATCAGGGAGGAGACAAAGGGACAAAACAAAATACACATGTATTCTTCAAAACAAAGACCTGCTAAGATAATGCAGTGTCATATGGTCCATGATTGGTCACTTCCCTCGCAGAGGCTTTATTCACTGAACTCACTTAGTTCAGAGTTCAACAAAAGCAAAAGTACTGGCCGCCAAACAAATATCTGTCTATGCCTCTCGCTTGACAATCAATAATTCCTAAAAAAATATGTGTTAAATTGCAGAGGCAGGTCCAGGTATATACATACTTCTTAGTGTTTTATGAACCTTAATAAAGAAAGGTTTTATCACCGGGCACTCCCAGAAAATGAGTCAGTATTTTGCTTCCCTAGCGCACACCTCCTCCAACTGGTTTTACAAATTTGAAACCATTAAAAGTATCAATAATAAATTATTATCATGACCATACAATGTAATACATTTAGTCGTACATTTTTTTCCATTTCCTGAAAATCACAATTTTGAAGATGAGAAGTTTTGACCCGATTGCGATGATAGACTGAAGTATGAACTGTCTTTGATTCCATGTTGTTACATTCAATTCAGATTTAGTGTTTGCATACAAGCATTATAAAATAGATTCTAATAAAAGCTGAACATAAATTTGTTTTATTGATTGGATCACATGTAGTATGTCTGTCTCACTGAGTGTATCCTTCACTTTCTATAAATTTGGCCCTCTGCAAATGAAAATAACATCGTTGTGGCCCTTGTAGAAATCAAAGTTGCCCATCACTGATTTAGACAGTTAGAAAACACGCCTGCATTATGTTTGGTACATTGTTTTTCTTGCACATAAGTGTGACATCACCTGCTGGTCCACACCCACAGCGTCCAGGCCGTGATACATGATGTTGACCCAGCCGTCTTTTGAGGCAAGCACAAACAGAGACATCAGAGCCTGGAGGACAGAAGGACATAAGGTAAGGGGAAAAGTGAGTGTTGATTCAGTTCTGATTTATGTTTATCTATAAACCAGCCAATCCAGCAACTATAAATCTGATGCTTACCTGTCCCAGGTTGTCAAAGTTGTATTTGTGGTGGACCCACTTGTAGTTGGCTTGCAGACAGTCGGACTTGTTGGTGATGTTTTTGACATCAGGGCCAAAGCAGTAGAAGAACTTCCCTTTAAACAGCTGTAACAGGAAGAAGACAGAAACCCTGAGCTTTAAATTCTCCCTTGAAACTTATTAAAGAAGAGAGAAAGATGTCTGTGACATGATAGTGTAATCCTGAGTGAAGTAATGAGCTGCTCAAAGTTTTAAACAGCTGGAAACGCAGTCGGGCAAAGAAAGACCAGAGTGTGAGTTTACTTAAGAAGGATCTACAGGTGCGTGAGGGCTTCAAAGTTATTAAGAGAGGGAAGGAGGGAGAGAATATTTCACTAAATTAAAGTTCTGGAGACTTCATATGTAAGATTAGAATTTTTCATCAATCAATCACTGAATTAACTCGTCAATCATTCAAACCTTGACACAGAATAAGCTTTATTTCTGCCTTTACTTGTAAAAATATGCACAGGGCTGGATCAGCTGCTCTAAAAACTGAGGACAGAGAGGACGTCACTTGTAATCTGAGCTTAATGTGAGTGCTTAAAGGTATATCAACATTCATATTCTAAGAAAAACTGATAGCTTAAATAAAGAGCGAGGTTCAGACAGTGCTGGAACCCCAACTAGAAGAGCTAAGAAATCAGCATAAGCATTGTGGCAGAGTGTGAGCCTGAAATCATGCATGTCACTCCTCCTGTGCCAAGTTTCAATAACTTTTTTACTTAAGTGAAAAGAATTCAAATAAAATAAAAACAGACCAGTTGCCTCTCTTCTTACCTGCACACCAAGAATGCCAAAGATGATGAAGAACGCGCAGCAGATGAGGACGATGTTGCCGATAGGTTTGAGGGATGTGATGAGGGTCTCCACCACCAACTTCAGACCTGGAGCTCTGCTGATCACTCTGTTGAGGAGGTTACACAGAGAAATAAGAAATTAAAAAAGGCACCTTCAATATCTAACTTCTCCACCTTAAAGCAGAGCTAATGCTTACAATAAGGTACAAAAACCGTCATAATGTCTCAGTGAACTAACTGCAAGTTTACAAGGAGGTGTTCGAAAGTCTGCACACCTGAGTGTGTGATGGGTGTTGAATCAGGATTTAAATTAAAGACCAATGAAAAGAAAGAAAAGCTCCCACACACTGTCTCGCTTTGTGCTGAAAACTTTTGTAAATTATTAAACCGCATCACAAAGTTTCAGTGCAACAGACCTTAAGCTGGGATGGTGGCCGACCCTGGGAGGCACCTCGAGACTATGAAAAGGACTGCTTTAGCAACTCAGAACTGAGAATACATGTTACAAAATAAAATTCAACACAGAGAAATAAGAGTATTTACAAGACAAGGACGGCTGGAGTGAAAATTTGTGGTTTGATAATGAAAAAACTTTTTTCAGCACAAAACAAGACTGTGGGAGCTTTTAGTTTATCAGGAAACACACAAACTGATCATCTATGAAGATCATGTGGAAATAAATAATTACTTTATAAAGTTTAAAGACGAGTTACTCACTATCAACAGGTTAACCAGTGGTTCAGTAGCACTTACAGTAACCCCTCACTCATTCTCTAATAACTGTAGAATTAATTTTTCATATCCTCACTGATAACCGTATGTCATTTAGTCAGAGTTTCTTATGGTGAGGAACCTGAAGTGGTACTTAAATGAAACATGACATTAGTTTTAAGTGTTAAATGTCTCTTTTAGCTCTGTTTAGCTTTTTAAGTCTCATAGTCTTGATCTATTTTTATCTTTGGTCCTCTCTGTCTCATATTACACTGCTTGGTTCTTGTGTCTGGGCTTTCATGTTCTTAATTTTACTATAATTATTATTAATACTATTATTGTTGATATTATCATAGTAGGTGTGTAAGTACTCAGTAGCTGTCATACAGGATCAATCAATCAATCAATCAAATACCAAATGTTATCTCAAGACACTTCACAATCAATCAAGCTGAAGCCACACCTTCAGTTCATCTCACACTCCTATGAGAGCCTTGTTTATGGACGCCCGGACCATAAATTTGTCCTCATCATATTTATCTCTGGTGAGTTGGAAAATTATATATGTATAATATAGATTAGTCAGTCACAATGTGCACAAATTCACAGACAGCAGCTTTATTTTTTAGCTCAACCCTTCAGGGTGCCAAAATGTGGGACAGCATGGATCAGTTATGGGAGTATCTTTTGTCCTTATTTGGCAGCAGAATCAGCTGTAATCACAAACCATACTGAGCCAAACTGAACTGGACTGGACTGGACTGCTTGGTGGAAAAGCAGCATAAGCTAGCCCTGTGATTGGCTGGCAACCAGTCCTCTTGCCCAGTATCAGCTGGGATAGGCTCTGGCCTCTTGCTACCCCACAATGTATAAGCAGTACAGAAAACGGATGGATAGTACACGCAAACGCAAAGTACTAGGAATTTAAGAGGGGTCCACACAGTCAAAAGTGTTTTAAGTGCGGGTCTTTTGCATTTGTCAAGACTATTACCAAATAATCACTACATACCTGTTAAACTTAACAAGGAGTAACTCCCTATACACCAGTTAACAGCTAACTATTGGTTGTTCATTACATAGCTACTGTGCCAGTCTTTGTGTACCACACTGGAAGGTGTTATCCATGAGGATTATAAGAAGAATCTTTTCATCGTTAATCAAAGTTCTGATGCAGAAATGCTGCTTTTTATCATTCCTTTTGTCATCTTTAGAGCTGCCATCCTCTGCTCAGACACCATTCATGAATGTTCGGTGATAATAAAGATAAAGGGCGCAGAGCTGCCATACAGAGCCTGCTAATTAGCAGTTACATAAAATCATCAAAGACATAAAACTTTAATTAAAGTATGCACAGCTTTGTCCGTACCTGAGGGGCCGCAGAGTTCTGAGCAGCCTCAGAACTCTCAGCACACCCAGGATCTTCGCCCCGCCCGCCATGGACACCACGATATCAACCAAAGACACGAAAACCAGGAAGCCATCCAGGATGTTCCAGCTGCTCCGGAGGTAGGCCTGTTCACCCATGTACAGGCCCATGGAGACCACCTGATGGGAGAGAAAAGGAGACACAGTAAGAATCACAGACATGGATGGAGGTCGCATTGGCTTGTTGGGTAGTGTGTCCATATCTGCAGCATGTTGGAAAGGTCGAAATCACCCCATAAGTCAACATACAGTGACAGAGAAACTGTTGGTGTCCTGGATTAAAAGCTCTAATATTAAAATTAAACCGATTTTTATTAAACAGTTTATTATCCAAGCTTTAAAGTTATGAAATTCATCAGCAATGATAAAGACTGCAGCAGAGACATCCAGATAAATAGCAGTGGGTCTTCTTTCTTCATGGTTGGATGGGACCTTTGTGCATATAGTTTGCATGTTCTTCCCTTTCATGCCAGTTTTCTCTGGTTTCTTCCCATAACCATGCTAATTTAGTTAACTAGTAACTCTAAACTGCCCGCAGGTGTAAGCATGAGTGTGAATATTGTGGTTGTGGATACCCTACAAAAACTGGGATAAGTTTCAGCCCATGGGACCCCCAGAAGAGATAAGCTCCATTTAAGCATTTAAGAGATTTTGCAAGAAGGGGTCATAGCCAGAAGCTATGGTTAATGGGGTTCTTTAGCATGTGAAAGTTTGTTTTAATGAATATCAGGTAATAACTAAGCAATCAATAAATTTGAATGTTCCGTCAAAATTAATTAAAGGTAATTGTAAGGCTTTCCATCCAAAAATAATACCGCTTTCCCCATCTGATTATACTGGCCTAAGAGGTGGTTTTGATCCTTCCAGTATGGCGTCGACATGTTGTGCCCGCATTCACAGTGAATGCAGTGTCTACTTGTTAATGTCTAAGGCAGGGTTAGGCAACTTTAGTTACCAAGGAGGCCAAATAAATCCATTTTCCACAGCTGAAGTGCTGCATGTTTTCAGATATTATGTTATACTAAACAAAAAAGCTAATAAAAATCTGACAGCATAATCAGTATAACTAAAATTCAGACTGTATGTTTTAAATCAAAAGTAAATAAAAATGTCTGATTTCATGGAGTCCTAACGGGTTTACAGCCATTTACAGGTGCTTTTTCAATGCATTGAAGCAATAGTCCTGCTCATGGTGCCCTTTTGCAAAATTGCCACCACAAGGCTCGGTTATATTTACACCTCAGACATGCAGATCCCGCGGTCACAATATCTGTCAATTGATGTTGCAATATGACTTGCAAGATGGAGACAATTACTCGTGGCGCTCCTGTCTCCCACTGAGTCCACGTGCCTTCCTCTCTCCAATATCATGCCTCTGTTATAAACTATGGAGACGGAGGAAAGAGAGAGTCAACCTCAACCCGTTCCCTCATTCTGTCTCTGGGACGTTAAAAGTGGAGGCAAAGTATCACATATTTCAGCTTGAAATGGCAACATGAATTGGGCTAATGTGTGTAATCAAGTACAGCTATCTTTAGATTTTTTTTTTTTTTAGATTTTTTTTTTTTGAATGAGACAGTTTGCATTAATAAACATTAACATGTAAATGCATGGGATTATAGCCAAGAGGTTAATATCCATCCCCAGCTCCGTTAGCAGGTTGGTGTCAACACACAAAACAGATATCCATAATAGGAATTAAAACATACAAAACACATTAAAAGACATACAGTCATACAGACAAAAATTGTCATACAGTCCAAAAGAAAACAGGCCAGAAGTTAGGAGACAATGGGAATTTTACACTCTGAATTATAAAGTGCTGGGCTGCTAATTAAAGTCCCCAATGCTAAAGCGCATAGTGCTAGCTGTCTGGGAGCTCTGGTCCTCATCAAATTGCATATTGCCCAATATTGCACAGAGATATAAAGTGCATGTTGCATTGCACATTACCCTACTGCCCAAGATAATAAAGTGGCATGTTGAATATAATATTGCACGATGCCCTTAGCACATGGTTGAATATGCAGATAATGTCTGACTGACATCTCTCTTCAAATGTCTTTGCTAATGCTTCATGAAAGAGTTTAAGAGGAACAATTACAGCAATGAAGTTCACAACTTGATTGTAAAAAAGCCAAAAAGGACGTATTATTAATCCAAGAATAGTAGAAATATTTCCATGTAATACACTTATTTGTGCATGGCATTGTGTTGTCATAACAACTTGGATTATTTGGCATGATTTATCAGTTTCTCCTCATTTTTTAGCAGTTTTCGATCTATTGAATTCACCGCTTGGCTGCATTAAGAGAGGTGGAGGGCCATATGTGTGCCCCAGGCTAGCAGTTGCCCATCCCTGGTCTACAGTAAAAACAATTGAAGTATGACAGATTAATACAACCACAAGACATTTAGATGGCTTGTTTTTGAGCTGCACTGTAGAGCTTAATGTCAAATGTCAGGAAATGACAAATGTGCTGCTGTCAAGAGAAAAAGAAAAGATTGTGAAACTGAAAAGCTGTGGCATAAGAAGATTTATTTTAAAAGAAGACCAGTGAAAGAAAAAAGTTATCCTCATAAGCCACACACTCATCGTTACAAAGAGCCCACAGTTTATTTTCTCCAAACATCCAACAGTGCCAGAATGATGTCCCAATGACTTCATGTTTGCTTGTAAACACTTAACTACAAAACAGTTTGGCTCATGATGGCACTACATTCCTGCCTGTCTCCAGCGCTGAGGGATCGATGTTCTGCAGGAATTATAATACATCTGCACACAGTTGGATTTCTGCAGAGCAGCATTGGCAGAGGTATCAGGCCTGCTCGGGTAAAAATTTGCAACTGACATTTGAAGCTGTTTGCTGAGTATCGAGTGAAGCTTCTGAGGGGCCAAGGGGCTCAAGTGCAAATATATCAGGACGTTTGAAAGATCAGTGCCTTGGAAACATCTGAGGACTAAATGCCAAAATGTAAACAGACTGCTGTGCTGAAAAGTAAACAAAACTTCTGAACAGTCCTCGAATCTTCCATCCAAGTCTGATTATGTATATGTTTAATTTAGACTGCACGATAAAGAAGGGTACAACATGCTACTTCATGCAAATACAAGCACTTCAACATATTTGTGGAGCGTCTCTTCAGGGATGCTTTATAAACTAACACTCAGACATGCAGACCAGCCCCTGAAACCCACCCTGCTGTTCTTTTTGTGTGTTTGCATCTTGTAAAAGTGCAACATTGTGGAGTCCTACGGAGAGATTAATGCTACACAAGCAAACACACATTACAGAGATCCACAGGGCGAAGACAGACAGGAACACGAGGGGGGGACGTGTTCGCCTCGGCCAGGGGGCTGACAAGTCTGCGGCTCTTTGACGGGCCAGGATTGGTTAATAATTGATCGTGGGAGTGCATAATTGATGGCCCACTTGTGCTGAGGCCTTTGGCTGAGGAAACACAGACAGTGGCGAGAAAATAAAGACGTGGAAGGGCTGAGAGTCTGGAGACGGAGGAAGTGGAGACGCAAACTTAAAAAAGAAACAGGAGACATCAGAGAGGACGGGAGGAAGGAGAGTGTGGGGGAGTGAAGGAGACAGACCACATCCATACGAAAGAATAGCCACTAATTAATGACACTGCTTAATTGCTCTGTTCTACAAGGGAACATGGGAATCAGCATGAAAGAAGGAGAGGCTTTTGGTGCACCGAGGCAAAGTCAATTTAGAGAAAGAGACAGGCAGGGTGAAGCAGGAGGACACAGACATAAGAGATGTCTCCGTGCCGAGGTTTCCACACTCAGGCACTCATTGGTAGTTATATAGACGGAGACAGGTCGTAAAACGTTACCTTGAGTGTCATCTCGCCCACAAAGATCGCAGTAAAGATGTAGTTGGAGATGGTGAGAAACACTCTTTCCTGATTGGGCGCAACCAACATGAGAGGGAGGGAGATGGAGAGCCCAAAAGAGAGAGGACACAAATATTAGTCTACATTCCCTTCACCTTGTGTGCAACTCATCCCGTAAAAACAGATAAAGCTGCCACAGGTTTAACGTAGTAACAATTTAGGTTGACTTACCAAGCTTCCCTGGAGTATCTTGGGCCTCTCCAGAGCGACAGTGATGCAGTTGGAGAAGATGAAGGCCAAAACCACGTAGTCAAACAGCTTATGAGCGATGATTGACTGGCACATCTGTCTGAATCTGAATCAGGAGGAGACAGGAAGAGAGATAATTGAGTGAAAAATACAGATACAGCTTTTCAAGCTTCATCGCTGATCCCAGGCTTTGGGAATCTGTTGATAACTGATCACAGTGTGATGATGAGATCTGGGAGCATTTCTGTGTAAGGAAGCATCGGCTTCTCCCAGCTGTGCAAAATAACCTCCAGCAAAATGTATTAGGTATACTGATATTGGTATTACAAGCTGCCACAATCTGTATAACACTTGTAGTCTCTATCATCCAACCATCCACTCATTTCTTCTGCCTATATATTCTTTCCAAGGTCCCTCTCCTGAGTGATGTCTTCCAGCTCCTCCTGAGGGATTTCAAGGTTTTCCCAAGCAAAAAAAACCTTGGTTAATCCCTTCAGTATGTCCTGGATCTGCCCTAGGGTCTCCTCCCAGTTGTAGGTGCCAGGCAACCTCTAAGGGGAGGGCAAGAGGACTTCAGGTTAGGTGCTGAGAGAGAAAATCAGCAAAAAAGGGTAATAAAGAGGTCAAATCATGTTTTTTTGTTTGTCTATATGCTTTTTAGTGTCTCCTATGCATGAGAGAACACCTCCATGACTTAAAATATATATCATATACATACATACATTTTTAGATATACAGTTATATTTTCATTACATTATTTTGCCATATCTACCAGTTCACAAAGGAAAAGAAAGCAAACCCACATGCCTCAGCCTTCAGTTTTTAATTTTTATCCCAGATCTTATTGTTTTTCTTTTTCTATTTGTCTTTGCAGTTGTCCTTATCATTCCTGATTTGAGTATAAATTGTTGCATTATAAACCATTTCATCAAAATCAGTTTCATGTTAAGATTTCTGCATTTTATTCAGAAGATGGCCGGTTTCCCCCGTCCCTTTTCTTTGCTTACGGAGCAGTTTTGACCCTTTCAATAAGGCGCCAATGTCCACGTATTGCTGCTGCTGACACACAAGATGAGCGCAGCGTCTGCTTGATAAAAGGTCATATCATGCGTTTTTTGGCTTTATATGCATTTTAGTGGGCTTAAATGTCTCCTGTTAGCACTTCTACATGCAAAACAAAAAGTCTGTGTCAGAAAAACCTTCCCCCTTTGCCCCTCTGCAGCACCAGCAGCTAGCTTGTTTCCCTGGCACCCAAGCAGACCAACCAGTGTGATGTCATACCATTGTTTTACAGTCAATTTTATCCCATTGGCTTACAGTAGCAAGCCCATTGCAATAGAGTTGACAGAGACCCTTTAAGAGCTTTTTGACACAATATTTGGCAAAATAAGAAGAAATCGGTTAACTACAAACACAATGGAGCACCTGACAGCATTAATCTGCAAGCCTATTTGCTCCTCCCTGGGTTTTTCAATGATGGACCAAATAAGACTGTCAACTTCTCCACAGTGTTAAAGCAGAGTGGAGCCTGTCTTGCCCACCTGGGGGGCTTTCATAAGTGTGAAAGAGATTAAAGGCTCTAATTTCCCGGCGCAACTCAGGGTGGCGCAGCCTGGCGCACCCCGCGCAGTGGTAATTTTGTCCAGTGCACCGCCGTGCGCAGCCAATTTGGCAATTTGGTAGACCGGCTGCGCTGAGATGGGTGTGACAGCGCACCAGCGGGAGGTGTCGAAAGATTCAGCTTGGCGCATTGACAATTTCGTGCTAAAAAACGGTGCGGAAGGTGCGCTGAAAGCCCGCCAGCTCCAACCTGGTCTATTCTAGGCGCAGACGAGGTGCACCCAGGGCAGTGGTAATTTGGCTGACAGACGCACAGTGCGCACACGTCACCAAAACCTCACAGGCAGGTATCCACAGTGTCAGGCACATTTCAATGCAACAAACAATCACAGCAACCACTATTTAATGTAACCGTCTGAACCAGCACATACATTTGTATCTATATTAATTGTCCCGTCACATCTGATGTCAGATCAGAGACGTTTTTCATAACTAACGCGACGCTCGCTGAATAAATGTCAGTCACTCGGTGTCTTAAGGATTTACCTGTGATTGCCCATATTTCTCTCTTTTAATCTTTACTCTTAACGTGATCTTAAAAGATGGAGTATATTAATGCAAGGAGGATGAGGAGGAGATTTTGGGGGGAATATTTCACCAAAGGTTCTGCTATTTGGTGATGACAGACCAGGAATGCAGGTGGATCACAAGCATGATGAATGCATTAGCCTGCTGCTGTGTTTAAATGTAATTATAACTTAATTTTGTACTCATATTTATGAGACAGGGGCAGGTTACATCTGTCCCGCGAGGTGGTCCACACGGTGACGCGCATCGTGGCCTCCGATGCGCGGCCCGGTGGCCTCTGCGCTCTCCCAATTGCTGCAAAAGTGACAGCGGCTCTGACCTTCTTCTCCACCGAGGTGAAATTGTCACTGCGCCTCGCCCGCGGCGCATTTAAAGGCGAGGAGAGGCGTTCATTTGATTGGTGAAGATTACACTCGGCTGTGTTAAACCCACTTACGCCTCCTCTCCTCCCTCTCTTCTACTTGCTCCGGTGGGAGAGACGGAGGCGTGGGTGCGCCTCACTGTGCCAGACTGCGGCGTGCACGAAACTTGCAAAATGCCCTGGACACACCCTGTTGGCGCGGCGCAGGCGCGGCGCAGCGCAGGGCAGGCTGCGCCCCGCCTGCGCCTGGTCTACGAAATTAGAGCCCTAAATATCAAGACACACCAGGCTGTTAACGTCAAACCTGGACCTATATCCATCATCAGGACTGAATCTGTGTCTCTCGCTTTATTGAGCAACAAAAGAGTTGGAGTGGCTGACTAAGAGGGGGCAGGTATGTTACTCACTAACCAAACACTCATCGCCCCCCATTCACTGTCAGCCACGCGTCCTCACAGAACTCAGAGCTCCCTCACATCGTAGTGAGTCAATGTCCTCAGTCACCCTGTTTACAACACTACTGATTCAACACAAATTACACCGACACACTCCCTGAAGCACAACACTCCTGAGCACACAGCTTCACAGAGTGTTGGACACAGAGAGGATGAAGTGAGACAGAAAGAGATGGGACGTATAAACACTGAGCGTGCATTTCAAAACTTGTGACACAGTGTTCTGCCAAAAAGCAATTAAATATCTTTGCTGCAGTGTTTATTGGAACAGATGAAAAGAAACAGGCTGAAGTGAGAGTGGTTGGGAGGGGGTGGCGGTTGTTGTGTTTATTTAGAGCAGACATGGGGACAGTTTATTGCCTCTTATTGAAAAAAAGTGTATATTCTTTTACTTCCTGTCAACAATTATAATGAAATGTTTGGACAAATTAATTCATAAACACACAATATTCAAACATTCTCCATGCTCCTGTGACATCATGTTCAGGACTAGGGGGGCCAAACATTACTGTCAGTGGATGGGGGGATCAATTCAGGGTTAATAACAACATGTTTATGAGAATCAAGAGCAGCACTGACGTCATAAGTTGAGGTTTGTATCGAGAGCTTTAAGTCACATGACTGGCAAAGAGCTGGAGGGAAAGATGGGTGTCAGTATCAGCTTTTTGATTCATGATTCTAACAAAGAAGCACGTGAAATACCATGAAAACCAAAAAGAAACTGACGCATGAATGTGAGCCAAGTTCTCAGACCCTTGAACCAACTGGAATACTATTTATGGCATTAAAAGCAGCACCATTAGGTGTTTTTGCATGGCGTAATTTTGGAGAATCCTTCCCCTTACACCACCCCCAGGATACAAATCAACAAAACTAGGGGTGATCCCTGAGCAAAATTCTACACCAAAACATTTCTGACATTGATAGCAGAGTTATTCTTGAAAATGTGGAAAACTGCCCTATTTTGCAATAACACAAATACTTTTATAAAATCCTGGATCCTTATCTCAACAACACCACCAAATTCTAGTCCCTTTCCCCTTGTAGCATGACCAACATTTGTACCATAACAATTGATGCAAGAAATCCCCAGATCCACCAAATCTAATCACTTTTCCCTTGTGCATGTCATTTCCTTAATTAAGACCTTACATTTAGCAAATTTATAACAAAGTAAAAGAAAATATCTCAAATTACAAGTCATCCAAGAACAACAAGATGTTCATTTATGTTATTTTTTTTTGCTTGGATATAGCTCACAGAGTCTACAGAATAATCTGGATGTTTTTACAGCAAAATATTTTCAAAGTGTTTCAGATCATACACATCTATCAGTAATTAAATAAAACCAGTCAATTAACTTCAGTCTATCCTTTCATATATTCTCATTTATTTTTCTAAAAGCAAATATGTACAATAAAGTTTGATTTTAATTGAATTAAAGTTTTAAAGTTGTTGTCTGTGTAATTGTTGCAACAACAACAGGACAGTGAGGGTTGAGTTAAAACATTTTTACACTCAAAGAAAGCTGTGATCTAGATCTACAAACTACCTAAATCCATTCAAACTAATTTAACAAATGCAGAGATATCTTTTACTGGACATCTAAAAGCTGGAGTTAAAAGAAGCAGCTGGATCGTGTAGAAATGAAAATTTGGTTGTAACCCAAAACTTTGATGCTGTTTGAGTTTCACATCCATTAATGATTTAATTTGGCTTTTGTGTGTCTTCATGCTCGACTTTGTTTACTTTAAATCAGGCAAATATAAAGACGAGGAGGTCAATGCACATGGTCTGCTGTGTCTTTAGTAAGGTATGGCTCTCTGTCTGGTCCAGATGTCCTTAAATTAGAAAGACTTCTACCTGTTTACGCCTGTTTTGACCGTTTTGTCATACTGTTAGCAGAGTTTCAGAACGTTTTGACACTCTGGTGGAAAAGGACAGTCAAAAAATCAGTCAAAAGAGGAATGAAGCTATTGGACTTCTTATCCAGAAAAGTGCTACATTTCAGGAAATGACAAAAAAAGCTGCTTTACCGATTTAATAAATATTGTATTAATCTGATGACTTTTTTGAACTTTAAGTGGTCAGTTCATTTACAACACCCACTCACGAAGATGGGAGGTGACCAATAGCACTGTCTTATGGAATAAAAAAAGAAGACGTTGAAGAGGTTTTGACCCAGCAGTGGTAAAAGGTAACTTACTTGTTCTCTGGTGAAAACAGGAACACAGACCAGTCCTCTCTGGTCTCACACCAGTCCGGTCTGTAGGCCTCTAACATCTTCTGGATGCGGAAGCACAAGCTCTGCAACAAACACACAAAAATCATTAAATAAGAACACTTTCTAACAGGGCAATTTAAAGTTTGATTTATTTGCATCCTAAAATCATCTGGTAGGAGAACCATAGAAAGACTTTGGCCATATGCTGACCCCTCGAATGTGCACACAGTCTACTAAAAGGGGAGAACCCTGAGCCATTATTAAATATGAACTGAGCACAGCCGAATATGGGAATGAAGCTCCTTGTAGGCCTAAAAATGGTATTGTCAACCATCACAGATGAGCCAGATGTTTTATGAGCAGTCCTCCACTTTTTCAGTCTTTTCTGACACTTATTCAACCTTTTTTAATACATGGGTGCAAATATTAAATTCAGAATGTAAATAGTTGTTAAATAAATTAAAATAAATAAATCTTGCCAGTTTAAGCATCATGTATAATTTCTTTGGGCTACATTAAAGTAATTATTGATTGAAAATGGTTTGAAAAACACACATTGCTATTTGTGTTTATGTAACTCGTGTTATTTACCTGTTTGGTTTAATTTGTGATCCCTGCTGTGTCTGAGTGCCCCCGTGAACCTCCATGGCCCAAGAATTGATTTCAATTATTGTAGGTCAATTTTTTTTTAAGTTGAAATAAGTTTTGCAACAATCCTTATTTTCTAAAACTTGAACTGTTTTCTTATTTAAGTTTATTCTCTGATAATTGTGAATTTTAGTTGAATAAAAATAAAATTAAAAACTAACAGTACCCAGTTGTTACATTTACATCTTACCTGACACAGTTTCTCACAGAACGAAACCCCACATGGGCAGTAAGGTGTGAGATGAGCTCAGTTGTAGTGCATCACATCTTTTGTGGTATTATTTATAAGGTAGCCTCTGCTCTTTTGACAGCATTAATCAGCAGTGCATTCCATAAAGATTCTCAAGTAACATTACCTACTGTGTGTTTTTAAAGTCCTTTCTAAATGTTTGTAATCACAGCAAATAAGCCATGACTGTTAAGGCTACTTAACTTTAAGGCTACTTAACTTAAGATTTTTAAATCTCGACTGACTCTGCGTCCAAGATGCAGCCCACAAGTGAGAACAAAAATGACTTATCTTTAGAGAGGTTATATTACGCGATTGTGAGTTTTGTTTGCCCTTTTGTATGACATAGGGGCCAGTCACAAAGAGGCGTTTTACCATTAAAACAGTTGCTTTCCTCTGTAACAGCATGATCACTAGGCTTCTTTAATAGCCGCTGCACAACACAGTTTTCCAGCAGAGTCACAGCGCGTTTATGGCACTTTCAGCCAAAGCAGACATAAAATAAGATGAAAACAGGTGAGCACACAGGTGCTGGTGCCCTCAGTGAGCCAGGTGTAGGTTTTTTGGCAACATTATGAATAGTTCTGACTGAGAATGATGGGAGAAGGAACGAGTCCTTCACTCAAACCACTAAATGACAATCAGCTCAAAGCAAAGTGTGTGTTTGAGCAAAAAGTGAGAACATTTTTTGTTCAAGTCTATTTTCTATCAATCATGTGCATAGACGCAGATCCTCCCTGGATTGTTTTCCCCCTGAGGACGTTTTTTTGGTGCGTCTGTGCTTGAGTGATGCGTCTCTAATCATTTCCTTACATGTCTCTTATTTGTGATGAGTACTTCTATGCACAAGACAAAGAGTCAGCGGCTCCGAGAATCATACTTTATCATCTCTCTGCTTGCTGAGAGAAAACATTTTCCATGTATAGAATGTATAAAGTTAATTGGAAAAAACATGCACATTAGTTTTTTAATGGGAAAGACTGTTAAATTGAGGAATTACTGCTCCACGAGGAGCAAAGGTCACTCACTGTGGATCTCCTCTACACTTTGTAACCAAAAAATTCCCAAATATCTTCTAAATAAGGAATTTGATAAAGAAAAATACATCAAATATATGTATCCACGCACATAACCATCCTCACACACATAAAAAGCTCATCCACATTTCAATCATGCAGTCAAAACAGAAAGAGGTGCAGAGTTTCAAACAGAGAGTGCATGTTTATATCCCCTATATGAATTATTTACCTCTACAGCAACAGCTCGGAGCATCTCCCAACATTACCATCTGCACGGCTCTCTCCCTCCCTCTAAGTCTAAATAGTCCTTTCTAATTAACCTTGTTTCTCTGGTACACAGACTTGTTTACAGAGAAAACAATGGAGCTCCCATGAGGCCCAGGTGATCGGGAGTGCGGCTTCCAGATCATATTTGAAAACCCCACACAGGAGAGTGGATTATTATCACTGCCTGTGTAAAAGCTTGTACTTTATCCAAAAGCCAATGGTTTAGTCGTAAAGAATCATAAGGCTACATTCTGATTCTTTGTTCTCTTCACATGGAGCCTAATGGATGCTTATCTGCTGCTGCTGAATTAGACTGTATAAGTGAAAAGTGGTCTGATAGCGTGAGCTGGCTGCTCTTACTCACCAGGCTTTCCTAATGCTATTACAGTTTAATTCACCCCCTCCCACGCACAGTAACTCACATAGTCAATGTCATCATCCAGGTCCTCCTGGTTCTTGCTGCGGGTGTTCACTTGGGGGAAGACGTCAGTGATGAGCTGGCTTTGGGGGTTCGAGCCTCCAGTCTGCTCTGTTTGGTTTCTGTTCGGGGGCTGAAGCAGTGAAGACAGAGGAGTCTTCCCGTTACAGTCCTGATAGACCCCCAGACTGTCCAGCCCACCACCTCCACTCATCACCACCCCTCCAGAGAAGCTCTTCTTCCTGTGGGGAGCATGGAGCGCCACGGGGGGCGGAGGGTGGTGCGGTGGGGGTGGGACCTGCAGCATGTGCGGCAGCTCCAGCGATAAAGCTCTGCGGTCCCTCCTGGGCACAAATGGTCCTGGAAGCACGGGGTGAGGAAGGTGAAGGGTGCGAGGAGCCACGGCAGGAGGAGAGAGCAGAGACTCCTCCTCGTCGGGGTCGTCGTGTCGGAGGTGGCGGTGAGGGGAGGAAGAGGCACGAGGACCGCGGATACGCAGGCTTCCTCCAACCACCCCGCCGAGAGCCCCCAGGCCGTAGCCGTAGAAGGGCCTGGAAGAGGAGGGGGTGAAGATGGGACTAGCTGTGGGAGATGAGGAGGAGCAGGGCCGGCAGCCCCCCAGGCTGTTCCAGCTGGATCGACGGGCCCACAGAGCCTGAGGCTGGGGAGGCAGCGGGCGGCCCCAGTTGTGATAAGCTCGGCCTGGATACTGAAAAAGAGAGAAGAGGTGTTTACCATCACTGACTATTCTTCAAAAAATATGAAGCTGCTTCAGGTGTTTTTGATTTGACACCTAAGAAATACTAGATTAGATTAAATTAGATTAGATAGAACTTTATTAATCCCTTGGGACGACTCCTTCAGGGAAATTAAGATCCCGGGCACACTGAAGAGTAAAACACAGGTAAAAAAGAGCACAAGATAGCAAAAATGAAAAAAAATAAAATCTTGCATACTAAAATAACTAAATAAATACTACTACTACTACTACTACTACTACTACTAATGATAATAATAATAATAATAATAATAATAATAATGATGATAACAATAAGAAGAAGAAGAAGAATGAAAAAAAAAAAATATATATATATATATAAAATATACAGCTACTGGCTTGCTACTGCTCCTACATATTGCTCCTACTATACGTGGAAACAGGAAATCCATGGATGGAATAAGATTTACTCAAACCAGATTGTTCTTAAAGCACAGCAGGGGGTTGAAATCTGACTCCCCATCCTACAATATGTGGGTCGACAAGGTTCAGGAAATCCATGACATTGAGCAAATAATGTATGCTTTGAGATTACAAAGAGAAACCTTTGTTGCAAGGTGGAAACTTGTTGAACCCATATTAAAGCAGTGAACAGGTATAAGCACAGTTTACTCATACATGCACATTAACTCCCCCACCCCCCCAGCACCCCCCTTTTTTTATTAATTAATTAATTTATCAATTTTTTCCAGAGTGTAGACCCTTGGAATTGTTTATATCGTATACACCATACACCACAATGTCTTTGTCTTTTCCTTTGTTTTTTTCAAAGAGGGGAAAAAAAGAAAAACAATGGAAAAATGTAGATTATTATTGTATTAGATGTATTTTTTTAATTGAAAAAACACAGTTTTCTTTCCATTCACATTTATAGATGTTTTTATGATTCTTTAGTTCAAGGTTAGTTTTTTTTACTTTTTGTGTTTAATCAAAATTCGTTATATCTGAAAGCACTTAATTAAGGTATTATTATAATAACCATTATCAATATTCTGAGACACAGATATTGAATTAACTGCAACATACAGAGCTGATTCAGTGAACACAGATCTTATAACAGCCTCTACAAATGATGAGGAGTACAGCACCATAATATGCTGCTCCTTACATATAGTTTATAAAAACATCTCCGACTTCTGTTGTATTTAATGAGCCGTTTAATTGAACATATTCTCTCTGCTTACCAAAGCCCGCTGCTCCAGATTGGCCCTTCCAAGAGAAATAACGCTGTTCTTCCTGGAGCCCAGAGGGTACGTTAGCCTTTCTCCCTGGAACAGGCTCGGTGGCAGAGCGGGCAAGTCCAGGTGACCATTTGGGGTTAGAGTACAGATCTTTGGGTCTATGTTGAAGAAAGAGAACATAGGAGTGGTGATAAAAGCAAGCTGAAATAGGACAGATGAGCAGAGAAATCAATCAAGTACAAAATCAACCCTTTGTGGACTCTAAAAGTCCATAAATCCACAAATCACAGAGCCACCTTGCTTGTTCCCAAGCTGACAAACTTTTGCCTAGGCCAGGTTGTTTCAGAACATCCCAGGGAGAAAACAGACAATTATTACTTTAGTTTTGTAACTTCAATGTGGTTAAAGTGTATTCAGAGTGCCTGCAAGAGAAACTCAAGCTATTCTCATTATAATCAAGGACTCTTTTATCATCTTGTTTCATAAACTAAAGGTTAAGCACCCCAAAAAACTTCTTTTAACTACAGTTATGCCACAGCCACTGATGAGATTAATGTAAAATCATTCTACAGGATCCAAACAGGGGCTCATAGTGGTTAAATAAAGGGGTGTCTGCAGCTGCTTTCTCCACTCTCTCACATCTTTCAGCTGAATATGTCTCAAGGTGCCATTAAGATTCTTAATGTGAGCTTCCTTTCAGGTAAGCCGCCATTTAAAAGGCACATTTGGGCTCAGGAGAGTTGTGATCAGACATCACAAAAAGGTCTGCATAAAGTGTTGCTAAATGCTACTCTGTGCTGCATGATGCTTGGGCTGCTTGGCGTTGAGTTCACTTTAGTTTCCTGCAGGGAGAGGAGGGGTTAGAGAGGGAGGAGAGGAGGCAGTAGGCATGCATTATTGAAGTTTGAGCTGCTAAAATTCTGAATTAAGATGCTCAGCAAGGTTTGTTGTGGAAATGAGGCAACATTTTCTGAGGCCTGAGGCAGAATAAATCAGAAGGTATTTTTCTGGAGCCCTGAATGCTTGAGAATGGGTACGCTGTGACCTACAGAAACATTTACTTGCTTCTTTTATCCAATCAGAATGAATGGGAATAGTGCTTACACTTTTCTGTTAGAAAAAAAAGGACTTTTGATTGGACAGTATAAAGGAATTTCATCAAATGATCCTGAAGGACCTCTTCAAGTTCACCCCTGAGGGTAAATTGGAGTGAGAGATAGACAGACGGGTCCTGCAGTGTCAGCAGTTTCAGGACATTGTGCAGGATCATTGTTGTGAAGAGGGAGACGCTCCTGAAGGTAAAGGTTTAGATTTATCGGTCGATCTTTGAGCCAGCCCTCACACATGGTCATGAGCTTTAGGATGTGACCCAGAGAATAAGATTGTGGATATAAGTGACTATAAAGACTGTCCCCTGAGGCCAGACCCAGCCTAGGAGATTCAAAGCAAAGGTGGGTGACTGTAAGCGGGTCTTTTGCACCAAGCACTTTCAATTGAGGGAATGACATTAATCCAATTGTTGTCCAGCCTCTTGCTCGGTCATTGTCCACTTGTGTCTCTAATTTTTGGCATTTTATTCAAGACAGGCGACATGGTTTGTTTACTGGTGTGTGAACTAATGCCACAAGCTGTCCCCTCTTGCAAAAGAAACAGGACCCACTGCCAAATGATATGCTCACTGACCTGAACACTGTTCCTCCCATAACAGTTTCTCTACTATTCAACTTTCATTTCAGGTAAAAAGTTGTATATTGTTGCATTAAATACGAGGTATGCATTAAAAAGTTCAATTAAATGAGTATTTAGAGTGTAAATATGTGTGCAGAATGAAAACAAAGCCATCAAAATAGGGTTTGATGGCCAAAAAAATTCCCTTTGAAGGACCCCTGACCCCCTGAACTAAGGTTCAAGGCCCTAAAAAGCCCCTGCATGTTTCATATCAAGCAGATTACAACAAGGCAGCCAGGCCAACATATATGAGAATTTCAAATCAATAAAACAGCAACTTGCTGTGTTGTAAAATGGTATCAAATTAGTAATAAATCCATGATTTGCGACAGAAGACCTGATGTTACACCTTATTACAAGATCGACTTGTCTCAGGACATCTTACATCAGTGGTTGCCAACCACTTAGATCCAGCTGAGAGGAGCAGAGACCCCTCCAGGGCCTGTATATAAAAAAAGATGTGATACCCTGCTGTCCAAAACTGACATTGACTTTAATTGTTTTAATTGCATTAAATTTAAAAAGAACTGGCCTTCACACTTTTTATTAGAAAAGCCCTTTGTAGAAAGAACGCCATGTCTTATTATTATTTAAGTTGATGAACATAATCCTGATTTTAAGGACCTTGATGCCAACAGAGTCTTTCACCCCTCCTGAGATCTCTGGTAACCTTCAGGACACAGACCCTTAATGAGAAACCGAGGTGTCGGGCAAGTTGTGGAGATTTGACTCAAATATGAGGCCACAAGTTGAAAAGAGATGCCTCAAAGTGTTTTTTTATATCACTGTTTTTTCGTCCTCTCTCTAATTTTGCTTTTAGGCAAAAATAGAGAGAGGGCTTCATGTTCTTCTTCAGGCTAACTGGTTAAAACGAGATATGTGAGTAAGTTTGAGTATTTTTTTTTGTCTAGCAATACAGGTCTAAAATTTTCTTTAAATGCTCTGTCTTAACTGTAAAGAAGCTACTTGCCACTAGTGGTCACTGTAACTCTAAACGACTACTGCCTTTGTGGCATCATGCTCAACAACTGAGATGTAAACAAAGGACACTGAGCAGAAAGCTGCACTGGCCTCACGCAGGCACAGTGAGCTCTGGCAGTATTTTAATATAGAAAATGATATCAAACAGTGAGCTGGATGTGTCAGGTTACACTTACAGTGAAGACTACAAGTGCTCCAAGAGGACATCTTTCTGCCAAGGTATTTTTGACTCTATTTGTCTGATACTGCAGTGTAAACAAATCCTTAAAAAAAAATATCCTGGATCCAAATCTGGATTCGGATCACCACCGAATCGAATCACTTCTTTCTGGAGTCATGACCAACTTTAACTTGAATATTTCACCAAAATCTGTCCATAACTTTTTGAATAATGTTGATAAAAGACAGAAAAAGACCCGGAAAAACATAAACTAGATTATGAGCTTTTTGATGTTAACATACAGTATGTGGACAACAACCTACGAGGAGAGCTGAAGGCAGGACATGCTAGCACTGCTAACTCTGGCTGTGCTCTCCTCAGCAGAGAAACTTCCCATCATTGACTTGCTGATGCTTGGACCATGTATGAAGTAGATAAAACATCATCTGACTTCCATGTTTCCTAAGTGTCTTCTGTAATGTAAGACTAGACTGCTAAGTGAAATCTAAACTTGTATTTAGCCCGATTTGAACTCATTTGCCTATTTTCGGCTATGAAACCCCCCTGAATCCCCAAAGAGGAGCTAAAGACCTCACAAGGAAGAGGGACAACTGGGTTTCCCTGTTTTGCCTACAGACAGTGTGACCTGGCTGTGGAGGGATCTGATAATTTTTTTTCTTCTGAAAAAGAAAAATGTAAAAATGCTATACTGTAAAATTATAAATAAAGATGGAGTCTTCAAGCAAGAGCCTAAATTAACAAGTAAAGTTATCATTTGAGTCTAGAGCTGAACAGAAAATCAATCTGTAATTAACATAATATGCTGTAAAGCCTTTGAAGCGTTTAATACCTGAGAGATTCAGAGGGTCTTTAGGCTTATCATTCTCCTCAAAATTACAGGAAGACCTGTCGTCATCAGAGTATGAGCGGTTTGCATCACCCTGTACAAGAACAGAGGGAGAGAGGAGGGAATAAATTAGTGAAAGAGAAGAAGAGAGAGAGGGAAAGAAAACCGAGAAGATAAAGGAAGAAGGGGAAGAATTAAAATGTCAAACATAAATAAATTCTCATCGGTGTAAACTTTTGCTCTTTACTTTAAAACACTGATAACTGAAGTTCAGTTGTAGCCTCGGTGCAGGTCATTGCTCAGAATCACTGAAGTTCAATATGCAGCCATCTTTAATGCATAAATCATCCTCATTACAAGAGTCTTGCAGAAACATTTCAAAGAGAATCGAAGAGCAGACAAAGGTATCTGATAGCTCATAAAAATGTATGGATTTATTTAAATAATTGAAGAGCATATGAGGCTGACTCTTCAAAAATCTTTAAATATTCATTCATATATCAGTGTCTGGTGAAATCACGTCCTGATTTCAGTCTTTGGGGTAAAAAAAAAAATCAAACAAATTTCACTAAATGCATTTTTCTTTTTGTATGTACATCTTACCTCAGCCTGGAAACCCTCAACCAAGATGGCCACCAGTAAGTTGAAGAGCACGTAGTTCCCAAAAGTCATAAGAGCGACAAAGTAGAGAGCTGCAAACGGAGAGGTGGACGCCATGCCGTTGTAGAGCACCATGTTCCAGTCCTCCTGAGTCAGAATCTACAGAAAACATAAAAAAGCAGATACAAATAAAGACAATGTTAAACAGCACACTTCAGGTAGTAGCACTGAAGTGTTTGGAGGTGTGTTCTGTACCTGAAAGACGGTGACGATGGCCCAGAGCAGGGAGTCAAAGTTCTTCCTGTCAGGCACTGTGTCTCCAGCCTCTGTCTTCAGACTGAACTTACAGCCAAAGATGTGCATCCCCAAAATACTGTAACACAAGAGGAGATTTTAAAAATAAGCTGTCATATTGTCAATATGGACTGCATTCATGTTGATCTACTGGATAAGTCTGTTAAAAGATCCCCATTTTAAAAGCTCTGTTTCAAA
The DNA here is from genome assembly GCA_037902135.1 of Cetoscarus ocellatus. Lineage (NCBI taxonomy): Eukaryota > Metazoa > Chordata > Actinopteri > Labriformes > Labridae > Cetoscarus > Cetoscarus ocellatus. The sequence goes on from JBAMNC010000752.1 coordinate 98,371, forward strand.
CCATCTAGGTTTGGTGTTTTGTCTATAATCTAAAGAAACAGGAGCTAATTTACACCTTAACCCAAGCGTCTTCGAAGCACAGGGGCATAAACTGGTAATAGTCCAGAGATCATTTAGTTGGGATAGCAGGGCTGTAGAGGAAAATAATTAATTTAATTACCCTTTTATGAATAACGAAGGCCAAAGGGTGTTTAAATTTGAAGGGGTGACCAGATCCTTGCATCTGCCTGTGTCTCTTGACTGTGCAGACCTTACACTCACACTCTCTGTCTCAGTCACTGCTGTCCATCCATCCATAATCTATACCTCTTATCCCTTTCAGGGTCACAGGGGGCTGGACCCTTACCCAGCTGACACTGGTAAAGAGGCACGGCGCACCCTGAACCAGTTGCCAGTTGATCGCAGGGCCACATAGAGAGACGGACAACCATTCATGCTCACAGTCAGCGTTTGATCTAATGAGCATGTTTTTGGTCTGTGGGAGGAAGCTGGAGTGCCCAGAGAGAACCCACACATGCACAAGGAGAACTTGCAAACTCCACAAAGAAATGCCCTGACAGACACAGGGATCGAACTGGCGGCTTTCGGGCTGTGAGGCACGTGCACTACCTGCTGCACCACTGTGCTACCCTCATTTGATGCTATGATGAACAAAAAAGTTCCACCGGAGATAAACTCACTGTTCAATCTTCTGCTTGTGCACTCATCCTCCTTTCTACATGAAGAAAAAATACTTTCACCCTTCTCCTGACAGGTTTTGGGAGGAGACTGCTGTTCGAATCAACTCTAATTATTAACTTTTTCTAATTATTATTGACTGTGATTGACAGAACGATTGATCGGTTGCCTTCCAGATATGTTTTGGAAAGGCTCTGCCTCCAAAAACTTTATACAGGCAAGTGTATAGATATGTCTGAGGCAATCAGAACCATTCATAGTTAAAAGCTTTATTTCATCAGGGCTACAGACTTAAAATAATGCCAACATGCTACAATCTTTAAGGCCTTCATCAGAACTTTATATAGACTGCTGTCCACAAGGATTAGTGACATTTATCCTGCTTTGTTTAAATTCAACCATCTTTCTTGTCTGTCAGGTACTTCACTTTTAACCCGAGACAAAGAACATACAAACACCTGAGCTCAGACGGATGCATTATTAAACCTGCATCATCGAATAAGTGACATCACAAAAAGATGCAGCACAATTATAAAGACTTTGTTAACATGTTTTTGCATGATGAGGTTTCCAAAACTTCCAGTCTAAGCAGCAGACCTAAAGTATCAGTTACTGTGTCTGCATGTACAGAAAATGCAGCTCTATCTGACTGGCAGGAGCCGTCTTCTGCCATCTGTGCTGGCACGACGACACAGAGCTGCTGTGCTGCAAGGATTAATACGCTGGCAGGCAGGTATGAAAACACACTCAGGAGAAGTTGCGTCACACATCCGTTCATTAAGGTACGAGCAGGACTGGGGAAATCATCACACCTCGGAGGAACTTATTTCCATCACGTCAAATCTCTTACATTAACAACAATGGAGATGAATCATTCAAATAACAATTATTCTGTTAATATGAATCTCATTTTCATTATCACCTCCACACAGACTGTGAGCGTGTCTGCACACTGACGGGTAACGAGGGCAGAGATAACACTAAAGGGTGATTTTACAGTAAATTACAGTTTTCAGCTTCTGCATCACAATATTCATTTAAGCCCTGATGTCAGTGCTGTGCTGCATATATAACAGAATTTATGGAAATGTAATTTAAAGAAAAGCCATTTTCAGACGACTCATATCCATCACTGAGATTTAACTTGGTACAGTTTATGCAAATTATGATGAATTTTCAACATGACTCCATTTTGACAAAAGCATAAATTCATGCGTGGTTATATGTATGTAATACACGTTCAATAAGCCTGAAATAAAACACTGATTAATTATGTTAGTAAGGTAGTACAATCAGGGCTGCACGGTGGCACAGCAGGTAGTGCACGTGCCTCACAGCAAGAAGGCTGCTAGTTCAAACCCTGTGTCGGTCAGGGCTTTCTGTGTGGAGTTTGCATGTTGCTCTAAAAGCTCTTTTTAAAGACAGCTAATAAGCTAATTAGTTATTTGTTTTACGAGTTGTTTAATGGATTCAGAGTTTTTTAAGAAGAGCCAGGGCAGCAAGACAGCACAAAAGTCCCATTTTTCCTCAACATTACATGTACAGTATATCTCAGAAATGAGATGTTAAGTGCCTGAACACACTGAAGATGTCACTCAGCATGTGCATCAGGCCAGACGAGATGATTTAAATGAAATTAAACGCCAACATGAGCGGAGCAGCTGTCAGTATAACCTGCATGACATACTGCTGTCAGTTAACTCCATGGATCACAGGAACCCCCAATTTTATCACTTACATTGTTCACTTAAATCTCTGAAACCATATGACGGATCTTTATGGGGATAAGTGTGTTTGGAAGATCACTCATTTATCAACTCAAAATGCCTTCAAGTCACAAATGACTTACTCAATAAGACTTCAAAAAGAAGATGAAAAACTGTGGGGAAAATGGTGTTTGTATTTATCCAATAAAAAAAGATGGTGGGTGATGCTTTTGAAGCTGTTGGACATCTCTTTGTCTGTAAGGAAATCACTGCAGAGGGCTCAGCCTCAACCTGAACAGGAAGGTCCATTTATTGCAGGTGCTACTTTGTCAATTAAGACATTTTGGTAAAATAAATCAGCATATTTTTCCAACTTTTGAATATATAATTTTGTCCATTAATTTTCTGTCTGAAATTTGGCAGTCTAATTAGTCAAAAAGCACAGTAATGTGGTCAAATATTTACTTTCTGATAGAAAAACAAATGAAGGCTTTTATAACTTTTATGGCAGTTGTTATTGTGCAGAATGAGTCACAGGTCAAAGAGAAAAACCTGCACAGCTCAGACACGGTTTGAGCAGAAATGAACTCCAATAATTGAAAGTTAATCCTGTTATTTTGCACAAACTGTGCTCAGGCCGTAGGCTACGTCTGCCAGCACTGAGCCCCACCAATCTATTTCCTCCATAATCTGCTGATACACATTCAATATTGTCATATTTAAAGAGGCCACAAAACAACATCCAGTCTGAGGCTCTTAATTATCAGGGAAAGTTTTGATATTTGGCGTCAGTGAGAAAACAATCTCCATCCTCCCACTTCACGCTCTCTTATTAACACTCCCTCTGTCATGGTCTCTGTTACCTGAAGATGAAGATGAAGAGCATGAGCAGCATGCAGAAAGTGGCCACGTTGTCCATCGTCTTCATGAGCACCACCAGCTGTCGCCTCAGCGCCGGCATGAACCGCACCAGTTTGATGACCCTCAGCAGTCTGAAGGTTCGCAGCACCGACAGCCCGCCGTCCGCCTGCCCGATGATCTCACACACACTGAGGTTTGGCACGATGAAGGGTGATTGTTCATCAGAGGGAGAAAAGAGGAAACAGTTAGGCAATTTAGCGAAGAAGTACTGATGGAGAAAAAGTTAAAATGATGTTGAGAGTGGGGAGAAGATTCAAAAATAAATCTTAATCAATAGAAATGAGTCAAACAGCAGATAAGAAAAGATCAGATTAGAGGATTAGAAAGTCCTTTTTATAAAATAATGAGTCACTGCCGCACAGTTTTTAACAGAGAAATTCTCTGAGTTCGGGACCATCACTAATCCATCCCAATGTGATCAACTTCACTGGTACATTTTACATATTAATGCCAGTGCCGCAGCACCGTTCCAGTGTCAAACATCTGTCTTTGGTATTACAAATGGAAAAAACACAAATAAAAAATAGAACAATCCAATACCTCTCTTCCTAATATTATGTAAAAATGTAATTAACATTCTTATCTATGCTTTTCAGTAAAACCTACACTCCACTACTTGAAATATTACATGGGAGAATATGGAGACATGGATATGTTTGTGTGTGTGTGTTGTGTAGTTTTGTATGGGTCTAAACTACACGTGTACACAGAGCTGTATATGATAAGAAATACATACAATATTGGTTGTCGCTGCTTCTTTATTATCTGTCTTTTGTTTGTTTGCTCTCCCTCCCTTGATATCCGATAAGTAAATCTACCTCCCTAGTTGTGCCGTAAATCAACCACAAACTGTAGTTTCTTGTTTGTATATGTCTATATTTGGTCCGTCTGTAACTACTAATTACTCTTTCTTTTTACTTTCCTCTTTCTGTTGTCTTTCTTGAATCACTATTAATCTTCTATTTCACATAAAAAAAAAATAATAATAAAAAAAAAACATCTCTCTCATATGAAATGATAGTCAACAAAAATACAAAGATCCGCAGCACACCCTATAAATGTCATGAAGGTCAGTTCAGGAATATTAGGACAGTATTCCCCATCATTCCTTTGGAGTGGTGGTCCACAATCATAAACCACCCCAAAGAAAGTCAAAAGGTACATCCAAAGTCACACATGCCCCCTTTGACACTGACAGTGAATGAACTTTGGATTGTCTGTATAATATTTAAGTTTTCCTTTCCTTACATTATCAGCTGTCTTTTCCAAAACTGAGACTTGATCTCCTACAAAAAGAGCTCATACGCAGCCAGTCCTGAAAACCAGAATATGAATCCGTATCCCAGACCTGATGATGACGATGATCCCATCAAAGATGTTGTAGGGGTTCCTCAGGTACTCGAAGAAGCCAAAAGCAGTCAGCTTGAGGATCATCTCCAGGGTGAACATGCTGGTGAAGACTATGTTGCAGATCTCCAGGACATTGGTCAGCTCTTCAGGCTGGAAGGAGAGAAACAGAAACACATGTAAGTTTGGCTGGTGCTAAGGGGGTTTGGCACACAGTGCAGGTGTCTTGTCAATTTTCCACATGATACAGGTGTCATTTTTATGTCTCCCATTTGAGGTGTGTGTTTTTCTAAAAATGAGGAGTGGTCTTGGTCTGTAGTCTACAGTCTGTGGTGCAGTCTGTTCCTGACATTTTGAGAATGCATTTCAGGGATGAGAAAGAGCAAGATCAAAACACGCACTCCACTTACCTTGTATTACCCGGGGTCAAAACTACAAGAAAATCAGCCTGAGTTTTGGCTCAGATCCCTGTTTCCAACCAAATTCACTGAAGAAGCATCTTTATGTTGTAAATCTGGACAGCTAAAACAATTCAGACTGAAGTAATTTTGGGACTTCATGTTTGATCCACTGACATAAATAAACGTATCATTCATCAGCTGGAACTCAACAAGGAGTAGGAGTGTATTGGTATCAAACCTCAAAATGGGCAGTTTTAATGAACATGTGTTTTTTTATGGTGGTCTTTTTTATTGCTATTTAAACTTTCACAGAGTTATTTTTACTTTTGCTAAAATCATTGATTGCATTACTTTCTTTGTGGATTATGCCTGGGGTTCTTTATACAGTAAGTTGGATTTTTAGTTTTTGTATGAGCAGTACTAAGGAAGAGTAGCTGCTAGCTAAGCAATTACCAGTGGGAATAAATAAAGAAGATCACAGCAGTTAGAAAGGAAATATTTTGGTGTCCCCAACTGGACTTTTTTCAAGAGATTTCTGTCAAAAGAAAAATGGCTCTTGTGAAAATGTAGTAGATAATCCCTGCCACAAATCATAAATGGGAAATTGGCCTCATTAAAGTATTCAAAAAATATCAATTCAAAAAACATAAAAATACACGAGGCAAACAAAGTGGGCCACTTTAACATTAATAACTGCAATATTTCCAAGAAAAGGGCTTTACCTGGCTGTAATTGTTACTGTGAAACTCATTTATATGCAAAATCTACTCAATTCTCCTTTGTGTCATGATCAACATTCTCAGAATATGCCACCAAACTCCACTGAGAACTTTTTGGGTTTTTTTTTTTTTTCTTTTTTTTTTGCTTTAAAGGCAAATAAACAAACAGACATCTGGCAAAACCATAGCCTCTTTGGTGGACGTATAAATATGCATTAAATGCATTAAAACAATAAAAATAAAGTGCTCTGTAATTTTCATAAAAGTAGCTAAAATTGTTTTATTCTGTTTTTTGCTCCATGTATTATGCATTACTTTTGAAATTTATTTTAATAGAATAAAATAAATTCTTTTTCAGGCTATTCAATTGTTCCTTTGCTAAATTAAAGAAACTGTCACTGTTAACTTGAGCATATCTCACAAATTGCAGCCATTTGGCCCACGGGCACTGATGACAAAATTAACATGGCCCTCTTGGTAACCAGAGGTGTCGATCTATGCCCCGAGGTATTTCAAGTTAAACAAAGCAGTGATGCAGAGAAGCAGGTACAAAGAGAGGAGATAAACTCACTGATATTAAATCACTGCTTTGCAAACGCTTCTGCAGAAACCAAAGAGGCCTCAGCCACTGCAAAGAAACCACTCGTGTAGACATCAGATGTCTCGCTCTGTTTTGAAAAGGCTGTCAATCAAACTGTCAGAGACCTGAAAACAGATCCCTCTCTCACCGGGTAAATGAAAATAACAACAACACCTTTGGAGGAGACATCTAGGAGAGGGCAAAACATGTTTGTTACAGCAGGAAACAAATGATGTTATTTAGCACAGCTGCTTAAATCGAGTATGAGGAATGAATGAAGGGTGCGTCATGTTTTTGTGCAACAATCATGTCAAACAAGCAGCTAAAAGGAGCTTATTCACTGACCATGGACCACATTCAAGCCAAAAAATGTCAGTCAATCCTGTTTATTTCAATTTTTATATGAGTTTGGGCAGAATCAGAGCTCCTTTCGCAAGTTTTTCGCAAGTGCTTGTGCTTGAATCTCCACGATATGGATCAGATGTTTTCCCCCTGTGAATTTCAGCTTCAAAGCCGGCAGAGACAATTCAGCTACAGCCAAACCAAAGTTAGCAAACCATGTCGGAAAAAAACACATTCACAGCCCCCCTCCTTCTCATAATCCTCCTTTCTCCCAATCTATCTCCATCCCCGCACTCCTCCGTCCTTTTTCTTTCTCTCTCGGAGTCTCATTATCAGGCAGAGCCATCTTTTCCCGATCAATATCCGCCTGTCGATCAGAGGAGGGCGAACAGTAGAAATAGGAGCCGGCTGACGGAGAGAGATTGTTTAGGTGCAGACGACGACGTGACAGAGACGAGGAGAAGTGAGGAAAATACTCCATTAGAGGGAAAACGGGATTTAAGAAAGACCACAACACTGGTCTGGATCTCATGAGCTCCATTTTGACCACAGCGCTGTCCTGTAGGAAAACACCTCAGGCATTATTTCTGCACTGTAGCTGACTCTGGACCTTTCAGCAGACTGCAGTGAGGTCAGGACGGTGGCATTATCTTTACAGTTACAAGCTATTTTCAAGATTTAAAGTTAGTGACTGATGCCAAAAGTGTCTTTGGATGCTACATAACAGCAGGACATCTAAAGTTTTAGTGCAGTGTTAGGCTAAGGGATGTGCCAGTTCAATTCCGGTATCATATATCTGTCTGATCTCTGCCAAAAAAATAACACCATAAAGTGCTGAGAATGAGTTCAGTTTTGTATTGTGTTTACAGCAGGCATGTACATGAGGGGAAAAAATGTCTCTATGATCTCTCTACCAACACCCTAACACGATAAAAATCCACTTCACTTTAGGAAAAAGTGTGTTAAAACAGTCTAAGGGGAAAAAATCCCTACTGATGTTGTAAGGGGATATGCAACATCCTCGAAATGTGAGACACTCCCTTAGCTGGGCATTTCTTCAGCCAAAGACTGGGAGAAATATGTCTAGTCATGTCTTTGCAAGTCCCAAGTGAAGGAGTTTAAGTATTTTGAGGTCTTGTTTAAGAGTGAGGGTAAAATAGGCAGAGATGGACAAGCGGATTGGTGCAGCATCTGCAGAATCTGTACCAGGCTATTGTGGTGAAGAGGGAGTTGAGCCATAATACAAAGCTCTCAGTTTACCACTCTAACCCTCACATATGCTCATGAGCTCTGGGTTACAGTGGCTGACAAGGGCATATGCGTCGCAAACACACAAACGCTGCAAACACAGGAATGACGCAAAACCAAAAACACACACACATAAAACAAATGCAACAGAAAACGCTGCATGAAAAAAATGATACAATCACAGAAACGCCGCAGAAGCAAGAACACGCAAACCGACAAAACAAATGTGAAAGAGAAATGCTGCACACAAAACCCCAAAACAACTGCAAGAGAGAAACGCTGCAAATTCACTCCACAAAACGTACCTTCGCCAGGCCACTAGGGGGAGCCGAGCAGAGAGATGGACCAGACCCTCTTTACAGACAGGACGTACCCAGGAGAAAATTGGCGAAGAAGGAGAATAAAAAGGTATGTTTTCCTTTACGTCTTTTTTAAACATTGGCCATAATCTCTTACATCTCTTGCAGTTGTTTTGGGGTTTTGTGTGCAGCATTTCTCTTTCGTATTTGTTTTGTCGGTTTGTGTGTTTTTGCTTCTGCGGCATTTCAGTGATTGTATCATTTTTTCAGCCTTTTTCTGTTGCATTTGTTTTATGTGTTTGTGTGTTTTTGGTTTTTCATCATTCCTGTGTTTGCAGTGTTTAGCCGTTTGCGGTGCGTTTAGCCATTTGTGGCGAGTATGCCCTTGTCGACCACTGTACTGGATAATGACCGAAAGAATGAGATCATGGATACAAGCAGAGGAAATGAGATTTCTCAGGAGGGTGGCTGGGCTCAGTCTCACAGTGAAGGCATCAGACATCTGGAGGGAACTCAAAGTAAAGCTGCTGCTTCTTCACATCGAAACGAGTCAGTTAAAGGTTAAGTTTGATTTTTTGACACCTGGACCTTATTTTTAGGATTAAATACGCTCGTAGACTCACCCAGACAATTTTGGCAGAGCTCGGAGCCGTTTTCGAGCAATTTAGATCCGTCTGACGGCGTTTTTTCTCATGCCATAGTAGCAGACGGGGCCAGAAATCGAAGCCCCTAAATTAGACATTATCTGCTGCGAAACTCGCTCATTTCAGCTACATTTTACAAATGAATGGCCAGTATTATCACCATGTCAGCTCAACTTCGTTGTTATGGTCATCCGGGGCTTTACAAGGATGGGTAACTTTTGGTGACGTCATAGACATGCGCCGCAAGAGCGCAGCTGAGTAGAGCCGCTGTTGTTGCTAGGCTACACGGCTACACGGCTATTTTTGTGCAACATGGCGGAAAATTTATCCTATGTAGAAGTGTCTGACGACAACTTTGAGTATAATGGATGCCCGTATCGTTTTGAGCCAGAATATACCGACGAGGAGCTATTTGAAAGGAGGATGCAGAGGGAAAGAGCCGAACAGCTGGCCAGAGAACAAGCAACCACTGCACGTCCACGAATGGGGGCTAACTGGTGGTGTTGTTGTGGACATTGCACGGCAAACACAACAGAGGAGGAGTGAGTTTCGCAGCAGATAATGTCTAATTTAGGGGCTTCGATTTCTGGCCCCGTCTGCTACTATGGCATGAGAAAAATACGCCGTCGGATGGATCTAAATTGTTCGAAAAGGGCTCCGAGCTCCGCCAAAATTGTCTGGGTGAGTCTACGAGCGTCTTTAATCCTAAAAATAAGGTCCAGGTGTCAAAAAACCAAACTTAACCTTTAAGGTGGTTTTAGGATGCCTCCTGTCACCTTCCTGTGGAGGTTTTCTGGGCCCGCCCAACTGGGAGACCCCTGGGCAGACCCAGAACCTGCTGGAGGTTTTATATATCCCATCTGGCCTTGGAAGCCCCCTGGAGAAACTGGAAGTTGTGGCAGGGGAGAGGGGAGTCTGGGCTGACCAGCTTGGCCTGCTCCTCCCACGACACCACCCTGGATAAGTGGTGGAAGAGGGATGGATGGATAGATGTCTTTGCTGCCAAGGGAAACATAACAGCACAAATCTGGGAAGCCAAAGCCACATCCCCTTCTGAGAGTGGCATATTAAAACACAGATGACGAGATTTACACTGGAATAGAATAAAAAGCATGTTTAATTTTGAACCATAGGTGAAAATTTGGCCTCTGCTCTTCAAATACAAATAGCAGCGTAGAGTAAATCCATGCAGTCACTCCACCAAGGCCAATATGTTCTAGAAAAAAATCCTGGCTCAACATCTAGATTCCCATCAACGTCAAAGTCTTATCACTTTCTTCCTTCTGCTTGGGAAGTATCATCAAGAATCCATAGGCAACTTGTTGAGTTTTTAGCTTTAAAAAAAGAAATAAAAAAGCTTTAATCAGGATTTATGAAGCTAACATGAATATTTTGAGCTCAAAAGCAGAAAGTGGAACTGTATTTAATTAAAGCCAAATAAAAGTACTTTGAATGCAGTGAATGACTGATTATGTCTACTGAACAAATGAATGTAGTAATGCTTCATAATCCTTCAGATAAACCAGTAAACAAGTTGTATAAATCCTTGTAAGTACCAGATTATTATGAAAATATAGACATTTTTCATGTTGTACCACAGTTTGTATTTGCACATGGTTCTGTGAAGGTAATTCAGACAGATATAAGTGACAGATTGTCGTCTTTATGTTTATAGTTCTTTAAAATTTGATCAGCAGGTGACAGTTAGTAAAGGTGAGGGTCATTTGTGGTCCTCCAGCCACCATTTGAGATGTCGCCTGCCTGAAATGCTGAATCAAGTTAGAGCAACAAACCCTCTGATGTAGGGCTGGGTAACATCCTGTCTTTGGAGCTTTTTGCTCATTTTACATCCCATAAATGCATAGCTCGCTCCTCCCACCTGTCCGAGTGGTCTTCTGCTGTTGAGTTCATTGAACATTAAAGAAACAGAGCCCCAGAAACATCCACATCAGCAACATTTGGCCTGCCGTGTTTGAATCAGCAGCAGATCGGATACACTGTTGTTGATCGGTCCGACTTAAATCAGGTTGGATAGAAGTCTCTCTAAACACGAGGTTCGACCAGACACATCTGCCAGAGCAAATAAAACATGAGCTGGCAGATCCGTCTGGTTCCCTGGCTAGACCTTACTCACCACTTTAAAAATAGAAAGTCATGAAACAAATAACAACAGTAACTGCAAAACTATGAGTTCAGTAACAGACGAAAAAGTGGAGGTTTTGTCCAAATATCCGTTGAACTGTAAACGCTCTAGCATCAGCAGTTTCTCCAACCTTGACCTATGTCCAGCCGTCCAAACACAGGAGATGAGATTTATTTCTATTGACAGAAACATCAGCACTCTTGACACCACAGTTTAACACCCACAGATATCACCATCACCTTCTCTCCTCACTTTCTGCTTCTTTTTCTCCTGACCTGTCCACTTAAGACCCTAATAATCACATCCCTGCACCTCTGCCCTCCACTTCTGTCCTCGATTTTAACGTCTCCTGAATTTCATTTCATAATTTAATCTCTTTCACAAAAATCTCCTCTCTGTCTCACCCCTGAAAAGTGCCCTCAGTCAGAGTCTGGATGCTGCTCAAATATGAAAGACTGATTTTCAGCTTCCTGCTGGATTTGAGAAGGTGGTGGGATTCAGTGAGTTTCAGCTTGAGTTGAGAAACAGAACAATGATACTGTCATGGTATGCTGTGGTCAATATCCACCTCTCGCTCTGTGTAATCTTATTTAAAAGGCCTCATCCTTCAGTCCAGGATGGAGAACAGGTTGATCTGTGCCTTTGCTGTCTTGTAAATTATTTCTTAACCAGCAGCTGTTTCTTCCTCTGGACCTTTCACCGGGGAACTTTGGACATGCAGCAGAATAGTGATTTTCACACTTTAATCCAAGACACACCTAAAATCAAGCCTCAGTTTCAAGGCACACTAAATTCACCTTCCTGCAAATTTACCTCTTAAACATGTAAACAATCATGATTATTTTTATTTATATCTTATTATGCCCAATCAAATCAAATAAATAATAACTGTATTACAGAGCCCAGTGGTTCTCAGATGTTGTCTTGGGGCACACTGATTTGCCACAAGGCAAGTCTAGGCGTGCCTTGTGGACTGGAACTGTGAGTTATTATGGGGTGGACTGGTGCAGCAGGTAGTGTCTAATCCATCAAAAGCGTCGTCTCCACCTGCTGAAATTCCCTGGACCGCTGCTCATGAGACAAATGAGTCTGTCTTGCAAATGTTGGGACAAGATCGTCTTCTGCTTGAAACCGTAGAGCTCAGACTGAGGCCACAACATCTGAATCAGGAACTTGAGGACCTCGGTCTTGCCAGGGCCCTCTGTGGTTTAAAAGAACTTGGAGTGCAGCAAACCATCTACCCAGTGCTTGACAAAAATCCCAGAGGAACAGGGAATTTAGCGAGGTCAAGAACAGGATGGCCTCTCCCCAACACATTCGGCAAAGGCTGCATCGGCTAAGGCACCCCAGACGACGACAGCTGTTAACTGCAAGACAATTAAGTTCATGAAGTTCTGTTCTCCACAGTCCCTATTATTTGCAATGATCCAGGGACTAATTGAGAAATCCCGTAGGCTCTCAGTCAAGGGAACCAGCATGATACCAGCCTCCAAGTTGTCCAACACTATAGAAGTCTGCACATCAACCAATAATAAAGGGGTTTGCTGCTTTATAAGGGGCAAACAGCCAAGACTTGAGTCATTCAAATGCTATTCTAGCAGCTGTAGGTGAAAAATTTGGAAAATCTTGACTCCATCATTTCATTGGAAACCACACTTGAGTTGAGCGTTTCCCTGAGACAGAGTGAGGAGAAAGTCAGGCAGTCTTGTGGTTGGGGTTTTTCAAGGAGAAGCACATCAGTTTGAGAGTTCCTCTTTCTCAACAAACTTGCATGAGGTTCGACTTTTTCTACTGCGGAGGAAAAATAATCTTGAATCGTTTTTTTCAGTATGAGCGTAAGGAGGGAGAGACTCGAGAGACTGATGCGCTTACGGACAAGAATCTCTGCATACATGCCCACAATGACACATAACACCATAACAAGCAGATCCAAACACAGGATCACACGGGGGACTGGGCTGAAAACTGCTGTGTAACCGTCGTCTGCCTCGCTCGTCCCCTCACACTCGTCTCTCCTCCTTCCCCCTCGTTTATTTTTAGAGTCTTCAGAGATGAGAGAAAGCAACTACTCTGTACGCTGTCAAAGACTGAGTGGGTGGTTGGAGGAATGAAAGAGGGAGAAAGAGGGGAGCAGGCAGACGGAGGGTGAGACTGAGGGAGGTAAAAAGGAGTCGGAGCAGATGAGACACTCGGGGTAAGACGGGAAGGACGGGAGGAAGGAAGACGGCGGGGAACAAAAGAGCAAACAGGGAGCGAGATGTGCGAAAACAAGACGCGCAGAGGAGTTTGAGAAGAAGGTACGGGGAGAGGAGGTGGAAGTCAAATTAACTCGGGAGGAAGTGGGTGAGGAAACAGGGAGGCAAGCAGGAGTGAGGCAGAAATTAAAGAGAGAGGGGGACTGTTTTATGTAACAGCTTGTCAGAGGATGTCTCTGCATGTGTTTCAGCTGCTGCAGAGAAATACAGAAGACACTCAGGACCGTGGAGTGTGGACCAAAAATCATCCTCATATTTTAGCAGAACGATGACACATTATTTTCTTTGATTTAAAAAATACAGGGACTAGGGATGCACGAAACTGGATTTTTTGCTATGAGGATATTTCCAAATTCATTATTGCATATATATAAACTTATATTTTCATCAAGAGCACAAAGTTTCTTGTCGATTAATTTATTTTATCATGGTGACAGTCTGTTACTGTTAAAAACAAAACCTGTATTTAGCAGGCTGCATAAATGTAAACTAATGGTATCTAGCGAGCTGTTGAGTCTGTTAATATACAGTTATGTAACAAGCATTTTATTTGCATAAGCCTGCCTCTACCTGAGTATCTACCCCTGGCTTGGAAATTTCTGTGTGAAGTGCCGCAATTGTTGATTTCACCGTTAGCGAGAGATCGGCGTACACCATGCCTAGACCCAAAACCTGTCACTGCTCAGTTGTTGGCTGTAAACAGCCACATATATCTTCACATATAGGCTACCAGCCTCGGAGGACCGAAGGGCCCAGTGCATTAATTTTAATTTTGAAGGGAATGAGCAGCTACAGTTGGCTAAAACCTGTATGTGTGTGCCAGTCACTTCACGTCCGACTGCTTCTTCAACTTCAGTCAGTTCAACACAGGACAGGGAACTAGACTTTTCCTGAATCCGGGTTCAGTACCAACAACCCATCGGCAGACCTGATGGTGGAAATGTGAGTATTTTAATGCTGTGTAGTATTTATTATGCTCATTGCTACGAGCTAATGCTAACAGCAGGTGAAATTGAACCAGACGTAACTGCACAAATTGTTCGTCAATGTTCACGTTACTTGTTTAAAGTCTGAAGTCTGTATGAGCATTCTTACATTAGTCAAGAGGAGTTTAAGTTGGCTGAATATAGTCAGTCCTTCACCCACCCCATTACCCCTCCGTTTCTGCTAACGTTAGCCCGGAAGCTAGGCTAAGTCGTGGCTGTGTCCCACTGCAGTGACTAGGCCAAGGTTAGCATGTTGTGTGTTAGCCTGTGATGTTTGGGCGAACAAGCTTCGCTGTTATCTGGTAGCCGGCATGAATTTGCAGTTCGTGTGTGTTCAGGACTGTAAGTGGCGCGTGGCCGCAGCCACTTACAGTCCTTACAGCGTATCTTGAGCAGCGCACTCCGCTTTGCTCAAGATACGCTACAGGTCTATCATTAAGTCCCTGTATGTACTGTGTTCGCCGCTGCTCCGCTCTGGCTCAAAAATCCGCTCTGGCTCATTAGCATATGAAGGCGACCGCCCTCAAAACCAGCCATTCTAAACAGAGGGGTTATGTGAGCATGGAAAGAATGCAGCTGTGCTTTATTCATAGGCTTTTTGGACCAAAGCATGTCACTAATGTTTCACGAAGACATCAAGGATCCATGTTAAACTGCAGGAAAGGAGCAAAATATGGGACCTTTAAAACAAATCCGGGATCTGCAGCCACATTTAGATCACCACTCAGATCTCATTACTTCTTCCTTGTGCCATGACCAACGTTCCCTGAAAATTTTCATCAAAGTTCATTGCCAATTTTTTGAGCTATACTGCATTCAGAGAGACAAACACTAACAAAAATTCATCAACCATAATAAGCAGTGACCCAGAGTAAAAATACATCCCTGGTATACTTTGCAGGAGTCTACCTGATGTTTCTTATCATTTAATTCAAACAAACAAAAATACTCCTTGTTTCTAATGTCTGTTTTTATGGCTGTGGTATCCACAGGTATCAATAGAATTCACTCTAACTTACTAATGCTCTATAAATAAAATACAATCATTAAAATATTTCCCCATTTAAAGTTAGCAGTATAAATATGATCTATGTTTCATCAATAATAATATTAATAATTCTTATTTATTTAAATATAAATGTTTACCCTGAGACCTTGTGTAAAAATATACTGATTAATCTTGAAACCTCACAACTGAACATGTGTGCAGCATGTTCTGGTGTTTGCTGTATGTACATGTGCACCTCTGACAGACGTCTCCCTCCTCCTCAGAGGAGCTGTGCCTGTTCACGTCAGCTCGGTTTTGTCTGCAGAGGGCCTAAATGTTTACACCTCTGTCTGGAAACTGAGTGACACTGATGCTCCACGCCCACACACATCCCTCTGAATGTCATCTGCTGCATATTTGTAGCTGCGACGCTTCATCAGCAGAGACGGAGCCTAATCTGCTGAGGCTGGGACGACTGGTGGGAGTGAGAGGAGCGTGACATTATTGAACCAGACGACTTTGTTCAGGTTTCACACGGTGACTTATTCAAAAGGAAATACCGCTGCATTTATAAAGCCTGCTAAACATTTACTTCTAAGACTTAAAGCTTCTGGGGGGTGATTTTTCTCTGTGTTCTGAACTGTTTATTAGATGGTTCACTCTGGTTTCCCCTCTTTTTCAGCCATGTTGAGCAGGGGGCCAATCACTTGAGAACTTGAGAAGCCCTCTGAGTCCCCTCTAATTCACCTCAACCATCATAAGACAAGCATGGGAGTCCACATGTCAGCTACAAAGTTTCCCACTCTCCCCACTGCTCCATGAATACCATTATAAACTTACAGCAGCAACCAGCAAAGGCCTCTGAGAACAACAGCACCGTCAGCTTGAGTTTGTCCACTTTTAACAGCTTTTCTCTTTCATTATGTGAAATTTGACCTTGACCAGGAAACATGGTTGCCATTTAACAAATGCACCTTCAGTTCTCAAATTTTAAAAAAGAGAAGTAAACAGTGAAAGTCGAGCAGGGGTGTTTCTCATTACGTAACTTTGTCCGTCCTACACCCTTCACTTGCGTCGTTTCCTTGCTTCTTAGCTCCTCCCAGCACAGAAATGAATAGAAAAAAAGAAGACAAAAAGCAAGGAAGAGACACAAGGACAGCGGAGCCACAGAATACCAAATGAGAAATCCTTCACTTCATCAGTCTGAGCAGAGCCAGGTGTTGATTATGAGCTTACTGGCTCTTACTGTCAAATACTCCACTACACAAACACCCTCGAATCCTCCTGTAAACAGTTTGAAGTGTATTGGATCAGCTCTGTCAGAAAAACCTGAGTGAAAATATTTTTGTCATATTTTGTCCGTCTTAATTTCACACATTGATTTTTGAGCTTCTTGGGATGAACCTAAGTTTATTTAATTGAATTATTTTCCCTTTACACCTCCTCTTTCTTATTGAACCTTTTTTTTCAATTAAGTTTAAGTTAGGATTTAAGTAAGATTGAAACTTAAACAGAAGTATATTGAATTTAATTTTCCTTAACTAATAATTAAACTAGTTAACTAGTTAACTATAACGAGATATTTGGACTCAGAATGATTATCTGTACATTTCCTTGAATGAATTTAAAGCTGTAGCGTGTAGAAGTTGGCAGCATTTCGCTGAACAGAAATGGTGAATATAGGGTATAATGTTTCTATGTGTATGTAAAGTCTGTCGAAATAGGTGTACAATCATCCTCATAAAACTTCCATTTTTCCTTTCATTAAGTTAGAAAAAACGTTTATATTTGTGTACCGCGGGTCTCCCCTTTGTGGAGGCTGACATAACGGTCCGCCATGTTGTCTACTGGTGGGTTTTGGGGACAAAAAGAGTGAATTTTTGAAAAGAGTCTGGCCGCTGGTCCTGAAATCTACCTGGATGGCATGCGAAGAAGAAGAAAAGTTTACAAAACCTATAATCATCATCTTAACTGACCTATAATCTATAAAAATAATAGTTACAAATATGAAAGAAAAACCCTCATCTAGTAACTGTTGTAAATGATGCCCTGTTCACGATCCTTTTTGGCTTTCACCGGCTCTTGTCGCTTAGTGATGTGATGTTTTAGTAACAGACAGCCTAGTTCAGTCGCTAAAATGCAAATTTCTACACACTTCACCTTTAAGTTTTTTGAACTAGCCCTAAGTTAAAAAGATTTGAACTAATCATTACCATTTTTCTATACTTTAAGTCCTTGATTGTATAAGTTATTCTTTAAAACAAATTTAAGTTTGATAAATATAAATTGAACAATTCGCGGTTGTTACATAACGATCAGAGTGAAGGTTTAGCATCCAAAGCTAGCTCACCACTGCTGACAGCCACTGCTTTCCCTCTGAGCTGCCACTGGCTAAATGCTCTCACACCGCCTTATTTAAGCTGCTCTAGCCTGCCTACTCTTTGCTGCTCCTGCTGCAAGCCGCTTTGCTACCCTCCTCAACCCCAGCCCCTCCTTTATGCCGTTTTCTGACTTAATTAATGTCATGCTGACACTAATGCACACTCTGGGGAGATTTTGCTGCTTCTCTCCCTGCCTCTTGCTTTACTTTTGCAGAAAGGAAGGCAGGAACGTGTACTGATCCTGCTTAAGGCTTCCACTGTCAGCAAGTAGAGGGGCAGGGAGAGCCCCCATCAGAGCCAGATTCAGATATCTGCAACAAAGCTAATATATATGGCAAAATAATCTTTACATAAATACTGCAAAAAAAAGCTAAATTTAAGTTTCTATTCTGGTGTCTTTTCTTGACAAAGTAGTCCTGATGGAACGAAAATTAAGGATATTTCTGGATTTGAAAGCTTTCAGAAATAATATAACAACTGTGAATGCCAATAACAGTGCTGATATTTTGAGACAACCATGCACACTCAAATTCAAGGGCAATCTAGAGTCAACAACAGGCCAACAAGCATGTTTTTAGGTCTGCAGGAGGAAGCAGGAGAACCCAATAAGGACCTGCAAAACATGCAAACTTCAAACCCAGATTGGGATTTAAACCAGCAACCTTCTTGCTGTGAGGCAACAGTGCTACTGTTTGCATAAAATTCAACATATTTTGCACAAACCTTAACAACAAAGGCTCCTGTTTGGATGTGTTTGTCAAAATAGCACAACACTAACATAAAAGCACTGACTTCGTCTTCTTACCTGGTTGTGATGCTCGATGCCCATGCTGATGGTGTTGATGAGAATGGCGATCATAATCCCTCTGCTGAAGTATTTGCTCTCTACGATACCCCAAAGCTTCCTCCTTATATCATTCCACATATCCCTACAGTGTCCAAAACATGTCCTCTTCTTCTTCTTCTTCTCCCCATCTCCTCTCTCTTCTAGATGGTTCTCCTTGTCGCTCTCCTTCACCACGTCCTCCTCGCCCTCCTCTCCATTGACAGAGTCCCCTCCAGCCCTCGCGCCCTCTTTCAGAGATAACGAACATATGGGGCAATCCTCGGGGCTCTGAGGGACGGACAGGCTGATGGAGTTGGCCAGAGGCTGAGAGCTGTGGTCTGGCTTGCTTTGGTGTGGACAGTGGGTCACTGGATAAGGGCAGAGAGGGAGAACAGAATGAGCTTTATCTCTGCAAGAGTAAGCAGTTCATGAACCCTAAACCAGCATAACGAAGCCACATTTGCAGTGATTGTGCGATTATTGTTTTCTGATATCTTGGGCACTTGGTCTCAAGGCGGACTCTGAACAGGGTCACCAAGGTCACAGTCATGTGCCAATGAACAAAATGTGGCATTAAGTCCTTATAGACTAGAGGCTCTACAACAGAAATACACTACATTTTCTATTTAACTCTGTTTTACAGTGTTAGAGGCTAATTTATTTAGTTTTGTCATGACCACTGATCACCTCTGACAGCTGAAGTGAAAAACACTAATCACCTCTTCACTGTGGCACCTGTTAGTTTGTGGAATATATCAGGCAGCATGTGAACATTTTGTCCTCAAAGTTGATGTTAAAAGCAGGAAAAACAGTGCAAGCGTGAGAATCTGAATTTGATAAGGGGCCAAAGTGTGATGGCTTGATGACTTGGCCATAGCATCTCCAAAGATGCAGCTCTTATGGGGTGTCTGAAGGGTCTTGTTAGGAGGGAATGAGGGAGGAACATAGGTGAACCGGTGACAGGGTCATGGGCGACCAAGGCTCATTGATGCACGTAGGGAATGAAGTCTGGCCTGAGCCAACAGATGAGCTGCTGTTGCTCAAACTGCTGAAGAAAGTTCTGATAGAAAGGTGTCAAAATACACAGAGAATCGCTGTAGAGCTGCAGACCAGTCAGGGTGGCAGGTGGTCATCATGTTATACCTGATTGGTGCATATTTCTCTATTTGTCCCGACTATTGAGACTTAAAGGTATCACAGGTTTCCTTACAAATTTGGTCCACTTTCCGCAGAGATCGACAGCACAAAACTTGACATTTTCGGTTGCTACAGATCAGTGGCAATGTGAATTTTGTCCTTTCGCCAAAGTAGAAAATATCCATCTTATGTGACAAAATTTGCCTGAAGCTGTGGCGCAATAGCCAACCAGCATCGAAAGAGAACAGTAACAAAGATGACATCACAGACAGAGGAGAAAGCAAACATCGCCGAACATTGGCATCGGAGCACCACGGTTATTTTATCGTTCAAAGACCGAACCACAGCGAGGAAAACAGTAAGAAAACCTCTGTTTAGTTTGAGTATCTAGTAAGTTTAACTCATATTAAATGAACAGTTTTTACTGGCTGATGTGTGAACGAAGTCTGCCAGCACAACAGCAAGTTTGCAACTGGATTTTTACTCTGGACATTGTGGTGAAATATTGTAGATCATCAAATGGATGATTTCAGCGACAATTAGCTTCTAGTTTCGAGAAGAGGAAGGAGACAGCGAATGTAGAAACAACCAACATTGTTGAACCTGAAACAAACATTGTTATGGCTGGGAGACAGGCCCGCCCCCTTCTCTTGTCCTTTCGGATCTAAAGGGTAAAAATTAGCTTCAATACAATTAATACAATCCATTTGAATACGTGCAAAATAAAGTCTGGATATTTCAACTTCAGGAGAATTGGCATGAGGGTTTGATGCGTCAGTTGGCTTCAGTTGTTTTGGTAAATCATGCAGTCTGTGATCCCCATCAGGCGCAGTTGTTAAGAGTGTTGATGGAATTTTTGCATGTCTTGTATTCTGACCTGGTGAACTCTTCTGATTAACCACACTGTAAAATCACCCAGGAGAGGTCAGGAAGAGATCGTGATCACCACAGGAGATTATACCTAGTTGTAAATTCCTGATGTACACATCTGGTAAGGAAGCTCTGTGTAGTTTTTCAAAGGGTCAAGGGCATGTTTAGATGGTATAAGAGGGGAGCGTAACATTTGTTCAGCGGGCAAAACTCTGTTCCCTTCTTATGAGAATAAATACTTGGTGCATTGTGACCTTTCCAGTCTTGTTTTTTGACTCTCTGTAGGCAGACTAAGACACTTCCACAACAGTGTGATCCCCAGTCCTTCAGCCGTCATAGAAAAATCTGCTGAGTTCAGTCTGTTGGAGTGAATTCCTACTCTTTTCAAAATCTGTAAAGACTGTGAAAGTTGTGTAGGGTGTCTCCAGCTTTAGTCTCTGCAACATCTCAGCCTGAGACTAAAACTCTGAGAGCTGCTGACAGATCGTCTTTAGATGTGAAAAGGTGTCAGCTTATAGTCCTCAGAAAGTCTCTCTAAAGTATCAGCAAAGCCTGTATGGTACGCACTGTTAAGATGTCCTTCACTGAGGCCTATACTCACATCTTGGGTGCCTGGAGTGATGGTGATCTCCGTTCACATGCCCCCCTCCACGCCTGTTCCCCCTTCCACCGCCGGCTGGAGGAGGCTTGCCCCTCAGTGTGTAGTAGAAAGCTGCTGATCTCCTCTTGGCCTTTCTGAGGACGTGGCAGACCAGCTGGAAGATCTCCTCGTAGCAATCTCCCGGCTCTGCCATGCTGGCCAGGGTGGAGGAGGACAGGCACTGCGCCCTCTGCTCCTGCATCAGCTGGTGCTCCCGCTGCTTGGTCTCTGAGAACTGGGTGGCGATGACAACCAGGCACAGGTTGATCATGAAGAATGAACCGATCTGAGGAAATGTGGAACAAGGAATGGAAAGTTAGATCTAAAATGGAGGAAGCAAAAGCAAGAATTAAGACAAAGGGACAGTGAAGGAAAATACTCCAGGAAACAAACTTGACCAATAAACACGTCTTCCTTTTAACAGCAACATACATGAGGTCCCACTGTGGCACCTTAAGCCAAACTGAGGGTCATTGAGGGCAACTGCACTTTTACATGCTTGTTGATTTTGGTTTCTATGGTTCCAGACTTACAAAGCTTAACAAGAAATGAGACGGCTTACACAAATCATTGCTTTAATAAATAGTTTGTTTTATTTCGATAATCTGCTTGCGGTTGGTGTGGCAGTCGCTGATTTGAGAGGCATGTACAATTTAAAGCACTCTACAGTGACTCAGTCCTTATTCTGCATTGCGCTCACACACTTGTTATTCCTCCTATGTGTGCCAAATCCCCTGTAGAAATGTTCACACACATGCTAAAGGTCTCAGAGGGTTGGCTTCCCACCAAACCCTGGCTGATTGGAGCAGACAGACGGAGCTAACACATGCCCAAAGCAGAGTTCAGCGTCTGGCTAGCTTTCTCTTTATCTGGTATTTTTTATTCTGGCTCTGTTTTGACATCACGTCCCCTCCTGCTCCTCTTTCTACTCAATATCTGAACTTCTCTCATGTCCTTCTTGTCTCCGAAATATTACTCTTTCTGTTTTTATGTATCTTACTCCTATCACCAAAGGGATTTCATATCCACATCATGAGTCAACCTGAGGGTTAAGAGAATCACAGAGGATGATGGGATGTGAATGATACGTGCCGGTTGAGCCTTTTAGAGAAAGTAATTGGAATCACTTCGGGAGCGTGAAATGGCTTTATTGGACTACTCCAAGCTGGTTACAGAACAATGATTAGATCAATATGAGCTGATGCTGAACAACTCCAACACCTGACTGATGGATTGGTGGAGCAGCTCAGAGCAGAGTTTCATTTTGGTTCATTACAAATCTGAACATGTTTCCCTGTTCCTCCTAAGAAAACACGCCTGTTGCAACTCACATCCACTACAAGGCCAATATATTTACAACAGGTGGACTCCAGGGCTGAAAAATGAGCTGAACTTTTGAAACATTATGATCTACTTGTTCATGAGATGTCAAGAAAGTCGGCGTTTTTGTGTTGATATTGGTTTAAAAGTTGCTCAGACTGATGCTAAGTAAAAAGAGTGTTTACAGTAACACCCACTTACAGTAATATTTTACTCCAATTAACTGTCTAAATCTACAAAAATATGTTGGCAATACTTGGAAAAGTGCACTTAAATAGGTAGTAAACCCTAAATCCCCACCACTTGTCCTACCTTTTGACATGTTGCTTACATATTTTTTTGCTGTTTAGAAAGTGTTTTCTCTCTCTAGATTAGAAATTTCACTATACATTAAACCATCCATTGACAAAGATTACAAAAGAAAGCAAGCTAACATAACAAACATTAGTAATATCAAGCAGAGAGTGCCATCCCTTGCCTTTGGAGCTTCGGGGCGTAGGGTTTGCACCCCTGTACCCATAAACTTCACAGCATGTAAACACCTACGAATAAAGTGGGGTTAACGTTGCTGGTGGTGCAGTGGTGTCATCTCATTACCTTCGCTAGGGGGTTCATGTTTTTGGTTCTGTATGTTTGTTTGTTTGTTAGCACGATTATGCAAAAACTACTGGACGGATTCTGCAGAATTTTTTTAGGAGATGTTGGCAATGGCCCAACTTAAAAATGATTAGATTTTGGTGGTGATCCAGATAACTGCCATTTGCGAAAACTAGTTTTTGCTCAATAAATGTCTATAACTAATAATGATATCAACATGATTCTGAGTGCTATGTGTGGGTTTTCAGGGTCATGAATCATATTATGATGGTAAATTTATCGTGGAACTATTGCTTATAGATGTAACAGCAATATGTGAGCTACCTTGGTGGAGGTTTGCACTCTCTGAGTGCTCTCTAGTTTTGCTTTATTTCACTGCTCATGTTACTGCTTCAAGCAAAATTATGTCATTTAAGGTCAGGTTGTGCATTTTTAGGTCAAAGGGCAACAATAGATTGGTTGGCAGGAGGAGAGATCATAGTTAGAGTCCCTGTCCATGGCGAGTGACTAGTTTACAACATTCAGCAGGCTGAAAAACCAAATGCAATACCAAAATATTGCAGTTTCATCGCCTGACATTTGTATGAAAGTGACCATAATTGAATCTGCTAGCTCTTTATCTTACTACCGCTCCATCCTTGGACCACAAGTGAAGAACCTGTTTAAAAGTTTGTTTCAAGTCTTTTCAGAAATTAAACCTGAAGATATGAGACATTTGAGCTCTATAGTATTGGACAATCTCATTCCTTTATGTCTATTTTGGTGTCACGTTTCAGAGTGAGTGAGTGAGGGCAGAATGCAACAGTGACAATGATCATGATGAGGCTCGTCTGAGTGAGAAAGAATCAGGGATGTCTGCACATGAACATACGTGACAGCTGCTGTATGTGACCACACAGACTCCATCAGTCATCAGCTAAACCTGCTGTCTGTGTGTGTGTGTGTGTTAGAGTGTGTTCATGCTCCAGTCTCAGTGTGAACACGAGAGTGTTCATGCATAATGCAGCCATCATCTCAATGTATGATGTCGGACTGTCCGCGCTGATTATGCACAGAGCTGTCCACTGATCAGAACCACAGAGAGGACGCACACACCAAAACACACACACTGACGCACACACAGATGCAAACCTGGAGGGAAATCAAAGCCTCACACACCTGCAGGACCGCTTTGACCCACGGGCCACAGATGGGCATCTCTCCTCCCTCTAAGCTCACACTCACACCCACACACCTTTTTAATGTTTCCTCTCTATGAACTTCTCTGGAGTCTCCAGTTTTTTGCTCTCTCGTTCACCTTTCCTTCATCTTTGATCAGGGTAGATGAAAGTCTGCTCTAAGTGGAAGGTCATTAAGTTTTTGCTGTCTGGATTTTACCTCTGCATGTTTGATGCAGTCTGCTGAGGCTGGGAAATACAGACTGAACATTATGTTAGTTCTTTTAGCTTAATTTTAATCTTGATTCATGCAACATCTTTGCTGATAATTTTGTTTCTATTGGACAATAATGACACCTCCCTCCCAGTCAAATGCCAGTTGAGTTCCATCCAGTTACCAGCCACTGGGAGTCTAAAGAAGGGTTATTTTGAAAGTCTGTTTTTGTTCTGAATTTCTGTATATGATGGCATTTCCCATGCTGATCAATATGTTCATTTATATATCCTATAAAATGTAACTGTAGGGGTTACATGTTGGTTACATAATTGCATGGGATCTAATTAAATCCATAAGGTTGAGCACTTTCCCATTATGGACCAGCTAAGACTCTGCCAAGGAAACTGGGGAAAATGATTGGCTCCATCTGTACATCCATTATCCATACAGTATCATTGGAGGCTGAAGCCTATCCTGGCTGTCATTGGACAAGAGGCTGGTTACACCCTGGACTGGTCGCCATTCAATCACAGCTCTGACATGAAGAAACAGACGACTACACCCAGAGCACTAAAGTTAACATTCACCTTTATAAGCATATATTTGTTCTGTGAGAAGAAACTAGACTACCTGGTTATATGAGGAGAGCATGCACAATCTTCTTAAAAAGGTCCCATCTAGACCAGGGAGAACCAGCAACCTTGCTGTGAGGTTGACCTTGAGTCTGGCTCTGCTCAAGGTGTCCTGCTGCTTAACAGAGTGTTTTTTTTCTTGCCACTGTAACTGTTGCTGATTGTGGTAAAGTGCTGTATTCATGGTCGATTCATGTTGGGTTTGGACTAAAAAATAAAAATAATAAAAAAGAGCAATATACATAAAAACAGCCATTTAAAATATTTCTTAATTGAAGGGTAAAGTGATGTACTCATAGTGGATTCATTAAAGGTTTGTAATAAAAAATAAAAATAAATGAATAATATTTATAGGAAAAGTCAATAAAATGTTTCTAAATTGAAGGGTAAAGTGTGAAAAACATTGTGATTTGGTACTATGCTAATAGGACTTAATTTAATTAATCATAAAGGACGGTAGTGTATTTGCTAAGTTTTATGATTTAAGTAGTCCTGCTGATACATGAAATGTGACTTTTTTAATCAAGGGTTGTATCAGATGTCGCCTCCTATCCTGAATATTAGTCCTGATGTAGTATGAAGCTATACGGTCCACACCGTACGAGGCTGTGATCAGCATAGCAGCAAAAAAACAGGAAAAAGTGATTACACTGTGACACCCTGTCTGCTATCTTTGGCTGCAATAAGATTGCTCACTCTGGCAAAGCAAACCTCGGGTCAGATGAAATTTACAGCTGCAGTCACGATGCAACAATCATCCCAGCATATGATGAGAGCAGCGCTGAGAGGAAGAGGACAGGCAGGTCTTCCTCTCTGATTACTGTTTTTCATTATAGTGTGAAGCCGAAGCTGTACCTCTGTGTGCTTATGATTTATGTGTTTGTTTAACACAATGTTTCATCTCCTTATTTATCCATCAATTACCGAAACCTCTTATCCTGCTTAGAGTTTGAGTGTCTTCCTGTTTAACATCAATTCATTCATCTGCTCTTACATGTCTGTCTGAGTTACTGGCAGTGATTCACCTCTGGACAGCCTATGTCACAGGTACAACTACTTTATTAGCTGAGGGTAAAACTAAGCAAAACTGGAGGCAAGCATTATTCCAGAAATTGTGCTTATTTGCTTCTTTTCAGAGTCTTAATCATAAAACATTGTGCTAATGATACTCAGGATCAAACATGTCAAATGAAGTTGTGATGCTCTGTGAAGTTAGCTCTCGTTTGTGTCTACACATTTTCAGACAAACACACCCCTGGGTGCAAATGGGAGCACAATATCATTAGATATTTAGTAGTGTGAGCAAAAGGTATATAAATGACACGTGTCAGGTGGAAATTAGAGAAACCGCCTGTGCTTCACGTTACCTTAGATAGTCTTGTTCTTTCATTTGTCATTTTCTTTCTCCTTTTTCATGTCTAATTTCAGAATATATTTTAATAAGAGCCACCTTCTCCCTCACTTCCTTGGACATTGATTGTAGAAGGTCCTCTTTGCTTCAATTAATTAACACAAGTTTGTTACTTCAATCCAGCCCTCAGGAAATATCCACTTTCAATAGAGTGATGGGTCAAGGACCTCTGGTGTCGACATAAAATGGGAATTCAACAGTAGATCTTATAAAAAAAGAGTCTAAATACTAAGATGCTTCAGTTTTTATATTCTCTTAGAATTCTTAAAACATCTCAAAGAGGGGAAATTAAGAGAAAAATCAGACTTACAATGATGAGCAGAATGAAGTAGATGAAGTTGTAGAAGGAGTGGGCATCCATGACATAATACATGATCTCCACCCAGCCCTCCAGAGTGATCACCTGGAACAGAAGATTCTGCTGAGTGCTGAGATAAACACTATAAAATGGCATGCCAAGGGTTGTTAAGCAAGTTGTTTTTTGTAAAGCCTGATTTCTCAAAGGATTAAGCCTTAAAGAAAAGGCACAAAATGATAATCGGTAAATACTCCATGGGTTGTAAAAAGACTTCAGTCAAAAGCAGGGTCCACACATAAGGATTTTCTGAATCTGAAGAGATGTTTTATCTGTTAGAGACCCCACACATGGAGATAAAAATCAGGCATTGAACAGTTTGATCGTACTGTGTGGTGTGCTCCCATAATCTCAACAAAGCACACCACACAAACATTCTGTCCCACCACTGATCTAGAATCTAGTACAACAAGCCAGAAATCTCACATGATAAACGTGATCTAACAAAAACAAAGAAGAAGGAATATTGCAACAACCAGAAAACACAACATGGAAGAGGACATGAGAAGAAGGAATGATGGTGGTCTTGGGACTATTTTTGACAGAAAAATTCAGATCTAAAAAAAGGAAAAGACTGTGGAAAAAATCCTGGAGACAGCGTGAACACGTGAGCTGGTCCTCCATTTCTGAGGTCCATCGAACTTTATGTTTCAGGTCGGCCATGCTTGTTTTTATTCTGCTTCCTTATTCCTCAGTCAGCTCGCTTCTTGATTGGCTACATTCTGTTCCACATCACAATTTACAGAGTCATGACTCAGGAGTCGTCAGATTTCCCCACACACAAAGATTTTTGGTCCTAAACTCCTAAAAAAGTTTAATATTTACGATTGTCTGCCCGACCCGTTTCAGAGTCGATTATTGGGACAAATTCACTCTTAACACACCTCAGACCACAGGACAATCTTATAGGAGAATCTTATAAGACAGAAAATAATCTGGTGTTTGCTGTCCTTGGTTGCGAAGAAGGAAAGTTTGGTCAAAAACAGCCCGATAATCTCTATGTGTGTACCCTGCTTAAATCAAAGGGGGAACAGGCCACAGTTATTCCTCTCCATCATGTCAAAAGCCCTCACACTGTTTGACGTACCTGAAAAATCACAATCCAGGCGTACACGATGTTGTCAAAGTTGATGGCACCTTTGTGGGGGTTGGTGTTCCCCGTGTGGCATCGGGTGTAATACTGGTTCCAGTTGATGCACAGACCCAGCGCTTCGCCAGCACCGCTGCCGTTAGCCATGGGCTCAGGACTGAGGCCCAGAGCCTGTCTGTGCAGAGCGTCCTCTTTGTCCAGGCAGCATGTGCGTCCTCCTTCTCGCCTCGCCGGCACGTCAGAACACGACATGATGCCGTTGTCAGAGGGCAGGGAGCAGATGAAGGGGCGCTCGTCGTCCTCCTCGGGCTGGTAGTACGGGGCAGGGAGGGTCAGACCTGAAGAGCTGGAGGGGACAAGGTGAGGAAAGAAGTTAGGTTGACTTCAATATGGAAACATAATATTGTGAGTTTTGTGTTTTATCTTGTTTTCATAGATCAAACTGCAAAGGAGTCAAGTCTGGGTAGGAGTGTTATATGCTATCCAGAGAGCGCTTTGAGGAGTTCTTACAAAACTTTGCACACAAATGCCAACTCATGCCATAAAATACAGACAAAGCAGCATTTAAGATGCTTTGGGTGGCACTTGCATATTGACTCTGGAGTTTGAGTAAGCTTTCACAACAGCTTAAAGAACCAAACTTCCCAAAAAAGATAAAATATAAGCTTGTTTGGTCCTGACCAAATGTGTTAGGAGTGAAAGCACCATTACAGTCACTAACCATTAACCTGATGAGCTTGTTCTTGATCTGTGGGAGGAAACTGAAAAAAACCCACTGGGAGAAAATGCAAACTCCAGACAGAGAGGCTCTGGTTGTTAGGTGGAGTCAATTCAACAGCCTTCCTGCTGTGAGGCATGTGCACTAACCCGCTGCTCCACTGTGCTACCTGTTTCATATATCCATGGAATATATTTCGAGCCCAGCTGTGCACAATAACAGACCGTGGGTCAAGAGGGAAGAACAAATGGAAGTTAAATTTTCTTTTTATCAAAGTCATCACAGGTCAGTCAGATGATTACAGTCACTTACTGCTTTTAAGATAGCTTACCCACACTTGTAGGTACTGCCTCTTCAACCTACATTCACCTATTTTCTGACAGGCAACAATCATTTCAGTGTGAAGCATTGCAAAACGGATCTGCCAGATGTAAAACAAATCGTCCAAACCCAGCTGCTTTTGAAGGTTAGTCTTACTCAAGAATATCCTAATGAACTGTGAGAGATTAAAGGGTCAAGGTCAAGGTCATTGGGTGTCATGTTCAGTCTTACCAGCTTGTAAATACAATATCTAAGGATACTTGGACAAACACACACTGGCTCAAAGAAAATGAGCATTCAGAGGTTTATGATCAAGATTACTAGAACCTCAAATTATAGATGCATTGAAGATTTTTTGTCATATTTGGCGAAAATCTTTGTTTGAACTTGATGGCGAAAGAATGAAATCTTTAAAGTCAGAGGTCACTGTGACTCCACATTCGCACAAACACCATCCTAGCCCTCATTTGCATATTAACCCTTCTGACAGTTATTTATGTTGTGGAGATATAAAAAATCCAGACACTTCTGCTTTTTTTCTTACAATCAATGAAGCCTTAAATGTTGTGCATCTTGAAATGATAGGTCTGTCTATATATTCCAAAGCAATTTGGCTTCAAATGCATAACTATATTTATTTTTAGTTTTACAAAGAACATATTGAGTTTTACGAGAAATTCTGGGACAGCAGCAGAAAGCAGAGGGATAAAAACTTGGAGTGAGTAATGAGGGACATTGGTTGCATAGTCAGTAAAGTAAATCCCTGGAAGTACAAGCCCGTGAGATAAGTTTATTAATGAATGCAGGCGGTGAATTAAGAAATGCAAATTATCCAGAATGATTATGTGGCACTCACACTCCTCTGTATTCAGTCTAACATTAACAAATACACATGCAGTATATCCTGTACTCAGTGTGTGCAAATAAAAATGCAAATACAGATAAAAAAGCTCTTTCTGCTCTTATAAATCTGAGCAACAATGGCTTTTCAATACCTTGAATGAAAAGAAATTCAATCTCAAATACCAGACAGGAAAAGGCCCCGATGCAGATGCTTTACTGGCCTATTATCTGGATGAGACTGGAGCTGGGAGAGATTCAATATGTGAGCGTGAGAGAATAATCTGACCCAGCAGTGAACTAGTGAGCGGCGCCTTAAGCTAGTGCAGCAGACCAAAGGCGTGCTGACAGCAGCGGTAAACAGGGCGGGGTCATGTGTTGGTCAGGACATGACAAAATGAGTGGCCTGAGGAGAAGTCTAACGCCAACGCTGATGCGGACGTCTCATTCAATCACATACGCTGCTTTACTCCTCTGTTTGGGGCTCAAAGTAGGTGCTCTCTGAGAGGAGCACCTAAAGTTACAGAGCAGACTTTGAAACTTCACTAAACGCTCTTAGATGGCGATGAAAGGTGAGGATTCATTCTGCATCGAATTTAGAGGCTGGCTGTTTCATCTAAAATCAAGTTTACTCTGTGTTGTGTAGCACTTGTCCTCTGTTTTGTTTCATTCCTGATTGAAGATTATAAGCAGAGAAGTCCAGGTACCATCATCCTGACAGCCTGTGAGATAACCACTTCACTGACAGCGCTGAGAAACCATCATCATCTGTGCCCAGCGGCAATTTTAGGGCCTGACTCGGAGACTGAGGCTCAGCTCTTACAGAATTTAAGAGTGGTATGTCCTCTGAAACCACTCATTTCATGTAAAATAATATTTTCCCACATGAGACTTTTCTATTTCCCTGGTGGCACTCTGAGGAAGTGCTCGAGCCTTACAGCAAGGGGGTTGCTGGTTTGACTCCCCTGATCGGTCAGGGCCTGTCTGTGGAATTTGCATGCTCCCTCCATGCTTTGGTTTCATCCCAAAGGCCTGATTCATTGTCTGAAATCATGCAGATCCATCTTGCCAAGCACCAATCTCCTACGACTTCACGGCCAAAATTGGTGACTCATAGATGCCCTGAGGGGAGTATGTCTCCATATGTCGGCCCTGTGATTGGCTTGCAACCAGTCAAGGGTGTACTGAGCCTCTCATCCATTGACAGTTGGGACAGGCTACTGTGACCCCAAAAGGGAAAAGCAGTTTTAGACAATGTATGTATGAATGGACGAATGGCCTTTTGATTTAATATTAACGCACAATAACATTCGATTTACAACATAACTCATTTTAAGGAGTATGCTTAGTTTCCTTTTGCAAAATCAATATCCTTTACTTAACCAGGTAAAAAACTGGTTGAGATTTAAAACCTCTTTTTCAAGAGTGACCTGGCCAAGATGGCAGCACAAAATAGAAAATAAATCAGATTTTGGTCACAGATACACACACTACAGAAAAACAACATTGGGATTATATGATGACACAGTGCAATCACAAGAACCAATTAAGCTCATTTCTCTGTCTTTTATAATTGTCTTAAATTCCCCTAGGGTTACAAGATGTGTCAATATCAAGTCCTTCTGCACATCATTCCAGGCAGACGGCCTTTTTGCCCAGTTCAGTTCTTACTCTCGGGACCTGCAGCTGAATAATGTCCTGAGAGCACAGGCCATATTGGCTGAGGTTTCTACACATGTGTGAACACAGATAAGTAGGCAGGAAAGTAATAAAGAAGTTTCAGTGTTTTATTATGAAATTGTAAACAATATTAGTTCCAACCAATTCAGCATAAAAGCTCCGTCAAACCATTTCAGTAACATCCCTCAACAGCTCTTTTTTAAACTTTTATATCAACAGAATTTTAAATGCAGGATCTGTCGCAATCCGTGCTCAAATCTGCACATCATAGCTCTTGAGGCTTTAATTCCAAAGTAAAATTATATGAGTCCCTCGCCAAAACTCCCAAAACGATAAGTTAAAGAGCCTTGAAATACATATATTTACACCAAAATTGACTCCATTGCATCACTAACCTCTGAGTTTTTCTGCCATGTATTAAGAAGGGTTGGATTCTTCATCTGCATCCTCACAGAAAACTCCATTCATATTTTTTTTTTTGCTTGCTAAGATGTAAATTAAAGAGCTTTTTGGAAAAAAGGTCACAATCAGAAATCCAGTACATCACCTCCTACATGTCATTCTCTGAGAGGTGCTGAGATAAAACTCAAGAGTGCTTCTGCCCAATAAAATGTCTGTTACAGGCAACAATTACAGGCTTCCTGATCATTTCATATTAATAAATCGCACAAATACTGTGACAGGGATTGTGAACTTAGCCTAGCAGTCATCAAAATCTAATATATGGACGTTGATTAAGGCAAAATGTGGCCTCTTTAAGGAATATTTGAATTACTAAAGGTTTCAATCTAAAAAAAAAAAAAAAGTAATTAAAATAGACATTTTAGTTTCTTACTTTCTAAAATATTATGTTTGTTACATAAAATAGTGTTCACAAATCCACAATGTCTGACTGGATTCTATGATAAGAATGATTTATTTAGCTGTCCTCCCATGTTTATTGTTACTTACAGAACATTTATGTTCTTTTTTATGTTATTTGCTCAGCCAATTACTGAACATTCCATTCCTTTTGTCCCAAACTTGCTCTGAATGTCCCTAAATCAGAACTAAAACAGATGATACAGTTCATAAAGCAAAATTGAGAGAGGATTTGCTGAATGTTGGTGCGCACGTCCCCTGAATTTTGGCAGTATTTCCTAAAATTCAGCAGCTGTATGATGTGCGGGTAAAAAAATGCGGGCCTGGTATGTTTGTTTGGATTGTGTTTAGCACCAGACAACAGATTGTTTAATCATGTAAAGTAAGTCATGTGGAAAGTGTGTGTGAGATTGTGTGTGCAGGAGCGTGAAATCAGCAGAAAAACAGATTATAGTCTGCTGCACTGACACCTATTTCACACATAAACACACACACCCATACACAAACACACACACACACAGGCTGTAAATGAACTCATTCAACACTCATAAGAGCCCCTCATAAATGACTGAGCGTGTTCGGTCTTCAGCTCGTTCCTGCCAAACTTGATGACATCAACGTTAGATTCTGAATCGCAGTGATTGCCACACTCTGAAGCAGATCATCAGTCCTCCTCACATCCGTCTTACCTTGAAGATATGACGGAGGCACGCCAAAGAGTCTTTCACCTCACGTACTCAGGCTTATTTACTCTGTAGGAATTCATTTCAAGTCAAAGTTGGCCGTCATCTCTGCAATTATGTGCTGATGAGACTATTATGGGTTTATAAACATGTTCTGTCTCTTAAACCAATGAACAGATGAAGAGAAGATCATTGAAAGATTTGATATGAAATAGACCCTTCTTACCATTAAGCAGGAGCAGCTGCTTTTTCTGCTTTATCTGAATTTAGACCTTAGGGATGTCCAGCTCTGTGCATGCCTAAATGCTTTAATTCTGATTAAATGTTTGATACATATAAATCAGAGATGGGGACTTGAATTAGAGACTCAAGCTGCACTTAAGTCACACCCAGAGACTTGACTTGGACTCCTTGACTAAGTGTTTTCATCATAGTTTTCTTCAACAACCTTTTTCCCCTGACAAAAACTAGACAGTAACTAATAAAAAAAAGTGCACATGGACAAAAACTAAACTAACGGACATTTTCGTAACAGATAAAAACTAGACTAAAATGTTTGACAGAGACTTAATCCAATCAGACCTCATTTGGTCATGTAGAAAGTAGAGACAAGTTAGGAATATATTCAATCACAGCTACTTTGGTTGTGTGGAAAGGTTGGATGAGTTAAGAGGGACATCCAATCACAGCTGCTTTAGCTTGGTGGTGGTGGGATGAGTTAGGGAGCGATCCAATCAGAGCTCCTCTCTTTATGAATTGATATATTCATGTAGAGCAGGTTCACTGTTTGTTGTCAGTTCTGGTATTGTAACTGAGATGCTCTGCCAGGTAGCCTAAATAAAGGTGACTGCATTTCACACAAAAGTTCAATTTGTTTCTGTTCATTTATACATTCAGACTTTACTAGCATTCAGTAAAGGGTTATTAGATGTTTGATTTTATCCAAGTGTAAAACATGACTTCAGAAACTCAAGGAAACATAAAAACTGCCTTACACTTCACACTTCATATTGTAGTCGACTAAATTTACAGTATATTTTATCGACTACATTGTGAAATTTCATCAACTAAAACTAGACTAAAATTAAAACCATTTAGATGACTAAATTATAACTAAAACTAAAAGATATTTTAGGTAAAAGACTAAAACTAAAACTAAATTAAAACTCGCCCCTTAAAGACTTCAGATTCGACTCTGACTCGAGGTTCGAGACTCAGATCTGGTGCATGAGAAGCCAACCTCAGTACAGACGAGCAAGACACCTGCAGAGGGCATGGGTTCGAAACATTACTTAAACTGGGCACTGACTGTGGTGCCACGTCCAGGAGGAGAGCTGCCTACAACCCCAAATGTTTGAAAGATGGCGCTAATATTAAGTTACAGACATTGTGACTCACTCTCCTGCAGGCTTGATACGCACAAGGTCAAATCAGTAGAAATAAAAGTCTATCAGATAACCGAGGTCCTCTGAAAGAGTAGAAGCCCCGTGAGTTCACTTTTGAATAAAGGCTGATTTATGACACGAGGCACAAATATCTTCATAGACATTTCTGTAAAACCAATACATCTGCAATGAAAATACACACCATGTCAAGATGGACTGATGCACAGACAGACAGATGGCTGTAATGATGGAGAGACAAAGATGAAGTAGTGACAGGACTGCAAAGAAACCTGAAGCCCTGCTCTTTATTAGCTGTTCAAACTGTGTTCTGTGGGAGTGACATCCAGCTTGTAACAATAGGGAAGACTGGGGACAGGTGTAACAGGGAATAAATATAATGTTCTTAATTCCTCCGATCAGAGCTATTGTTGACATTTAGTCTGCACATCCTCAAAAGTGAAGATACAAAAACTTGAGACTTGACTTGACTCAACTTAGACCGTAAAATTTGACATGGACTTAAAGACTTAAGAATTGACTTAGACTCAAAGACTTGAGACTCGAAATGGACTGAGACTCAAAGACTTGAGACTTGACTTGGACAGAGATTCAAAGACTTGAGACTTGAAATGGACTAAGACTCAAAAACTTGAGACTTGACTTAGACTGGTACTCAAAAACTTGAGACTTGACTTGGACTGAGACTAAAAGACTTGAGAACTGACTTAGACTCAAATATTTGAGACTTGACTTGGACCGAGACTTGAAATGGACTGAGACTCAAAGACTTGAGACTTGACTTGGACAGAGATTCAAAGACTTGAGACTTGAAATGGACTAAGACTCAAAAACTTGAGAATTGACTTGGACTGACACCCAAAGACTTGAAACTTGAAATGGACTGAGACTCAAAGACTTGAGACTTGACTTGGACTAGGACCAAATGACTTCGGACTTGCCCTAGACCAAAACACTTAAAAACTTGAAACTTAACTTTGTCTTGGACTCAAAAACTTGAAACTTGAAATAGGCTGAGACTTGAAATGGACTGAGATTCAAAAACATGAGACTTGACTTGGACTAGGACTACATGAATTGAGAGTTGACTTGCACTGAGACTCAAAGACTTAAGACTCGACTTTGACTCAAAGAACTGAGGCTTGAATTGAACTTGGATTTAAAAACTTAAATACTTGAGACATGAATTTGACTTGGACCCAAAGACTTAAGAATTGACTTTGTCTTGGACTCAAGGACCTGAGACTTGACTCAGTCCAGAACTTAAAGACCTGACTCTGACTCAAAGACTTGAGACTTGGATTATGACTCAAAGACTTGAAACTTGATGTGGTCCAGGGCTCATAGAGAATGATTGATTGATCTAAACTTGCTGATCTCTGAGCCACGACTGGACCGACATAAAAGCAGTGACTTGCTCCAGCTGTGGATGGAGAAACCAGCTGAGGGGCATTATGGGTATGATTACAGTGGTGAACTGTGAAGTCACAGTGGGCCCAGATCCTGAATAGACCAGTAAATTTCCTCTTTTAGGACAAAGACTGTCCACAAACAGAAAACAAAATAGTCTAATCTCACATTTGTAGATCAGTGAATATTCTGGATTAAAAAGTTTAAATAAAATAATTCTAAACAAAAACTTTTTCCATGAAGAAAAGAGAAAAGTTAAGAGTAGCCTCATCTGTGACCTTGAAATTGTTAATTTATTGTTGCTACAGTAGCAACGAATGAGAGACAGAAACAGAGAAAGAGGGCTGTCAGACTAGCGGAGCATGAATGAGTCGTGTTTCCCCCCCGCCTGTGACCCGGCACAGCACAGCACGGCACCACGAAAACCCGGCATCACACTGAGAGCACACCTGCCGACGGAGACCGAGGTAAAGATCGAGGCTCCAGAAAAGCAGAATGAAGAGAAAGTTTGAAAGCTGGGGCATTTGGGAGGGAGAGAATGTTAGAAAAGGACACAGCGTATAGAAAAAGTCTGGGAGACTAATGAGGAAGAAGAGAGAGCAACTTGTTAATCCTGCCGGGGAAGTTAATCGAACAAACTTCACGGTAAAAATGTCTTTCTAAGTGCAGCTGACCTGCTCTGCGTGGCCATTACAGAAAAATATGTTTTGTAATGAGCCTGCTTGGAGGATGGATGTGTCTGTACAACAAATCGCCCGCACTGTGAATGTATTTTTTTTCAAATTGGAGAAATAAATCAGGAGTAAAATAGGCAGGCTATTAGGGGGGTCGGTAAGACTGAGAAGAAAAACGCAGGAAGGCAAGACGGCGGCAGAATGAAGCATGAGGAAGCAGAGATCAGAGGAGAGGAGCTTGAAATGCCAAAGTGAATATTGCACTTGACTGCGACACTTAGCCCACTCTATTATAACCTCCCAGAGAGCTAATGTTAGCCCTTTACTTAGCATAATAGTCCTCCAGCGCTAACTCAAAAAGGCCTCCCTAATTAAGCACACACGCACCCCAAACCTGCATAATGTGTTGGCACAATGCTTCCAAATACACACCAAATACTTAATGATCATCAACACCATTTACAAAAACAACCGCCCCTCGGCCGCGGAGATAATGGCATGAAACACGGGTTCAAGTAACTTTACGAGGCGATTACTGCAAAGGTTGTTGCGGTTAATGCCGCCTCTCATCTTTAAGGTGACACGTGTCTCTTTTCATCCGGCTATTAGACCTGACATTAGTATACGCCGTGTCAGCAAAAAGCAGAGGCCGGAGCACAATCTGAGGATATGGATTAATATACGGGGGAGACGTCTCTGCAGCGGGATGATGGGAACATTAAAGAGGAAGCTGAGAGAATAGCATGAAATAAAACACTCGTGAACACCAGCGAGTGTCACTCACTCACTCACGCACGCACACAGACACGGTGGGTGATGCTGTCGTGTAGCGTCATGAATATGGAGGCATGCAGCTGGATTCTAATCACGCTCTCTGTTGCAAACCGGGGAAAGCTGCTCTGTGGCTGCTGCTTTGAAGCTGGAGAGGGAGATGGGAGAGGGAAAAGCAAGAGGTTTGAAGATTGAGTGATGCTCGTGTATGTGGAAGAGAAAAATATGAGACATTCGGTGACACGAGGAGTTAGGTGCAGGAAAAATGGCAGAGTAGCTTGATAACAGTGTTGGGGAAGTTACTTTTAAAAAGTAGTGTTTGCTTGTTACTCGTTACTTATCAAAAAAGTGATCCATTATTTTACTTAGTTACCTTCTATGGAAAGTAACTTTTTACTTTACTCTTTACTTTTACGTTGCTCAATATCTGTTCCTAAATGTGGAGGCCAACGTAAAGCTCTTCTACAGAGGACATAACAGGTATTTCTTTTGTGCTCTTTATTTTACAAAATCATGTCACATACCGTACAAATTTCTTGATTATAACACGCATTTTTTTGCTCTTAAATAAGGTCTAATTTTCTCCTGTCCAGTGTTTCCAGATTTTTCTTCTGAAAGAAACTCCTGTCACCCAGTTGCGACAGAGAGTTGGTTTCCTTAACAGAAATAAATCTTGTTTTCCAATGTCATGTTGTAAAATAATCGTGGAAGCCATGTTCTTATCTGTCTTGGATTGTGACAATATAGTTTAAAGACATGTTGCAATTTCAACTCTTAAGCCCCTGGACCCTGGAGACAGGTACAACACTCATCATTGCATCCTTTATGAGAAGGTTGGTGCGCCATCACTTGAGCAGAGAAGGAACAAGCATTGGTGTTTGTATATTTTCAAAACCCTTACTAACAGGCTACCACCCTACCTCACAAACCTGTAAAAGTTTTATGATTGCTCCTACGTGACTCGTTCTTCTGGTTCACTCACTCTGAAAGTTCCTCGAGTCTACGCTGAACTCGATAAATTAACATTTTCCTTTGATGCCCCTCACTCAAGGAATTTCCTCCAACAAACTCTAAAAATAACAGCCTTTCCCTCTCTTACAGAGTCTGTTCCTCTGTTTGTAACTGTTCTAATTGATTCCTTTGCTGTTGCGATTGATTGATTGAGCTTGTTTATTGTTCATATAATGTCTGTGATCTCGACGACATTGAAAATGAGGAAAACCTCAATGTCTTCTCGAGAATAAATAAAGGTTTGAATGAATGAATGAAAATCTACATAAAGCATGTTTGAATCTTCATCTACATCACATTTCAATTTCACAGTGCCAAGCAACTATTCAGAAAAAGAAGCCCATCGTTGCTTATAACAAGCAGACCTGGCAACTATGGCTCCAGGTGTGCCAGTCTGTTTGAGGGCGGGCACGATAACCAGGAAACCAGGAAGTGGAAAGGACAAACTACCTACCACACTCATGATTTGCTGTATTGTGGGGAGCTGGGAGATAAATAATCAGGGGGGATTCACACAGACAGAAAAGCCCCAATAAACAACTGCACGTTAAGAAACAAGCCCCAAAAAATGCAACTTGTGTCCACGACTCACAAGATTTGCTCGCAACTTTAGAGAAAAACAGGCCCAAAGACGCTTATAATGAGCCAACTTGGCAACGCGGCTCATGTCAAATGCAGCAGCTGAGAAAGTATCGGTGTCAGATCTGTCCGTGGGAAAAGTAACATTGCTCCGAATTAAAAAAGGAACTATGTTTCGTTACCACATTTTCAGTAGTAGTGCGTTACTTTACTTTTTACCTGAAAAAAGTAGTTACGTTACTGTAATGCGTTACACACAACACTGCATGTTAAAAACTGAGACCCAAGAGTATCAGGGAGATCAGAACAAGAAAAAAACGCTGGTAAAACATCACTACAATTGTGATAGCACGAGGAAACCAAAGGAGTAACTAAATGTTGATAGTCAGGGA
This sequence comes from Cetoscarus ocellatus, assembly GCA_037902135.1. Lineage (NCBI taxonomy): Eukaryota > Metazoa > Chordata > Actinopteri > Labriformes > Labridae > Cetoscarus > Cetoscarus ocellatus. Next base: position 137,604 of record JBAMNC010000752.1, read on the forward strand.
AAGATGAGTAAATCACTGCTTGTTAACAAGAAGAAGAAGTAAAATAAAAGCTGGTACCACCACCTTCTAACAGTGTTTCTGAAAAAGTGGGGCATGACCTTTCTTTGCAGGCATGTGCCACCTGGAATTTTGATCAGCCATTCAAGGGGCCAAGTTAATACTCTGCACTGTGATTGGCTATTTGCAATGTTAGAGGTGGGATTTATTCTTTAAAAAAAAAAAAACAAAAAAAACTGTGTGACCTGTATAAGAACTGGAATCTTTATTTTGTTTCTTTGTTCTGATTATTATTTTTTTTTTGCTGGATTTTAAACTTTTAGGCCAATATCTGCTTATAACAATATTGTAAACATAAAATTGTGCATCTCTAAGTAAAACGACACTTAAATTGGCAGTACTAAGGCAAGAATGAGAAACCAACTTTTAGGTTAAAAAGACAAAAAATAGAAACAAATTTCTACTTAACCACGGGAAGAAGACTGACTTGCTTTAGCATAGGCATACTTAAAAAAAGTAGCAAACTGCAATTATAACAGCAATCAGATGTGTAGCTGCCTGCTGGTAAACAAGCATAAATTAAGTAAATAAAAACTGCTACGGAGGAGGAGGAACTAACTGCTCTGTGATTGGCCTACATGCAGTGAGGGTGACGTGTGGTGCTTGACTCACAGGGTGAAGTTCTTCTCCAGGTAGCAGCGGTTTCTCAGAAGCCCCGCCCACAGCTGCACTCCGATGATGCCGAAGATGAAGAAGACGAAGAAGCAGAGCAGCAGCACGTTGCCCAGCATGGGGAGGGTGTCCAGCAGCAGGTTCACCAGGATGCGCATGCCTGTGGGTGTCAGAAGGTCTCAGACTAAGATGTTTGACAAAGACTTTGAGAGTTACATGCAGACGGCGCTTTTAGAATAGTTTCCTGGGAATGTTGATCACTGTCATACTGAAAGTTGCTTTTGTGTAAATCATTTAAGCTATTTACTAAATTACCAACGATCATTTTGAGCTGTAATATTTCATATCTATAGGGATGATCCAGTATGATGAGTTATCATTTCCCCTACTTTTATTAAGATTATGTGTTTTTTATTTAGTTATACCTTGTTGTCTTTATTGCAGTCCAATATTTACGTAATTTGGTGTCCCTTGTAGCCATGTTGTTATTGGCAGCTATTTAGATTTAGTCCTGGTCTTTTGATAAAATTATGTGTTTAAAACATTAAAAGGAGCTTTTGCTTTAGCAGATTTTATTTGTAAAGCTTGGGAGAAAAGGCAGAGTGTATTGTTAACTGGTGAGCTGAGAAAAGATCATGCAACTTAGTAATTGTTGTGAATTTATATCTTGGTAACACTGCAACTGTATTTCTGGTGTCTTGTAAACCCATGAGGGTTGGGCACTTAAATGTGCATGACACGTAAATAAAAATATCTATCTATCTATCTATCTATCTATCTATCTAATGTAGTCCTGTTCGGAGTTAGAAAAATAACATCGGTCCATGAATTACAGGGGCCCAAAAATTTTTTAAAGTTGTTTTTTTTCCCACAAATTATGAATCTAATAGCAAAGACCTTTCTCTTTTCGTTTTTTTTGTTTTTAATTAAAAATCAGATCACCTCTGTACTTCTGAAAAAAAAGTCTATCCATTATTTAATTTGACCTATGGCCCCATTCCCTGATTAAATGGCCACATGGATATAACTGCTGGGCTATTGGCAAACAAATGAAGTTGCATTTTAGCACAAGTTATACTTATTCAAACTCATATTTCTTTATAGAAAACTGTACATGATTAGTTTGAACTGTTTAGGTGGGGGCCCACAATGACATCTTAACATGGGGCCCATAATGTGTGGTGGCACCCCTGATTATTGCTGGCCATGTCCATCCCTTTATGACCTCAGTGAACCATCTTCTGGGGAGACTTCTAGCAGGATAACGCTCCATGTCACAAAGCTCAGATCATCTCATACTTGGTTTCTTGGGCCTGATGATGAGTTCACTGTACTCCAGCGGCCTCCACAGTCACCAGATCTCAATCCCGTTCAGCACCTTTGGGATGTGGTGTAACAGGAGGTTGTCATCGTGGATGTGCAGTTGTCAAATCGGCAGCATCTGTGTGATGCTTTCATGTCAGTATGGACCCAAACCTCTGAGGGATGTTCCCAGCAGATGTACCTCCACAACGTGAGCTTCATACTTTTATTGCGGTGCATCAGATTTTACGAGAGTTCATAACGAAGTACGATGATCACATCTCCATCAAAGTCATCATAAAGGGAAGAATACAAGCTTGGTAAAGGTTCAGTCCATGTCAGAGATGTTTAATTGGATCAGATATGGCACAGCAGCAGCTAACAAAGTTTATGAGTATGTTTATTGCAGCAGTATGGAGTGAGTTTATTCACTCACCTGTGTGCGTTTGTGCACACTGTCATCGTCTCTGTCAAGCCTGCCTGACTGTGCCCGCCTCATTTCATCTTTTCTGTGACCCCATTAGAGGTGAGGAAACACGGGGATAAAGCTATTTGTTCCTCGTTTTGTCGGACCGCTGCGGCGCCCACAGAAACACGGGGAGCATGAGTACACCCTGACCCCTCACGTACACCCCAATTTGTAACCTTCCACCAAAACAGCAGATAATAGTCCTGCTGCATGTGCAGAGCTGTGAGGCTTCTTTTTAGAGGAAATTGGTGTGAAACAGAGGGAGCGCTAGATGGGACGGGGAGAAGTAAGGATGATATAGACAATAGAAAATAGTCTAAGATAGAGGAGAGGAGAGGGAGGAGAGTGAGGAGATCTCGTGCGGTCTTTAGCGAATGGCACAGAAGGAGAGTTGAGAATGTTTCTTTTGTGGCGCAGGGAGCACATCCATCTTTATCTGGGAACAGCAGGAGCTGGCACGATGGTACAGTCGCAGAGAGAGATAGATGGAGGCAGGTACACAAAGAGAGAAAGTGAGGTAGAAGAGGAAAAGAAGCAGAAAGGAGAAGAGAAATTCTTATTTTTGAGATTTCGTGCTGTTTGTTTGCTTATTTTACTTTATTTCTTCTTTCTTTCCAATATTGTTGTCTTGCTACCTTCACCAGGAGCAAGATAACTCAAACTCTTATCATTGAATTTTGGTGAAATCTACAGCGTATGTTTGACATGGCATGAGGAAGAAGTGGTTATACTTTAGTGGTGATTGGACTTGAAATGCTGATCTAAAAATGTTTTTTAAGGATTTGTTAACACTGCAAGATAGGACAGTTTTCTAAATATTTGATAATAACTCAAAAAGTTCTTCATGAATTTTGCTGAAATGGACAGTGTATGCTTTACATGGCATGAGGAAGAGGTGATTAGGTTTCTGTGGTGATCAGAATTGAAATGCTGATCTAACTGTTATTTAAGGATTTGTTAGCATTGTAAGATTTTTAAATTTTCTAAATATCTGATAATAACTCACAGGGTTCTTGATGGATTTTCATGAAACCTTCAGATAATGTTGGCAACGGCACAAGTAGGAAGTGAATTGATTTTGGTGGTGATCCAAATCTGAATGGAGATCCAGGGACTTTTTAAAAGATTTGGTAACACTGTGAAATCAGACAGTTTTCCAAAATCTCACTAATAATCAAACAACCTGGATTTTGACCAAATTTTCAGGGAATGTTGGTCAAGGCACAAAGAAGAGGTGATGGTGGAACTTGGTATTGATCCAAATATGGATGTGGACCCAGATATGTTTTAAAGATTTGTTAACTTTGCAGGACAGGGTGGGTTTCCATATTTTGCTAATAACTCAGAGATTTCAAAATTGATTTTGAGGACATTTTCAGGTAAAATTTGGCACAGAAAAGAAGCAATTACATATTAGTGGGGATCTAAATTTGGCTGCTGATCCAGGCATTTTTTAAAGATTTATTAAATATTGCAAGATAAGGCAGTTATTGACATTGTTGTTCTTCATGCAGAGATGAACTGAATTTGATGACAAGGAAAAGGTGACTAGGTTTCGGTGGTGATCCGAATCTGGATGCAGAGCTTGAAATTTTTAAAGTTTAACATTGCAAGATACTGTATGACAGTTTGCCATATTTTTAACTTACTAATCAAAAGGATGTTGACATGACATGTATCAGGGAATGTTGGTCATGGCAGGAGGAAGGATTAAATAGATTTTGGTAGTGATCCGAATTCAGCTGCAGACCAATGCAATTTTTAAAAGTTTGTTAACTTAACTAGAAAGGGCAATTTTCCACATTTTGGGCGGTGACATTAAAAATGTAGAGCGGGCTCTGATAACATTTTCAGGGACTGTTGGCCAAAGCACGAGAAAGTCGTGATTTAGTTTTTGTGGTGATCCAAGGTGTTCACAGATTCAGGATTTTTTTAAGGCTCTGTTACTATTGTAAGATAGAACTTTTCTTAATGCGTATTTCAGAATTTACTCCATAAGCTCAAAAAAGCTTTCTCAACACATTTTCAGGGGATGTTGAGCGCAGCACAGAAGATGTAATTTGATTTTGGTGATGATCCAAATTCAGATTCAGGACAGATTTGTCAATACTGCACGTTCGAGCAGTTTTCCACTTTTTACTAATAACTCTGCTAACAATGTCAGAAATGCCTTTAAGGAAGTCTGAGCTTCCTGATCACTTCTTCTTTTCATTTTTTCCTCCTTTTTTCTTTTCTGCTGCTTATTTAGTCTCTCCCTCTTTTATTTTATCAGCACCGCCTCAGGCCGTGTCTCATTCTTGTTCTCCCCCCCATTCATCTCTCTCTCTCTTCACCCAATTAGGCCTAATGGGACAGTGGCCTAATGACAGGGACCCTGGGGATCAAACACATTTAGTGGAGCCTCCAGCCTCCACCAGAGACACACACCAGCAGCAGCACTGCCGCTCCCCGTTTAATGCCAGTTACCGAGAGAAATTAGCCAGAGGAGAGAGACGGTTGATAAGGTCATGCATGAAATTTGTAAAATAATGTAAAAATAAGAAAGTGAGGAAGAGGGGGCGCTGCAGGGTCTTTGTAACCTCATACAGGTGCTCTTGGAGGCTTAGATGAATATCTGGTTCAGAGGAGGGATGGGGATACATCCATCCAGTCAAAAAGACTGTGAAAAACAGTTTTAAGATTTGCATGAAATGACTGTTAAAAAGAAATCAATGCCGTGAGACCAACTCCAGTCCTTATTAGGATCCTGATCTAGTATAAACTCGCTCTCAAAATATTCCATCAGCAGGATCTCCTCCTTTAGTCATCAGGATGAAGGACTGGAAACAGACAAAATCAGCCTATTCTTTGGGTAACTTATTCAAATTTTCAGCTTTCCTGAGGGAGTTAGAGAAATGGTTCCTCTAGAATTTTTGTAGATCTCAGGGAGCTGCATCTGCTCACCAAATGTCATCTCTCTAGGTAAAACCTTCTTCTCGTGCTGCTTTGTTGTAAACTGAAAGAGGACTAATTTCTGGAGCAGTTCAATACTGTAACTGTCTGCTGGTTTCCACAAAAATCAAAGCATGTGTAGAGTTCCAAAATGACTCTTACGTTAGTGCTATACCAGTAAATAAATAACAAATAAACTGCTTCTTGCAGCTTACATAGAAAAACAACTACAGTACCGCTGATGCTACACAATAACTCTCTGTTTGACTTGTTCAGGAGTTGTAAAGGTACTGAAGGAATGACTATCCTCATAACCAATCAGTGAATGTAGAGTTTGATTTTTGCATCTTCCCTGCTCATTTTCAGGTGCTTCACGGTCTAATGTTTGTTGCTTATGTATGGACTGCAGGTATTTTCATTCTTGTAATCATTGTGTTCATGAGTGCAAACTAATCAGCCTTCTCTCCTCTGTTTCCTCACAGCTTCTCTCCTGTCACTCAGTCTGTTGGCAGTTTAGCTGCTCTGTTGTGTTGATGACACATTAACCTACTGTTGAGTTGTTATTCGCGAGTCGCAGTGTGTCGCTGAAAAACACAAACACATCAGACACACAAGCGTCTAATCAGACTCGTAGTAACACCTACGCACACTCTCATCCTCAGGTATCAGCGCGGGAATGTGTCATCTCTTCGGTGTGTCACACCTCTCTCCTGAATCTTCATCCAATCAGCTTTCTCTGTTTTCTGCTGTTTATGTCTCGGTGGGTCATCACAGCAGTGGGGACACACACAGAGGACGAGGTCACTGTGGTTTAACCCCAGAACATGTTTGTATGTCTGCAATTAAGCTCCATCTAATCATAAGTGAGACTCCATGTAGATTCATTAGACGTAAAAATTTTGTGTCCACAAGACAGAAAAAAAGGTTTAAATATGATCTTTCACAGTTTTCACTATGAAGAGGTCTGAATGTTTCACAACAAAAAATAAATAAATAAATCACAGCCAAGAACTCGAGGCTTTTTCACTCATCTTGTGGAGGTTTTGGATGCTGAAACTCAGTCTGTCTGCTGCTGAATCTCTATGAACATGTAGTTCAGTTTGTAGTCACTGGCTCCGACTGAAAGCTAATATGTCCCACAGAGTTCCCCCACCCTGAAGTGGTCACCAGCCTATCGCAGGGACACATAGAGAGACATACAACCATTCACACTCACACCTCAAGGGCTATTTGGAGCCACCAATTGACCATGAGGATGTTTTCGGTCTGTGGGAGGAAGCCAGAGTTCCCAGATGGAAACCTTGCATGCACGGGGAGAACGTGCCAACTTCACACAGGGATTGAACCAGCAACCTTCTCGCTGTGTCACTGTGCTGCCCGCTGTTACATCAACATTAATATATTTTGACTAAAATGAAAGCATAAATACTTCATTTAATGAGCTAAACACAGAATCCAGGATGGTTTCAGCCACTTTTGAACTGCAGGTAACACAATGTTTAATGGTTAATTAAATATAATGTCCCTTTAAATATATTTTGTAATAGTTATGGAAGTTTAACAGAAACAATCACAGTATCTTACAGCCCTTTTCTATTGGAAATATTGCCATGCTCAATGTTTTCCCCTGTATATTCTATCATGTTTTCCTTATATTCATTATTCCAGAATTGAAATTAACTGGCTGGAGGCATTATTGGCCTTTCTCTTCCTTGGACCATAACTGCTGCCCACTGGATATTTTCTCTTTTTTGACCATTTTGTGTTAACCAGTATTCCGACATTGCTTCTGTTGTTGTCAGAGTTCGTATTTGTGGTTTAAGGGAGAAGTGGAGCTATGACATAACTTCTGAAGCTATTCATACTGATGGTAGACACAGAAATGCATGACCAGTGTCTTCAGATTTATCCAGTCTGGGACTCGTTATCAAACTCCATATCCGTGTAGAGAAAACGCCTACAGGATTAAAAACTTTCGTGGGTATATCTGAATTTGTCTCTACGAGGACGGCCCCTGAGACCAGCCGTTCTTGCACAACACCCATGACACATTCAAAGTGACTTAAATCATCTTTCTTCTCCATTCTGATGCTCAGTTTGAACTTCAGCAGGTCGTCTTGACCATGTCTACATACCTGAATGCATTGGGTTGCAGCCATGTGATTGGCTAATTACCTATTTGCAATAACAAGTAGTTAAACAGGTGTACCTAAAGAAGTGTTTGGTGACTGTATGTCTTACTTGTTCGTAATTAAATAGTGGTTGTTTTCTCTTTCCCATACTTCTACTCTATTAATATTCATACCTTAAATGTTACACGGTTAGACTTTCACATCTATGATCCCGTTATTTTAAGTTTTTTTTTTTTAATTTTGGAAAATAAAACCTGGACTGAAAGAGTCTGTGAATTAGCACATGTTGAGATTTATGTTGATTTCAAGCAAAAGCCATCAGAAGAAAATGACTGAATATATATAGCGACTGTATGTCAGCATTAACACCAATATATCCCCAAGTTCAGCTCTCTGGGTCTGTTTAACCAGAAAAATTCAAAAATACTACCACAGCAGTGTTTCCTCTCTAACAGAACGTTTCTATCCCTCTCCTTCCTGCTCACAGTGGTTTCCTTTTCCTACATCATTTGTCCCTGAGGTTCAGACTGAATTAGGCATCAGGGCTTTCATGCAATTTGCTCCAACTGCTGCAGACCCATTTCATGATTTTTTAAAAGAGGATGTGGAATATCTTGAAGTCTCTTTTAGTGACTTTAAGATATTGAGGGGAAGTTAGTACGCTTTGATACACCAGGATTCTCTGCGGGGAGTTTAGATTCAGGGCCATAATGAGAGAAGCCGACTTTTCTGTTTATTTCCCTCAACAGACTTAAGCTTTGACATATGAATGCTTTCCCGAGAACCAAAGAAGAAATTCTGTCGGACTATGAAACTTCATTACCCTCGATTAGCATTGGGTGCTAATGCTTCGGCTAACTGCTAAAGTGCTAAAACAAAGTGATGACACCAGCCTGCGCCGAGCTCGAGGGAGCTAATTGGTGCTTGGAATGATTAAGAGGCTCCTGTTAGAGCAGCAGGACAAAGAAATCAATAGAAATTATAAAAGTTGGCCAAGATGTGAGTTTCTGATGAAAAGAACAAGGTTATGGTCACGGACGGATCATCGAAGCAGCATTAATGGATGACTTGAAAATCTGATAAAGCTGTGACTCAGGGCCTGAGTGGGCTGTGTGATTAAGCAGAAGATGAATGTTTAACGATCCTCACAGGGGATATGTGGCATGCAGGCACACAGAAAGACAGGGATGTGGTGCATTTGAGTCCGTGGACTGAAAGAGACAGAAAATACCACACAGAGACAGGAGAAAGAAAGTCGTATGTATTCTGAAAATGTTCTCACTTGGCACTCTGTTGATGGCTTTAAGGGGCCGCAGGACCCGAACTGTCCTGATGGCTGACAAGTTGATGTTCTGCAGGTCCAACGAGTACTCCACCATCCTGGAGAAAAACAGAGAGGAAACAGACATCAGTTATAAACCCTCCCTCCACACTGTTGTACAGCATTTTCCTCTGTGCTTAGAAGGTGTAGCAGTTTAACCAGTTCAACTACTTATGTTTGGCCAACTGTGTTCCTAAATGTCATTATTAAGCAGCTGATAAGAAGAGACTGAGTTCTCATAAATATACATTTACTGGGATTTAGAATGAAATGTATGGCTCTCTCTGATCTTGAGTTATGTGAGTTATAATATGTAAACTTTGTCTGATTGGTTGTCTTTGCCTTCCTCACCACTCCACCACAAAGGCTGGTCTAGGACTACAATAAAACCAGGCTGTGGTACAAAAAGGTGGTCTGGGATGGTGTCAAACTTCTGGCCTTGCTTGTACTCTCAGTCCAACCCTCTGCCTTGGTAGCCCCATTCATGCTGCTGTTTCAAGCCATGATTTTTACCATCCATAATACCAATGTTTGCTTGTTGTATCCTGACGCCCTTGCTCCCCAGTAAAGGTCCCAACTCTATTGTATTAAATAAAATTAGGCTGTGGTACAAAGAAAGCTTGGGAACCACTGTCCTTAAGAGTTCTTTTCAAGTATTAAACTGCCCGGCTGAACCTCCAAATTAGTCAGCAGTGTGTTCTTACTGATGTGACGTCTTTTTATTACCATTGTACCATATTATGCGTCTTCTAGTTTTGATGCCCATTGGTGTGTTTTACATGTTTCATCTGTGTGATAGGGTTTGTCTAAAAGTGTAGGACATCAGGACTCCTCCTATGCATAGTGTTTACCACCCCAACAGCTGTGGCTTCCACCCCCACCCCCTAAAAAGACCTACCACTGTGATGTCCTACCACTTTTTCCCCAGCAAGTTAAGCCCACTGGCTCACGGTAGCAAGCCCAGTGCAGAACAAAGACTGTAGACAGAATGCAGAGTTCTTGAATACACAACGCTGAAATGACCGATTACCACCGATCACATCAGAAGATCAATCAGAGCAGACTGGGCCCAAGTAGGAAGAGGAGCCTTAAAGTGGCAGGAGCTCCAACAGAGCATCTCAGATGGAGAGGGATTAGAGGTGGATCAGGGGTACTCTTCATGAGAGAACAACAACGTTTTATGAACATTAGTGATTGCAAACTGGCAGAGGTTGAGAACAAATATTGAGGGGATGAGTGGAATTAATATGGGACCTTTGATCCATTGTAATCATTTGCTTGCCAGTCAAAGTTTGCTTATTAGTTACTCAAGGTAGTCAGTTTCTTTCACTATATTTTTGCAACCTCTCTGAATTGCCAAAGATCACGTCACTGCCAAGTGTGTTTCAGCAAAAACTGAAACCAAATAAGCCGGGGCTGATCAAAACCCCTTATACAGCATACAAAATGAAATGAGACACAAAAATGAAATATTGCCCTTCGTTTTGTGTTTAGTTCTTCATTTGCTTCCCATGGTATCAGACAGGTCTAAATATTCCTCACAGAAGACACATCAAAGTATATTAAATACTGAAGTTCAGCTGAAAATACAGATACATAATGTTTGGTTCATATTTCCCTACCCAGCTGAAAATCCATGGTCACCCTTTGATCCAGTTTCACTCATCTGGCTTCTCTAGAGTCGTTGGAGCCCGAACTGTACGGGAAATGTGATGCAACGAGCTTTGCAACAGACTCCAGAGAGATTGGCAGGGGGATAAAGTGACAAAGCATCAAAAGGGGAGAATAACATGAAAGGGAGGTGAGGAAGAAAAGAGGGATTCATTCTATTCTAAGTGCTGCCTGCAGGATGTTGTGGCTCAGTCAGAGCTTGGCATCTGTTAGCAAGTCATTTCCACAGCGTGCTGAAGTTGTTTGTGCCCCCAAACCCCGAGCACTTTCACAGGAGGATAGTCACAGTCTGCCATGTGTGAAAGAAATGGTGTAGATTTAGTCACACTGCACTTGAATTACAAGGCTGCTATCACCAATGCAGACAGATTACGTAATGTCGTATTATATGTGATTTAAATTGGAGAGAAATTACTGCTGCACTTGTACATGAGTGTAAAATGGTGAATACTGTGCAAAAGCAGTAAAACGTGGATTGGATGTGCCTGCAGCTACAGCAGTGTTGTGACAGCACGATACCAACCAGCACAGGCTCATCACACCCACAGCACATCCACCAGCTCCAACAAAACAAGGCGAGCTCTCCGTGTCTCCCATAAAAAGACTGATGAAGCGTGTCATTTACAATAATGTCGTACTTTATTAATCCCACAGAGAAGCTCTCCCTGCGCAGTCACCAGCAGCCCGGCTCACACTGGAGTGGGATTAATTTTTGTTACAAGGACTGACGTACAGCTGCCAGGCAGTCGCTTTAAAAATGATGCTTTCATGTGCGAGAGGAAAATCTAAAAACAGGCATCAATTTGGGGAGGCATGTGGGGGTGAACCCCCCGTGGTTTGGGACACATGTGATATGCAGATCACTCATCTGTGCTCAGAGGGAGTCAATTCAGTTATCTGGAACACATTTTGGAAACATTTCACCACATTTCAACTAAAATATGATGAAAAGTGGGAACATTTTACTGTGAATGGATACTATTTTTAATTCAAGATAGCGTTTCCGCAGTCCTCTAATTCTGTTTTCTGTCAGAATTTCCATTTTATGTCTTTGGGTGTTTAAGTAAGTGAGTGTGTGTATTGTATGTGGATTCGGGGGGGTCTTATATTTTCATTTTATGCAATTTTCTACTTTTTATTTCATTTATTGCTATGTTATTACCTCTGCCAAGGAGGTTATGTTTTTGGGAGGGTTTGTTTGTCTGTCAGTTAGTTAGCAACATTACTCAAAAAGTTATGGACGGATAGTTATGAAATTTTCAGGGAATGTCCGGATTGGGATAAGGAACAAATGATTAGATTTTGGAAGCGATCCGGATCTCCGTCTGGATCCAGGAATTTTTAAAGGATTCTTTAACATTGGGAGATAGGGCCATTTTTGACATTTCTGCATATAACTCCACAAATAATGGTCAGGACAGTTGGGAAAAAAAAAAGTTTCTAACATGCTCTACAGTATATCAAAGACTGATCCGGATAAAGGAATAATTCTGGATACTATGATCCAGAGTATGAAAAAATAGAGGACCTTTGGAATTTTCATCATAGGAAGAGAACAAATGAAGCTATAAACACGCAACAAACACCATTACATAGCCAAGAAACTATGGAATCTGGAATATGCCAACGGATTTGCTGTATCTTCAAAAGCTGTGGAACTAGATCCAGAAGAAAACCGCCATTAAGGAAAATGCGATTTTCGTGAATAACTGCTGAACTAATGTAGATATCATTATGAATTCTGTTGCCAATGGTATGTTTTCACAGTCAAGGAATCTAAAAATGTAGTCAAAATAAATGTGGGACTAATATTTATGGTGCAAATGACAAATAGGGGGAACTGTGGCGCTTGGCGGAGGTCTGCACTCTCTGAGTGCTTTCTAGGTTTATTTTATTTCCCATGTAAAGCACTTTGTGTCCTGTATGAAATGTGCTATACGAATAAAGTTTGATTGATTGATTGACCTTTTTAAAGAATAAAGAAAATATTGCCAAAGTCTGAATGATGTCAGCCATTTGGTTACTGAAAGCCAATCTGCTGCAGTCCCCATGTTGACAATGATGTCTCAAACTTACCTTAGATCAACCCTATCAGACAAAATTGGTGCTGATCAGGGCCAGATTTAAACAGTTTGACACCCTAGAGCAACAACTTTAAAGTGTCTCTTCAGAAAATCAAATCTAACAGCAACTCCTTCCCTCACAACCACAAAATTAGCAATCAAGACCAGCAAAAAAAACAAAAGAAAAATACATATATCAACTGTTTGAGAATAACCTTCTCAGGTTGGTGGCCATGGCTGAGGCATTGTTCTATGTATTATCATTTATCAAAAACAATCCAGAAACAAAGTCAGCAAAGGCATAACCTAACGATGATCTAACCTGATTATCCTGTGGTATTAGGGGTGCTAAAACTCATTTTACTGTCTCAGCAGATGATAATGGATGCCTGACTTGAAATCAAAAATATTTAATCTGTTCAAAATCTATGATTATGGATCTTGGTGTGTATGGAGTGCACCAAGAACAGCCAAGCACGTCTTAAGTTTTCATCAAATGGACCACAACAAAGCCAATCATAGTTCAAGATGGCTGAAGTAGGAGACAAATGTAGCCATGGTAACGAGAGTAAATGCAAAGTATTAAGGAGACTTCACAAATGGAGGACCAGATTGGTGATCTGTGGCAAAACTGGAGCATCAACACAGCGTAAACTGTATATATGACAGACTGATAAGGAGAGGAGCTGGACAGAAATTACAAATGCTGCTGTGATTATCTAGCATGCTAATGTCATGCCTCTTTTAAAGTCACTTTCATGGGTGCAGGAAGGCTTTACCAGCATCCAAACCAATAGAACACACACAAAGACTTAACTTCTGGGTGACTTTCTCATTTATTAAAAGTAACTGATACAAAACAAATATAACGTCACTGAAAACAAAAGAATCGAACTTCCTGATTCCCTTCAACCAAACACAAACACCTGATTATATAGCCTCAATAATGACCTCTTGTGACCCCTATCCTCACCTAGTGCTCAAATTTATCTCCAACAGAAATAAACATTTAGCTCCGGCAAATGCCAAGGATTTCATGGGAAGCTAACTGCTAGCTTCACTTCCTCTAAACATTGTCTGCCATGTTTGTTAAAATAAAGATGAGTTTGGCCAAGTGAGACTAAACACTGTGGAGAAGAAGACCTGGTTGATGGTAAGACATCAGTTAACATTTTAAGAATCTTTGTGTGTACCAGGCCTCTAAGTAAAAAAAACATGGCGGACAACGGCATGGCAATCTGACTTCACTGCTTTAGTCTATGCTGATGTAACCATACAAACTCCACTGCATAAAGACAATTTCACATACTGTATAGTCCCCAGTTATTTTGTCTTATGCCTGTTAAAGCAGCATGTTCAGCCAATAAAGAAGGAAACTATGGATGTGGTACGAACAAAATCCATGAGGGAGCATGTTGATGTGGAACTTTGAGGCAGTTTGAGGCAGGTCTTGCTGACAAGGAGAAAAGTTTTATGATAACTATTTCTTTCTTGGCTGATCTACAATGACAGATACCTGTGAGAGTTACGATCTGATGCCCCTATATGAAACAGGTTTGCATTCACAGACTCTGAACGATCTAACTGCTCTGCTCTTACTCAGTGAATCCCGTGAGCATCACACTCCACAGATCTTCACAAGAACTAGTGGCGTGTCGCAGCTTTCCAATTTTCTGTAACCTGTGTAGTTGAAATTACAGAAATGCCACACAGCAGCCTGGTGGAAATGTCACAGTGTAGAGAGGAGCACGAGAGTCGTTGTGGAGGCTTTTCCTACTGGGAGCAGTGGTGTTATTACAGCCTCCCTCAAAAACAACAGTATGTGTGGTATCTATCTCTAATGATTTCATGGCTGCACATAGACTGAACAGAAGGACAAAATGTCACAGAGGGACTTGTGGAACAATGAAAACAATACTGTTACTCCTCTCTGTGAGGCAGCAGGCACAAACACCAGGCCTCAGACACCAACTGTTCTTCAGGAGAAGCTCGTTCTTCAAACCCTCCGATAGTTTTTAAGAACATTTTAACAGAAAACAAATTCACCAAGCTTTCTAGTCTAGCAGCACAGCATTAACTTACAGAAAAAAACAAAAGTCAAACACACTCTTGGGTACAAAATGATCAATTCTGCAACCATCAGCTCTCACATTTACTCACAAGCTACTTTATTAGGTACACTTTGCCTTATTTCTTCAGTTCAACAAGGTTTTGGAAACATCTCTCAGTGATTTTGGTCCACACTGACATGATAGCAGTTTCTGAAGATATTTTGGCTGCACATCCATGTTGAGAATCTCCTGTTCCACCACCCCAAAGGTGCCCTATTGGATAAAGATCTGGTGACTGTGGAGTCCACTGGAGAACAGTGAACTCATTGTCATGAATCAGTGACATCTTTTAAATCACATCTTAAAACTCACTATTTTAGACTTGCTTTTACATGATGCTTTTTATTGCTTACATACTTGTTTATCATCCATGTTAGCTATTTATCTTATCTACATACTTATTTTACAATTACTTATTTAACTATTCTTAAATTCTGCCGTTCTTACTCTCCTCACGGGTTTCTCATCATTTCAGTCCTGCTTTTACCATCTTTTCATGTTTTAATATACACCCTTTTTAATTATTATCACTTCTCTTCTATTCTATTTTATGTTTTATTTATTTTTTCTCCTTTACCCATCCTCTATCTACCCTCTCCTTTTCAATCTTCCTGGTGTGATGTTGTCAACTATCAACTGTCATAAATGTATAACTATAAACCTATTATCTATTAATTGTCTTACTGTCTCTTTATCATTAAATATAAAACAAGTTTACCAGTTTACCATTTTCTTTCCTTTTGTTGCTTTAATTAACATGACCCTTGTGCCTTTTCCTTTCTCCCTGTCGACCTGATTGTTGATTTTATTGTGCCCAGAATTCTGCCTTATCTGCCTTTGTGTTGTCTGTTAAAGCACTTTGTAAACATCTGTTTTTAAAAGGTGGTATATAAATAAAGTTATTATTACTATCATGTTCAAGAAGTCAGTTTGAGAGGATCTGAGCTTTGTGACATGGCAAGATATCCTGATATATTTACCAAATTTCGACCATTTATGCAACTCATTCTTACTGGTTTTATCCTAAACTGTTTCAAATCAGCCACTTTATGTCTCCTATTGTCTTCAATTTCATAGTTTGTCTGCACTGCTGCTTTTACACAAATGGCGTACCTAACAGATCAAGTAAGTTGTTTGATTCATATGGTTCAGGTGAATAAACTGGTGCAGAAATGAGTCCTAAAATAAGGAAGTGAGTTTGCAATTTACCACATCCAGTTCCAATGGTCTATGAGACTTTATAATAGCTTTCCTGATTAATACCTGAAATAAGGTCTGTGATCAACACATGCATACAAGATTTAAACATTTCATTTTGTAATATGAAATCCCCTTTGGAAACGCTCTGATCTGATTGGACGGGGATGGCTACGATAATGAGCTCTACACTGATTAACTGCCCAAACCATGCCTATGGGAGCGTGGAGGAGGGGTTACAGGCCCGGGAGTGGACTTTCAAAACAATCATGGCATCTGCCTGTGACAAGAGAACACATGTAGGTGGAGGCTGTATAGCTATGACATCATAAAACCCAGGAAGTAAAAACTGAGCATTTTAAGGGGCATTTTTCTTAAAAAAGGGATAGATCATTTCTCTGTCAACTCTTGTGAGGCAAAGGTGTCATGTTCGTCTGCTCTTAAAGTTTCTTCTAACAACATTAAAAGCAAAGAAATTTGATTTTGTAGGACATGGCACCTTTTCAAGAATGCTTGTTAACAAACTGCTTAAAAAAAACTACAAAAATGGCAGCGGGCTATAATGCAAACATTTCAGGGGGAAAAACAAATCATAATATGCTCTAAATATCCAAAGCACCTTATTACATTGTGTAAAAAGCCACATTTATTGTTTTGTCATTAATCCATCTGCAGTGGAGGACGGCAGGAGCATCAAATGAAGTGAAATGGAGAAGAGGAGATCACAGACGTGCCTGCATGTGTGTCTTTAGAAGTGTGTGTCTTTGTACAGTAAGTGTGTGTTTGGTGTGTGCTCATATGTAGGCTCTGTAGATGTGTGCACATCAATCAGGCCGCTGTGTTTGGGAGGGTAATTAGCAGGCTGCCGGAAGCGTCCCTTTTATGATTGTTCTCTATTTTTCACATTCCTGTTTGTTAACTGTCAACGCCTTCATCTAATTCAAGCTTTAATGTGACTACAGTGTGTGTGTGCATGTGTGTGCATGTTTATATCAGTATGAAGTTTAAAGCTGGAGGGGAAGACCGCAGTAAACCTCATGCAAAGAGTTCAGAGACACTTTTAACATGAGAGACGAGGAGAGCGACTGAAGCTGTCATAGAAACGTGAACAATCTGTGGTGACTTCGTAGTCTGTCTTCATTAGAGTGAGCATCAACGTTAGAGTTAAAGCATTTCTGCATAATTTACATAACAACAACTCAATCATTAACAGATCACTCACAAACTTTCTTAGCTGTCAGGACATCTGAAGAAAAACATAAAGTACAGCTGCAGCTCTGTCTCATTTTTCACTGATTAATTACATTTAACAGCTGAGACTGAAGGCTGAAGGACGCGAACACGAAATGCAATCAGCAAACAACTTCATCACAGAGCGTCTGATAGAGCTCTCAGGAAAACTTATAAACAATGCAGCAGCTGAAATGTTTTAAATTCTCAGACAAACATCACAGCATTTTTCTTGGAGCATAAATGGGACAAGTATTTGTCTCTGGAGAGTAAAATGGTTGACAGGTGTACAAGCTGTTATAAACAACAGAACTCGACCATGAGGGGACGGGGCTCTGCATCTGTTGTATGCTTAACCAGCTGGGGCATCGTTGCCTTACTCTGGTTGTATGTTCAACCCTCAACATCTGGAATGTTGAGG
This sequence comes from Cetoscarus ocellatus, assembly GCA_037902135.1. Taxonomy (NCBI): domain Eukaryota; kingdom Metazoa; phylum Chordata; class Actinopteri; order Labriformes; family Labridae; genus Cetoscarus; species Cetoscarus ocellatus. The sequence goes on from JBAMNC010000752.1 coordinate 155,121, forward strand.
GTTCAAGACCAGCTGCTGCCGTCAGACGGAGAGATGTCAAGACTTAGGGTGAATCCCAATTCTACCCCTTAGCCCTTCCCCTTCGTCTTACCCCTTTGTCTACCTCTTCACCTTGGCCCTTATCGGGTTTTTTTCCTGCTGTACAGCACTTTGGCTCAAACTCTGTTTGTATTTAAAGTGCTCTATAAATAAAGTTGACTTGACTTGACTTGACTTCTAAGAAAGGAGACGCCCGTCGATTCCTGCTACGTCATCACCCCGAGAAATTGATGATTTAATAATTACTTATAATTATGCGCTTCCTTCGGTCTCTGCTCTGCCTTCTTGTAAGTGGGCGCGGTGTATTATGGGAAATTCTCATACCCCTTCCTGTCAAGTGAGGTCCCGGTCTGTCTTCGTTGTGTAGCCCTTCCCCTTAGCCCTACGGAGAATTGGGACACCCCTTCACTAGATGTGAACATGCAAAACCAAGGGCTAAGGGGTAAGACAAGGGCTAAGGGGTAGAACTGAGACGGACCCTTAATCTCAAGATGCCCCCTTTGCTGAGTCAGTGGCATGTAAATAAGTATGACAGGGCATGAATGTGTTAGCCAGCACTCTTGGATAACTTACACTCAACCATCAGTGGGTCAATGTGAGGGTGAATGGGTAGACCGGACTTGTGGTGTAAAGCTGCTTTGAGTCATCAGAAAGACTAGAAAATCACAATATAAGCTCAAGTTCATTTACAAGTTATGGGGCTGTTTCACTTGGTGGTACCAACTCGACTTGACTCGACCCAACTATACTTGGTTATTTTGGTTTTCCAGCAAAGACTGTTTTTTGGTATCGCCTGTGGCAAGGTTAGGCCAAGACTATAATGTAACATGAAGGCACTGCTGACCACTGACTGGTCAAGATGGAGGTATCCAACATAGAAGCCCCATCCACGCTGCTGTTTCAACCATGATATTTACGTCCCGTGATGCTTCGCCTCCACTCTGAGTGGGTGGAATGAGCTGCCTTTGTATTAGGGCTGGGAGATATGACCTAAAAATAAAATCCCGGGTTTTTTTCCACAACACTCAATTTATGATTTTAATCCATTTTTTCCCCTCTCAATTAAAAAAAAATCCAAGTGATAAAAAATGACATGAATCATGTTTGCCTTTATGTTGTCAAAATATATTCCCAAACCAAAGACAATTTCCCTCTCAAAGTTAAAGTGTGTGTCATAAAATGTCGATTATGTAGTTCAAACATAAGCAGGTTTGTCCACATAAACACTGAAGGCTTAGCTATTTTCACAGTATATTAACATTAAACTCTCTGATCAATATTTAATCTCATTTAAAAAAAAATACAAGCCTATAAAATTGCTTGTGTAAAACCTGACAGGGCCTACCATCATGAAAACTGTACACTTTCAGTATTTATATTTTCAAACATTACAACAGCTTACAATTGGAGTAAGTCAAGAAAAAAATTCTTGATTTTTAATTTTTGAATCTTCTGCAGAAAATTACCTGAATTAATCGATTTAAACGATATACTGCCTAGCCCAACTTTGTATGAATTGGGAGCACATGCTGTGTTGAGTAACGCAGAGTGAATTGACATGAATTTTCCAACCTCGTGGATTTACTGCGACTGCCTCGAGGTGAAATGATGAAGGAATGTCCCCAAACTTTATCAGGTGTTGTATGACACACCCACCTGGAATAAAGTGTCAGATTATCTACAGGCCTTTGGACTCAGATTGGATGTGAAGTATTTTCTTTGACCTGATACAATGTTTTAACCCTTCATGGGCTTAGTCTCTTAGAAGCCAATACTTCCTGTAAAGGGGTCGATCAACAATCTCCATGGAAGACATGCTGAGGAGGCACATCTCTGTTGCTACAGCTGACGCCAGATTGGCTGAAAAACTAAGTCTCACCGCAGTGGATTAAGCTCAAATAAAATATACAGTTTGAAACTAAAGCTGGCTCAGGGAGACGTTTGTGTGTGGTGCGGTTATGGAGTCAAAAAACATAAAGAACCCCCTTTAGAGCTCGTATGTGTGAAATCCGGCTCTGTACGCGGTCTGACGGGGGGTGACAAGGGAAGATGTTCATCCGAGCGTGAGAAAAAGAAAGAAGGACGGGGGGGAGATAAGGGTGAGGCAGCGAGGTGATGCCCGTGGGTAACAGACATGGAGCTCATAGCAGACTGTCGGCTGCGATTTGGCCCGGCGAGTTTGGCACTGCCCTCCGCAATTAGCCTCCACGCTAATCTAATGGAGGCTGCCAAGAGGAAAACGGCGGCAGAGGCTTTCACATAAACGCATATACAAACAGAGACACGCGCCGCATGCAGATTAAACAAACTCAAAAGGCATTAACTGACAAAGTGTTATCTGTGTGTGTGTTTAAATCTGGGCAGCAAACAAACACTTTTAAACACAGCGAAACTACGAGCATCCACCGGGGAGGAAAACTGATTCAGCTCAAATGAAGATAAATGCGCCTCCACCTCCTGCTGCTCCACACTTTTTTCACTAGAATAGTCTCCTTTCTTTCCATACAGCTCTGTCTCCCAAAGTCAGACACAACAAACAACAAACAAACTTCTTTCTCTCCCACGTCTTCAACTTTCTGTCACTTTGTGTAAGCTTAATCCTTGTGGCCATGGTTTTGTCTGGCAGTTTTGCTGTGCCATGCTAACAAAATAAGAGTGCCAGGCACGATTTAAGTACAAGACAAGTATGAGCATTACACCATCACAATAACATTGAATAATGTCTCAATTAGGGATGGAAATTGATAAGACTTTATTGATCCTTCTTATTGATTCCCATGTTGGAGCAAAAGTTGGACTACATGCGTTTTTTTTCAGTGGCACCAATGTCTAAACACATGATACACCAGATATTAAATGCATAGATGAAAGCCTCTGGAAGTTGCTGGTGTTCCAATACACTAAACACGCAGTAATCATCTTTTTTTATTCATTCATTTATTTTAAATCAAGCCATAGTTTCTGCCCCCCTGTCTGCCATGATTACACCTTTGGCGTATTTGTTGTCATTCATGCTGACTGCCTCTTATGACAGCCTGACTTTCTTTATTTTCAAGGACAAAGTAAACAGTCAACAAGGGAATTGTTAAGCAAAATGCAAATTATATAGGTTCCTTAAGGGAGTTATTGATTCTCAACTGGACTTGGTTTTTGATTCCCATCCGTAGTTTCTTTTCTTTTTTTAAATTATCTTTTTATTAGAGAAATGTTGCATCCAAAAAAATACAACCATTTTCAACATTATTTTACAGTGTCCATTTCTCCCTCTTTTCTTTTTTTAAACAAACATACAAAACATGAGAGCCAAGGCGGCTTACATAGTAATCAAGCAGAAAGTAACATGGGTTTAAATTTAGTTGTAGTTACTAAATTCAGTTTGTGTCAGGGTAATAAATTCAATCCATTTTATCCAAATTTGGTTGAACTTTTCAGGCAGTAGGTCAATTTTTCCATTCTGTATATCCCAAGAATTATTCCAAACTACTCCTTCAATGTAGGAAGTGATTGATTCAACCACTTTCTGTTGATTCCTTTTTTACTAGCTGCTAAAAGAGCCTGTAACAACTTTACATCTTTCCCTCGATTCATTAGTTGAATTTCACCAAAATATAAAGTCTCAAAGTTCATAGGTAGATGGGTTTTAAACACAGTATTCAGTGTTTAATGTATCTCCCTCCAGAATGATACCCATCCCTAGTTTCAACGCCACATTTAATAACAATAAAGAAAAAAATACATCCCTGTAATGTGCCTGGAAGTCAAATAAAAAAACGTTAAAATGCTGGAAAACATCTTAACTGTTTTGATTGCAAAAATATACTGGTAGCATCTACAATATCAGTAAGTCTCCAGTGTTGGTTCAGGGCTACTCAGACCTACAGCAGACCCTACAGTGAAGATTTAATGCAGAACTAAAGATCTAACCTTGCAGTGCAGATGGATCCACCTGGTTGATTGTCTGTCATCAGGTTGATCTATCTTACAAAGTTTACCAGCTTTTATATTTTTCATCTTGTGAATGTGGCCTTAAAAGGCACACAGATTTTTTTCTACAAGGTTTGATATCTGAAAAGAAGCACTGATTTCATATTGGTTTGCTAAGACTTATTTTTTGGTGCTGTGGTATCAAAAGCAGGCAGCAATTTTGCTTTCTTCTCCCCTCGTATTAGATTGATAGTAGTATCAATGTGATGACAGGTGACCGGCTGGAGCCCCGACTAGACTTCACGTAAAAGTCGGCCTGGAAGCTTTAGAAAAGCTGTTAGACTGCCTAAGAATGGCTGCAGTGTCTTTGAGCAAAGCACCAATAAAGCTCTCACTGCTCACGTCCTAAGATCATCTCTTAGGCGTCTTCCATGACACATGTGCATGAATGTACGCATCAATATGGGTTTCAAGCACAGGCAGGTGTTAGACTCTCGAAAACCTTTTTATACTCAAATCTGAGTCTCAATCTTTCCTTCTTTTCTTCCTGCCTGCTTTATCAATAAAAACACATGTGCAACTCCAAAACACAACAGCAATGATTGTGCCATCTGCTCCCTGGATTACAGTATTGAGCGATGAACAGGTGAGAATAAATGTGAGAGGGCTCTGGAAATGACATGTTTTCCTCTTTACTCCAGGGAAACTCAGACTTCAGCATAAAATCAGGCTTAAAGTTCTGTTGGCAGTTTGCAGGAAAACTGTTGCCTTAAGGCTTCAATCTCAACCCTCTCTCTCCAACCCACCCTGCAAATATTCTCTCCGTTTTTAAGTGATATCCATCCACTAATTATCTGTACCATTTACCCCTTTTGGGGAAGCCGTGGTTGGGCGCCCCTTCCAGCTGACACTGAACGAGAGGTGGGGCACACCCTGAACTGGTCGCCAGCCGATCACAGTGCCACATAGAGAGATGGACAACTATTCACACTCATACCTAAGGGCAATTTGGAGTCATCAATCAACCTAATGGAGGTTGGAGGGCGGAGAGAACCCACACATGCACAGGGAGAACATGCAAACTCCACACAGAAAGGCCCAGACCAACATGAGGATTCAAAACAGCAACCATCTTGCTGTGAGGCACGTGCACCACCGTGCCGCCCTTTAATGTGGTATTGTAGCTGATATTAATGAGGAAGTCGAATATCTTAGTGATTAAAATGATAAAGAATGTGCTTGTATAATGTTAAATCTGGCTGTACCTTGTCAATAAAGCTACACAGGTTAACCAACCAGTTTCAAACTGTTATGAAAAGGTTTATAATCCTTGTGAACATTACGAACATAAAAATTAGGGGTATGGTTGTCACCATAGCACTGCTTTGAACCATAGTCTACTACTAGTTCAAATCAAACTATAGCCATACCTGTTTTGATAGCAAAGTGACAACGGCAGAAGTTAGAACAGAGAGTATGCAATGCACATGACGTCAAGATTGTCAACTGAAAAGTTTCAAGCTTTGGTTATTATTATTTGATAATGCTCACCAGTAAGACCCTCAGCTGATGCTTTTGAAACATTTGGAGCGAAAGCATTGAGTTTATGGTGGAGACAAAGGCGTGATGTTAAATCCCAGGGCATACACACATTGACAAATATGAACCTCACTATTCCCTCCATCCTCAGCAATATTTTTAATGCACTCAAACATCAATATCTTAAATTATGAGACACTAAGGACAACAGATCATGTTTTCATGCTTGTAGCCGGCATAAACCTGAAGAAGTCCGATTACCACAGCTTACCACAATGTAATTAAAGTCAAGTCCACAGATTCACACAAATTGATGAAATAATTAAATTCATATGACTTCCATTTGGCCAATTATTGATGCTATTTTTCATGAAATGAAAGTATCTGACCTATTCGTGTGTCACATTAAAAATAAAACGAAACAACAGTTCAATGGGTGATAAAGCTGTACACCCAGAGAAAGCCTGGGTACATCAATCTCAGTTTGGGTAAACACAAAATAACAGAAACAGTTAGAGCCTCTACAGGGCTTCACCCTATAACTCAGGCTTATAAATGCTGCATTTATGCTAAACTTTATGGCTCCAGAAGTTTACTTTGTCATCTTTAAACATAAATCAGACTAGAATCTACATGCTCCATGATGAGCATAACAAATAATCAGGCCTTCTGAAAACATGAATAAAAACAGGCCTATATTCTGGAAAATGAAAGCATTAACCTGTTTCTTAACAGCAATTTTAATTAGTTAACGTCAAGGGCGTAGGTTTGATTTTGACATTGGTGGGGACATAAAAGTGCTCCAAGGCAGCACCCCTGACAGGTGATGTGTTTTACATTTATGACTCTTATTTCATATCATGTAGAGCTGATCAAACAAACAAGAAAACTATCATATTCAGAAAAAAAATATTCAGGGATTGACATTAATGTTCATACTGCATATCTGAGTATCTGTAGTTAATAGAAGAATTTATTGTTTTCTTTAATGTTATAAGTTAAAGGCTAGTAATGAAAGACAAGGAGGCAATTTAGCAGTTTTTCTTATTTTGACTAAGTGCAACCTCTCGTATCGACCGGTACCAGATGGAGGGACAGCGAGGTTGGCCAATCACACGTTAGCAAGAAATTATAAAGCCAATCAATAAGCAATATTAGGTTAGAGACGGGACTTATAGCAGAGACCAACATTTGTGGAAAATAATGTGGCTGGTGACTGGGGAAGATACGGTGCTGCAGGTGGCCGCAATGGCTGATGGGAAAGACAACGGAAAGAGTGATTTTGCATTAAAATGCTTGTGTTTTGTGTTTTAATGCTTGTTTTTTGTGTTGTAATGCTTGTGTTTTGCGTTGCTGGTTTTGTTGGGTGTATTGTGAGGGTTTTATGTGGATAAGGAATGGATTGTGTGATGTTTATGTTGTGTTTTGCTTGCAGCGGTTCTGACTCCACGGGCCGTGCCGCTTAATTGTTTTCTCTATTAAAGTCAATAACCTGCGCTGACTATTGCAGAACAATGTGTGAAGCGTACGAGTTATAACAAAATCTGAAGCATAGATTCTGAATGCACTTTCCTGCAGAAATCGCCTCTAAGTAAATCAATAAGACGGCAATGGAAATTGTGGGTAGGGACCAAGTGGTAGTGGCATGATATGGGTAGGGATGTGTCCCTAGTGTCCCTACCCAATTCTACGCCCCTGCTTAACATTGTAAGTAGAACTGCCAGTCCTTTGCACAACATGTGACGTCAATGCAAACCCTCTACAGAACAAAGATGCCAAATATTGGGAAATTTCTTATTTTAGATGAGCAGAATTTAAAGTTAAACTTGTGTAAGCCTATTTTGCATATACCTTACATATATCTTAATTTCTCTCTTGCCTACCACAGGGACTGCAGATGGAAGTTAGTTAGAAAACTATAATCTAGTGCAGAGCATCTCTACTCTGATGAATGTGTTTTTTTCTGTACATGGTCCCTGACAAATATAATTAAAAAAATCAAAAGAAAAGAAAATTTCTGCAAAGCTTCATTAAGAAAACGAAGCACAGTTTATATAGGAGTCCTGCAATTTTGACACCTTTCTAACTGACAAGATATTTGTATTTCAAGCTTGGATACACTAAATTTCCCCTTGAGATTAATAAGGCATTTCTGATTCTGATTCCTGATCCTATTAGTCTTTGAAATAATGAATACTGTATTACTTTAAAATCCATAATGTCAAAAGAGAGGAGACAATGTTTAAAAAAGGCTTTTATGTTCACAAATGAAGCTCCTGCTGCTCTGTAAACTTTCACATGGCTGTATAACAAACAACCAAGTGTGAAAAACATGCTGTCACACTGACTAACAGGTGATTTATTCAGGGGACAGCTTCGTTGACCTCTCGTCCCACATCAGCAGACCGTCATAAAGTCGAGCAGAGACAACACAAAGGGGTCTGGAGTGACAGGAAATCACGCTGTTCCTGACAGCACTTGACAGCTTTATTAATCTTCTTTCTAAATTTAATAAAGGGCTCAGAAGCCTCAGGAATAAACAGACCTGCAGGAAACACTTGAGACTGTTTATAGAGACAATCTGAGCAGGGAAGTAAGTGCCAAAGCCAACAAGTCCTCAGATAAAAAAGACAAATACTCCACCTGTCACTGTGCTCTACGGGAAAAGACACTGAAAGTACTGAAAGATGATGCTGTGTGCTTCACATCATCCAATTTTTCTTTAAATAAAATGAAATCAACTCCAGGATCAAAGCTGAACATATGACTCACTTACCCAGCCATGACGATGAAGAAGTCCAGCCTGTTCCAGGTGTCTCCCAGGTAACAACGGCTCCCAAAGATCCCCAGAGCCACCATCTTCACCACCATCTCCAACGCAAAGAAGATGTAGATGAATGCATCGAAGGCCTGTGGGAAGACAGACGCAGATGAAGATGGAGAAGAGTGAGAGAAAGTAGCATATGATGGATTTTTCTTTAAACAACAGCCAGAAATCTCCTTCAGATGGTGAGTTCAATACAATTAGGAGGCTCAATCTGTTCTCAGAGCTTCCTTTTATTTATTCTTCTTTTTTAAATTTTCTGTGTGAGTGAGGAGCACTTGTCATCTCCGGTGAGGACAAATGTTCTGTTTTTTATTGCACACTCTTAAGTAGGTAACAACACATCTCAGGGACGAGCCGTTGTGTTTTGAAGCAACACACTAAAACAAATAATGACGGAACAAAATGGCCCCCTGCTCTCAAACCTCCAGTGATCTGTGGCTCCAAAAAAACACCTCAGACAAACTTTAAATCCTCATTGCCATAATTTCAGAAGTACATTTATTGCCCTCTTAATGGGCAGCTTTCACACTAAATGACAGACCCACCTCTTCGCTCATAATTTCCATCTGCAGCCCTTCAAATCATCTCATAGCACATTAAGAATGTGTGATATTTAACACCTATAAGCTTTTTTATTTGCTTTCCAAAAGGGTCTTATAATGAAGACAGGATTCTGCCTGATCCCACTCTTATGCTGACAGTTTGCTCTGTATACATTTTAAGCCAGGTGTGGTAAACAGCATCTAATGAACAAGTTTTTTATTCACGCCATCAGAACTCTATGTGCTTTATTTATGTATAAAATTGCAAATTATGTGATTTAAAGTTAAAAAAAAAAACAAAACTGATAGATAGATAGATAGATAGACCTGGATGACTGAGAACCTACACAGACAAAACTTCACGATCTCCCACTGTTAAAGTGATATGCCAACTTTTTTTTTCCATGTTGTTGACTTACGAGAACTTACGCAGTGGTTTGTGCATGCGTCCTGCAGTTTAGTTTCATCTGTATTTCTTTTGAAAATTACACAAAGTGCTAATCTTTGTCTTAAAATAGATCACCTTACAGAACGCTGTAAAAAAAATGAGTCACAGCAAGCACACGGGACTGCTTAGAGTTGCTGAAAAGTTAATCTAATGACTGTAGGCAGAGGCAGGCTAACACTATCCATTGATTTCCCATTGATTGCGACATGACCAACATTCCCTGGAAATGTATCAAAATTTGACTTATCTTGCCAACAGCCTCCTGAGCTGTGCTAGTTTGTAAAATAACTCCTGCAAAATACATATAAATTAGGGATGTAACGAAAGTTTCATATCACAGTTATTGTGACCAAATTTATCATGGTTATCGTTATTATTGTGGTATTGTTGCAATATGCTCAAAATGTGCAATATCCAAAAATACTTACACTCACTGAAATCATTTAACAAAGTTTTATTTTGTTAAAAATAATGTGAAATTTAAAACAATACAACCAACTGTAAACAAAATGTAGTGCAAGTGTTTAGAACAACACAAATTATGTAAACGAATCAAATGAAACACAATCATAGTCTGGTCCCTCCTTCAAAAGAAATCAGGTACCGCTGACTTTGTTCACTTGATATTTAAATATAAAAATGTCAGCATATTTACTTTGTGAAAAAAATCTCTAGTACAGTTTCCATGCGGGCGCCCTCTGCCATATTTTCGCTTTCAGAAGCCAAACATTGCAAACTGCGCATGTGGCCTGTGTCTGAGGGGCTGCTGTTTCTTTGCAGAGGAGCAGACACATATTTCTGGCTTTTACAGGCAATAAGCAGCATCAAGATGAGTTACTGACAAAGTGAAATAATCAAACACGGTTTTAACAGTAATTAAACAGGAAACTGTATTACTAACCATCGAAAATTTTACCGCGGTTTATCATTTTATCTGTACATCCCTAACATAAAGGCAGACATCTTGTTGAATATTCCTACAACAGCTTCAGTTTTCCAAGGATCGAAAAATGAAATCTTCAAACTCTGCACATTCACAACATATTAAACATAATCTGGATTTTAGAGCATCACCAAAAGCACACCCCCCTACACTATTTTAAATGGGCTGTCGTCTCGTTGTACTCGTTCTTGTCAAAGTTATGAATAAATTAAATAAAATGCTGCTTTGCTGACCAACTGTAAAATAAAGACTTTGAACTGAAATGCAGAGAGCTGACCCATTTACATTCATCTTCAAACATCCACTGATAAAGACGCAGCTCGAGCTGTTAAGGGACTCAGGGCAAAATAAACTCAAGCATGCTTGAGATAGGCAAAGTTAATCTGTGGCAGTGAAGTCGAGGCAGCCTACTGTATAATAAACTTAATTTAATTTTGCAGCCCTTCATTGTGAATAAAAAGGGTCATTAAATTGCTGAAAAATAGAAATTGCAATAGGTTCTGATTGAATGTTGCTTTTTGCTGATAAACAGCTGTTGATGTGCCTGTCTTTTCAGGTTTGAGGCAGAACTGCAGAATAGAGCATAAACTCAATCAGCCTAAAGGAAACTGATAAATCCTACATCCACACAACCAGGAGGAGCATGCTTCAACTGGGGAGGTAACTTCTTCAAACCCTGAATTGATTTAAAATTGCAGATTTCTGTTTGTGATTGTACAGCAAATTCAACATGACCAACAGTGAGTGGAATCTTGTGGGTTTATTCATGGCAGTAGAAGGGGGATGTATTTTGTCAGACCAGACAAAGAAAGAGCAAAAAATGTAATTTCCCATCGGTTTGGATACTTCCTGCTAAGTTTTCCACTACAGTACAGACTTCAAAACAACATGCTGTTTAAGCAGAGGAGAGTTTGGGAAGTCATACAGCACCCCAGAACACATGGGAGGTGTTTTATTTTAGTGTCAATACCCCTGACTCGTGATGATACTCTGACCAATCAGAGGTCGGCACCTCACGTTTAGTTCAGCTCAGCTTGCTTGGAGCCTTGCTGGAGGTGACATGAAAACAGTGCCAGGGAATGGGCACGATCTTTGAATGAAAAACCAAAACAGGTGGGAAAAATAACGTAATTTCTCATTTATAACACGCAGTTTTTTGCTCGTAAATAAGGTCAAATTTTTGGGTGCGTATTAAACAAAAGCACAAGCAAAATATGTAAAATATTTTGTCTCCCAACATCGCGAATGCAACACATCTGATACAAAAAGCCGAAATATTCTCTCTCTCTGCAAAACATTACTGCCAAACTTGCGTAATTCTTATTAAACTGACTGTTAAATCTAATCCAATATTTTGGGTCTTAATTAGTTTGCCTCCCCATAATGATTGTGTAATTCTCAAGTGTTATGGTACCACTCACGTGCAAACACAGAGCGCAGCCATCTTGTGAGCAAGGTGACCAAAATAGCTACGCTGTGATAGGTCGGTACACTATGACTGAGCATGCTCAGACAGAAATCGAGTAACTGTGCATGCGTGAAGCAAAATGGTGTTCCCGCACCCGGTTGAGAGAGAAAATTGTGTACGGTATTTGTTGTAAAAATAGTGAAGTTTCATTGATTAAAACTTTGAACGAAGGTAATTTTTGAATTTTCTGAGAGAGTAAGGTTTGGGCAAAATGTGGGTGCGTGTTATATTTGAATACAGCATTTTTCCTGGAAAAAATGGGGTGCGCGTTATAAACGAGGGTGTGTTGTATTCGAGGAATTACAGTAGATCAGAGTTGAACTGATACCACAAAGTGGAAAAGCACTAAAAGTGCGTTGGCAGTGAAAAAGAAAGTAGTTGTTGAATGTTTTGAATGTAACGTGCAATCACCCTATGCAGTGTTGTGGCTTGGTTAAACCTTAAACTCTTTAAAATTATGCGTAGTCATTTATAGCCCTAGCTTCCACGCTGTCTATTTCTGTACAGATCCAGAGCTGATCTCTCACTGTGACTAATGTATAGGATAATACCATGTCCCACACACAGCGTCTCTTCAAAAATGTTTGGGGTCCTAGAGGAAGGGATTTGGGCCAAAAATCAGGCTGATTATCTTGTAGTGTGTGTCCTGTAGGCCTTTGGCTCACGAGCAGAATTTACCTGCTTATTCAACCAATGATGATGCTTTTGTGGTGACAAAACTTGAAAAACCAAACAGTGATGGGTACAATCTGATCTCAGTCATTTGTATCCTAAGTTAGCAGCCTCTTTTACATTTTGCATGAGCTTTGTCCCTGGGGCTCACGTTCGCTATGGCTGACATGCTGCTGTTAGCTAGCAGGGGCTGAGTCTTGCTGTTTCCATAGTAACACTGGATTTGCTTTATCATATTTAGCTCAAGCAGCGTAACAATTGTGCTTGCTCATGGCTAAAAGATTTTGAACAGATGCTTTTAAGAAGGCAGAATTTGATTTTTCATGGTCCTTCTTCCTGTTTGTGTTGATGTGTTTATTGCATGTTGACTATACAGGTATGAAAGAGCCCTGTGATGCATATGAGGGTGACATGTGTTTCATCCTGGCTTTACTCACTCACTCACAGCGAGCATACAGACGGAGCTGGCAGCCTACAATGAGAAAGATGAGACGAGCAGCCTCTCATGCTGTTTAAATGATGTTTTGATAAATAATGCAGCCTGCACGCTTAACATGTAATCCAACGTTGGCTGCACCACTCCGAAGCCTGTCGCGCTAGGCTCTGAGTGAAAGGAGAATGAATTCATCACAGTTATTTGTCACTACCGCTGGCTTCCTCTTCAGTCAGCCTATCATGTTTTATCGTCATCGTGATTTGTAAAGAGGTTGAGGCTGTCGCGCGATGGGCCCCTTTCATGGTTTGAAATAGGAGCTGCGGTGGAAGCTACTTCATATGCTGTCATTGTGCTGCTTATTTGGCAGGATAAGTAGGTCATCATGATCCTAATAGACCATTTAGGGTAAAATAATGTATGTGAGGTTTGTGGAATGAGAGTAACGAGGGTAATCAGGGTGTGAATCCAGAGGTAACACGAGGACAAATGTTCATTTCACTCTCACTGACAAACAGGAGAGGAAGAAATACCCTGCAGAGTCATTCCAGGGAGTGTTTGTGTGTCTCTTAACATTTCTGGCTTCATTAAACAGGCGCTGATTCTACGTTGTGATGATTCCTGTCCTTTAAATATTCATTTAAGGCAGATTAGGAACTTTCAATCTGTGTTGGTTGACTGTACAAACACATTGATGCAGGACGTTACATCAGAATTTATCCCCAGTCGTACCCTGAAGCTGTGAGACTGTAAACACCTTAATCTAAAAAAATGTCTTACAGAATCAAAAGTATCATGAATATTTTACTTTTTCTGATTGCTTTTTTATGTCGCATTCAGTCAGTTTAAACCATCGCTGAGCTCCAGTAAAATTGGTTGCTCACAAGATGTTAGGTTGTGATATTTGGCTTTAAATTTTAAAGGGTCTGATTGGTGACCACTGGATTCTGACTCTGTAATGAGTAGAGGTCTGAAGTCTGCCTTTAAAACGTTCTTCCATTTCATTTCAGTAGAAAAAATGAAAAGGTTTGGAGCTGTTGTTTTTCTAAAAAGAAGAATACCCTCAGGATTGATCATTTGACAACTTAGGTGAAGTTTCAAGTGTAGATGTTTCCCAGTCCCAGCATATGGTACATTAGCAGTACCTGGGGCCACAGAAAGCCTCAAAACGTCCCCACTTTTAGAGTAAAACTACGCAAAAATCTACATTGGCTCGGCTAGACGCTACAGTGAAATTCTTTACAGCATTTCAAAATGAGTGATGGCCCTAGTCATGGGAAGAACTTTTGCAGGTGGAGTCTTGGGTAAGTCCTTCATAGAAAACCAATGTCATTCCACGTTTGCAACATTTTATAAAAGGACAACTTGATGAGCTTCAAGAACTTCACAAATTTAAAATCTGTTCGTTTGATGTATACAGTGTTACATGGACCTGCTCCGTCTCCCACGTCTCACTTTCTTAAAATAATTGCTCACAGCGGTCTTATGACCAGGGCCTCCTCTAGAGGAGACTGTGAGATGCCACACAGAATAACAGCCTTTGGAAAAAATGCTCTCTTTGTGAAGGCCAGTAAGGTCTGGAACATAAGGGAGTGTCTCACATTACAAACTCTCCAAACGCACGTCAAGCAGTAGCTAAAGGCAAACCAGTCCTGTAACCACCGACTTTGAGTTTCAGAAATGTCATCACAACATCAAATGTTGTGATGTGCTCTTATTGTGATCTATTATCCTGTTCTATATCCAGCTTTTGTATGTGTGGTGTCTTTGGTATCATGCTTTTGTGTTACCTGCCTCGGGACAGCACATGTAAATTAGCATTGTAGCTGTAATCTAGCATGTTTACATGTACTGCATTCTGAATAGCTGTTCATTAATGTGCACTGCCCTATTAAATAAATAAATAAATAAAGAGGGATGGAGAAACTGTTGTGAATACAGGAGCAGGACAGATCACAAGGTGCCTGGTGGTGTAGAAGCATGCCTCTGAACCCCCAATTCTGTCACAAGTGGGACCTAGTAACAACTCTTCTCCTAGACCTTTCTGGTCCTTATGGGTGAAATGGGCGACGCAAGTGATGTTCTGTCAGTACAGAAGGTCAATACAAAGTTGGCGAAGGCCCACATCATGCAGCCAAAACCAGTTCTTTGACCAAAGTTTAGCCTAACTCGACATTTGGGCTAACTCCAACCTGTTTTCTTAATATTCAGGAGAGTTAGATTTATGTCAGTTTGTGCTTTCATGATCACTGACAGACCCAACCTAAACAGCTGATGAGAGGAGAGCAGTGTTTTGCTGGAGGAAGGATATGTGGCTCATATGTGGCATCACAAAAAAGTTCCAAACACATGGAGCTTTGCTGACAGAACAGAAATACTGTTAGACTCTTACTGTGGCGTCTAGTCCAGTCAGGGTGTTTTTTTGTTTAGTTTTAACCTAAAGATGGGTAATCATGAGAATTTCTGTAGCTCCTCATATGTATTGCCTTATGTCTTTACTTTGCTATCTCCCCTCAGAGGCAGAGCTGGACATTTGCTTTATTGGCAATCATATTTACCAACGCCCTGGGCCTTGAGCAATCCCCACTTCAAAAAGCTCAAACTATTCCTTAATATCGCCTTGTTGCTGCAGTGTTCCAGACAGATTATGTCCCCTGCCTATTAAGCTTGACACAATAAGTTCACTTTGTCAAACTGAACTTTAAGTACTAAGAGAGACAAAACCAAAAGAAAGTGTTTACTTTTTAAAAGAAGTGAGTAATTTATCTAACTCAGGGTGTCATTTCCAAAATGGGTATAATTTTATTTAAGCCTGAAACCGAGATGAACTTGATTGTCCCCAAGTCACCTTTTCCCTCCATCTGTCAGTAAAGTCTGAGGCCTTTGTCTCAGATTGATTCTTTCTAGAGATACATACGAGCCGTTCTTGTAGTGTTCACATTGTTTGGAGCTGCTGGATTGTCTCTTCTCTTCCAGGAAGTGAGTTGGGGGTTCAGTATCTCACAGAAGACGCTTCTAAAGGCTGCTCTAACAATCTACGCTGCGTCAGCAAAATCCCTCCTGTTACCATTAGCAACCTCCAGAACAGGACCCCTCATGCTACCTGGGGAGACGATATGCTTGTTAGAGAGATGGCGGGTGGAAGAAAGAAGGGGGGCACTGTGTGGGATGGGGTAATGGGAACAAAGGGAGGAGCAAAGATGGCAGAAGAGCCATAAGACAGAGAGGGAAGCATGAAGAAGCGTCTGACACTTTTTGAATTCTGCAGTAACATTTGGTGATAATACCGAACAAGATAATGAACCTATTATAATTTGGCCTTGGGGGGTTTATCTGGTGTCATAATCCATCCTAATGTGCTGCAAGAAAACAAAGATATGAGCGTTCAATCAGTCAACGCAGCGACTGAACACGGGGCAAACAATGCAGGTTACGTAAGGAGAATTTCAATGTCAATGGAGAACAAAAATTAGGAACAAAAAGCTCAAGTGGCAGAATGGGGTCGCCCTTGTCGCACCTGAAATTGAGGCTGCCAAATGTACTCCCATGAAAAGCGATTACAATCCCAGAGGTAGATGTTCAGGCCTTAGCCAGCTGGCAGATTAATGTGGTAACACACAACTCATCATCCCGACATGGATTAACCAACAGAAATAAAAGAGCAAGATTAGCACTCTGGCAAACAAACACGTCTTATCCATAAATTTTTGCCAAAGGAGAGAAGCGAAGACTGTAAGAACAAAAGTCGACCTGTAGCCTCTTCTCTTTGTCAACATGGCTAACAAATGGGTCAAAGGGATCAGTGAATATATGTGGAATCATTCACAGGTTACTTTGAATATGAGCTGATTTAATGATCATTTATAGATGAAAAGAGTTAACAAGTGATGCAATAATTATCAAAAAACATTTAACCATTTAGTGCATGTGAAAAAGGAAAAAATCCTCGTCCTATTGAAGTTTAACCTCCAATCAATTATACAACAAAAAATTTGACTTGAGCCACAAATCAACTTGATGCTGTGCTGCAAAAGCCAGATGGCAATTAAGAAATTGTCTGAAAAGAATCAGAAAACATCAATTAATCATTTTAAGAACATTTTAAAAATTGATTTCTCAGCTCTTCTAAATGACAGACTTGACCAAGCTTGACGGCTCACTTTAAAAAAATCTGCATCTGAGTTATTTCAGCAAACTATTTTTATATGACTTGCAAGAAAATCAGCAGAAAGTCGACTTCTTTTATAAGACCTTGGTGAGGCAGTAATTCAAAGTGAAGCTGCTGTATTAATTATATTTTTTGTTGAACCAAGACTCTGTAGATAAGGAGGCACTACCACAGAATATTATGCATTAAGGTTGTGCATTAACTGGATAAAATGCTTGAGTTTAATACCTCAGTAGTCAGCACCAAATTTATAATTTGGTTGGACTTTTTCATCATAATTCTTTAATCATTACAGGCCCAAGAATAAGGTCAAATGTTCAGCCTACACTGAGGATGGGCAACTTTGGTTTCCAAGACTGGCTATACTTTTACAAATAAAAGGAAAATATCAATAAGATTAAAAAAATACCTGTAATTCAACAAAAAGAAACACATCTAGCTATTGTTGCTACTAATATTTATATTTTCAAGCTCAAAAACAAACAGTAAAGTCAAATTTAATGAGATAAACATGGGATTAAAGCCAGTCAAACATACTTTTTAAGTAGTGCATGCTTACAAAAATTCTTATTTGTTTTACCTCCATCTTATCAGTTGATCCCACTAAGAATGAACATTGTTTTTATGAAATTAAAAGGCAGCAGTTATAAAATCTTGGTAACTGATGTTTGAGTTCATTTGATCCTCATTTTGACCAAGTTCACCATTTTTTGCTTTATAAAGCCTTTACAGAATCCAAATTAAAGCCACTAATGTGAGTACAAAATCAATTAAAGCCAGGTTTTGATGACTATCAGAGAAATACGCATTTTGCCTGTGTACATCTTAGTAAAATACGTCATAGCAATGTCATTTCAAAAAACTGAAATCAACTGGCAGGCTGTGTTTAAAAAGGGGGAACTGCATGTGGTCCCCTGGCCATAGTTGTCCACCCCTTGTCTAAACTGTGGTGCAGCTCCCCCCAACTTTCAGAAACAATAGCTCCTGTTGATAGCCACTGCCATGCTGCCATAATGCTCTACTACCCAGATGTAAACAAAGGACAATAACTGAATAGCATGAGGAGCATTAAAGCAAATTTCAAACATGCCTATGGACAGGTATAACATGAATCACCTTGGAACTTCCCTGCTATGGATCAAGAGTGATGGTGTTTATGCTGCAGTGCTGATGAGGAAGGAAGTCACCCCAGCCCGTTGGTACAAATCCCTCGTTTCACAGGATTTACTGAGAAATTGGCATCCATCCCAAGAGACAAGTCGTCTGTCAGATGATGATAGATGAGCTCTCAGTGGACTCACATTTTAACTCAGCTTCAGTCAAACACTCCAAGATTTAAGCAGCAAATTGAACCAGAACAGAAGTGAATTTAAGGAGTGTGTGTCTGCAGGAGCATCTGAGGACATCCACCAACACAAACCACACACCCCAGCCCCACGACTGTATCCTCATCAGAAAGTGACATAATCAGATGTGGCTCCGCAAAAACTACATTAAACAAACTCAGTCCCAATTCCCCGTCCAGAGAGCCTTCAGGAGGGAGACGGTGGAGCATCACAGCTCCAGGAGAAGTGACAGGAAGAGCGCAGAGATGGGGTCGAATAATTGATTGTTTTCTTCAGTCTCTTCATCAGTTTGTTGATTTGTTGATTTAACACACATGTTGTGCACACACACACACACACACATCTTACCTGCAGTATCTGGCAGCGGTCTGAGGTGCAGTCGATGTTCTCACAGGGTTGGTACATGCCCAGAGTCACACAGTTGAGAAGGATCACCATGATGCTGATCCTCTCGAACCACGTATGAAGAAGACTGGAGTTAAGGAGCATTACAGAGGAGGAGAAATTCATAATAAATAAATATAAACACAAAATAACAGACAAAGATGACGAGCTGTAATGAAAGGTGGGTCACTGGATGAAAAGTAATGGATGTTTAGATGGTGCTGGATGAATGTAACAGAAAGTAATCCAACGGGGCAACATGGTTTATATTTTCAAAATGATCAAATATGCTCTAGAAATGCTATTTTGAAGATAATCAAGGCACAAATTAAAGCAAAATAATTAAAATATTAAGAAAAACATACAGAATTAGAAAGCAGTCAGAGCACAAACCTCTGCCAAGGTGGCTCACACATGCTGTTACATCTATAAGCAATAGCTCCATGATAAAGTCACCATCATAATATGATTCATGACCCTGAAAACCCACACCTAGCACTCAGAAACATGTTGATTTCATTATTAGTTAAAAAGAAATTGTTCGCTTATGGTGGTTATCTGGATCACCACAAAATCTAATAATTTTTAAGTTGGGCCATTACCAACATCTCCTGAAAATTTCAGCAAAATCTGTCCAGTATTTTTTGTGTAATCTTGCTAACAAACAAACAAACAAACATCTGTCGACAAAACCATAACATCCTTGGTGGAGGCAAATATGGTATGTAGTGTAGGTCATGTCTTTGTCTCCAAAATTACTGGAGTGACTTTTGAGCGAGAAAGCTTAATGTTTCTTGTAAAGCCACTTTCAAAGGCGTGGGAAGGCTTTACCCGCATCCAAACCAACAAAACATGAACAAAAACTTCTGGTTGGCATTCCCATTTAGTAAAAGTAACTGACAGAAAATTAAAATAACTCTTTCATTGAAGACAGAAGAATCAAAGATTACTGGCTTTTACTACAGTAAAAATACAATTGTTCCCACCACCTATAACACCAACTTCCTGATTACCTTTGACCCCAATGACCATAGAGCCTCACCAATGACCTCTTGTGACCCACTATCCCCATCTAGTGCTCAAATTAATCCCCAACTAAAATAAACATTTGGCTCCAACAATTACTTTGTACTGGTTATTGGTTTTATTATCATCAAGTACATCAAGTACACCTCTCTATGCAACTTTTATGGGTATTTCGCAAAAGAAGGAACGACAAAAAGCTGTAGATAAATCGACTCATTTTCTAGTTATCGACATAAATATTGCAATAGTATCTTTCTGGTGATTTTATTTACCCCTGATAATCTTGAGGTGAAAATTGAAAACTGTGACAGCCCTAATGCAGAGTCAGGTGAGTCAGTTTTACAAGCATGGAGCAAAGTTTTGGTTCAAAATCAGGTACAGTAATGTTTTTAACATATTTGTTGGGATGTGGGGCTTTAAAACAGGACAGTCCCTTAAATCAGGAAGCATGGTCACTCTACACGCACATCATAAGGGTCAAACATCCATCCATTATCTATAACACTTATTCCTATCAGGGACTCAGGGCTGGAGCCTGCCCCAGCTAACATTGGCGAGAGGGGGTACACCCTAAACTGGTCGGCAGCTAATCACAGGGCCACATAGAGAGACAGACAACCATTTATGCTCACACTAAAGGCAATTTGGAGTCACCAGTTAACCTAATGGGCATGTTTTTAGTCTGTGGGAGGAAGAAGTGCCAGGAGAGCAAACAGAAAGGCCCTGACTGACACGGGGATTGAACCAGGAACCTTCTTACCGTGGGACACGTGCGCCACCATGTCGCCAGGGTCAAACTGTGCTGTAACTAACTGACTCCTTTATAATGAATTAAATCTGTTTTCCCACATTAAACAGCACTTTTCCCATCAGTCTCCTCCCAAAGATAAATAACACACTGTCGTCCCTCCTCGTAAATGAACCACATCACAAATATTTATCTCGGCACCTTTTCCTCATTCATCAGAGTCTGCACAGGTAGACACAGACGAACCGATGCAACACATTTGAGGATTTGCATAAGTGACTCATTCACAGCTAGTAAGCAGCACATCATGTGAGGTGAGAGGTCACGCAGCTGCAGCGCTGCCAGGGAGCCATTCATCAATGAAAATAAAGATGAGACGATTTTTTTTCTTCCTGCAGCCAAAACGGTTTCTGCTGCATGACGGCATGAGTCATAAATCAGATACGATAGAGTAAATATACAGCCCGCCGCTGTGATGTCTGCTTAAAGAGGTGAATAACTGCGGTGTGGGCTCGTTTTTTAAAGGTGTCATGATCAATTTCAGGACTCTTTATGCCGATGGAGGAGAATATCTTACTTTTGTTTTCAGGGCGTATTAGTGTGATTTACAGCCTGGCTGCTTGTTGCACCTTCACTCACCGTGTATCTTTATTCTCTCTGCTCATCTTATGAAGTGTAACAGAACGGTGCTACAGAGGTACACATCATCGTCTGAAGAGCAGAATTCAGACTGCAAAGGCCTCCACAAAGATGCAATACCAATATTTTTTAATCAAATAAATCTATATTGACTGAAAACAACTGATCCGATATAATATTTCCTATTAGGTTTTAAATTACCTCAAATATTTAATCAATCTGCCAATATTCACTACTGTCTCTACATGTCTTTTTTTTTTTGTTTTAATATATGGTGGGATTTATATTCTGGGCATTAAATACGTAATACAGATTAAAGGGATATGCCAAAATTTTTTTATTCATGTCTTGCCCTCAATCTGAGTCCATGACAAGCAGATAGACACCATTCCTTTGATGGTGTATCCAGTAACAAAGAAGAGACGGGCAGAGCTCACCCACCGCTAATTAGCTTAGCTCAAACACTGGGAGTCAATGGGTAGCGTTAGCCTGCCTCTGCCTACAGTCATCAGATAAACTTTTCAGCAACTCTAAACGGTCCTGTGTGCTTTTGTGACTAGTTTATTTTTACCCCATAATGTTTTATGTTTCTATTTTTAGTCTAAGATTAGCACTTTATGAAATTTTCAGAAGAAATACATACGAAACTAAACCACAGGGGGCATGCGCAAACCACCATTAACATGCATGGAAGTAGGTAAAAAAAAACAAATCACACCCACTTTATTTTCTTTACCTACTTACTTTGTTTCAAAAATTACTTTAAGTGCTAATCTTGGGCAAAAAATACAGCTGCTGAAGAGTTTATCTGATGACTGTAGGCAGAGACAGGCTAACGCTACCCACTGACTCCCAGTGTCCGAGCTAAGCTAATTAGCAGTGGGCTAACTCTCCCCGTCTCTTCCTTGTGACTGCACACACAGTCGAGAGACAGGAGTCTATCTGCTTGTTGTGGACTCGGGACAGAGGCATATCTCTTTAAGTATTGCAGAGCTGTAAACAGAAATTCTTAAATTACATTTTCACCAATAAAGCAGCGTTAGTAAAAAAGTAAAGATCTCCAAAAATAGCCTTGTAAGAAAGGTGAATTATCACAAAAAATGAAAAGAAAGTAAAGAAAAGCACACCAAAATGTGTCCCGAAAAGGTATAATTCACCGAATTTTACTCAGAGGTCATTTTATAAGGAACAGCTTGTCAGATTTTTTAGTTTTTTTGTATTAATAAGTATTTGAATTGGCGCATCTACAAAGACTAATAGACAGATGATACACCGAAAATGGTCTTATAAGAAAGCTAAAATTCACCTAAATTCAAAATACATCCCCCAAATATGTCCTCAGCTTGAGTGTTAGAGAGTTATAATCACCACCAAGCTTTTCACATTTTCATATCTTAAGCCGGCAGCTTATGCTCTTCTTGTTTTATACTCTATCCTCTTAAGTCTTAATTTCTCTTCTGCTCTCTGCAGCCTCACAATGAGCTTCAAGTCTTTTGTTCAATGAACTTTGCTCTCACAAAACTTATGCTCTGTGGTGAAGTGATTTAAGGGAAGTGGGTCTGTGTGTGGCGTGAAGCAGGCACAGCGGAGAGACACTAATGTGACCGTCTATTCCTGTACGGAGGGCTGCCTCGGTTATGACATGCATGAGAAATGAAGGAGGGCCTACGGTGTGTTTGGTAATGTCTTTTATTCTGACAGTGCTCGTGTCTGCTGGTTCATGAAAGTTTGCTCCTGACACTTCACTGTTTTAAAAGCTTCATTAAAAAATAAGTGGAGCGCATCAACGTTTGCAGATCGGTTTGATATTTCACACTCAGAGGAATAATCCAAACATGGGTCCACATTGTGCTCATGATAAAAAACCCTGGAGGAAGACGTACCCAGTGATTGTTCCATCGTCTTCCAGCTGATAACCTCTCAGTGAACCCGCGACCTCAGGGGACAGGCTTCATTTTTAATTTCACTGAATGTGTGACGACATAAATGAGTAAAAAACAAAAAAGATTCACTCCTTTAGAGACACGTTTGAGAAACCTTCACATGAAATACTCCCACTATGAATATTCACATTTGTCTTCATCCGGGGATTGTGGGGGTTTATAAATCTTTGTGATTGTTTTAAACCTAACTCAAGCACACACACACTCCTACACAACATACTCTCATTAATCTCTCCTCCAGTCTCTGCCCTCTCTTTAGTGCTCCTCTCAGGGGGTAACACGTGGAAATATTCTCAGAACAAAGTGTGCAAAGAAATATGAGTCAGTGCAAAGTCCACTCCCTGGTTTACTCATATACATTCAGCCTAGGGATGGGAAGATGGACCAAAAAACACATCTACAGATTATTTAAAAACATTACAGTACATGATAGGGGTTTTGATGTTTTTTTGTTTTATTTTGGGCATAAATAACAGAGGTTCTCCAAAAGCAGAAATGCAATTCTTTACATTTTTTTTGCTATAAACCTATATATTGATATTTGATTGACACCACAACAAAACAAACAAAGCCAAGACAAGCAGTATTTTTGTTTGGTAGTTCTAACAACCAGACTTTGCACACTGAGCCCAGTGCATTTACTTTTGCTTCACCTCAAATACTCACAGGTCAGATCAGGTTTGGGAGCACATGCTGAGTCGGCACTTTGCCATTTAAGGACAAAAGGGTGAGAACCCAATGCCCCTAATCTCTGGAGGCAGCCCTTCAGCTCATTACCAACTGCTGTAACTTGTGGCAGTGTCCCAGGAAGTTAGATCTACCAACCAAGCACTGTTCAACCAGGACATGAACCAGCCACCCTGTGGTTCCCAGCCCAAGCCCTTATGGACTGACCTACTCACATTCAGTCCGCCATGTCCTGTGAGACTGTAAGCACCAATTATATAAAGAGCATGCTGCTTCAATTTCCCCTCCTTGCTAGATGCCTGCCAACGTCCAGCCAGGTACCAGCTGATTTCCAGCCACTGGAAGCCCCCTCACTTCTCTGAGGTTGGGCCTCGATTACATTAGAAACAAACCCATCCATGTCAGTAAACCAGCTGCCAGATCAACTGGGAGCAAACTTGACTCTACAAGTTCACCCAACTATGGCCTGGAGTTTACAATCTATTCTTGCCCAAGGACACAATAACATGTGACAACCACAGCTGGCCTCCAACCTTTGATCCTAGATAGATAGATAGATAGATAGGTAGATGGATGGATAGACATGAAGCCTTCGGCTGCAGGTA
This sequence comes from Cetoscarus ocellatus, assembly GCA_037902135.1. NCBI lineage: Eukaryota > Metazoa > Chordata > Actinopteri > Labriformes > Labridae > Cetoscarus > Cetoscarus ocellatus. The sequence continues at coordinate 179,502 of JBAMNC010000752.1, forward strand.
AACTACAGTGAGTCTACATACTTAAAAAACACTCATAAGAACATTAAGGTGGGATGTTGAGCTCAATACAAGAAGACACAGCAGAGAAGATGGAAATAAGATTATAGAAGTAGAGCCCTATAAAATCTGCGATCACAGAATTGCAGATGGAATTAGGCATTAAACATGGAATTCGAAATATTGAGGAAATGGCCGACATTTTATGTGAAAGTGTTTTTTTCTGACTAAAAAGGAACGTATCTCTCGGGAAAATGCCCCAAGGGGATCACTAAGGCTGCAGCCAATGCACGCTTCACTTCCTCTCCCACTCGTCTTCCCCTCATTAACGATGTCAACATGTCACAGCGGCCGTATGAGACACCGGCTGACCCTGCGGTTCACACCAAAAGTGATCTGAGCGCCTCGGCGTCTAGCTGCCATTCATTTTCAATAATCGTTGGTGTCGGAGGGAGGTCGAGGGGCGCGATGTGAGCGACACAGGCGACATCGAGCGGTGAGTAAGTCGGCAAAGAGGCTACAAAACTCCCAGCTAACTCCAGAGTACAGGGCAGAGCAGTTTGCCAATGATTATGTGTCAGGAGATCAAATGTTCCGCTAATTTTGTCAACATACTGTTGACTGGACCCGTAAAGATGTGTGTGAGGACCACCTGAAGAGTGAGAGTCTATATTTCATTACTTTATACTGTGTCTCTGGGTTAAAATGTGCGTAAAATACTAAAAACTGAATCCTCAAAAAATTAAAATGGAAATAAACGGAATATGGGAACAACTAAAACGGAATTTGGGAAAAGAATAACAGATATTATAGGGCCCTAAAGAAGACAAGGACAGTGTGATCCACTGGGCAAAGATAAGCAACCTCCTTTTGTGAGACATGTTCATCTACGTGTTTTAAAATAAATCAGAAGATTCAAACCCTCTTTCAGATATATCAAATTGATTATCTTGAGGTCAAGAAGCATAATTCTGTAAAAAGACACCAAAAACCTTTATTTCAATTCAAAAGCAATGTACAGTCCTAGCCTATAAAAGAAGATTCTTAACCTCTTCAGGTCACAGCACTCTGTCTTTGCCTTTCTGAAACATAACTCCAGCTCCCGCTGTGTCACCCCCATGCTTCACCCCTTTCTCCTCCCTTCTCTTATTTTCACTCGCTCCCACGTGTGACAGAGCAAACGATGGCCAATTTTGCTCTCGCTGCAAAAACAAATACAAACACTTTGGGACACATAATACCTCGACAGGCAATGAAAAATCAATCAGGCGTGTGCGTGAATGAATGTGTGTGTCGGTGTGTATAAAGCTCCCATAGCTCGTCTAAAGAACCTGCCCCGAGGTTTTTGTGCTAGCAAAGCGAAAGCCAAGAACAGAGGCACGGAGTGAGCTGGCAGAGAAAAGAGGAGTAAGACGGTCTGAGGGAAGGAGTGGAATAAACAAACAGACACAAAAAGCATGGATGAGGACTTGTTTGGGACTAAGCTATAAACAAACATGAGACAGGAAGGAGAGGACAAAGGATGCTGGTGCTCAGCGTCTGTTTTCAACTCTCACGGATCTTTGCAGAGCTCGCAGCTTAGAATACGAGCAGAGCAGAGAAGCTCCAAAGACACAAAGCCTCCTTCAGACACCATCATTACATGAAAGAGAAGAAATCTCACATGCTTAGACTCTTCACCCCAAAAACCCCCAAAAAACCCCAAGAAAGTACAGACCGAAGCTCAAGAGCGGTGAGGAAACAATGTCACAACCTGTTTGTTAGTATGGAAATAAATAAAGATGGATTCACAATCAGGTGCATCAGGACTGCAGGAGGGCTGGTGACTTCAGGGTCACCAATTACCAATCAAGATAACAAGAAGGTTTTTGGTCTGTGGTTGAAACCAGTTCAGCCGGAGGAAACCTTTGCATGCCTGTAGAGAACACTCAGACTCCAACTGGGAGCTTTTTTGGTTTTAATCATCAAAAATTGTGGAAAAATGGACTAAACAATTTCAAAATTACACACTTACTCACCATACACTGTGCAATTCTCCCAACAATGTGCAATATTCTGATGTGCAATCACGTTTTTAATTGTAAATAATTCTTGTAGTGTTATTTTAGTTTTTAATAACTCTAGTCTTTATATCAGGGGTGTCCAAACTTTTTACAGCAAGGGTCACATAAAGAAAAAAACATATTAGACTAAGCCACCTGCCACACCTCACTTTCAGTATATTTGAGTTCATGTTTTAGGGTTTAGAGGTGGGTTGCCACTTGTCAAGGGGCCCTGGGAGACACTGATGGCTTAATTTCACAGTCAGACGTAAAACAAGAGTAAACTGCAAGACTGTGCCAAAATAAGGGGGGACTGTTGGTGCTTGAAGATGAATATTGCAATATACTTTGTAAATAGGACCTTGTGATAAAGCAAATACAGCAGAAAATGTGCACAACTAATAGTATTTGCTGCTGTAAGCTAAATGTTTGATTCGTTCAATTGTTTCGGGGCCAATTCAAAATGGACCACGGGCTACATTTGGCCCCAAGGCCATAGTTTGGACACCCCTGCTTTATATTTATAATAATGCAAATACTGCTTTTTTTTTTTTAACTTAGTCTATTTTCTTTATTTGTCATTGCTGTCCCTTTTGCTGCTGTTACACTACAAATTTCCCTATGTAGGACGAATAAAGGTTTATTCTATTCTTCTTCTAAAACTGCAATTTGAAGTCTCTGGGACTTTTGTTTATAACTGGTATAAAGATCACATCAATATTGCCAATTTATCTCAACAGTTTGGGCTCCCTCCCTCTATTTGGCATGTCTGATGGGCATTTAGGGTACTTTTTAATCCTTTATAGAAACTATTACAACCAATCTCTACAAGATTCTTCTAAATATCAAAATCTTTTACAGTAATTCAAAATAAGAAGAGAAGTGCTGCTTTTTTTCATGTTGTAATGCATTTTCCCGATGTACAGTGATACACAACTTGAAATCAACTGGCAGGCCGCAGTTGGCCATCCTTGATTTAATCCTTTTAAATTCATGCAGAGATGATGTCTCACATTAATCAAGATTACAAACATTAAGACATCTGATGATCTCAAACTTTTAAAATCCAGCTGAAGGCTTCTTTGTCTCTTTAAGGATCAACGGGAACCATGCTCTGAGATGTTTGTCATGTATGATCATTCAGCTAAAAAACAGAGAAACATGATTTTCGTTTCCTGTCGCCCATCCCTGCATCATCCATGCTGACATGTGAAGTGACTCAGCCCTGCTCGGAGTTCAGCGTCTCTGTCATGGCGACCTCAGACCTCTCCCTCCTCGGGGAAATGAAGCAGCAGGCGGCTCACTCAAACGCAGCTGATTCCAGAGCGCTGGCTGATGGCTGGTCCTGTCACCGCCTAATCGTGTTGGGACGGCGCTAACCGAGTCTGACACCACGGGCCTTAGAGGAGAGGGGGGAGGCGGCGAGCTGTTATCGAGCGTTAGCGTTTAATTTGATTGTTCTCTTAAAGCTATTACTTGTGGGCTATTTACCCTTAAAGCGTTGGAGCATCCACGCGGAGAGCATCGGCGTGGTACTGAGGAGGTCCGGCTCATATTTCTCCCTCCATCACTCCTCCTTCTCCTTCTCTAATCTCCTCAGGATGCGGTCAGGTCCTCCTCCCTGTCTTTACTCTCCTCTCCTCTTTTCCCTCTTCTTCTTCTTCCTCATGTCTCTACCTATTTCTACGCCTGTCCCTCTGCGTCAACACACATTTCGTCACACTTTGCCCTCCTCTTTCATCCTTCTTTTCCCTATTAGGAGCTCTCTGCTTTTATCAAGCTCTCTGTCCTTCTTTTTGATGAAATATTTGAGTTTTTCCACTCTGTATTGTTTGTCTGTCTGCATTTGCGAGGCATTGAGGTGAGAATAAAGAGGCAGAGCTAAGGAGCCACATTTCAGCTCCATTTTCCACACCCGTGGAAGGAAAACAACGTTGGAAAAAAACAAATTATTCAAATCATCAAATGTGAAAATGGGGGGCGCTGGTGCATGCTTAAAACCAATTTATTACCTGAGTGCATTTCTTATTTATTGTGTCCCAGTCAAAACTCAGTGTTCCCCGCCTGGAAGGTGCAGCACATAAACATTTTACCTGCCTCAGAGTGACCATAATGTATTGAACATTTAACCTTTGAAACTGCAGTTTAGATATCCACTACATGCTGCCTGACAGCCTCATGTGCCTACATGTTTCACAGTAAGATAAACTGTTTATGTCTTTAACCTTAGATTTCATGGGTGAACACAGGAAAAGTGCACGTCCACAGGACATCGTAAAGGCAAATACATGCTTAAAATAAAACATTTTATTATGGTAACACATCAGTGACTGTGGGTTTAATGGGTCCCACAGTGGCCATCAGCCTCTGGATGCATGCTTCAGCTCTTCCAACGCTATGGCTTTCAAACTCCAGGCAAGTGTGTTCTACATTGTGGCTGCATCTCCCTGCTGTCACAGCTCCATTTCTCCATAAATTTCACCACAATAATGAGCTCCTACAGAAAGTTTAGAAAGAATCCTAATTGATCTCCAAACAAGTGTCCTGATTCATCCAATAACCGACCTGAGAAACAAGCAGAGTGAAAGCATTCTGAGGGAAGAAGGGGAGTTCCTCCACTGAGGTTACAAACTGAGCTTTAAAGGGATAGTTCAGTATTTTTGGAGTTGGGTTATATCAGGTACTTGATAATAGTAAAGTGGCTGAAGGGCTCCCAGAAGAACAACCTGAGACCATCAGTTAAGTACACTGTGATGACGCGTACAGTTATTTCCTGTAATGTGTGTTTTATGTAAAAATGAGCCACAGAACAATCAAATTGTGTATCGAATGTACAACTGGGCAAAAAACTCCGTGATTAGCACTATTTATGATGTAGCAAACAGCTTGGTGTTCCTCCACCTGTGCAATCAACACACTGCAGCACTTTAAGCTCCACCCTTTCGAGTCAGTTTGGTACGCCAAAAAGTGGGATGGCACCAGTTGATTTGGGTACCTTTCTCCTCATTTGACCGCAGAAACACCTGTAACTGCGAACTTAGTTGACCTGAACCAGACCATTTGGTGGAAATGCAGCAGACGTGAACCAAAGTTTGGTTTGTCTTGGGTGTGAAAGTCATCTGAGCCAAACAAAGACCAAGGAAGGCAAGCAAAAAGCAGTGAGTTGTGGCTTCAATTTGGCCAAATATCAGAACAGTAAGAAAGATAATGTAGCATTCACCGATGATATCAAGCAGAGAGCGGCTGACGTTAGCATTGCTAGAACCTGCCAGCCCCTGGCACTCTTAATAGGTTAATGCCTACAAATCTGTGTGGTCTATGGTTACACAAAGCTCCAGTCAGCATGCAAGTACCATCTGACGCAGCTTAAATACGGCTTTACTGTTTTATTCTTGCACAGAAAGCTTCAGAACTGCTTTGAGCTGAATGGGTATAACCATAGAAAGTTTGCTGTCATCTCAACCAAACTTCAGCTCAACCTACTCACAGACATTGACCAGTCTTTTAACATAAATCCTAATAATTATATTTCTACGCCTTTGAATGTGAGTGTATTCTTCTGTTTTAAATTTGTGTCCTTGCATTATAATTAAATGTATGCACTTTCTATGAACAAAAATGCATTTTCTATGCCTCTATGCACTTTCTGTACTGTAAATGCACTTTATATTTATACCTTCATTTCTCTCTTGCCTGCCACAGGGACTGCAGATGGAAATCAACCAGAAAGCTATAATGTGGTGCAGAGCATCTCTACTCTGATGAGTTGATTGTTTTTTGCTGTACATGGTCCCTGACAAATAAAATAAGAAATAAAATAAAAATAAAATATACAGAGAGGCCGTGCTGAGATGCAAATTAAGGCCGTCTAAACATGGCAATGCACAGTTTTTAAAATCAGTGTTCTTCTCTAAGTTCTCAATAACAGAAAAATAGGTGTGATGAAAAAAAAAAAGTAAGAGCACATGTATGTGCTCAGACTGACTAAGGTGTCAGGTTTCTGCAGCCAGCCTCAAGTGGACACTCGGGGTACTGCAGGATTTGGCACGTCTGTATGGGCCTCCATTGTCAGCCCCAGAGGTGGTCATGTGGGTATTAACCGAAGCTGATTGTGTATTTACGGGTCACAGTGCAACAACAGGCCAGACGGCAGGAACAAAGACCGCAGCTACAGCCCCAACTAGTGGTGGAAGGTGATATTATCCATCATTAGGCTTTGGTCCACCTGTTGAAGAGCAGTGTGAAAATGAAACCCAACCAAATGAAAATTATACAATGTAGTTACAAACTCACCCTCAAACCAAGCTGTCCGCCAGTTTGATTTGGCCAACTAAACACGGGCAGAAGGACCTTCACAAGGTTGCAGCATGAGGATAATTTGGTTTCTCGTTTATGTAAACAGTTTAAGAACCAAATTCTCTTTCTGCATAATTATTCTCTTGGCTGTAAAAAAAGCTAAAGTGTGTGTTTGTGTTTGACTGTGTGCTTTTATATAACCCATGGAAAATGTGGGAATGACTCTAATAAATGGATGTAACAAATCAACAGCTGCAGATCGGTGTGTGTGCTTGTTAAGAACAGGATGACTCATGTCTGAATGAGATCTCTCTGATTTACACCGCGGCTTTTCGACAGAGCTCCCCCCCTCTTCTTTGTGTGTGTGTTCCTGTGAAAAACCCTCAGGATCAGTCTCATTCGGAGTGAATCAAAATGACATTCTGCTTCTCACTGTGGCACTGAAGCCTGTGCTCGTCTCTTCTCTCAACGACAACGCAACATGATAGGTCACACACACACATTAGTCCCTGTAAACTCGTACGAACAGGATTCTGAGTAGAGCAAACTGTGCTCATAAACAGACTCGCTCGGATCCACCTCCAGCATCATTTCTGTGACAACCTTTGTCCCGTCATGTTGGTCGTGCTCTCGGATTCGCCGCCATCAGGACCATCAGATCTTATCGGCTTCAGTTTGTGACACACGGTGGGGGAGTGGGGGTGTCTGATCTGTCAGAGCGGCTGAGTGATGTGGGGGTCAAACTGTGTTCAGGCTGATACTAAACGTGTCTGCCCGTCGTCCTCAGTATCAGACTGCTGTTGTTTTGTTTGGACACTGTTTGCTTCTGTCGCATCACCGCGTCTCTCTCCCTCCTCGTTGTTACAACTAAAGTGAAGAGGAAGAGGAGCAAGGTCCTTCAGTCTGCTCACATCCCTCCTCTTATCTATGTTCCTCAAAAAAGTTTGGAAACATAATTTCAGCGATTATTTCTCCCCTTTAATAACACCCACTGGGATGTATTCTTAATATTAACCCTTTCATGCATTAATTTTTAAATCACAAAGCCATGGTTTTTAAAATATCTGTTTTTACTTTAAAAAAAAAAAGTTAAAAATAATGGGCAGGGTTTTTTTTTATAAAGATCTTATATCGTGAAGGAGCAAAGCTTCTGCCCACTACAGCGGACACCATGCATGAATGGAATAAGTAATAATTCAGTGGAAGTTAACATTGATCCACAAACACATATTTGTTACAAACATTTGCTAAGAGTAAATAAAATCTAAAGCAAAATCTGAAGTTTATTAATATTGCTGTTTAATTAAACTATTAACATGTGACTTTCAACAAAATTTGAAATAAAAAATACAAAACTAGGTGAAATCTGAATACAGGCAAAATATACAGAATATACTTTCTACTGCATAACATCCTCCAGTGTGGACAGATTAATTCTTGGTCACAGACGTAAATAAACAAGAAAAATATTTTTAAAATCTGCATAAAAGTGTTCCTAACATCTCATTAAATTAGAGTATATTATTTTTACCTGACTGATTCTTTGAGAATAGAAGGATTTAACACTTACTGTAATTTCTTGAATACAACACACCCTCATTTATAACACTTTTTCTAATGCTTTTTTCCAGGAAAAATGCATCAGACAACTCAAAAATGACCTTTATTCAAAGTTTTAATTAATGAAATTTCAGTATTTTCACAGCAAATACATGATTTTCTCTCTCAACCGGATGCGGAAACACCTTTTGCTTCACGCATGCGCACTTACTCGATTTCTGTGAGCATGATCAGTCGTAGTGTACCGACTAAGAGAGCAGCTATCAACATCCCGATGTCTTCGACCAATCACAGCGCAGCTACTTTGGTCCCCTTGCTCACAAGATGGCAGCACCCTGTGTTTGCACGTAAGTGGTACCGTAACACTTGAGAATTACATGATCATTAGGTTAACAAACTAAGACCCAAAATATTGGATTAGAACAGTTTAATAAGAATTACGCAAGTATGGCGGTAATGATTGCAGAGAGAGAGAATATTTCCGCTTTTTGTATCAGATCTTTTGTAATCGCGATGTTGGGAGACTAAATATTTTACATATTTTGCTTGTGCTTGTGTGTAATAGGCATCCGAAAATTAGACCTTATTTAAGAGCAAAAATATGTGTGTAATAAATGAGAAATTACAGTATTCCTGAAGGGTGTGATGCAAGTCCCTCCTCATTGGATATTTTGGATTTATGATGCATTATCTCAAAATGACAAAAAGAAACAAAGATCATATTTTTTATCAAACTTGAGACGATAGTTTTGGTGTTCACCACCTGGTAGTTGGGACATGGTGCTGCAGTCTTAATGCTTTAAAATGTATGTAAATATCTGCCCACTGTTGTTGACACTGTGCATGAAAGGGTTAAAGGAAAGTCTGATAAGTTGCTTTTACAATAAGTTACAACTTAGACATGTGAAATGTAAGGGTAGTTCCTCCCAAAAAAAGTGTCAAAATCCCACACAACAAGAAGCTGGTGGTCCTGGTACCATTTCCAAACTTAGGACCAAGTTCTGTGAGACTGTAAAAGTCAAAGACAGACCAGGGAGTGGACGTCCCAGGAAGACAACACCCCAGGTTTACTATTTCCTTATCTTTGCTTCACTGAGGAACCTTAGGCTTTCTTCTAGGGTCGTCATCACCCTCGTTGTCAAGGAGACTAATCAGGCTTTTCCAACGTTTAAGACATAACACCAACTGGTATTACTCAGGGGAAGAATAATTAAGAATAACTAAGAATAATTTTATATAATAATATATAATTTATTCTTGGAGGAAATGCAGCTCAAGTGTGAACCTTTGTTTTTTTCGCTGTTTTTATGTTTTGTAGTTTTAATAATTCATCTGCACCAATAAAGGGGCTAAAACTATTTTAAATTTGGACTGGAGATAACACTCACTTAGGAGTTTGTTGATATTAAGCATGGAGTCATTTCAGCAGCATCATCAAGATCTGGTACCGTTTATTAATGTGAGTGCAGCTTGACATGATTTTTGCCACAGAATTGGAAAAAAAGACTAACAAACAAGCCAATTACAGTGAGCATGGACACTTTAAGGTCTTAATTAGTGCTTATATTCCAGGAGAAACCCCTCTCTGCTAAAACAGAAACTGCAAAGTAAGCTGTATTTGTCAGATAGAAATGCTCAACAGAGGTAAACAATGCAGAGTGTTAACTCAGCACATTGATAAGCAGAGATATATGTCACATGCATTGCCCTAATTCAGCATAAATTAAGCTACGATATGATTTTCAATCATTAATAAGGGAATAAAAGCTCAAATGTTCTCTGTCGCCGGCTGTGACCTGTTTAATTGAGCTGTAAATTTGTTCACTATAAAATGGGGGCTGATGAAGTCCTGGATGTTCAAGCACCAGCTTCAAAAATCAAGCTGCAACTTCTGGTCTCATTCTTAAGACACTGAGGTTACTGCACTGTCAATAGTCGAGGTGTAAATGTGTTTTATGCCTGGCCCTCTCTACGGCCGATAAACATCTATCTACTGGGTTTAGAGTCCTCTCGATCCCTCACACTGTAGCTCCATGCATCATATTTCTGACTCAGTATTTCCTACCCCAGATCCTCGCCTTTCAAAACAGGATTTCATTTTTTCATTAAGCTCAGGCACTCATTTTTCACTAAGATACAAGAACTGGTGGTCCAAACTTAAATTTGCATAGCCCTCCTTATCTCTGCAAACAGCTGTTGAAACACCAAAGTTTAACCTTCAGAGACGACAGACGGCTAAACTGCAGAGTTCATAATGTTCTCCATGAGCTCTCCCTCTGCACATCAGCGAGCCAAAAAAACTCTGCATCCGAAGGAGAAAAACTCAGCAGAGTACAGTAAACAACAAGGAAAGCATCTTAAAATCCTCAAGCAAAGTGCAACATATGTTCTGTAAGGGCTGCTCTGCCTGTTTCAAAGTTTTAGGATCTTCTTTACGAGACCAGAGACTTCTCCATACCATGTGTCCCCCTCAATTCAAACTCATGGATTCATGTTCTTGCATTTTTTGTGCAGGATTATAAATGTTTGATTTCAAAGTTTGCACCTTCCTTAAGCATGAACAGCCTCTCAGAAAGTTTTAGATATTCAGTGAACAGGACTGGCTCACAAATGTCCAACAGCAAACTTCTTTGTCTCAACACTGTTAAAAATATCAGGCTATACGGAGGCAGCTTTACTGCATCACGTGGTTCAGTTTTATAAGTACAAGCACGGTGCACGGCTTCAAATCAATGTGATGTCAATGTTTTTATTTGACACCACACACAGAAAAGGATAATTTCTGACTGATTTACAGCTTCAGGAGATCCACACAAGAACATGGAGAATAGGTACGTCTTTGAGGGAAAACATGTAAGAGTGAGTGCTGCACTGAGTCAAGGCATGAAACGACAAAAATGCAGAATCAGGTGCTCTTCAAGGATTGAGGACAGAGGTACAAAAACACCAGGCTGAAGACTGTTCTGCAAACCTGACACATCAGACGGACTTTCGTAATATTTCACCAGTCCATCTGAGAAAGAGCCAATAGAAAGTTTTTTGGGAAGGACAAACTTCTCAGAAGAATATCCAACATGTGATTGCATGATCGTTGCCCTGATTTTCATTTGTTACGGGCCAATCACTTAATGTAGGTGGGTGCTACTTGAGCCACGTCGTTAAGCAAACTCTCGTCAAAATATGTCAGAAGTGGAGTGAAAATATCCTTACTATAGAGAAGTTTGTAGTGTTTGTGTCTATGTTCATGTAAAGTAATGCGGTCAAAATCTGTAAGAACTGCTAGTTTGCAGTGTTAATATAGAGTTAACACTTAAGTAGTTAAAAAAAGAGTGCATTCCTAACACTACATGGAGGTGTTGGCCAAAAGTCACACTGCTCAGTGTTACAAGGTTTGAAACTTTAACTCCAAAAAGAATCAACAATTACACTTGATGAGAGTTTAAGTACCAACTCCACAAAAGGAGTGAAACAACACTTTGTGGTGTGGACCCATATGGACACTTAAGAAGTGTTAATATTAACTCTGATAGAGTTGAACTGTCTGTGCAAAACATGCTGTGTGGATAGACAGGCAACCATCACAAACAAACTTGCAATTTAGAGTCACAAGTTAACTTAATGTTCAGGGTTTTTTTTCACCTGTGGGACTAAACCAGACTACAAAGAGGAAACCCAAGCAAGAAAGGGGAGAATAGGTCAAACTCCATGCAGAAAGGCCCTGACCATGATGTTGAAATGGGTTTTATTTGTTTTTTAGTTTCATAAATTGTGCACTACTTTTGGCAGTTGAGTAAAACACTTGTTGGTTTTATTGAATTAAAGTAATTATTATTGTTAGCTTCAATTGCAGTATGTTGACCCTCTGATGAAGATGTGGCCGTCTATGTAACCAAAACTAACCCCTGGTCTCCGGGGTCTATGATAGAAAATAGTAATTCATAAAATGACAACAACAGGGAGTGGACTCATTACAGAATACAAGAGACTGCAATCTGAGAGTGATAATTGCCCTCATGATTCGTTTAACACCAGCAAAATTGGTTCATGATGTGCTCTGCTCCTCAGGAACGCTTGCACACACGTGAACATACCACAAGCATACATGAACACACACTTAGACAGAGACACACGGCGTCAGCTGCACAGTCGGAGACCTGGAGCACCTCTCGAAGACAAGCCTATCGCCCGTAACCACGGCAACGGGAGCAGACGGGTTGCCTCCAGACACCGAGACAACAGAAACTGCATGAGTCAATAATTATGTGTGTTTTTCTGCACACTTTTGGCCTGTGAATATGCGAAAACATTGTGATTCTGCAGAAGTTTGTGCCTCTGCTTTTACAGGATTATTACAGCCTCCACCTTCACTCTTTAGAAAGCTCAGAGCGTGTATCTGTCCTTCTCCTCATATCAGCACAGCACAGCAGGTGCCTTGCTCCAGCACACTGCTGCCGCTCCTGAAGCTGAATGTATTGCAGACACCATGGGAAATATAAGCCAATACTCTGAGTGTGAGGGGGAGACAGACCAATATAAACTGAGAGCATAGAGGCCGGTGAGGGGTGACAGAGACGTTCGTAAGAGAAGCGAGAAAGGATTCTGAGAGAGGCGTGCAAAGGGGAAAAACACAAAGCCCGGAGTAAAGGAGGGAATAGATAAGGATGAGGCGGTTTGTTGGCTCGCTGGATTGTGCTGCGTTCAGGGTGCTCACAGAGAGTTAGTTTGAATTCGACACAGGGTCAGAGGGTTGAAAACAGGAGACAGGAGAGAGTAGCAAAGACTGACAGGACTACACTGCTGACATCTGCAGGGACCATTCAGGCTCTGTTATGACAAGCAAGCATCCAAACCAGAAGTCAACCTCCCTGCAGCTGTTTATCCACGTCTGTGCTGCAGTCTTCCATTTACACTTTTATTTTAATGCAGTCAAAACACACATATAGCTCAATAAAACCTGATAATCAAGACTCTGGAGCCCTTTATACTTCTAAAACAACCTTCACTGTAAAATGTGGTGCCGTCCATCCAGCATTTGATCAACGTAATTTCTCGATTATAACACACACTCGATTATAACACATACCCCATATTTACATGATTTTTGCCTGGAGAAACACTGTACTCGTATATAACACACACCCAAATTTTGCCCAAGTCTTACTCTCTCAGACAACTCAAAAATGACCTTTATTTAAAGTTTTAATAAATGAAATTTCAGTATTTTCACAACAAATGCCATACTAAAATAACACCTTTTGCTTCACGCATGCGCAATTACTCAATTTCTGCCCAAGCATGCTCAGTCATAGTGTACCGACCAATCAGAGAGCAGCTATCAACATGCCGATGTGTTCGACCAATCACAGTGCAGCTTTTCTACCTCCCCTTGCTCACAAGATGGCAGCGCCCTGTGTTTGCATGTGTTTTCACAGAGAAAGAGAATATTTCGGCTTTTTGTATCAGATGTGTTGCAATCCCGATGTTGACGAGATGAAATATGGTAAGTATTTTGCTTGTACTTGTGTATAATACGCACCTGAAAAATCAGAGCCTATTTAAAAGCAAAAAATGTGTAGAATCGAGATTTACGGTAGTTGACTATTGCAAAGTTTAAAGCTACCGTCAGAGGAGCAGCAGACATGACTTACCTCATACAACCATCCAGCTATAAGACCACACCTGCCTACACCAGCGTTGCCAGATTTTGCCCTTGAAACAAGCGATAAGGTTTATGAAAACAAGTCCAAAACAAGCAACCTCTCTCTTCCTCTTCCTCTCTAAACATATAAAACCCAATTACACTAAAGCTGAGATGTTGTGTAAAATGTAAATAAAAACACACAATGACTTTCAAAACCTTTTCAACCTATATGTATATGCAATTGAACAAAGACAAGGTACTTAATGTTTGAACTGATTAACTGTTTTTTAGCAGATGTTCACTCACTTTGAATTTGATGAATGCCATTCTTAAAAAAAAGAGCTATGCCAGGGGCATGATTAACACTGTGTTAAATCAGCTTTCTGTAATAAGTGTTTGTGAACTGAGGACACTAACTGTTGAAGCTTTGAAGGTGGAACTCTTTCACATTCTTGCTTGATGTTCGACCTCAGCCGCTCAACAGTCCGGGGTCTGTGTAGTTTGTGCCTCATAATGCTCCACACATGTTCAGTGTGAGCAGGTGTGGACTGCAGCAGGTCAGTCTAGTACCTGCACTCTTTCACACTGTTGTAAAACATGCAGAATGTGTCTTGGCATTATCTTTCTAACGTAATCAGGGACAATGGCAGCATATGTTTCACCAAAACCTGTTTGTACCTTTCAGCATTAATGGAGCCTACACAGATGTGCAGGTTACCCATGCCATGGGCACTAACACCCCCCCATACCATCACAGATGCTGTCTTTTGACCTTTGCTCTAATAACAGTCTGGATGGTCCTTTTCCTCTTTAGCCCAGAGGACACTACGTCCATAATGTCCACAAACAGTCTGAAATGTGGACTCAGACCACAGCAGACTTTTCCACTTTGCCTCAGTCCATCTCAGATGAGCTTGGCCCAGAGAAGCCGGCAGTGTTGCTGGGTGTTGTTGATATTTGGCCTTGGCTTTGCATGGTAGAGTTTGACCTTGACCTTGTAGATGTAGAGATGAACTGTGTTAACTGACGATGATTTTCTGAAGTGTTCCTGAGCCCACGTGGTGACGTCCTTTACAGAATGATGCTGGTTTATAATGCAGTGCTGCCTGAGGGATCAAAGGTCATGGGCATTCAATGTTGCTTTTTAGCCTTGCTGCTTACGTGCAGTGATTTCTCCAGTTTCTCTGAATCTTTTGATGCAATTATGGACTGTAGATGATGAAATCCCTAAATTCCTTGCAACTGTATGAAGAAACATTGGTCTCAAACTGCACAAAGCAATCCTTTAATATCCAATCACGACACTCACCTGTTTCTAATTAACCTGTTCACCTGTGAATTGTTTTAAACAAGTCTTTTTGAGCTTCCCTCCAGTGTCCCAGTCTTTTGTTGCCCCTCTCCCACCTTTTTTGGAACGTTTTGAAGGCATCAAATTCAAAATTAGTGAATATTTGAAAAAAAAAACAAAAAAAAAACAAAGTTAATCAGTTTGAACATTAAATATCTTGTCTTTGTCGTGTTTTTAATTAAACATAGGTTGAAAAGGACTTGTAAATCATTATGTTATTTCTTTTTTACACAACATCCTAGCTTCATTGGAATTGAGGTTGTAAATTCAACATTTAAGGACACAAAGATCCAGGGTTACATTGGCTAGCATGCAAATAGTGCCTGTTATCTCTAATTCATGAGCTAAAGAGGACCAGGACCTCCACACTAACACTGGGCTCAATGATTGGCTCAATGGGGCCCAAATACAGAGTCCCTAACGGAGCAGAAATCTGTCCATATGGTCTCATGATGTGTGGCCTCAGTTTGAAAAGCTGTGATTAATTTACACGTCTCTGATCATTTAGTGAAAGCCTGTAGATAAACTGAGCTCACCAGAGTGAGAAAACAGAAACTAATAACCCCATAAAGGACTAATAACGTCTCTGCAGCTCTTTACATGGCTCCTTAAACATCTAATAATGTTTAAAAATAACCAGACATGCACTCACAATCAGCTCACTGTCACATTAATAACATAATGGATTAGGAGAATGACATATGTGTAAACTTTTTTTAATTTCAGGTTTTATCCTGAGTCACACACAAACGCTCCATCTGTGTCTGAACTGTCGTCGCAGACTGAGCAGAGCAGACCAGATTGAAGAGACGGGGATGAAGAGGATCTGCTGGAGCCTCATCGCTCTCCTCCCCTCATTCATTTTTCAGCAGAGGTCTAATGGGCCGACATGATCCCCAGTTACAAACAGAGAGAGAAATGACTGAGAGCTCTGACAGAGAGGGAAACAGGAGAGGGAGGATCAGTGAAGGCAGCGATTAAAGGAGAATTCCGTGTAACCTGAAGGTTTGTTCAGGTCTTTGTCATTTTATCCACTTAACCATCACCGTTACATCGAAGCAGCTGGAGATCAGTTTAAAACAGCAGCACAGGACACGTGAAGACATGTGGTCAAACTGTATAGCTGCTTTTACTTTACAATGTCACCATGTCTGACTACGCTTCAAAAGTTTTGCTCCTGTCTTTAAAAATCTGGAAATAATTCAGTTAATTAAATGCTGTCATGAAATTATTTTCTAAAATTGTCAAAGTTCAGAGGTAATTAGAGGGGCTGGTCAAACACTGTGATGCTGGTGGTCTTTTGCTCAAAAACAAAGGAAAATCTATCAAGAAACAACTGTAGAGTCTTTTCTGTGAGTCAGGAAGAGGACAATCTTACCTTTTACAGGTAAGATTCACACCTGATCTACTATGATTACATGTGTAAGCCAAGCTAACATCGTTGTACAATTTAAACAGTGTGCTTCAAAAAACAATAAAAAGTACCCTTTAATCTGGTGTTTAGGACTACTTTGTTATCATGGTAACATTTACCAGTGTATTCTGATTTTAGACTTAAAGGAACAATTCACATTGTTAAAAATAATTAAAATAACACAATTCCTTATCCCTCAGTCAAGACAACAAACAACTCAAAATTAACTCTTTAAAACTGGAAATATTAGATTTACTTCCCCTCTGGCCAGGCGTCACATTTTACTTCTTTGAAATCTACTAAGCCCCGTCTTTATCTTTGTGGCTGGAAGATGAAATGTCCATCCTCAAACTAGAAAAGATGAGCTTAACTGTAAAAGGCTTGTTTAATAAAATCTATAGAAAATAGACTCTTTCATTAACTATTTTAACTCCCCTACCAACACCCTCTTCCTTTATTTTACTGCTATTTCTTTTACAGATTTTCATTTTTGTCCTATTTATTTCATTTATTTGTTCATTTTCTTAAATTCTTATTGTTATTTTTTTTTTGTTTATCTTAATATTCACATTTAATTTTATCATTTTCACCATGTATATTTCTCGAACATATCAGGTCTAATTTAAATATGAATATTTAACCCCTTTTAACTTTTCACTCTTCATCAGGATGTTTTACTCAAATAGTTATCATTTTTTGATGATTTATTGTTATTTTTACTTATTTATTTACTTACCTACTTTGCACGGAGACAATGTTATTTGTTGTTTTTTGTTATTTTAATACAGGGGGAAGATCTGTGATGTACTTTTTTCCTTGTTCTCATCCCTGATAAAAAGTCAGACATATTTTGCTGACATTTTGTTTTACATGCGGTTCTCATCCAGTCCTTTACACAATGGAAGTAGTGCCCACCTACTACATTATCTGATTGGCCTGTGATGAATGTGATTGACAAAATGATCGTCCACTCACCTGCCAGATATTCTTCTGAAATGTTCTGCCCATCCCCAAACACTCTCTATGGGCTCTTTCCTGATGAACAGGTAAAATATACTGATCGGTCTATCTGGTGTGCGAGGTGAGGCCTCGTTCTTTCTTTCAGTTACTTCTGATATCGAGCCTACATCTGACTGACATGGAGACTCAAAGATGAAGAGTATCCAACCGTGCCTATTCTGTCTGTGGCCCTCAGCGAAAACCGTTCAAACACCCTGTCACAGAGTCTAAGGACAGTAATATGACAGTTACGGTGTCTCACAAACGCTTTATTGTGATTCCTAGCCGATGTCGAAGGATGGAAGTGCTGCTGTGTCCTGAATTTTACCCCAGACTCAGTCGAGCTGCTGTGACAGCTCCCGCTCAGCTCCTGCTCTCCAAAAACATTCTCTTTAACGGCCCCAAAACTCCAAAGCATTCAGTTCAACCTCCCCGAAGTCACTAAGAGGAAGCAGAGAGACCGAGGGGCGACATGACTGACAGACTGAGGGCCGTCTGTGTGAGATGTGTGTGGACTGAAACACAACAGCCGCCATCATCCTCGGTCATGCATTAGTGAAACAAGAGCATGTTTATTTCAGGCTGTGACCAGAGCTGCCCCAGGATTCTGCTCTTTCTCTAATTAGTCATGAATTTCTGCTCTTGTCTCACATCTTAAATTCAAAAGTTGAATCTTTTATTTGTTTTTTGTTTTTTTATCATTTTAAGTGATTCAAGGACCCATGAAAAATTCTCCCCAAATTTTAAATGATCATAAAAACTGGATCAGAGCCGACTTCAGGGAAGGAAAATCCAAAACAAACTCTCTCCCTCCCCGCCCTTGTTAATGACCTTGCCTCTCTCCTCGCCGTCCCTTCCTCCTTCATTCGCTCTCCTTACTCCTTATCGATGAGAGATAAAACCATACATCACAAGAGGAGAAATGTCAAGAAAACATGTGCAATTACAGACAAAAAAAAACACTAATGCACACACCAAAGGTCAAAGCAATGCTTGAATACTGAATGTCTCATCTTTGACGGTCATTAAATTAACTGAGTTAACCTTGAAAATAATAAGACTGACCACATTTTCACTGCTCATTTCATCTAGGTCCTTTAAAATTAGGAAAAATTAAGTCCTCACTCAGGGGCTCATCTTATAGGTTTTATACACATTGGGAAACATTATTGAAATATTTAGACAAATTACCAACACAAGTAATTTCTCCATAAAGACTCTTCTATGATGAGGGTGGAGTCCATCACAATGTGCCCGTTCGGACAGTGGGTCACTTATATTTTGATTTTTTTCATTCTTTATTTATTCTTAATCATTTATTTATGCATTATTTATATATACATGAATAATCTGTGTTGTAAGTGCACTGTCTATTTCTTAAATATCACTTGGCTGAACAAGAGCATTGCAGGTTTGGGGGTGGGGGGTGTTCTTGGTTCATTTATGTTCAAATGTAAAAGAAAATAACTTTTATTTTTGTACAACGAAATCTCAGACTTGCTTTCCACAAGTAAAACTTATTAAAAAAATATTTATCATCTATGGCCAATACTGGTGGTATTGGCCATACCTTTATCAGGTGACTCAGGTGGTAGAGTCACCTGATAAAGGATCTTGAAAGCCTAATTTAATTAACAACATGCTTTTACTGACCTTGTTCAGCGGCGCCACACAAAAAAATCCCCATCAACTGCTAAATTACACAATGTGAATGGTTATCAAGGGCACATGTTCATTCATGTGACTGTGTGAATGAACTTATCTTAAAAAATACTAAGCCTTAAAAAAGCTAAACCAGTTTCCATGTACTGTAGGCAGGGTCGTTGATCTGTCTTATCTTGCAGGCGT
The DNA here is from genome assembly GCA_037902135.1 of Cetoscarus ocellatus. NCBI lineage: Eukaryota > Metazoa > Chordata > Actinopteri > Labriformes > Labridae > Cetoscarus > Cetoscarus ocellatus. The sequence goes on from JBAMNC010000752.1 coordinate 198,647, forward strand.
GACCAGAGGGGATTTCCTGGGTCTTTTGGGTCACACGCTGCTTGGTGGATTGTTCTTAGATGGAGGTGTTGTTAACAATCCAATAACACCTCCACCTGAGAACAAATGGTCAACAGAGGCTGTATATTTCTGAAGAAACCATTCAGAGAGGAGAAGGAATGACTTCAAGGACCTGAACCAGTCCAGTTTCCACTTGGATCAACTCCCATCCCGACTCTGGGTATAGATATTTGCCATTGGTGCACTGATGCATTAAGTTCAATCAACCTATCAAATCTGAGTTACAAAAGTTAGCCAATGATCTGTCTGGAAACAGTACATCCATCCATCACCAATTGACCTAATGAGCATGTGTTCGGTCTGTGGGAGGAAGCTGGAGTGCCTGGAGAGAACCCACACATGCACAGGAAGAACATGCAAAATCCAAACAGGAGTTGATTGACATGGGGAACAACCAGCAACGTGCAACTGTGCTGTGATAGCTATTTATCACTGGAGGAAAAAACAAAATAACAAAAGCATGATGCCCTTTATGTCAAAGGGATGGTTCAGGATTTTTGAAGACAGGCTGCATGTGGCACACAGCACTAGCCCAGTCATTAGCCCCAGAGACAGAGATCAGCTCTGTGTCTGTGTAGAAATAGTTGGCACAGAAGCTAGAGATAAATATTCCCACATATAAGGCCACCTTGTCTTCCTAATTTATAGAGCTCAAGGTGAAAAGAAGCTACAAAACAAGATCTTTTACAGTTTTGAACATACACGTTCAATCTTTCATCTCATCACTCAGAAAATTTGGGTTTCTCCTCTTGCAGCCATGCAGCAGAAAACAAACCCTGCAGGTTGAGCGGTGGGTTCTCTGGGTGTGCTGAACCCTGCAGCTTCCCACCGAGTTATTCTGCCGTGTCTTTTCTTTATTTGTCTGCGAGCTGTCTTTGTCTAAAACTATTTTTGAAGGACTCAGACAGCGAGCAAGGTTCTGAGTCAGCCCATTCTCCCTCCGTCTCCACCGCAGTCCTTCAATTTCTGCCCTTATCAGGCTACTACAATATTAATTCACATGTGCTCCAAGACCAAAATGAACTAAGAAGGGACTCAATAATGCATGGCAGCGTCTTCTCTTGTTTCACTACCTTCAGGTGAAGGTTTGTTCGAATTAGGACTTTTGAATTAAGAGCATTCAAAGTTTACGGCTGATGAGTTTGAGACCTGGTGCGTTTGGATTGAATGAGTTTGTCTTTATCTGCAGAGAGTGTGTCTGAAAGAAAGTGAGAGCTTGTGTTTGGACTGCTGGCAAGTCTCTTGTAGGCATGTCAGCGCAGCAGGAGAGCTAATGTTCCTGTCTTTATTAATTACCTCCTGACACACAGGCGAGCTCAAACACAGGTCTGCACATGAATCCCTCGATTAAACTTCTCTACAAAGTGCATGGAAAACAGTTTGATTAAAATACAGATCTGTCTCCAGAAGCATCATTTTATGTTAGGTGTTCCTCACATTTCTCCTCATGCAGGGCCATGGACACATCAGCGACAGGAAGCTGGTTATTTGTCCCCGTATCCCCTCTGTTCCTCTGCCTCCTCACGCTCCGTTAGGTCAGACAGGACACTGAGGAGGCCGATGAAGCAGAAGATGAGCCAAGCTGTAGTCTCAACATGAGGCTGCTAGCATGACCTCGCAAAAAAAACAGACTTTCTGAGAGAGTTCAGATCCGTTCTTCTATATCTCAAACACAAGGATTTTGCCTGAAATTCACAAAAACATCGGAGCATGAAGATAAAACAAAACCTGGACCAGAACGGAGAACAGATCTGCTTCTGCTGTGATAAAACATCCTCCGCACTACACTCACAGCCACTTTAATTGCTCACTAATGCATATAGGTAAGTAGCCAATCACAAGGCAGAGACTAAATACATGTAGACATGGTCAAGGCGACTAAAACAGCATCAGAATGGAGAAGAAGGGTGATTTGAGTCTTTGATCGTGGCATGGTCCGAGTACCTCAGAAGCTGCTGATCTTCTGGGATTTTCACAGAATACTGCCTGTAAGGTCTATGAGAAAGACCCGAAAAAGAGGGAATATCCAATGAGTGGGTGTTGCTAATGGTCAAAGGTCAGAGGAGAATGGCTAGAGTAGAAAGGCAACAGAAACTCTTGTTTCAACAAAGGTATGCAGAAGACTATTTCTGAATGCTTAATGCATCGAATCCTGAAGCAGCAGGGCTACAGCAGTAGAGGTCCACACAGGGTGCCTCTTATTTTAGCTGAAAACAGGAAACTGAAGCTTCAACTCATGTGTGCTCATCAAAACTGAACAACAGGAGATCAGAAAAACGTTGCCTGGTCTGAATTCTGCACTACGCATTTCCAGTAGATCATTTTGTCCACAGTAGCAAAGCACGACAAAGCTGAAGTCTTCTTTGAATCTAAATGAAATTGCCGTCCTGCCGCACACAAAACGGCAAAAACATACCCAGGAGAATATTCTTTAAACTCAAAATATTGATAATTCTGCCAAAATTTAAAAGAAAATATCGACTGTCCGACTCATTACACAAGCCTGTAAGTTTGATCAGGGTCGAGTGCTGCTTCCTTTTTATCTACGATATTATCTGCTCACAAGAAAAACTGTTCCGAGGGCACAGAGGTACCTGGTGATGGACCTTATCCCAACTCCACGAGGGGGTTGAACACTTGAGCATGCACGCCGCCTCACTTGAGTGAAAAGCCAACAGGAGAGTCCGCTGATCTGTCATTGTTGAAGTGTAAACCAGTCTTTGGAAACAATAGAAACTCATCCAGGTGTTAAAGGACCCAAAATTCTTCCACAAAACACTTGACAGATGTTTCAGTGTATTTTTATCTGCTCTGAGTGGCTTGCCACTTGTCGCCACATTAGAGCATGGATGGTGAAGTTATTCTGAGAGAGCCCCAACAGTTTGAATCTGACGTTTTACCCCAAGTACAACTCTTCAAATATGGTGTAAAGTGATAGCTCTAGAAAGGGACTCTTTCTGCTGATGACATTGGTTAAACTTCTTTGAAACAAGCTCTCAGTTCCTTTAGTTCATGGCATCAACTTCCCTATCCTGTCTATACTGTCTCACCCAGTTCTTGCTATCCCTAATCAGGGTCTACATCCTTTGTCAACCACTTTGACTTCTTCACCAAGCTTCATAAAAATTGCTTTCCACTTTGAGGTTAGCCTAGCATGCTTAAACAAAATTGGTAAGGCTGAGAGCAAGAGTTGCACAACCCGCATACCATCGTTAAATGAACTCCACTTACTTAATCAAGATAAAAAGCATCCACCACAAATTTCCACATGAATCTGTTTTCATATTTGCCCCTCACAGATTCATGCCAACGATCCAGTGATGGAGAACTTTAATCCGTCAAACAAGCCCAACTGTTTGCATTATTCATTTATGTAGCTTCACAATGACGCTGGCAATACTCCCAACTCTCCAAACAACCATTTGTTACACTTCCGAGCCTCAGCACTGCATTGACCCTGATTCTCTTTTGCGTTATCATCACTGTAAAAGTCAAACAGCCATTTCCTCATTTTAATGGGCCTCATAATCAGCCCACTGTTGAAGGGCAGGATGTGAGTGCGGCTGCCAAATCTCAGTGCCAGAGAGCTTTCAAAAACAAAATGATAAAAAAGACAGACAGGACGGTCGCCAATGGGTTTACCTAGCAAACATTATGCAAGGAGGAAACTGCAGTGCAGCCGACTTTACATCAGAGGCTCGGGGGAGAGTCCCTGCTGCAGGTGTGGAGCCTGATGCGATAAAGGTGGGTGCAAGATGCTACGAAGGCAGAGCCATAAAGGTGCCCTTGTGCAAGGCCGGTAAACCTCAAAGGCTTGCTCAGAGCTGTTCGGGATTTATCGGTACAAGAGTCTGTCTGTGCAGAGACGCCCCTGACGAGCTGTCAATTTATGATGCACATGAAATAGAAAAGTCCAAAAACATCTCTCCTTCCAAAAGTTTAAGCAGTAAAATTCATTCATGTTTCACATAAAATAATGCCAAAGAAAGAATTCTGTCACAATTATTCTGCTGAAATCAATCAATCAAACAATAAGTGTTATCTCAAGGCACTTTACAACAGAGCAGGCTGAAGACAGACTCTTCACTTTATAGATACACATGTATGCATATATACAAATACAATAAATATATCTGTGTATACACAAACATATACCCAGAGATGTATCCATCCAGGCAGAGACAAAAAGACTAAAATTAAGAATTAATGATGGAGACAAACCCATGGACGCCCAGATCATAAATCTGTCTTCATCGCATTTGTATCTGTCGAATATAGACTCAATCAATCAATCTTTATCTGTATATCACCATATTTGTTGAATATAAATTTGCTAAAGGTGATGTGTGAGATGTGGCATCTCATTTTCAAGAGGGTCCTCATGTCTATATGGTTGTAAAGATACTTACTATGGATGTATAATCAACCATGGATAGAGAGATCAATCTAATATTAAAATTATTACCAATAATGAATATAATCTGGAGAGGAATGATGTTGATTAATGTAACAGCATCTAGCTGAACTGCCATTAAAATGGGTTTAACTGGTCTAAATCATGAATTTATGTTATCACTTTATTATTATGGTATCATAATAAGCTTTCCTGCTCTGAGACTGCCTGAATTAAATGGAGGAACTATACAGAATTCTGTGCATGAATGTGTGCCCCCTTTTCCAGCTGTTTCAATTATATCACAGGATGCCTCCTTCATCTCATATTTGTATTTCAAAACTACATCAGCTTTTGCAGAGATCCCTTTGAAAGTGACAGCCCTGTGACTCCTAATTGAAGATGAACGCACAAAAGCGCGTTCTGTCATCATCCCATTTGTCTTAATCGCAGCAATTTCCCTCTCTCTTTGTATATCTTCTCATTCTCCTTTCCTCTCATGCAGTTTGATCCCTCTCTGGCGGTGTGAAGGCTAAATCCTCCCCCGAGGGGATGTCAGAGTCTGAGGGGACGGTAGAAGGACACGCTGTGCGTGTGCGTGTCTGCATCTACAAATGGTTTTTCAGGATATTTTATTTCAGGTCCTGTTAGATTGGCAGCTCACTGGCAGGTGCTGATCAAACAAAACCTACAAAATATCCAAAAACATCCAGAACTCATGGACAGAGTGAAGAGTTCTGACTGTCATTAACATGTCAGTGGTTGCTGCACGAGCACTCAAACAATAAATTAAATTCCTGAAAACCAAACCACAAAAATACAGACAGTAGTACAATACAGGCAGCATCAGGTTAGCTAAAGCATGACCAAGGTCAGTCATCACAGCTCAACTGGTTCACTGATATTAACACACAGTGGCAGTGACTGCACCCTGTGGGATCACAGCTCTGCAGGACTGAGAGAGTTTAGGTACAGCAGAGCAAAACGCACACACACAGTACACAGTCAAACACGATGGAGGATGTACCAGATACTCACGGTTTCAAAGGCAAAATCACACACCTGTTCACACATGCTCACACAAGCACATGGCAGGAGGGAAGAATATCAGACAATCTTCTGTATAATTGGTGCATAAACACAGTTCAGATTTCTGCAACTACTCTCAATATATTTGCCTTGTTGAACCTCTAAGGCAGATGTCAGTCAGGAAGACTTTCCCCCTTCCTGACCAAAGATGGCAAACGCCCCATTATCTTCTGTTTTATAAAATTCTCCTATAAGATTGTCCTGTGGTCTGAGGTGTGTTAAGAGGGACTTTGTCCTGATAATCGGCTCTGAAACAGGTCGGGGCTGACAATCGTAAATATTAAACTTGTTCAATATTAACAACCAAAAATCTCCATGTGTGTGGGGAAAGCCGATGACTCCTGAGTCAAGACTCTGTGAATTGTGACATGAATGTAGCCAATCAAGAAGCGAGCTGACTGAGGAACAAGGACGCAGGAGTAAATAAAAACAAGCACGGCCGATCTGAAACATAAACATAAAGTTTGGTGGGCCTAAGAAACAGAGGACCAACTCATGTGTTCACGCTGTCTCCAGGATGTTTTGCACAGTCTTTTCTTCTTTTAGTTCAGGATTTTTCCATCAAAAATAGTCCCAAGACCATCATCATTTCCTCTTCTCGTATGTCCTCTCTCATGTTGTGTGTTGTGTTTTCCAGTTGTTGCTATGTTTCTTTCTCTTCAATTTTGTAAGATCATGCTTGATCACGCAAGATTTCTGGTTTGGAGGACTAGATTCTAGATCGGTGGTGGGACAGAATGGTTATGTGTGTGATGTGCCGTGCTGTGTTGAGATTATCAGAGCACACCACACACAGTACGATCAAAACTGTTCAATGATTTTTTTATCTTCATGTGTGGGATCTCTAACTGATAAAAAATCTCTTCAGATTTAGAAAATCCTTACATGTGTACCCCGCTTGAGTCAAAGGAACATGTTTAGGTATGTCAGTTCAACCACAGAAAACATTAGAGCACAGCAAAGTGAGACAAAATGATACCTCGGCAGTATGTAAGCTTGCAGGGGCAACCTGAGATAACGCCTGAGAAATGGCTGCCACATCCAAGGAAGGCAGCAGACAAGTAAATTGCCGAAAACGTTGGACAAATATATACTCTGACTCTTGAGTGAACCACCTAGATTTCCTTGGTACAAAGGTTAAGTCACCAAGACTGTAAATCCTCCCAAAAAACATGAACCTACACTACCCCAATGTGCCACCATGATAAGGCATACAACCATTTCATTAGATAAATTTATTTAGATACACAGTTTGAATTCAATCTAAACTTCTCTCAAGTTACAAACATTATTGGTGAAGTCTTCATTTTCTCACTCACGATATGACTGACATCAGCAGCAATTACACCAGTTAACATCAGTATTATCCCTAATCTTAACCTGCCAGCAGCGCCGTGAGTGATGTCTTTCTCGCTGACTCTCACTTTGTCTGTTTTTCCCACGCCACCTTTCATCCGCCTGACTTTGACTTACTGAGGTGACTGTAACTCAAAGACAGCGAGGAAGACAGGAAGAGAGAGAGGACGAAGGTGGGAAAGTGATGAAGAGAGAGAGATGGGAAAGTATTAATCAGAGGGGGGAAGCAATATCAGCACATTTGGACTTCAGGAGTTACTCTGTCCTCTAATTGATGTCCTACCAAAGACATATACCTGTCCAATGACGTCTTTGTCCAGAGTTTATGCATTATTGTCATTTTATTTTGGTGTTTTAAAGATATTTTCTTGGTCCTGAATGAGCAACAAAAAGGCAGTTGATTCAATGACCTCATTTATGAGCCTTCTGCATCTAAATTTATAGAGTTTGTGAGGAAAAGCATGTTAATGAAAAGCATTAATGCAAACAACATGCATTACAATTACTCAGAACGCTATCAGGACAGCTCCTCCACTTTTGGAGGTCATTTTGCTCACAATGTGATTGGACTGAAGCCAGTTTTTTAATACAATCTGCCCAGTGACTGTTATTTCAGGGAGAATATTGGCTCAATATGCTGCAAGATCACATAACTCTGCTCTTCCTGTTTTCTCAATTTGCATAACAAACAGCTACAGAGACAAGCGTTTCAAATCCTCACTGCGATACAGATTCTCTTGACCTTTTGGAGGGGCTATGTTTGTTGGGAAATTTTCCACCTCTTATTGTGTGAATTAAAGTCGCATTTTGGAGCTAATCCAGAGACAAGAATGCTCATTAATGCTGGGGGGAAATGCCTGTTTGTTAGTTGTCAAAATAAAGGTTAAAAAATTCAAAAACAAGGACTTTGGGTGAAAAATCTCTGAGGAGGGAAAAGTCTGAATTTATCAGAATTTATCAGGTCACTTCTTCATGTGTGGTACTGGCTAAACTCAGCTCAGAGGCACTGTCTCCCTCCCTTTTACTATTGTTACGATGAAACGTCCAAATCCTATTATTTTAACTTTCAGGATGTTTAATACATAAAACACACTGTTTATCATGCAAATGTGCTGTAAAGAAGAGGCATCAATCAGAGCGCATGCATTTCAGGACTTTCTCCTTATTAGTTTGTTCGGAAAAGCCTTCAGCCATGGACAATATATACAGTATGAGGTGACCATACAAAACATACCACCACATCACGACCTGCTTCAGTATGAAAGTCCACAAAGTATTTGCATTAGTCAAATTCTAAATGTGTTATTGTCTTCCTGTGTTTAAAGCTGGTCTATAAAATTATTTATGTTGAACTCTGCATGCTTTACAACCTCTGTCACTGCATATTTGACCATACCATACTTTAAAATCCATATCAATGAGGACAGATGTGCAGATGAATAAACAGGTGGACTGAGGGACAGATGGATAGTTGCATGAACAGATGGACAGACTGTAGGATGAACCAAAGGACAGATGGAAGGTTTGATGCATGGATGGATGAATGAATGGAACAAATAGATCAACGAATAGTTGAATGGATGGAAACATGGACGCACTAACTTACTGAATTGTGGAAGAACAGATGGACAAACAGATGGATAGGAGGGTGGCTGGTTGGACAGACGGATAGATGCATGGACAGATGGTAGGATGAACCAATGGGCAGATGGATTAATGGATGGATGAACAGATGGATAGATGGTTGGATAAATACGTGGATGGATAGCAGTATGAATTAAAGATCAATGGAAAATTGAGTAGATGAATAAATGGATGCAATAACTGACTGAATTGTGGACAAACAGATGGAGAGACGAACAGATGGTGGGACAGACAGATGGACAGACAATAAGATGGACTAATGGGCAAATGGACTGATGGACAGATGAATAAATGGAAAGATGGTTGGACAATGAATGAATAGATAGATGGATTAACAGCAGAACAAATAAATAGATGAATGGCCGGACTTACAAGTCTATCCACAGATGAACAGATGGACAGACAAATGGACAGATCAATGGACAGATTGCTGGAGGGATGGACAGATGGTGAAGGCAATGAGAAGAGAGCCCATAAAATGCACAAAAACTCCAGAATCACTAAGTCGAACCCATGAAATCACTCAAGTTCACGCCTCAGAACAGCATAATGTCCTTTAGAACTGAAGGCATGTTCTGATCAATAACTCATTTAAGCGCCAAATGATGTGTGGTCATAGCTCGAGGGCCGTTAGGTAAGACGGAGAGGTGGGTTTGCATGCTTGTCCTGAAGGTCTGTATCGCTTATATTCCTGCACACGTGTGGTCACATGACCTCTTTCACTTGTCTGCCAGTTCAATGTTAATTATGACACAGCAAGAGAAAATGATGATGAAACAGGATGAAGAGCGAGCGTGGAGATAGTGTGCAAGTAAAACAGATGGAGTGGAATCCGATGCATTGTGATAACATCATTTAAACAGCGGCCGGCTCTCTGAGGGCCCTGGCTCCCACTGAACTCCTCTCACACTCGTTTGACTGGGAAAACGGCCAAAAGGATGGGCCAAGAGGACACACTCTCGCCCTGTCTTTCACCCTCTCTCTCCCTTACTCCCCCTCTCTCTCCCTCTACTGCCAAGAGACTAAATTGTACAGAATTGTGCTGTCAAGTCTCATTTGTGGGAGAAATCACACAGCGGTTATTACTCGAAGACAGCGGGATGTTTGGTGAGTTCTGATAAATTGTTGGATTTCTGCGGTTGAGGCTTTGGATCATTATACATGTGGTCTGAGTTGAAGGACAAAGAAAGTGTGTGAGAGTTTGCCAAAGATCTAATCCAGGAGTGATGTAAGAGCTGGCATGTGGAGAACAAATTAACACTCTCTTAACAGCACACAATTCACCCTAATAGCAGCTGTAATTGAGGTTATCAGTGGTCTTTAGTACAGTCGTCGGCAATAACAAGAGGTAACGTGTCAGCCACTTTGTCCAGGAAGTGTCGGGGCAGGGGTCGGCTACTGAACCAAACTATGAGTTATTGTAGACAAAATAAAGGGTCAGATCAGAGGTCATGTTTCATTGACAGGCTGCTCCCATATGGCTGATATAGTGAGAATAAAAGGTGCTGAGTGGCAGCATTCATTATGTTGTCATGCTTCAGTGCATTCTGTCAGTCAACAAAACCGTCATATTTCAAAAACTAGATTAGCTGTTAACTTTGCTGTCTCGAAACATAAGCTTGAAGCTACTTATCTTCTATATCAAGACCCTTTTACATTCTGAGTTAAAGTTAGGACCGAACACCTTAATGCAGAGCTTTAGGGTGCTTTCACACCTAACATATGTGGTCAGGACAAAATCAAATCTGGTTTGCTGTTTTGGAAAGTTCGTCTGATTTGGAGTGGTGTGAATGCTCACACAAACCAAAGAACTCAATTCTGGTCTGCCTGAAAAGAGGGGGTCTCAGTTGTCTCTAAGCAGACCGGCATTCTGATCATGGTGGATGTGAAAGCCATCCAACCCAATTAGAACCAAACAAGGCAAGCGAATCAAAAGCAGTGAGGGGTTGCAGTAGAGTGTGATTAACATTAGCATTGCTAGCACGGCCAGACTCTGGTCCTCTTTACAGGTTAACGTCTACAAGTCTGTGCAGAATATGGCTACCAAAAGCTCCAGTCAATATGCCAGTGCCCCCCTAAAGCAGCTTCATCTATATTTCACGGCAAAGAATACTTCCAAGCTGCTTCAGTCAACGTGCAACAGTGTACCAGATGGCAGTAACGAAGAATGAAGCTCCAACAAGAGTACAGTAGCTATATCACACGGTATTTGTCAAGCTATTGTCTTCTTGACGAAGTAAAACGTGAAAGAAAAAACAAACCAAGTGAAGAATTAAGCAATGAATCAACCTTTACTTCCGAACCAGACTGAACAACCCAAATCAATGTAAAAACCCAAAGCAGTCAGACTTGTGCTCGTGTCTTTGTTCGTGTAGTGGCTCTTGCGTTTCTAATACTAGTCCATCCATCCATTTTCTTCAACCTGGGAGTCAGCAGGCTTAGCAGGTCAACTCAAACTTTCTTCCCAAATCATATCCTCCACATGCTTTAGTTAGACTCCTATGCATTTCCACGTCAGAACAGATACAGAGTCCTCTCAGTGAGCTCTGGTTCTGCCCTCAAGTCTTATCTGAAAAAACGTGCCTGCAAAACCACCAAAAAGACCTGACCAGGAGATATCTTTATTAGATGCCTGAACAAACTAAACCGGCTCCTGATGATGCAAAAGAGCAGTAGCTCAATTTTGAGCTCCCTCCAGATGGTGTTCTGACTCCCTCCCTCATCTCAAAGGATGGGTCTCCCTCTTAGGGAATCTAATTTTGACTAATTGCATCTTCCTTTTGGAGAAAATTAAAGCACAGTGACAAAAACGCTTCCACTGAGAACATTTTAGCAGTCAGGACACAGGGATATACTCACTGAACTTCCTTCATTTTAAATTGAGTATAAGCCCTGCAGCTCAAAAAATGTAATCAATAGACACAAGTCCTGATTGTCGAGTCCATATGTTGACATATTACTAGAATCAAACTCATGAAACTGCTGATTTAATCTAAGAGTGCAAAGGTGTTGTTTTGGTGCTCAGAAAGCAACACTCTAAAGCTGCATTTGGTTCAGTGTAGTTTGGTATGATTTGAAGCAGTAGACCCTGATCTGGCTTTCATTTCCACAGCCAGCTCTACTCTCACCTGCGGCCGGGGGCATAAGCTGGAAGATGAGGGTCACTCGAGCTGTCCAACTCTCTCTGCACTGTCGCTCAGTCATACCCATGGTAGGGCTGAGTATTTCCAGTAACCTCACGATACGATTCGTATCCCGACACTGAGGCCATGATACGATGTATCCTGATACACGTAAATTGTGAACATTGACTATGCTAACAGAATTCCTGACTAATTTTGTTTTTTATTACAAGAAGAAAAAGAACAAGGATGAGTTTTAAATGATACAACAACTTAAGAAACTTAAATTCAGGTCCTCAAAGATGGTAGATTTAAGTTCAAATTTGAATAATGTGCTTCATCATGTAGCTTGAACTGTGCCATCGTTAACATTAGCCAAAGTGTACTGACAACAACTGTCAAAACATTGAGGCCGTATCGATTCTGTAGAATCTGTATCGATACACATATCCCCACGGAGTGCATGGCGATATTTTGCCATATCGATATTTTGAGGACAGGTCTAATCCACGGGTGATTTAAACATGGCGAGGTGTGTTGATTTTTGATGAAGCTGCTTTTGCATGGGAAGTGAGGAGTCTTGCAACCAAGCAACACATTGTTGGATCTGTAGCTCCACCCTGTGGGGTCGACTCAGTACCTCCTCAGAATGTTGCCAAAAAAGTTAGATGGCACAGATCACTTATTTGGGTACCTTTCCCTTTAACTGACAGCATAAACAGCTGTAATTGCTGACTAAACCCAGCCAAGCTGAAATGGACTGTTTGATGGAAAAACAGCTTAAGTCTTGCCGTCCTTTTATTTCTAACCCCCTTGACATCTTGGGTGCCTGCTCCCACACACACAGAGTCACGGGATGAGGAGAATTTCCTTCAACCAAGAGAATAAAACATGTGTTGGGATTTACCAAATCTCCAGCAGGGTCCCTAAAGATTTGCCCTCACAGAGGAAGTCTCTGAAATAAAGACAGGAACACAATCCCCAGCTGGTTAACCACACGAACTCCACTTGACAAGCTTTGTCTCATCCAACAACTGCTTCACATGACAGTTTTTGCTCCTTGAGGCACCATTTACCTCCAACATCCCTCCTTTATACTGCATTTCACTCCCTCTGTCTCACCAATACCCTTCATCCCTCCTTCCCATCAAACAGGGCGTCCTCTCTGAGCTGACATTAGCTTGTTGCGTTATGTCAGCGACTCGGCGGGGATTCAAAGACATGGCAGAGTTTTTAAAGAAACCTACAAACTCAGCTACTTCCAGAGAGTCTGTGTGCTGGTGAGTTTAAAGCTGCTTTAATGACCTAAGCCTCGGGGCTCATTTGAGCTGAAGATAGCAGCAGTCAACTAATGTCCAAACATCTGGGTGGTCTCTCTCACACACACACAGGAGGGCTGAGCTTTTATCATTGGCCAGAGGAAGGGTTTTAGCATCCTCTTTGACAGCTGCCGCCCACACACTCGGAGAACATCAGTGGAAAAACACCAGCCAAGGATTTAGTCTGAGTGTGATCCATATACGTGTAACATATATCTGACAGCTGGGATTATGTGTATATATGAGAGTGTATTTGTGTGTTTGTGTGTGTTTGGAAAGACAGTGACAAAGCGGGGCCACTGCAGCAGGTCCCTGGTGGCCCCTTGTCTCTCTTTCCACCTCTCTCTCTCCTTCCTCGTGCCTTTTTCTTGTTGATACTCCCACAGTATAAACCTCCGCTCTCCTTGTTGGCTCTCCTTCCCCTCGTCTCACCCTCGATCCAGAGCTGACAGAGCAATACGAGAATCCGCCCGCGAGGGAGTAAGGGTCAGTGGACAGGAGTCAGAGGATGGCGGGGGTCAATGTTGAAGGTGTACATTATGGATATATCCTCGTTCCTCCAGGTCAAGGTGTGCAGATAAATCACTGAATCAGCTGAGCGTGAAGCAGGATTTCCCCTGTGATCGAAATTCACTTAAAAAAGAAACCCATCCACCTGAGAAACTATGATACATGCATCTCCTTCACTTCAATGCAGAGGATCAGCTGCATATAAAGCTTCAGAGATTTTAAACACAATTAATTGTTGGCTTAGTCCCTTATTTTTCTTATTTGTAAGTGACAAACAGTCCGACATGAATTTAAGAGTGTGAAGCATTTTATTTTTTAAAAAACAGTTTGCAGGATGAATTTCTTTTCACAATACAAATCCTGGTCTTTTAATATCTGTTCAACTAGTTAGTTCTTCATTTGCAATGTTTTTTTAAAAGAAAAAGGCAAAAATTTGATGAAAAAGTGCCTTTTTTCAATGAGGGTTCCCAAAACGCTCTTTATTTCTCATCAGTTTACGTCACTTAATAGGTTTAAATCAATGTACAGTTGTAGTTTTTTAAGAATTTGAATATGTGTTTTAATTGTTTCCATATTATTTTAATATTCTTACAATCTGTCTTACCTAATGTTACAATGGGACAATATTCTGTGTTTCTTTTGCATGAACTCTAAACTGAAGGAGACTGTATCTCCTTGCCATGTTAATGCTGTCTATTTATGTACACCTTTGATTCATGGGCCTGGAGTCACTGGATGGTGCATCATTACTCCTTCTTGGTGTGTTGCTGTATCCTGGGGGGAAGTTGGACGATGGGTGTTGGTGTTTGGGTTGGGGGCCTCCTGTGCGTTTCATGTTGGGTGACTGGGGCTGGATTGTTGTGCCCTCTTTTGGGTAATTAGGTTTTTCTAACCTCGCGCAGGAGCTGGACCTGTCTGATTCAATGACTGTTAACAGGCAGATTGATCTTGCCAAGCTCCAATCTACAATGAATGGGTGTTATTCCATGTTACTCAGGCGAAAGTAAACACCACACCGGATGGCGGATCATGTCGCCAAAAGTGTTTGTTGCTTTACTTAAGGTTTTTGTTTTCATCCAGCAATGAAGCACGCAATGACTGTTCATGATGCGAAGACATAGAAGAAGAAATTGCCATCAAATGTTTTGACTCCCCCACTTGACCACTGCATGCTCTTGTTCTCCATTTTCCTCGACTTCCTGCTTGTTTTATCAACAGAATACAACACGCCAACAGATGATGTCACGGTTCCAAGCTGGAACCAACTTTTCAGGTTCTGAAACCAATATTTTTCTGGTCAGAACATGCCAGCCCGTTGAAAATTAGATTCGCACGGATATTAGTGTAGATGCTAACAGCTTAAGTAGCAGTTTTGTCAGATCCGGACTGTATTTCTTGAATGAAAACAAACAACAATAAAAGCACTTCTTGGTGGGATGGATGCTTTTGCTTCATTTCTGACATGTTTTAGTGAGTGTTTGTCCTACAAAGTGGCTTGCATTTCCTATTTAGCACCCAAGCGGGGGCCCCCACCTACTTCATTATCTGATTGACCCTTAATGAAGGTTATTGATCATCCAATCACTTTCTGGATATGCTTTTAAAGGTTATGCTCATTCCCAAACACTGTCTATGGTCTGTTTCCCAGATGGACTGGGGAAATGTACTGAACAGTCCACCTGGTGTCTGGTCAGAAGTTTTCCTTTACGCCATAGTATGTGCTCTTTGACACATGGATCCTCCCTTCATCTAAGACGCAATCATTTACCATGACATCCTTTTGAAACAAGATCCTTCACATTGTTATTCAACATTTCAGCTGCGTAATAAATCAGCTGGAGCAATACGTTAAAAAAGTGTCTCCATCCAAATTCAAAGCAGTTCTTGAGTTCTTGTAGGTATCGCACTGACACGTAGGATCTAAGTGTAGATATTTTCTCCCTCTCACCCTTTACTGAAGTGTTGTTCGTGCCAGCAGCTCTTTGTATAACTTCATTTAGCTGCTCTCCTCTGTTTCCCAGACCTTTAGTCTTTTTTCGTCCTGACGGCTGTGTTCCTCTGCCCTCCCTCCCACTCTCTGTCGCTCTCCCGCTCACACTGGAAGAGGTCTGAAGTTGCAGTCACCGGAGCAATTAGAGACTTCATGTTCCTCCTCACTGTCAAGAGAAGGCACACATGACCACACACACAAACACGAGCACACACTCCTGTCCTCCTCAATGACAGGCACTGGGCAAAAGTTCACTCTGCTACTGTGCTAACTATCTCCACTACTCTCTCCCTCCTGCATACGTCTCCATCTGCCTTTTCACAAAAGTGCTAACTAGCAATCTCTCACTTCTACTCCCTCCTTCTCTCTCTAAGGTCTATCATCCGTCTCCGTCTTCCTTCCGTCCCTTTTATCCGTCTTTCAGAGAGAAGTTTCGAGCTTGTCCTTCACTCTTGCTTTTGTGCCTCTCAGTAACTCTGCGCCCCTCCCCGTGTATCCGTGCAATAATTACTCCGTCTCATCCACCGGCTCCATCTTCCCCGCCCCGTCCTTTTTCCACTTTCTTTTATCTTTCCCAGCTCATCTCGTACTCATTTCCTTCGCCCCGGTGTCACGTGTGTTTGCAGTTAATTTGTCCACATTTGCATCATGCGGCTCCACTCTGATATCCTCTTATTTTGAGTCGAGTCAGCGAACATATGAAGTGGTGGAAATACACAGAAGGCATCAACAAAATGAATATCGCAGAGTCTCTGATCAAATATGAAATCTGTTGATCAGTGTTTACATGGACTATAGTATCCTGGTTATGGGCCTTATCCTGTTTTTACACTTTTGGGGTATGTCTTAAATGCACGCTCATAAACTTGGTTATTTCAATCCCATATCAATAATAATAAAATAGTTTAGTAGTTTCGGTTCACGCTAGCGGGTGCTTGTGTTATTTGTTAATACACAGTAAATTTCATGAGGTCATATTTGAACACTTTTATTCTAAGGTTTTCAACTGATTGACTTCAACTTTGGTGAATGTAAGAAGAGACTGTCTTTGTAAAAGTTTGCAAAAGGTTCGTACCAATCATCAAGTGATGGGCTAAGGTGGCTGCATAAATCTGGGATCCCAAATAAAGTCAAATTTTTACAGTTCCAGGCCTCCGATGGATGAATATCGGATCGACTAACTTTGGTGTACAGGTGCTTTACACCTACATCGTTTGTCTGGACTTTCTGACTGTTCAGTTTGATCCAGACCAAAACAGCTGATGTGAAACCTCTCCCGAACCAAACAGCCAAACTTTGGGCAGACCTTGAGAGATGGTCTTGGTCCAGACTCAACTGTACAATGGTTCAATTTAAACCTAGTATGAAAACAATATTTTGTAAGGTCCAGACCTTTGTACCAATGACAGGATGCTACCACATGCTATTTTTTTCCAAAACAAAATGAGTCACAGAAGAATGTGGGGAGAAGAGGAGACCAAACGTTTGACTGAAATTTGATCTGATGACTCTATAAAAGGCCAACTCCAAAAGACTCATAGGAATGCTGAGACTTTACGGTTGTTTTCAGAGAGGATGACAGAGAGGGGATATGCTCTTTTGCAATTTCTTTTCTCCCGAAACAGTGTCGTCATGGGTGTAGGACTGCATGCAGCTTTCTCCTCCTTTCCTATCGATGATGATAAAGTTTCCACATGATAAGAAAGCTCAAACTGCAGAACCAGATTACTCTGTTGTATTGCTGCTGTAGCTGGTAGTTTCAACAAAGCACCTGTGGTATTATTACAGTGGCAGCAGGATGAATCCCTGCATTTATCCCGTATGTAAAAATAGACAAACCTACACGCTTATTACCAACATGCTGACGTCAGACGTCCACCTGCTGACACACCAATCAATGCCAAGCATCGAGACATGTGACCTATGAAGCTGATGACATATTACATAGGTTTGTCATGAAAGAAACTGTTGGTCAGCTTGAAAAATTGCAGTGTGAAACCAAAACCAACGGGACCAAATGGGTACAAAGTAACAAACATGCAAACCATGGTCTGGATTATTAAAGATATCAGCGGTTTGTTCAAATGCTGAACGGTGTGTCTACAGAGAGTCCTACAATTTTGACGTCTTGTCAAAACTCTTGATGTGGTCTGTGCCACATGCTTGACGTGCACCACATTTGACGGCACCTGCATCCCCGGACCACTTGAGTTAGAGGGCCTTCTTAGCGCTGCTAGCAGCTCCAGTTGACAGATGTTTTTACAAAACGAGCTGCAGCACTTTAGCAGCTGCATTGGACCTGTGGCAGGGGGGTGTCCATTTACTGTACCTGGACTAACGTGTGGATTTGTCACTGGGCAAGACACCGAACAGCTCGGCCTGCTGTGTCAGTGGTTTGAAATTGTCTATAAAAGCCTAAGGGCCGTTTCACACAAGATGCATTTTACTTGCATGACAACAGTGGTGCATGTGTGCTATCATTTCTGCGATCATGTTATCATGTCAGAGCTTTCAGACGACTGGCGTGAGCCGCACATCTCTCACACCTAAAAATCTTAAGAATGGGAAGTTTGTCTATGTTTTCTGTGAGTCGCATGTACGGGAAAATGAAAAATAGAGCGCCATATTCACCTTAAACCAACTAGTATGTATGTCCACAGTGAAAGAATATGTCATAGAAAAGACAAAAACTGTGCAATTACTCTCCCTGTCTGTGCCTTTCAGAGCTAAAGTTCAGCTTCCCACCTTAGAAACTCCCCTTGTTCCTGCAAAATGCTCCTTCATTCTGCAGGTTTCCAGGTCAGTGAACCAGTGGATCACTTCACTGTGGTCCTTTTGCTAAACTTTCTGTAGAAGGTCATTATTGGGCTGTAAATAATGGAGAAATAAAGCTGTGACTGGATTCAAAGCCACGGTGTCTCCAGCTGGAGCTGGCACACATGTCAGACATGTGATTAGTGAATTCTGATTGTCACACTCTAAATCAGCCTCAATCATCAGAGTGACAAATGGTGTGAAAGGGCGGGTGTGACAGTGTGATGACTAGAAAAGCGCTCTTCAAGCTTGAGTCCATTTGCCTTTTAAAACACCCAATCAAACCTGAGATATTTAAGTCTGTGTAAAGCACTCAATGACGGATCAAATAAACCAAAAAGACCAACTTGAAAGCAGACATTAAAAAGCCAGAAGAATCCCAAATGAGCTCCTTTATCATGTCATATTAGAGTGACACTGCAGCTCTAAGAAAGTAAAACCCTCCTCTACTCTCAAACTCATCTGAGGCCTTTCTCTGAGTATTACGCAGCCTTCAAATTATTCCTCATTCAAATATTAGAGCGCCTTGAAGAAATGAAATTCCTCCATCTGTCGGCCCCTTGAACCTCACTTTGATCTCCTGCAGGTGAGCCTGAGCTCCACCATCGGCCCCTCTCTCTCTCCTTCAGAGGAAATAAGAACCCTCCACAGGCTGTCTTACATCAGGATCATTGTGGTCTCCGTTGTATGTCATTCATCCCCCGTGGATCAGGCTCTACTTTATGCAAAATGCATGCCGGGTTTTTGTGCACTGATGCGGTGGATGTCCATCACAGGCTGGAGCTCGGAGAGAAAGTGACCCAATGTTTTCAGAGCAGAAGAGCAATACCAAAGACATATCATGAAATACGTTTCTATGATTCTCACAATACAAGAATTATAAGCTTTAAAACTACTTAAAAACATATGCTTAGTACCACATAAACAAAAATGGGAGTTCTTAAACCTGTGTGTTGTTTTTTAATATTTAATCAGCATCATTCCTCTTCAGATTGTATTCATTATAGGTATTAATGTTCATATTTGATTGATCTCTCTAACCATGGTTGTTATTTTATAATGTTTTCTAGGTCTGCTCCCATCCTGTCTTCTGACATACATCAGTCATGAGAGCACAGGATCTTATAATCTTCAGTCCAAGGATCTTTTCTTATTGTCTGTTCAAAAATTAAGAAGTGAACTGGGAAAAAAGGCGTTCAGGTTTGTGGCTCCACTTGGAATGAACCACATTAAGACCTGAAACTTAAAGGTCTGGTTTCACTGGACACTTTTAGGACGATATTGAGCGACTTGGAGGCGGACACATCTGGCTGCAGATGTTTTGACTGATGCACTTTATCTTTCTCACATGAGCAAGTTTAGCAAAATTAGCTATCTGAAATTCTGACTTTTCTTTCGTTATGTATTGAAGTCTTGTTTTATGTGTTTGATGATTGGTGTGTTTGTCTAAAACTGTTGAATGTGCTGTCTTGGCCAGGACACTCTTGAAAAGGAGATTTTTAATCTCAGTGAGTTTTTTTTCCTGGTTAAATAAATGTCAATAATAATAATAAAATAATTATTGATTATACATCCATACATACATAGTAACTATCTTTACAACCATATAGACATGAGGTCCCACTTGAAAATTAGATAACACATCTCAGGGGCTTTCCTTTCATAAATTTATATTCATCACATATGGTGCTATGCAAATAAAGATTGATTTATTGAGTCTATATTCAGCAGAGACAAATGTTATGAGGACAGAATCATGATCTGGGCATCCATGGGTTTGTCTCCATCATAACTTCTTATTTTTAGTCTCTTTGTCTCTGCCTGGATGGATACATCTCTGGATCTATGTATGTGTAAATACAAATATATTTTATGTACTTGTATATTTGCATATATGTGTATCTATAAAATGAAGAGTACAGCTTCAGCCTGCTCTGTTGTAAAGTGCCTTGAGATAACACTTGTTATAAAATGGTGCTATACAAATAAAGATTGATTAATTGATTGATTGATAATGTCTAAATGTTTGAGACAAAGACAGACACACTGTCTTAAAGCAGCACTGCAGATCTTTTGAGCCTTCAAATATTCTCTCCAAAGTCTGTTCAGTGGAGCTCGGCGCTGTAACAGAGAGAATGGCCCCGCCCCCTTCCCCCCACAGCGCTTCCCTGCTCTGTTTAGGGGCTATGTAACTGTTGCTCCCGTGACAGGGACACATATCGCGAGCGGCTGGGAGTAGTGCAAACTGCTTTACGGCATTACGCAAGATTTGGCTTCCAGCTAAAGAAGCCGGTGTTTTGCATGTAGTAGTAGCAGCCATGGCATCCGCAAAGCGTGTGAGGAGGACTCTTTCTCCAGATTCAAGGGCCAAAAAGAGACTATTGGACAGCGCAAGGAACAAAACTAGAATTAACATTGGAGCCCACTTTGCTCAGTGGCAAGAGCGTCAGGAGATGGAAAATTGCAAGACGAACACCGAGCTTGCAAAGTTACTGCTGGAGGCCCCCCCCCCCCCCAAACACTTGGTTTCAGTCGGTGGTTGCTCCGTAGCATTGCCTGCTTTGTGTAACTTGGCAGACGTTGTTTTGTCACTAAATGCTACCAGCGGTTATTTGCTGGCGAGTTTCTCAAATTGCTGAAGATATTCATGGCGCCGTGACGCTCGGTCATTCACCATTTCACTATTTCTTCTATGTCTTCGGACGTGCTGTCGACTCACTTCTCCCGGCTCTGTATGTCAACAAATGCACGTTGCTGTGAGGCGCTGTGTTACAACAATGCAATTACACCCAACGACCAGAGCAGCCCCCAAGAGCAGAAAAACCTGAATCTTACATAGTGGGGCTTTAAGTTCTGATTACATGATTACTGACATTTAAGATTAGCTTATTTTGTGGTAAATAAATGCATCAGTATTAGTTTTTTCCACTTGAAACAAAGAATTTAATGGTCAGCTGATGTTAAAGGAAACATGTTATTTAACAGAATAAAGCATTTTGATCCTCGCAGCACTGTTTTATCCTTTACCTCAAATGGAAATCTAACTCTATATCTTAAAAACTCATTATAACTCCAAACCCTTTACATCCACATTCACAGATAGCTCTGTAAATTGACCCATTTGAGTGTTTCTCATCTGCACTCGGTATAATTGTGACCTATGAATTGGTAACATGACGCTCGAGCTGCATATAGGAGCGGCACAAAGACGGATCCCGGCTCAAAGGCTCCAAAAGGGCATGTGATCCGCTGCTGTCCTTGATATTCTAATGAGTCCTCTTGGTCTGCTAATGTGCTCATAAGTAATCATTACAGAAGGGGAGACCTCAAAGACGGCTCGGCCAGTGGGCAAACGGTTCCCGCTCAAACATACTGATGATCAATGGAAATGTAGAATATTCATCAAGATCCCCTCGTGAGTCATGCTAGCCTCACGCTTCCTGTGAAACCTGGAGGCTCTGCACGATGCATAAAAAAGTGTTCTGCTGATTATTCTGGAGTTATGCTGCAGCTGCCGGTGCACTTTCAGGAGGAACATCACCTGCTCGGATGTTGGGATTCATGAAATGTGAATATCATTTCTTGGGATAACTCATCCCTGTTTTTTTCTCAGGCTGATCCTTCCCTATAAGCAGGATAATTAAATAAATAATGATCACCCAGAGTTTCTAACACAAAGATCTCACCTTTGTGTTGCTAAAAGTTAGATTAATAGCCAATATGCTGGGATGTGTTTACTCCAGGCTCCCTCCTGATCCTTGAAAGTCCTAAAAGCATATGGATTCAGCTTTTGATATTCAGGGCCTTATAAAACCTAAAAAAGTGGAGGAAGGTATTTTTTATCCTTCAGTGATAATTCCAGCAAGTCTAACATCTGCATCAAGGGTAGCAGTCCACCTTGTGTGGCTGTGATCCGCATTTTAATGTAGCAGAAGAAGAATACGTTATTGAAGATTTTAAATTGAACTCTGCGATGGAGGAAAAGGGAGAAAAAAGAGTGAGAGCTCAATGAGGGACAGCGAAACTGTGTCCTCGCCTTTAACTGGTGACAGAATTGGATGAAACCATGTGATGTCTGCCATTTGATTATTAAAGGGGGCTGGAGAAGGTTTCTGAAGCCAATCTGTGGATGGAGCCATACTGTAAATGCAGTCTCGATTGAACTTCAGATCAATCTACTGACAGACAGAGAGGCCAAGTGGAGGCAGGAGTTGAAGGCCATCTGACCAAAAGCAGCATGTGGACTTGTAGCCATGTCAGTAACAAACCAGAAATCCTTACAAGGAGAAAAAAGGCATGACATTACATAGAAAAAATCACCCACTGTTGAGTAAGAGCCTTTAGATACATTAAATATTCGGACTGATGCCATTTTTCGGACCAGGCAGTGAAGATGCAGACCCCGCACACAATCATACAAAATTCCAGGTTCTTGCAGCCAGCCTCAAGTGGTCACTCGAGGAACTGCAGTTTTTGGCGCCTCAATTTTTTCCACTTGCTACAGACAAGGATGGGAATCAAAAAACAATCAATCTGAAAACTGATAACAACTCCTTCAAGGAATCTCTATCAGCTATTAGCCATTTCGCTAAATTATTCCCTCATCAGATCCTTCCACTTCGTTCTGCATGCCTTATAAACCAAGACCATCAGGTTGTCATTGGAGGCAGTCAGCAGAAATGACAACAAGGAAGTCAAATATGTGATCATGGCAGACAGGACACAGAAGTGGTTCAAAACTGCTGCTTAATTTTCAGCAAAAAGATGCTGATTGCACAATGTTTAGTGGGAAGAAACACCACCAACTTGCAGAGGCATTTATCTACGCAGCATGGCACTGAAATTCGAGAGTGACGTGTTTGACGTTGTTGCCACTGAAAGCCTGTTTAGGACAACTTTTGCCAGCACAGATAATCCACAGGGGTTAAAAAGGAAATCATTAAAGAACTGCTTGAAATGCAGAAACAGTAATGGCACTGATGTCAATAAAATCTTAGCGATTCCCCTCTCGAGCTGTGAACACATTTTACAGGCATTGGTCCACTTGTCAAAGTGCAATATCATAAAAGGGTAGGAACGAATAATACGTTTATACTTCTTCTTACTCCCTTTTGAGCAATTTAACGTGCTGCACAAGCAAGACATTGTCAACAGTTTAGCTTCTTTGTTTTTTTGTTTGTTTTTGTTTTGATATATGCATGTATTTTTTTTAACCACACAAAATGACCAATGTTGTAACTTTACTTCTTGATCAAACAAAATCCACTGAAGTGTTTGTGTGAAAGCAACCTTGGTGACTCAAAAAAAAACAATGCAGATGTTGGTTAATACCATTAAAAGGAACTGCGCTAAATGTAATGTTACACAGTCTTGTTAATGTGTTTTGGACAATCCAGATTAAACATGGAAAATAACATTTATAGTGACAATTAAAATGTATTTATTTATAAATAAATACACTTACTGTAACTGTAAACTCTCCTTAATAATTCCACTTAAAACCATTTCAGCCGGGCGTAACCCTCTTGTCATTTAAATCAATGTATAAATGTAGTTTGCCCTCTTTGGGCAGCTGTTTAAGCATGTAACTGCAGTCTGAATTTCATTATTGTCACAGCATTGGCTGCAGGCACACAGACTGCAGCAGACTGTCTTCCGTAAAGAGAAAATATATTCTACAAAGTGAGGACAGACTGTTCACTGTCACTTTTGATTTATTAGATATTCTATCTGCTGGCTTTTCAGCTTCCTGGAGTAAGAGGACATGAATATCTGGAGTAGAATAATTATTGCTTTGCTTATCTGTCTCTGTCATTAAAGCAGCCTCTGGTTAAAACCAAAGAACTCATATTCACACTTAAATCATGTTAGCTTTGTAGCTTTTGTTCGGGAGCTTCTGATCCAAGGACATTTTGTTCTGAATGAGTGGAGAATAAAAAAAGTCAAAGTGCTTCTTAGATATTTTATAGCCAGAGTTTAACTATGATTCAGGCCGGGCTACGCACCGACCTGTCACTAATTTATATACTGCAATCATTGGACCCATTTACCTAAAAATGTGCTGATTTACTAAACAGAGGGTTCAGGTTGTTACTGTGATTTAAAGTTTTTGTTCAGCACAGTTTGCTCCTACAGTCTTCAATCTCAATACTCAGTTTTCTTATAGAAGAAGAGGTCCTGTTTGAGGTGGAGGATCACAGAGACCTCCTCTGAAGTATCAACCAAATTTTGAGTGTTCTGTGAATTAAACTTCTGACTACGGAGAATAAACGCTCACATCGAGCGATCTTCTCTTATTGTTATTCATTATTCATGTAGGTCAAGTAACCCAGAATCAACTGCTGTGAGCTTGGTATGGTTGGATATGGACAGTGAGCATCATGGTGTGCTGAAGACTTAAAGGGAAACGTGGAATCACTGCATGGGGTCTGAACATCTGGATATGGAGTGATCTGGTTTCTGTTGTAGTCTGAGCTGTTTTGACTGATCTCATGTTAGCAGGATGTGATGTGCGCAGGAGAAACAGTTTGTGTGGACTGCAACAAAAGGAACAAAAAATTATTTGTGATGTTAATTTTGCTGGATGACTTTGGGAAAAAAAACAAGTTCACAAGACTTTAGTGGTTGTTTCTCAATTTAACACTGCAGCTTGCTAAAGTTATGATGGCCAGCAAAGACAACAAAGTGGCCGATGATTCTTCTTATTAATCTATGCACAAGCAAAATGAACAATTAATAATAGATCAAACATGCAAACTTTAGCTACAAATTGGATCTCTAGTCACTATATACTTTCTGAAATTCATTCATCAGCTATAAAAGAACCTTCAGTCATCAGACATTAAAAAAGTTGCTTCTTCTTCTTTTAAAAAGAGCTGATGAAGCTCAACCTATTTTTTATAACTCTGCATCAGTATGTAATAATTTTGGCAAACCTCTACCTGCAAGTAAGTAATGTGGTTCAATTTAAACCAGTCAGGGTGTTTCAGCTCTCAGCATGGTCCACTTCAGGGTTTGCGTCTGACACAAAAAGATATGATGTTAGTCATTATCACCTCCCTGCCTTATTGCTTTTTTAACCAGTTTCCATGAATCGTTTAGGTCTGCTCTTTCTCCAAAGAGAGCGGAGAATTTTAAAGTTTCAGACGTGCTCAGCAGAGTTTATTTGAAGGTTGGAAGCGGAGAACAGAGCGGCTGCAGCACCGAGTGACTCATACAATTTATATAGCTCTTTGTGGATAATAGATGAGAAAAAGCAAACTACAAAGCACTCACTTGGATAAAATGTACCCTGCAGTTAGTGGTGATGGAGCCATTAAATGACTTATTAAATTCTCTCCAGAGTCCCAGTTTGTGGAGGCAATACATGAAAATTGACCTGACATAAGGAGGAAGACATGATTCTTTTATAAGTTCAAAAATAAAGCTCAAAGAAAGGGATGATGGGAGGAAAACAGGCAGAGAGAACAAAAACATGTTTATATATCCACACAAGCGTATATCAGTGTGTGTGTTTCTGTTTGAGCACCTCTGACATTTATCTGTGTTTCCTCCAAAATCAATCTGCCCCGCTGTGACTGAGCTCAGCCAAATATGCACTGCTGTATTCTGTGCTGCAGTATAGAGAGCTGTGCTGATGGTGTAGGTGGATAATGTCAGCCAGACTTCTCAATATGACATTGAACTAACCCATAACCCAATTACGGCTGCAACACTACAACAGCGTCGGCATAATCCACGATCCAAAAGCAGCCGCACAAACTCACATTAAAGCATGTTTGTATGCATGAACTGACGCACAAGGATAAACAGAGGATGTAAACTCAAACACAAGTGATAAACCTGATTTATGACAACGCAAGCAGCAGGAATATTAAACGTATTGGTTTGTATTGGGTGGTAGGGCTGCATGAATGATTTAAAAAATCCAAAATGTCAGTCACATGTATGCAACCTTAGTTTCAAATGACTGAAATTCGCTCACATGTGCTTTGCAGCTTTGGCACCAGTGTGGTATACTTATAAGGACAATCATCTCAAACTGGTTTCTTGACAATGACAGTGAGTTCAATGTACTCCAGTTGCCTTCAAAGCCACCAGTTCTCAATCCAACAGAGCACCACTGGAATGTCCTGGAACAGGAGCTTCCAGGACATCCCAATGGCTATTGTCCTGCAACTGTGTGATGCTATCATGTCAATATAGACCAAAACCTCCAAGAAATACCCATTTTATACCTGTTAATTGCTTTTACTTTTTATTTTTAGATATCCTGTGTTCTTTTACACCTTTGTACAATACAATGCTACTGGAACCTTTGTTTCCCTGAAGGAGTCTTCCCGAGGGATAAATAAAGTTTGATCTGATCTAATCTAAATCTATGCCATTAAGAGTTAAGGCGGCTCTGAAGGCAGAAGGGGCTCCAATCTGGTACTAGGAAAGATGGACCCCTTCCTAAAACCAGGAATACCAGAATCTGGTACCAATGTGGTAATAGTGCAATACATCAAAGACCTACTGAACCAAAGCAAAGTGAACCAAAAGGCGGTGGATTCTGGCTTGAATTTGGCTGATTACCACAACAGAAAGAAAACTAAAGTAGCTTTTACAGGTAATATCAAGCAGAATGTGGCTAACATTAGCATTGCTAGCACTGCCAGCTTCTGTTCAGAATATAGTTACACATCTCTCAAATCAAAAGTACCAAAGTGTCACCAGACCAGGGGTGGGAATTGATAAGATTTTATTAATACCAATGCCATTAACGATTCCCTTACTGATTTTCTGTGTGGGCAGAAGTGATCCCAAACAAGTTGCTGGAGTTAACGCTGAGGGAAAGTTTAGTAAGCATCTTTTTGTCAGTAGCCACGATTTCTGGCCCCAGTCTGCCTTGATTTTTGCCTCCTTTGTTGTCATTTCTGCTGACTGCCTCTGATGCCAACGTGATATCTTTGATTTGTAAAGCATGCAGAACAAAGTCGAAGGAACTGATAACGGTTTTCAAATCCCATCCGTACACCTGAGACAGCCTACGTGCAGCTTTTATTTATCACTCAAAATACTGCCGAGCTGCTCCAATCTAAATGATGTCATTACTGGCTGCTGGTTATTTATTTCCAGGTCAAAGTGCAACATAGGGACGGATGGCAGGAGCAAGAGCCGCAGCTACAGCCCCAAATAGAAGTGGGTGGCTAGATTACGCAGCATTTGACAGGCTTTGTTCTGTCTGGAAAAGTTCAGCATGAAAGAAAACCAAAGCAAAAGAAGAATTTGACAATGCTTTGACTCCACTCCAGAATCAAACTGAGTTCGCCAAGTCTGTGACCTTAAAGTCAATCCCAAAGAACAATGAGGGCATCAGAACTGTTCACGCTGTATTTATACAGCCCTGATTGTAGGAAATGTCCAAATCAAATAGGCAGTTTTAATTATGGAAGGTCTATCAAGTCATCGTTGCAGCCTCAACATGCTTCCAGCCACAGAGAGAGGGATTTTACTACTCCCATGACGGGCCCTTAGCCGAGCTGCAGAGGCTTGTAGGACTTCACAAACACACGGGAGGCAGGACTGAAGCAGGCTGTGTGGTAAACTAACGTGACACCACATTAGAAATGCAAAACATCTTCTGAGGGAGGTTCGTTAAGAGAAATTCACTTTAGATGCTCATATCTGATCCTGAAAGATTTTCAAAGGGAGGATAAATTACTGTATCTGATGTGTGGAATTCCAGTGTCCTTTACAGTAAAAGGAAATAAACAAAATGAGAGGAGAGCGTAAAAAGAAACCTCCTCCAGTTTCTCTTTTTATCTGTGAGTGTTAACAAACCGATCCTCAGGCTGCCTGAGCACACGCAGCACATGTGAACCTCACTGCGATGAAAGAGGTCACAGAGTGTGTGCGCACCCAGGCTTCCTACTACGGCAGTCATTAGAGTCACTTTAAGCCCTTCATCTCGAATCTACCGCTCCACGCTTGTCTCGGACTGCTCAGGCACTAATGGAGTTTGGACAAGACCAGAGGGAGAGGGAGGAAGAGGAGGGGAGGGAGAGGAAGAGGAAGTTAGGAGGGGAGGAAAGGAGAAGTAACAGGAGAGAAGTTCATGAGAGTGAGCTGTGTTGATCAAGGCTGGGCAGTTAGCAAGACTTTGGGATGTACTGTTTGTTATAAACAGAGAAAAGGGGTGAGACAAGCTCCTTATTGTAGCAGCATTAAACATTTTGTCTTACATTATCCTGCCATTTCTGAGAGCAATGTTAAATTAACTGATTAAAAAAGAACAAATAAAAAAACTGGCAGGCCTAAAGCTCAATGACAGCCAAAGGTTGTGATATGCTTACAGCAAAAAAATGATTAACTATTCAAAAGGTTTACACCAAATGGGGAACAATCATTTAGATGTGCAAGTATTTCAAGGCTCTACACTGAAGCCAGGCCACGTGATTTATGCACAGTTATCACCCAACACAACAATAACAGAGTTGTGGGCTCTATCAGCCCCAAAAGTCATTTCGTCTCAACGAAATATAAGTGTGGGACGCCTCGTGACTCCAGGACAGAAAGTCTACCAGGTCTGATTTCTGTCCTGCCTCCTATCATTGGTTCATGGAGGTCAGAGTCATTCAGCGAGAGCACTGGGAGCTCTGAACATGCAACTATCCCTGATGTGAACAAACTGAAGATGCTATGGAAATCTGGCTCGCACTAGAATGTATAGCAGAGGTGTACAAACTATGGAAAGTGGTCCAACTTATGCCCAGGGTCCATTTCAAATCGTCACAGAAAAAAAATAAAATTGCTAGACACTTAAGTGTAAGATTTGAGCTACTGATGAGTGAAGAATAAGTTAGAAAGTAGAGATAAGAGGTAATCTGGGCCGACCAGGGCTCCCCAAAGTCTGAAAGGACACCCCAGACTGTTTCTTGAAGAGCCATTAAAGGAACAGCTGTGATGTAGGCTGTTACCATCTTTGAGCTCTTTAATAATTAAGAATATATTAAAGTCTGGAAGCTTTAGCTTAAAAAATACACTGTAAAATGAAAATCGATGCACACTGCAGCCATAATGCAAAAGTGGGAAACAGCCATGGGGTCTGTCTGCAATTTTTGATCATTTATACAGAAAAAACCTCCAATTGAGAGTTGCTAGGAGTCTTATTTTTGTTGCCAAGCATCAATATCAGTGGTGGACAAAGTATTCAACTCCATTACTTGAGTGAAAGTATAGATAGTCCTGGTCAAATATTGCACCAATACAAGTTAAATTTTTGCTGTCTTGTATTTGTCTTTCAAATGTAGTGGAGTAAAATTCATGTTTCCAAAAAAATAATACTCAAGTAAAGTACAGATACTCAAAAATGTACTTAAGTAAATCTACTTCTTTACTGTCCACCCCTAATCAATACAAGCTTAAAATCAAGGTGTATGATTACTTCTGTTTGTGTGTCTGTTAGCAAGGTTACGCAAAAACTACAGGATGGATTTACATGAAAATTTTACCAGAGGTTTGGTTTGGTCCAAGGAAGAAGCCATTACATTTTGGTTGTGATCCACATATTTGTCTGGATGCAAAAAATTCCCAACATTTGCCAAAAATCCCAGAAGTTAACATTGGGCTGTATTTGAAAAAATCATATCTCTGACATCATTTGACGGATTCGCTTCAAAATTCACACAATAACATATATAATACATTTCTATCATCAACTTAAATTTCGTCTGGATCTGATACAGACTGACGTCACAAAAAAACACTTCTCATCGGCCGCTGTGAGGGTTCCGCCCCCTTTATGTCATTATGGGAATTGCAGTTTATTTGCAAACTCACGTCAACGTTTTTCAAGCCTATTTCACTACATTACTCAGCTTCCCTTGCAATGCCAGTGGAGGATTTCTCCACATGCAGAGACATGAGCGGAGACTTGGTTGTCATATCAGAGCGCCTGGTGATCCAGAACTGTATCTTGGCGGAGGTCTGCGCTCTTTGAGTGCTTTTCTAGTTCAGGTATTGAGACAACCATTTGATATTCATCTACAGACAGTTTCACACAGAGATATAATGTGTATAGACATCTCGCTGAAAAAAATCAAGGTGTGATTTTAAGTCCATATTCCCCAGCCTTAGCTTTAACATCAGCAGAGGGATTAGTGTGGAAGCATGAGCATTAGTATTCTAATAATTTCATGTGTCCTTTGTCTCATTAATGTTTGCACCTCTTTAAAAAGCAGCTTCTCCCCGGGGTAAGAGGACAACAGTTCAAACAGGAAGCACAGCCTCATTAAAATAAGTGGAGCACAAATTTTTGAGCAGGAGTGTAAATTTAAGACAACATCTCCAGGAGAGAGGGGTCGTGATTGAGGGAGGGGAGAGGCAGAAAAAAGGAGGAAATGACAGAAAACAGACAGGAGAACAAGCAGAGCATGAAAGAAAGACGCGGTGTCGCCGAGATTTAAGGACGTTTGATGTTTTCTAATGGAACATCTGTCAAAACAAGTGGAACAACCATTCAACATCCAAACACAAAACCCATCACGCTGCACACCTCACAGGAAGAGCTGCAGAAGTAAAGACATAAATCTACAGCGGAGCCCAGGAGCAACTTCTCCAACTTCTACCAAAGAAAACCGAAGGACGTTAAAGTCAAGAGGAAATCAGCAAAGAGAATGAACAGGAAAGGTGAGCGAGAGGCGGCGATGTGTCCCAGGTGTGAGCTCCATCCTCAGCAGTAGTTAGGAGCGAGCCTCGGCAACGCCTCAGCCATCAGTCACCATGGAGATAACAAGCTGTCAGAGCCGGAGAGGATCATGGGCCACAGAGGCCGGTCACTCTGCCAATCAGAGCAGAAGTGGAGAGGGCGAGATGATGCGAGGGGAGATAGGAAATCCAGACAAAAACGGAGGAAAAGGAAGGAGAGGAAGGAATGATGAGAGGAGAAGAGGGCGAGGACAGAGGTGGGGAACATACGAGAGAGGCAGGACAATAAAAATTTCTGCGAATGGAGATGAAGGCGAGTAATTGGTTGCAACTGGAACGATGTTTGGACGAGGAAGACAAAGGACGTCGCCCAGAGTCATTAATCAGCCGACGCTCTCGGTCCAGACATCGCAGAATCTCACACCAGCACATTTCCTCTCTGAAATACAAACAGTATTCAGGCTGCATTCACGCTCTGATAAAACAGACGTAAAGTAGAGCTGGGTGATACGGACCAAAAATTATACCTCCATATCTTTTTAACATGTGGCAATACAGGACATACCTGTAGTCTTGGTAAAGGAATAACTCGTGTTAATAATAAAGGCCTCTGCCTAAAATTAAAGTTATTTTATTTTATATGCCCATCACACACATATTGAATTTTGACCACTGGCTTCAGGAAGTCAGGAATGGACGCAGTTGTGATATCATGACATGCAGAAAGGGATAAAGCAGAGGGTCTTTAATATGTCACGATCATCTAACTATTTTATACATAGTATTTTCCAAATTTGCAGGCAATTTGCATTTAAGAATGGCTCACAAATGAACAGTTTACTCACAACTGTGAATCGGTTCTCATTGTTCACTTAAAAGAGCTGTCCAAAAGAGTCGACTCGTTCGCAAACGTCACATCTCCACTGCAGACGTGCTGGTCAGCATGTCAACAACACAAAGCCTCTGTTTAGGAGTAGAAGTTGGAGTATCCCTTAAATAATGAAAACAGATTATTTATCATCAATATTAGATGATGGATAAAGTGTTATGTGGCTTCTGATCATTGATTTCTTTACTGTTGTCTATACTGTTAACATAGTGAATATTGCACTGAAGCTTGATTTGAAGAAAATCGTAAATCGAATTGAAATAGCAATATCTGCCAGAAAAATCACAATTAGATCTTTTCCTCAAATCGTTCTTTTCAGTTCCCCTTCCCTTAAGACATTCACCATCAGATCTGTTTTTCTCCAACTATCACTCAACCTATCAACTTCCTTATTTTCCCCTTCAAAATAAAGGCAGGTTTATTTGAAGTTGCAAAAACTAGCATAATTCCAGCACAGAGCACAAACATTCACTGAGGCATTTCTGACACTCATGGCTGAGCTGTTATGAAAAAAGAGGAAAACTGCCCAACTGCTTTATGCTGAAGCTCCTGGGGTCACAATTCAACAGAAACTTTATCTTTATGATGTTAATGATCATAATTCATTAGGGATGCACAATATTTGATTTTTGCAAATATCCAATATGCTGATATTTCCAAACTAATAATCACAGATACCAATATTGATTCCCATATTTTGTTTCAAGAGCATTAAACAAAATATGGGTAACAAATACAGGTCAATTTTACTTCACTAAAATTGACCTGTATCTTCCATGGTTACAGTCCATTTGTTGTAGAAAGAGATGTGAAGCAAGAAAAACATAATTTAATGTTCAATAAAGTGGAGACTGTGTAATGATGAGATGAATAATCATAGTGCATTGTACATTTTGCCAATATTGCAGCTAACACATGGGATTTTATGGCTAACTGGAATGGTCAAAAAATCGTCTGTAAATATCAGCAGAAGTTTATCTGTCCATACCAACAACCAGCTTTTTAGACAAATACCTGCCAATAATGATGTTGCTCCGAAAATATCATCCATCCTCAATACACATACTATTAACTATCTACAATCTTAAGACTGATCCTTGCAGGTTTTTTTTAAATATGAACAGTAAGTTTTTGGGGAGCTAAAACTTTACTTCCTGTTGAAGCAATAGAGACCACGCCCACACAGTCCTGAGGAATCATCTTAACTGTAAAATAAGCTGCTTCAGAACAAGACCTTCTGATTCTCAGAGATGTTTTTTTCTCTCTCAAATGTTCGAGGATGCTTCAAGACACATTGAGTACTGATATTTTATAAAAATTCTAAATTCTCTGATTTCAAGTTTGTCTCAAAAATTCTGTGTGTGGATGAGTTCTTACTTTACAGCACTTTTCAGACTTGTGTTCTGGACTGTACCTTTATCAAAGTTCCCATACAGAAAAAGCTCAGTGTTATCTGATTTTTAGTACAGGAAATATAAAAGTAAAATATGTGTGCCATGTTAGATTTACCCTCTCCAACCAATTAAATGAAAGTAAAATCAGTTCTTCATGTTGCACGTGACTGCCGCCCCTCTGTGTCTTTCTTCCTTGGTGGTGAAGATTGTCTCCCATGAGCTCTTTATTCTGGAGAACAGGACGAGAACATGTCAGGTCAGTCGCACCCCCATTACACCTCTGATAGTGTAATTATCCGCATTCAGTGAAAGCCGACCTGTCAACAGTTACTCATGCTGCTCGCTCGCAGACAGACAGCTCACAGACTCTCATCTGCTCATTTAAGAGATGAACCTGCTCAGTATCTGATGTGAGGTCCTTTGTAGAATATTTCAGTTTCATTTCCACGAAAAGACATTTTAAAATGAGATTCATTGTCACCGTGCAACTTACATGGACTTCTC
The DNA here is from genome assembly GCA_037902135.1 of Cetoscarus ocellatus. Taxonomy (NCBI): domain Eukaryota; kingdom Metazoa; phylum Chordata; class Actinopteri; order Labriformes; family Labridae; genus Cetoscarus; species Cetoscarus ocellatus. The sequence continues at coordinate 232,421 of JBAMNC010000752.1, forward strand.
ATGGGAGTATTTGTGATGGTGAAGTCCATACGGTGGAATTCCAAAGAAGAGCTGCAATACATCATCCAAATGTTTGATACCATAAAGAATAAGTCCTAGGCACCCAACCTTGGCTTTTGTTTTTTTTTTAATCATAATCAGGGCAGTTTTATGCCTCCTTCAGGTCTATATTGCAAAAGAGAGAAAGTTCAGTTGTGGGCCACCTGTCCTCTGACCTCACACTACCCAAATTTAATCAGTTTATCATCAAATCAGAATGGACATTTGTTTGACAAAATCTGAAGAATAATTAACATGTCACATTTACAGGCAAGGCAGGATCCTGATGCCTTTTGATATTTGACTAATTCCCAAAAAAATCAGTTTGTCCTTGAGATGAAAAAGAAGTTTGTGCAAAATAATAACGATAAAAACAAAAAATCTCAGGAAGCATTTTTGAGATTCTGTGTTCAGGAGCAAAGTGTGAACATTACGTCCAAAAGCTTTTGACCTATGACCTCCAAAATGTAAACAAATCATCTCCCAGTGCAAGAAGACAAAAATGCAAAATTCGACAGAAATCCCTAAAATCTTACTTGAGATATTCACATGCAAGGGATGAGCAGAAAACTCAATATTCTCAATATGCAGTGCACCCATGATCCAGACTGAGGTCCAACAAAAAACAGTTAGATCTTGATCCAGACTTCATTGTGGTTTTGTCTGGACCCACATGTTGATTATTTGAATTAATCTTTTAAAGCATTAGCGGCATTATAGAATCGTGATGGGATGGCATATTTTTGTTGGCCAACAAGGAAGTTAGTTGGTTCATTAATTGATAATAATAACAAATATTTATGAAACTCGGGTGTTTTGTTCACCATAATAATCTTCACAGGCTAAACTATCTTTCAGTAGTTCCTAAATGTTATCAATGAGAGTGAAAAGTTATCATTATGATAATACGCTCAGAATCGCCGTTGGATTCTCTGGGCCCGAGCTCATCTGAGATGGACTGAGGCAAAGTGGAAAAGTCTGCTGTGGTCTGAGTCCACATTTCAGAATGTTTTTAGACATCATGGACGTGGTGTCCTTCAGGCTAAAGAGGAAAAGGACCATACAGACTGTTATCTAGCATCTGTGATGTAGGAGGTGTGTTGCTGCCTATGGCATGGGTAACCTGCACATCTGTGAAGGCACCATTAATGCTGGAAGCCACATACAGGTTTTGGAGCAACATATGCTGCCATCAAGGATGTCCCTGCTTATTTCAGCGAGAAAATACCAAGACACATTCTGCTCATGTTACAACAGCATGGCTTCAGTGTAAACATGTGCAGGTACTAGACTGACCTGCTGCAGTCCTGACCTGCTCACACTAACAATGTGTGGCACATTATGAAGGGCAAAATACGACTGTTGAGCAACTGAAGTCATCCATCAAGCAAGAATGAGAGAGAATTCCACCTACAAAGCTTCAACAATTAGTGTCCTCAGTTCACAAAACTTAACGAGTGTTTTAAAAGGAAAGGTGATGCGACGCAGTGGTAAACACTCCCCTGTCCCAGCTTTTTTGGAAGACGCTGAATGCATCACATTCAAAATGAGAAGATATTTGCAAAAAAACAATACAGGTTATCAGTTTGAACACTGAATATCTTGTATTTGTAGTGTATTCAATTCAATGAAAGTTTATGTTTTACATCATGTCCCAACTTCACAGGAATTTTGTTTGTAAGACTTCATAGGAAACCTGCTTTAGGTTTGGGGCTCACAGGTGATGGATTTAGATTTGGCTTTTGACTGGAGGCAAGAGAAGAAGTGAAAAATTTCTTAAAAGGAGATTTCTGAATATTACAGAAAATGAGAAGGAGGGGCAGCGCAGTTTAACAAAGGAGCAAAATTTAAAAGGACGGGAGAGAAGTGATACGGACGAACGAACAAAGAGGAAACAGACTGTCAATTAAGTCTACGACGTTGTTCGAGGACGATTGTGAAGTCAAATATTAGAGATACTTTAATAAAAGCAGCACGAGAACAATGACGGAAAAGGAGAAGGTTGATCTGTGAGAGTGAAGAGCAGGAACAACAGGGACGAGGAGAAGAAGTGTGTGGGGTGCAGCATGGAGAGGTGCTCCAGGTGCTCTGCTGCAGGCGAGCGTGGGAGAGCATCAGTGTGTGAGAGTGTGTTCATGTGTGTGTGTCACTGAAGGCCTCTACAGCTTCTGTGTGCTGCACTGAAGTATCGATCGGTGGGAGACGGTGAAACAAGCAGCTATTACCCCTGCACAAAAACAGTGAGGACACCTCACACCGTCACAATGAGGACACTGATGATGACGCTGAAATGAGCCTCATCATGTCTGCCCACCATCCCGTCTGATGCTGTATTTTTGATCTCAGAGTCTTTCTTCTGCTCCATGCTCATGTGTGGTCAGTACAATATTTATAAATACAGTATTCTGTCTGCTTCAGCTCGATCGATACGCTCGCTGAATCGGGTACAAATGCTTGTTGCAGTGCACCAAACATCAGACTGAAAAACTCCTGCTCCAACCAAAGTCCCACACACAAACATCTTCCTATTCCTACAAGAGTGCAGGCACAAAGCCGCAGAAGATAATGCCATCCCACACAAACACACACACACAGGCACTCATATTTCAGCAGAGCCTCCAAACACACACAGACAAAGACGGCAGAAGGAACAGCTCCGGGTACAGTCATCATGTGGTGTTTTATCAAAATCAGAATCAGAATCATCTTTATTGGCCAAGTATGTTTGTGACATACAAGGAATTTGGCTTCAGCAGGTGGTATCGCTCACAGAATAACAGCAGCAAAAATAAACATAAACATACTAGAAAAATATATGTATATATATGTATATATATACACACCTAATTTGAATGGAGAGGAATATGTACACTCAGTAAAAATAGAAAAATATGTGTATATGCTATATGTATGTACATTTGTGCAGAGAAATAAATATATGTACAAATTGGTGCATTGTAGTGCAGTTGAATCAGTGGCCAGTGAAGGTGAATATATAACCATTTAGCACTGCAATAGGTCCAACATTCAGCTATTTAGGAGAGTTATGGCAGTAGGGAAGAAACTGTTTTTGAGTCTAGAGGTCCTTGTGCGCAGGGCTCTGTATCGTCTGCCAGAGGGGAGGAGGGAGAACAGGTTATGTCCAGGGTGAGTGGGGTCTCTGATGATGTTCCCTGCCCTCTTGCTGGTTCTGGAGGAGTACAGTTCCTGGATGGAGGGCAGGGGGGCTCCAGTGATTTTTTCAGCAGTCCTAACTGTGCGCTGTAGTCTGCGTCTGTCCTGCTGTGTGGCTGCTCCGAACCACACGGTGATGGAGGTGCACAGGACGGACTCGATGACAGCGGTGTAGAACTGGATGAGCAGCTCCTGGGGCAGGCCGTGTCTCTTCAGCTGACGAAGGAAGTACATCCTCCGCTGAGCCTTTTTCAGGATGCAGTGGATGTTCATCTCCCACTTCAGGTCCTGAGAGATCGTAGTTCCCAGGAACTTGAAGGACTCAACGGATGACACAGGGCTGTTGCTGATGGTGAGGGGGAGCAGTGACGAAGGCTGTCTCCTGAAGTCCACTGTCATCTCCACAGTTTTGAGCGTGTTCAGCTCCAAGTTGTTCTGGCTGCACCAAAACACCAGCCGCTCGACCTCCAGCCGGTATGCAGACTCGTCTCCATCCTGGATCAGGCCGATGATGGTAGTGTCGTCTGCAAACTTCAGGAGTTTAACAGCTGGGTGCATGGAGGTGCAGTCGTTGGTGTAGAGGGAGAAGAGCAGTGGGGACAGGACACACCCCTGGGGGGCGCCAGTGCTGACAGTCCGGGTTGTAGAGGTGATGTCTCCCAGCCTCACCTGCTGTCTCCTGTCGGTCAGAAAGCTGGTAATCCACTGACAGATGGACGGAGACACGTTGAGGTGAGAGAGTTTGGAGGAGAGGATGTCCGGGATGATGGTGTTAAATGCCGAGCTGAAGTCCACAAACAGGATCCTTGCATAGTTCCCTGGGCAGAGAGCGATGTGCCGAGGCTGCCGTCTGCGGCGCCATCTTGACTATTATCCGTTATTATCCGTTTGCTGATGTGAGAAAGAAAAAACATCTTATCTATGAAAATAAAACCTTTCCTTCAACCATCAAACACAGGCAATAATTTACTAACCAATGAGGAGACAGGCTCAGGCTAGAATACAGATGAAGCCAGTCTAAGTTTAACCTGTGTCTTGCCTGGACCATGCCTGGTATCTGCTAGGACCTGCCCTAAGCTGTGGCTGTAATGAGATCCCCTATGATGAAAGACAAACGAGTAGTGACTAGTTAAGGCTACACAGATGATGGTGCACCCCAATTACCTGGACCTCAGATGTGAAAAGATGGGAGCTACATCCCATCCGAGGTAAAGGCACTCCAGTTGCAAGCTGGTAAAGTCAGGGTACCTGAAGATCATCCAACCCAGCTCCAGTTAAACTGCTGAGGCAATGACCGCAGTGGGAGAATCATTGAGAGAGGTTTTTCTACACTGTTTCATCCTATTCTCACCCTGAGGGAGCAAACTGAGATGCATCACAATCCTAAAATAAAACACTGTAAAATTTTACAGCTCTCAAGCTAAAGTTCCTGTCCAAGAACTCTACAGTGAAGCCAATTCTTATAACAATCAGAATATTAATCCGAAAATTCCTGGTGACAAATTTAGCTTTTATGGTTTCATGGGGATTTTGGTCCATACTGACATGATAGCATTACACAGCTGCTAAAGTTTGTTGGCTGCACATTCATGAAGTCAATGTCCCAAGGTCTTAAAATGGACATTTTTTCACTAAATAGACTTTTGACAAAGTCTTGGCATGCTTTTCCCTGTCGTTTGGAGTCTATGGAGGTGATTATTCCTTCTACAGACATCAGTATGTAAAGAAACTATTTTGGGGCTACAAGAGATAAAGGATTGACATCTAATGCTGAATTTGATGCACTATGCTGATGTGCTCGGAGTTTATGTGCCCACAACAAAACCTGATTTTTGTGCTCGAGTATTCAATAAAATGAGGCTCTGTCACAGCAGCCTGGAGCAGTGTTCATTTTGTTGACTAATTATTTTCGTCAACAACCTTTTTTCCCCTGATGAAAACTAGACAGTAACCAATAAAAACAAGTGCACATGGACAAAAACTAAAAACTAATTCAACTGACATTTTCGTCAACAGATAAAAACTAGACTAAAATGTTTGACAGAGACTTAATCCAATCAGACCTAATTTGGTCATGTAGAGAGTAGAGACAAGTTAGGAATATATCCAATCACAGCTACTTTGGTTGTGTGGAAAGGTTGGATGAGTTAAGAGGGACATCCAATCACAGCTGCCTTAGCTTGGTGGTGGTGGGATGAGTTAGGGAGCGATCCAATCAGAGCTCCTCTCTTTATGAATTTATATCTTCATGTAGAGCAAGTTCACTGTTTGTTGTCAATTCTGGTATTGTAACTGAGATGCTCTACCAGGTAGCCTAAATAAAGGTGACTGCATTTTACACAAAAGTTCAATTTGTTTCTGTTCATTTATACATTCAAACTTTACTAGCATTCAATAAAAAGTTGTTAGATTTTCATTTTATCCAAGTAGACTAAATTAGACTAGAATTAAATCAGTTTAGATGACTTAACTATGACTAAAACTAAAAGATATATACAAGTAACACTGCCCTGGAGGCTCCATAGCAGTATCTATGATCTCAAACATAATCAATTCGAGTCTTGCAAATGCCGGACTATCTTCACCCCCACTCACATCCCCGATAAGTTCGCGGGTCCCTCAGATTGTGTGTGATTGCACATTGCTGCCCGTCCTCTCAAAGCGAAGCAGTGGTGCACTATCTTGGCTGAAAATTAGCGCATTTCTACAGGTGGCGAGAGTTTACTCATCCCTGTGTGCTGACTCACAGGCACAAACACAGCAGAGCAAATTCAGAGGAAAGGGCAACAGTGAATAATAGGCTGTTTGCACTCAAAACCAAAAACACTGCAGCTCACTACACTGCATTTAATCACAAAAAGAGCAAACAGTGAACCAGTGGAGGGTATAAAGGGTGTCAAAATGTTTTAATTGATGCATCATGATGTGAATGTGAATGAAAAGGCAAGCACAGGAAGACGAGACTTATAAAATGTTTTTATCTAGGTTTACAATTAAATGAAATTTGGCTGAAATTGATTTAAAAAGACATTACTATTAAGTAAAAGGAGCATATTTATCTGACTGCTTCTATTCTTTGATTTAAAAAAAAAGTATCCTTGTGCAGTAATACGGAAAATCAAGGATACTACCCACTGTGATGATCCCAGTAAAATCAAACTGAAATGTTAACTTGGTCATCATAATTGAATGGATTGGTGAGACAAGTAAAGATGCACAGCCCTAGTGGGAATAAGGAAAACGTTTTAAACAAAGCGTAAAAAGACAGTAGATGAATCGACTCTTCAGGCATAAATTTTGGGAGAGTCCTTTAAAAGTGGAGGTTTGAGTTAAAATCCATTAATTCTGCAAGAAGAGGCTGACAGAGCACCATGGAGAGCAGAAGTAACTCCTCACGGCAGAGCTGTTTTTGTGGAGTTCTGTTGTTACAGTGGGATCAGGAGGCTCCAGCTGCAATGTTTAAGAGAAAAATCACCTTCACAACGGCGCAATAAGAAAACGCTCCCTCCAACCGTCTAACACAAAGTTAATCTCACCCCCTCTGCAGCTCTCTTTGGATTGTTCTCACACTCTCTCTTTAACATGCTTACAGTCTCCTCAGGTGTCCACCAACCAATGAGCTGCTGGAGAAGCTCAGGCGATGTGAAATAAGATTTGGAGAGCGTGTGTAGTATGTGTGTGTGTGTGAGTGTGCGTGTGTACCCTGTGGCGACGGGCCAAGTGAGAGCAGCAGAGCTCAACCATTAGCAAGCAGTGGAAAATCCTTCAGAAACCTCTTTTCCTCCAAACACCAAAGATACAGTCTGAAAGTCAAACACCGAGTCTGACTGTCCGCTTTGTCTGTCTGACTGCAGACACTCGTCTCCTCCTCAGGACTCCTCATCACTTTTCTCTTCATTTGTCAGTTTGAAAACATGTTGTTTACTTTCTGCTGAAGCACTTCTGATTATTAACTTTAAGGAGGACTGCGGTCCCACTCTATGTTGACTTTATCAGTTCTGGTCCTTCATCCCAGTTTGACATATCTTGCTGACGAAGACATTCTGAATATTTAAAGGGATACACCCACACTTCTGTTTTCTTTTTATGTCTTGCCTCACTCCTGAGTCCATGACAAGCAGACAGACACCATTCTTTCAACTGTGTGTGTAGTAACAAGGAAAAAACGGGCAGGGCTCACCCATTGCTAATTAGCTTAGCTCAAACACTGGGAGTCAATGGGTAGTGTTAGCCTTGCTCTGCCTACAGTCATCAGCAACTGGTCCTGTGTGTTTGTTGCCACTAATTTTTTTTTTACCTCGCTGTTACATTATCTACTTTTAGACTAAGATTAGCACTTTATGTAATTTTCAAAGAAATACATACCAAACGTTCTTATAAGTAGGTCAACAAAAACAAAGTGGTTCCATTTAGACTTTACACAGCCTTCGTCCTGAAATCCAGCTTTTATTTGTCTTTTTCTACTTTGTACTCCAATTCAGCCCCCTTATATAAATTATACAAAAGTCAACATCATCCTCAAGTAATCAAGCCCATTGCAGAACACAGATGTTGGAATGAATGCAGAGCTGTTGAAAACATGGCATAGAGCAAGGCAGAACTGACTAATAACCACAGAGTTAAATCAGAGCTAACTTTGCCCATGTGGGAGCTCCAACAGAGCAGTAGTGGAGTATCTTTGCTGAACCTTTGTGCATTTCTACTAGTCGCAAGGGTTTTTTCACCCCTGCGCACAGACTCACAGGCAAAAATGCATCAGAGCAAATACAATAATGAATTAAAGCTGTTGCACTCAGACTGAGGGAGAATACAGCACAATCAGGAGGTGTCTGTTTATGAAATCTAGTTTTTTTGATCATTAGTGATTGTTAACATAATCTAACAGACAACAAAATGAGTATGTGAACCTGAGTTAAGACAAAATATGTGCATTTGTACTGCATACATTAAGTGCTAGATGTGGGCAATATGTAGAGATGAAAACATGGAGCTGATAATATTTTCTTGGTCTAATGAAATCCAAGAATACATTGGAATAAACCCTAAAAATCACACCTGAATGAAAAGAGAATCACCAACAGGCAGTGATGGCTGATAAACACCAGATGATCCCAAGACTGTTATTAATACTATCAGACTGGTGTATTATCTATTATTATTTCAACGTTTCTGGTATATTCTTCAGTTTTACATCATTTCACTTGATGCAAAGACAGGAAGCTGCAGCATGCCAACATCTGCAAGAGTCCTTTTAAACCAACCACCAGACAGAGACGACTTCTCATAATCCTCACAGCTCTGCACTGCTGGGCGTCACTAAGACCAATCCCATATTGCACTGGTGTACACACACACACACACACACACACACACACACACACACACACACACACACACACACACACACATTATTGCAGCAGTGCGGCAGACAGCGCAGTGTGGTCCTGTGTGTCCCTAATGTGGACGGATCATCCTCAGTCCCAACGCCGCCATCAGTGCAGTCAGCAGACTGAACACTGCTGAGTCTTTGGCACAAACTTTAGCCACACACACATCCAGAAACACACACACCCACACACACGTACAGTTGCATTGTTTCCAGAGCAGACTGATTACTGCAGTGGTCACTGTATGAAGATGTAAAGCAAACTTACTTTGAGAAGATTTCGGCCTCCTGCTGCTCTGTCGGAAAATCCATATTTCAAAATGGAGAAGATGGAGAAGAGGGCGGTTGGTGTCAAGATGGATGATAAAAAAAACACGTCAGAGGCAGAAAAAACAGGATGAGATGGAAAAAAAAGAAAGCAGTGTTAATTTTGACAGCAATTTTTAATTTAGCTAAAGTCTCTTGCCTAAAATATCTTTTAGTTTTACTCATAACTTAGTCATCTAAATTGTTTTAATTACAGTCTCATTTTAGTTGATGAAATTCCACATTTTTGTCAATGAAATCTACTGTAAACTCAGTCGACTAAAATATGAAGTGTAAGTAAGGCATGAATATATCAATTCATTATCCCACCACCACCAAGCTAAGGCAGCTGTGATTGGATGTCCCTCTTAACTCATCCAACCTTTCCACACAACCAAAGTAGCTGTGATTGGATATATTCCTAATTTGTCCCTACTTTCTACATGACCAAATTAAGTCTGATTGGATTAAGTCTCTGTCAAACATTTTAGTCAGTTAATTTGGTTTGAGTTTTTGTCCATGTGCACTTGTTTTTATTAGTCTAGTTTTTGTCAGGGGAAAAAAAGTTGTTGACGAAAACTATGACGAAAATAATTAGTCAACAAAATTAACACTGAAGAGAAGAGAAAAATAGACAGGGAGGAAAGGAAGCAGAAAGAAGTTTGTTCACATGTGTTATATTTCAGAGAGGAGATGAGATATTGACGAGGAACCAACATGAGAGAGGGTCAAAAAGGCTGATCTTTTAAACAGATGAGATCTGAGTTAGACGTCATCGCTACGCCCACACGTGGAGATGACATGCAGACAGGTGAATAATGAGGGTCAGAGAAGGTTTTTGTGACCTGATCAAGGTTATCTCTGAGGTCGAAGCGCTCAGATCCAGCACTGATCAAAAGGATATGGGCTGGAGACCATCCGGATGCACCAGTTGCGAGGACAGGTGGTCTGTTTGAGGCAGAAGAAGACCACAGGTGCCAGCTCGGGGAAGGGCACCACGAGCGTGCTGAGGTCGCTGCCGATGCTGACATCATCACCGGGTCCCACCTCCTCGATGATGTCGTCGGCGTGCGTCGAGCAGTATTCCTCGCTCTGCCCTGGCCCGGCCGAGGAGATGCTCCCCAGTGGCACAGGACACTCCTCGCTCGTCATGGCGACCCAGCTGAAGTCTGGAAGAAAAGATGAGACAGTAGGAGCATTACAGGAGGTGAATTGACCATTTGTTGGCTCTATGGTTGGCTGATTAACCAACCAATCAAAAAGCTCCATTTCCAAACAACAGTGGCTGCTCCTGAACCAACTTTTACTCAGGCGAAGGCTTTTTCATATGGCACTTCGGTCTATTGTGAGCTTAGTTTTGTTACTAAATCATTGTTTGAACATGTGCTTGAGTTATTTGCAGAAGCAACTAAGATATCCTCATACTAATCCAGGGTTTCTTTTTTTATCCCTGTCCCTAAATTTAAGATTAATAATGGAAAAAAATACTGAAAATTCGACACATCAACAGTCACAGAGAAGAGCCGACATGCTACAAGGTAGGGAAATATTTCATACTATCTAGATGTGCTCTTAGAGGTTGAATCTTTGCCAAGACATTTTTGACATTGTTAGAGGTATTGACATAAATGTGGAAAACTCCACTTCTGAGCAGTGTTAACAAATCCTTAAAAAAATCCTGGGTCCACATTCACGTTCAGATCACCAGCATTACTGTACCAAGCCTTCCTTGTGCCATGACCAATATTCTTTTAAACTGTCATCAAAATTAGTCAGAACTTTGAGTTTTCTTGCTCATAGACGAATGGACAAACAAACACAAGGGAAAACATAAGCTCCTTGGAGGAGGTAACAAACAGGTGTGCCACATGTCACCATTAAAATGATTTTACACCACAGATAAACATCTTCATCCACCAATAACTCTTTATGAAAAGGGTAGATTGTGATGTTAAAGCGATGCATCTGCACATATCTTTAAATATCATTTGTGATGATAGATTAAGGCAGCTCTAATCCTCTTCTCAGCCAATCACAAATCACTTTAACACACCCCACACCATGGGAAAATCCTTGCTTTACTGACTTTGGTTGGAAGGAGGGAATCCGACCAAAAACTAGACCAACTAGAAAGCACTCGGAGAGTGCAGACCTCCGCCAGGCGCCACAGTTGCCCCTATTTGTCATTTGCACCATAAAAATTAGTCCCACATTTATTTTGACTACATTTTTAGATTCCTTGACCATGAAAACATACCATTGGCAACTGAATTCGTAATGATATCAACATTAGTTCAGCAGTTATTCACGAAAATCGCATTTTCCGTAATGGCGGTTTTCTTCTGGATCTGTCTCCCTAGCTTTTGAAGATACAGCAAATCTGTTGGCACCTACCAAATTCCACAATGCCTTGGCTATATAATGGTGTTTGTTGTGTGTTTATAGCTTCATTTGTTCTCTTACTATGTTGAAAATTCCAAAGGTCCCCTATTTTTTCATATGCTGGATCATAGTATCCGGAATTATTCCTTTATCCGGATCAGTCTGTGATATACTGTAGAGCATGTTAGAAACTTGTCCTGTATTGTTTTCCCAAGTGCCCTGACCATTATTTGTGGAGTTATATGCAGAAATGTTGAAAATGGCCCTATCTCCTGATGTTAAAGAATCCTTTAAAAAATTCCTGGATCCAGACGGAGATCCGGATCGCCAAAATCGAATCATTTGTTCTTTATCCCAATCCGGACATTCCCTGAAAATTTCATCAATATCCGTCCATAACTTTTTGAGTAATGTTGCTAACTAACTAACAGACAGACAAACAAACCCTCCCAAAAACATAACCTCCTTGGTGGAGGTAATTATCTCGCAGTGTAGCCTAGCAAAGTCACCAACATGAGACTACTAGTAACGTTAGCATTATGTAACACTGACATGGCTAATTGCCTATTAACAATATATTACATCCAGTCACAACATCAACACCAGAATTTTTTACTTATCTCTTCAAATTTTAAATAATTTTAACAAGTTTTTAGAGATTTCAAATCATCCTAAGACATCTTGAGTGTCTTTGTTAGTTTTTCATTCAGGACTGAGGTTATCGAATCAATCAGATGAAAATAAAGTTGGTCAATTTATTGCGTCTTTCATTTGCTTCAGATAGACGAGCCCAGCAACCAAAGACTTTGCCTAACCTCATACCAGCAACCAAGAAGGGCGGGGCTTAGTTCAGGGTCACTTCCTGTTGAAGGTGGGGCTCGACAAAGCGATGTTACCATGTTCGAGCATTAAACTCCTCAGATCACAAAGTCTGCCCGCCTACGCTTGATAAGCATGCAGTGATTCTGCTGCAGCCTCTAAATATAAATGTGTGTGTTTCCTTAATGAATGCCTAACAGGTCACACACTCTCAGAGTCATAACCCATCCTCTGCGCTCACACACACTCACTGCTGTTGTTTTCAGCTCCCAAAGGCCCATTAGTCTGCGCCTGCCTCCTGGTTCGCTGAAAGCAAATGCTCTTATCGTAAACTCACTCGTCTGCATAACGGAACACACTGCTTACTGATAACAGTCACCTCTGACAGCCAAACCCACACAGAGGGGAACGCCAGCCCCGACTGAATCAATGTCAACACTCATCGCACATTCATTGACGATTCATTTAGCCCCATCACACCGTTGTGCTGGAGGAAATGGCTCTGCTTCCCTACCACTTAAGTAATGAATGGTGTCACTTCACCTGCTAATATATAAATGCAAACTCAGTCACAGTGTTTGATCATTTGTTTTTGTACACTCTTACATGTACCCAAACAGAATAAACCATGTTCTGTTGCTCTTAACAGCTTTTTGTTCTCCTCGTATTCTGCTCACCTGTGGACTAACGACAGTTAAGCTAGAATGAAAAAGTTTGCAGGTGGCAGAAAATGATGCCTTCAGAATATTTTTTTAAATTGCCAATATGGTCATGTGCAGGTGAGTTGTTTGTCACTTATAATGTCCCCACTTTTCATGCTGTGCGTCGAAATGTGATGTACTGTTTTATGTGTCGATTAACTGCTTCTGAAAATGAAATTTTCATGTCACTGACTCAACCCTTATTAAGTGATACTAGATAGTTCCCTTGTTGCAAACACTAGTGTAAATGTCTCTTTGTATTTTATTTTATTATCAATATTTATACTTTTAAATTTTTAAGATATGGATCTTTGAGTCTGGAAAAAAGAGTATGTGTGTGTGTGTCGGTATGAGCCGATATCAGCCTAAAAACTTAAGTATCAGTATTGGCCGATATTGTAATTTTTGCAGATATTTACAGCAGATATATCAGTCACACATAGGGGCTGGAATATTGGCAAATTACACAAATGTACATTACTGATGCACCTTCTCTTCACTGCATGGGTACATTTAAAAATCAAGGGTTTCATTTTTGTAAGAGTTAAATGTTGTTTTTCTTTCTTTTTCATCTGTTCCTTGCAAAAATATACTGTAACACTGAAAGAAACAAGTCCATTTTTCTTCAGTACAGAGCTTGTGCTCTTGACCAGAAATATCTGTATTGGTATCGGTATTGGCGATAATGAATTAAAAAATAACAGCATAACGGACACTGGCAAAAATCCAACATCGTTCATGCCTAATATATATTGACTTGCAGTTTAGCAGTGGTGACTAATGAAAGGATCTCAGATTGTGAACCTTAAAAATGTTCAGTCTAATCATAAACACAGAGAAACCACAATATTTGAGCTACTTGCAATATTTATACACGTCATAATTATTCTCAGTCTCCTAAGTTTCATTTTCCTGAGCAGAACTTGAATGCATCATAATGTCACCATATGCTTGCTTGTTAAGTTAGCTAACTTACTGATGTCCTGTGAATTTCCAAATGGATTTTAATGCAAGATTAATATTAAAACAATGGGACTAACTACAATATAAGAAATACTTTACAAGGCTGATTTAAGCAGATGAGGGGGATGTCTGTCTTGCTGCAGCCAGTGTTCTGTAGGCCTGGGCTAAAAATACTGATACTGCAAATATCCTCAAAAACACATTGCTTATACAGTACAGATCTGACAGAAAATATGCAGCCCCAAATGCTGTGACAGCAGTTGTACAACACATATATTTATTATTTCCAGTGGTTCAGTTCAAAAGACGGCAGCAGAAGCCAAACTACATGAAGCAGCTCACGTTCCAAATTCTGAATTACTCTTCAGATCTTTGGAGAACTGAAATTTAAGACAGTGTGGATGAGTTGTTCTGATACAAGTGGGTGTTCTGTGTTCAGTATGGTTTGTTTACATGTATATAAAGACAGGAACTGACCCCTGTTTCAGCACAAATAACCAAGCCTAGACCTGGGCCTGTTTTTATTTAAAGCTGCACCGTTGTGACCAATGATCAGCCTTTCCTTACACGCATGGTAGGTTACCTTAACAATAGACGCATGCACACAAGCCCTTTCATGCCATATGGGGAGCAAAATAAATACAGAAAAAGGCTGCTGAGTGCTGCTATTTACTAAAAGACACAGCTCAGCTCAGTTTAGAATTATTAACAACTCCCTGAAGAAATTGATATCATTGGTCTTTTTGCTTATCACTGCCCTTATCAATTCCTTCCACTGACAGAGGTCAGAAGTGGTCAAAATTGTGGGTTAATTGTCATCAAAAAAAGTTGTTCAGTAAGCAGAAACAACAGCAGCTTGCAGAAGCATCTTTCTATGCAGCACAGCACTGAATCAGGAGTGTCGTGCTTGAAATTGTTGCCACTGAAAACCTACAGGCCAACATTTTCTCACACAGAAAATCAACAGGAATCGATAAGGAAACTGTTAAAGAATCACATCGATAAGCAGAATTGTTAATAGCACTGCTATCAGTAAAACCTTATCAATTCCTATCCCTAGCTAAAATGTTAGTATTTTGGATGTTTGGTGTCGAGAAAGAAGAGAAATACAGGTCCCCTGCACGGCTTTCTCTTCCGATAAAGACTAAATACTTGACAAATCAAGTGGATGAAGTAAAGTTTAAATGTGAGGTGATCACGCACTCAGGTGGAGTTCTGAATATTCTGACATTGTAATGAAAGTTTATTAAATTAGTCTTTTGGAGGGAAAAATCTGTATTGGTCAAAATCCCATGGCAGGTCAGGCCAGGAGAAAAATCTCAGTCAAAATCAGTAAATGGAGGGGTGATCAGTCCATTTCTATTTCCACCCATCCTTTATCAATTCAGCATATCCCTTTTGGGGTCGCAGGGGGCTGGAGCATATCCTAGCTGACATTGGGTGAGAAACAGGATACACCCTAAACAGGTCACCGATCACAGGTCCACATGGGGACCGTTCACACTTGCACTCATACCTAAGGGCAATTTGGAGTCACTAATTAACCTAATGAGTATGTTTTCAGTCTGTGGGAGGAAGCCGGAGTGCCCATGCTTGCACGGCAGGAACATGCAAACTCCACACAGAAAGGCCCTGCCTGACCCGGGAATCAAACCTGCAACCTTCATGCACTACCTGCTGCACCACTGTGCCGCCCTCCATTTCATTTAAATGACCTTATTTGGCCATTCTCACCATCTGACACAGTTTTAACTAAGTCCAGTAATGTCACAGAAAAAGCTGAGTGCTAGGAAATTTTTGGGAAGAGACCTCCAGGCACCCCTAACCCACCGGAGCCAATCATGTAACAGCAACTGTTTAACTAACTCACCCTCTTATAGTCTGGCCAAGTGATCTAGCTTCTGCTTGAAGAGGATTCTAACTGATACAGCCATCCTTTGGTCTGTGCAGTCAGTCTAAATTACAAAACAGTCTCAAAACACTGTGATGCAGTTTTTCAGCCCGTGCTGCAGTCCTTTTCTGGCACTCCACATGTAGCTTTAAGGAGTCCAAAGGCAGCAGAGGTATCACAAAAGAAGCATAAAGGGCAAGGAGAGAAAGAGTGACGGAGACTTCACTGTTCTTGGCTCAGGCAGCCTTCACATGCATCAAACCTGCGAGCCAGAGAACAAGTCAGCCGTTGGCAGCCAGAACTGAATGCATAAAAACATATTGGACTTCTTGTGTTCAGCTGGCAGCCAAAGACGACAGCCAGTGAGCGGCAAAGAGCCAGGAGAAGAGGACTGGACATGTGCACGGGTCGACATATGCAAATCACACACAGACAAACGCTTAAAGCTGCATGATAGCGAGTGGATACTCATATCTATTATTAACACTGATGGGATGTTTGCATGTTTGTTTCTGACTCAAACATAAACATACAGGCAGCATGCATGCGTAGGTGTGGTCTCCTTTGTGATTTTTTCCTTGCACTAAATCCTGCAGCAGGATTAAGAGCCAGTGGGAGAGCAGACTTTGTTTTTATAGGATAATGATATTAAAGGCTATTCATTACAAGCTAAGAAAATAGGGCAGCATCTTTAACAGCAGCAGAGCTAATCCTGATGAGATGTTGAAACCAGCGCAGGGATCAAAAACATTAGAAAGGTGGAAGTCACACACCACCCTCAGCCAAGCATGCATACATTAAACCTTTGTACCTAGATTATATCTCATTAACGTATCTGCAGATCTTATAATTATGCCAGCATGTATAATCATATACTGTCTTTGAAAACAGGATACTGTTTTCCTTTACAAAATGGCCTTTTAAATTAGCTTTACCATGGCAACAGCTGCTTCCTGTGGAGGCAGGAAGTTTATTCTTGCTCTGATGTGTTTTATTTCCCATGACAAAGCTTCTTAGAGACACCCCGCAGCTATTACCAGCGACTACAATTAAGGAGGAGACAGCTTTGCAGAAATGGTTGGAAGGAGAGAGTTACTGTACTTGATTCAGTGAAGACTTTGACTCTGCAGTATCTGTACACCAGAGCAAAACAGTGAACCACATTGTCATGATAACCACGCAACAAAAATGTGCTTAATATTCAACACATGGGACGTCTGACTGGTGACAAGTTAGCTAAGAAAATGGATGAGACAGGACAGCTGTCTTTGTGGCCAGAAAGAACAGCAGACTGCTTCAGATTCAGGAGACAACAGCACATCTTTCTTATAAAGGGAGATGTGACTTTGAAGAGTGCAGCACTACTCCAAGAGTTGAACTTCAATCAACTGTTCCTCCACTTCAGACGCTGAGTGCTGAAAACGCTGCTCTGCATTGGCTCTCTATGGAATATGAGTGGCAAGCCTTAATAGTGCACTCACACTAAGGCCTGTTTCTCACTGGATGCACTTTTCTTACGTGGCAGCAGCAGCACAGCCTTTAATCATTACAGCGAGTGTGTTGTCAAGTCAGAGCTTTCAGACTGACTCCTGCACAAAAAATATCAAGAAGAGGAGATTTGTCTATTTTTTCATGAGCCACTCGCATTTCTCAGCCAAAACAGGCAGAAAAATGACTAATAGAGAGCCTTTTTTTTAACTAAGACCAGCAGGTATGCATGTCCACAGAGATAGATTAGATTAGATTAGATTAGATTAGATAAAACTTTATTCATCCCTTGGGAAGACTCTTTCAGGGAAATAAAGGTTCCAGTGGCATTGTACTGTACGAAAGTTTATAAGAACACAGGATATCAAAAAGTAAAAAAGTAAAATACAATTAGCAGATGTAAAATCTATATATTATACACCAGAGCTTGTGAGCGAAGTGGAGCAGTGAGATTTCCCGCTCCTCGCTCACAGAGCAGTTCCTTGCACCCGCTCCTTCACTCAGAGCGGATGCGCGCAGCTCCGCTCATTACCGCTTCGCCGCTCACTCAAAGTTCTACCCGCTCCACTCAAATCACTCACCGCTCACTCTACGAAAATACCAAAGCCCATTGCATTCACTGGATAAAAAAATTAGACGACTGCACTGAGGTCTGAGAGCTTTTGCGCTGTCCACAGTGCTGATCCGAGTTGTCAACATCCAATGTCCCACTGAAAACAGTGTGGGTGGCTGAACAATTAATCACACACAGATGCACTGTGTGTGAGACGTGCTTCAGACGCTTGGTGTGAGTGGAACCAGAACGAAATTGGAGTGGGATGGAGCTAAAGATAAGGTGATGCTCCAGTTTTAAAAAAAAAAACGCTACGCCCAAATTCCTACCGCTCACGCTCACGCTCTCTCCCGCTCTGCTCACGTGCTCTGTTATACACATAAACAAATCTAAATAATTAAAATAAAAATAAAAATAAATATAATACAGCTACTGGCTGGCAACTACTACTACCACTGCTCCTCCCATCTCAGTCTTCCTGTTACTCCTCCTCCCCCCTAGAGAGGAGTTGTGCAGTCTGATGGCCTGAGGACTGTACAACTTATCTTCTATGTGACATATTTCTCTCTTATATGTCACAGAAAAGATAGAAACCCTGTAATTACTCCTCCTGTCTGTGCCTCTCAGGGTTAAAGCATTCTGCAGATTTCAGGTCAGTTAATTAATGAATCAGGTTCCTTGTTGGACATTTACTGTGGTTCTTCTTCAACTTCCAACAGAAGCTCATTGTTGGGGTGATATTTATGGAGAGATAGCGCTGTGACAGCAGGAAGCTTCGCCTGGTGTGAAAGCTGTGGCGTCACTTGTTGGATCAGTCTGAGGTCTTTTTCACCCCGTAGTGGTGTCCTCCAGTGGCCAATGGACGCAAACATGAATAATAATAACAACAACAATAATAACAATAATAATAATAATACATTTTATTTCAAAGTGCCTTTCAGGAAATTCAAGGACACCGTACAAAGATTAAAAGATCACAGCAACAGAACAATAAAATCAGCAAAGCAGCAGACAATGACAGGTGTAGGGATGTAAACACGTGGGTTGTTGTTAAATGGAATATGCAGTCCTGAACAGGTGGGTTAAAATATTGCAATTTTTTTCATCGTTGCAGTTTTTGAAGGCCCTCTATGCTTTGCTTTAGTACCTATGCAGATTTTCAGCGCTAAACAAGACTCAAAATTTAGATTTGTCCACAAAATCCATGAGAGAAATACAGTATGGTCTGATAAGGAGGGTTAATAAAACATAAAGATACAGCCGCTTTAAAGTTAACATGCACACTTTAGCTTTTTGAGCCTGAGAGCTATCCTAAAAGTGAGGAGTATTATGGAGGGCAATTTACTTAATTCAATGTTTTTAAGTAATAAAAATGTTATGATTTAGTGAAAAATAATAGATATAATGCATTTAAGCTATATATGACACTGTATCTTTACTTTTTTACTTATAATTCATTAATTATTCCGAACAATTTTTATTCACAGATCATCACTTTATATGAGATCATTATACTTACATTTATCTTCAACTATTTATATTTCTGTGTCAGCATCGATGTAAACTTGAATCCCAAAACGGGTCAAAAATTAGGAAAAATAGGCGTTTTTAAAATGTGATGCACATTAAATTTGTTATTTTTGTATTTATCAAGTGAAACTTATTAGCAAAACACACAATTGAAATAAAAAAAAGTCTATTTATTTCAAGTTCTGTGATGGTAGCTTGTGTTTTTTTTTAATTTCCCTGAGAGCACCTCATTGGCTCCCTGCGGGTTATCAGGTACCCGTGGGCACCTTGTTGGGTAACCCTGCTTTACACTTTTATTCTCAGTAAAATATCATTCAAGTCAATATTCCACTATGTTTTCCCACTTGTTATAAATTCTTCGTACTGTATTGCGTCTTTTCTTCAAGCCTCCATCCTTATTTTACCGTCCCTGTTGTTCTGATCCTCTTTCCACCACGTTCCTCTTCACTGGAAGATCTTCCTCTCTGTGTTTTTGTGTTCAGTGACGATGACGATTGTGACACAGAAACACAGAGGGAGAAACACACACAGGCCCTCAGCGCTGCGTTAGCGCCGGCACACAAACAAACTCTGGCTCCCTCAGCACACACACTCACACATTAACACCCTTAATTGGGGGAGCGGATATACAGTCAGCCATTCAGCTGCACCACCAGCTGAAGGCTGAGAAAGTTGTTTCCCCCTCCCACACACACTCACTGCGACAGTCTCACACACATGAGAGGAGGCTGAATGGAAAACAGCAGCAAGGAAACATACTGAGGATCCGTGATGGAGACGGGGATGCTTTCTTTCATTTAGTTATTTCAGTTTGACAGTTTAAGAGGAAAAAGCTGATGGAGATGGGTGTTTGACTGGGATTAAAATAGGATGTGCGTATATCACCCACGGGATAATAATGACTAAAATGCAATGAGTCATAGAGGGAGTTCAAAAGTGGACTCTTTTGATGAGGATACAAAGCTCGGAAAGAGAAAAAATTTGTTAACAGTATTCTCGAATCCATGCAATATTCATTTTTTAATTACAAACAGCACTTTAAATTATGCTTCAGAGAAGAGTTTTCAGTGTGGGGTTTCTTTACGCTTAAATACATTACTTCTACACAAGGAATATGGAGTAAAACATCACAGATCTATGAAGGATTTTTATGAAAAAATTATTGTCACTATTCGTCAAATTCAGACATAAAACTCAGAGGAATATAGCAGAATCCCCCTGAAGTGATTTACTTTCCTCTAACTACCACATAAAGTAATTTCTTTTTAAAAAATATGTTGTTTACAAAAGTCTGATATAAAAGACATTTTGGAAACAAAGCTGCACATTGAGTGGATGATTAAATGTTTAAATCAGAAAAACACTGGAAATTACAAACATAAAGTTAGCATGTTTGTCTCTGCGCTGCACTGTGGCGCAGCAGGTAGTGTATATGTCTCACAGGAAGAAGGTTGCTAGTTCGAGCCCTGTGTCGGTCAGGGAGTTTGCATGTGCAGGCGTGCAGGCGTGGGTTCTTTCTAGACACTCAGGATTCCTTCCACACACCACAAACATGCTCATTAGGTTGATTGCTGGTTATTTATTCCCCTTAGGTACGAGTGTGAGTGTGAATGGCTGCTTGTCTCTCTATGGCGAACAGTCCAGGGCGTACCCCGCCTCTCGCCCAGTGTCAGCTGGGACAGGCCCCAGCCCCCCACAACCTCAAAAGGGATGAGTGGTAAAGATTCTAAGCCTTGTCCCTAGTCCTTGGTCTCTTAAAGGGGGGCAGAGTAAAACCAGAATAAAACCACACATGTAAAGGTTGAATCTTTCTATGGGGGATTCAAACCAGATACCTGCTGTCCTACCACTGCACCACAGCGCTGTGGAAACACAAAACTGTCTTCTAGTAGGCAAATTAACTGTACTAGTAAGGTCTACTTGTGCACTAGTGCACCAAAAACCTTTACTAGTAAAACAAAATTATTGTTTACTAGTACCACTAGTAAGCTTAAAATATTTCACTAGTACTTCTAGTAGAGTGTCTTTAGTCTACTAGTAGTACTAGTAAAGCCAAAAGATTCAATAGTAGAACTAACAGACCTAATGCAAATGAAGTAGGAGGGATTATAACCAAATCCAGCAACCTGATTGGTTTTAATATTTTTGAAAGTCAATGGGAAGCCTGAATTTGATTATATAAGGCTATATATATATAATAAGGCTTACTTGTAGTACTAGTTAACGTTGTTAAGTCTATTAGTAGTAAGGGTGTGTAAAAATATTGATTGATCAACGCATTGCAATATTTCCCCCCCATATTCAATATCGATTCGGCAAATCCTCTGAATCAATTCACCTCTGGGCCAGTGGGGGCACTGTGGACTTTTACAGTGTTTATACAGAACTGTCATGTTTTTCTACTTTTGTGCTCCACATGCAAAAAATAAGTTGTTATTGTGCAAAGTTTTATTTTCATATGATGTATGTCAAAAATGTGATGTGACATACCACATATGTTCACATGGGCATGAAAATAAATATATAAAAATTGCAAACAGGTACTCTAGTTATTTGTGTATTTCTACTTGTCACTGAATCGACATCGAAGCATTTAAATCAATATTGAATCGACTTGCAACCTAAACAATCAAAATCAGATCGAAGCGTGAGGTTCTTAACAATACCCAGCCCTAACTAATACTACTAGTAGACCTAAAACAGTCTACTAGTAGTATTAGTGAACATGTTTTGATCTACTAGTAGTACCAGTGACACTTTTTACTTCTCTACTCATGCACTAGTTGACATGTACTACAAATTTAAGTACTAGTACAGCTTAGCAATGGTTGATAGTTCAATCTTATGCCAAAACAGCTTTCCATACAGCGCAGTCTTCAATCTAACCTTTAATCTTTGTAGAGAAATACGGGACAGCACTGTTACCCCTTTAGACACACTGCAGCACACGACCCCTCTCCCCGGAGGAACATGCTGTTAGAAACACTAAAACATCATGTTGAGCTGCCCGGTGCTGAAACTTTGACTCCAGTTCATGTGTAAATGCGTCTGTGTGTCAGTTGAGTCGGGACATTGCTGAGCCCAGCACAGAGCTCACAGACAGCCGGGGAACTGTCTGTCACAGCACCTTTACACCAAACCCTCTGTGGTTAAAATATTTCTCTAAGTTTTTCTCTCCCTGTGTGAAGGTGTAGGAAAGACAACACAGACACAAAAGTGCACACAGAGTTGATGTGACTGGGAGGAATAATGAGGTAGAACACAGTCCAGGGCCTCTTTTTATTGCTCAAGAGGTACCAACACTATTTGACTTTCACTGGAATCATATCAGCGTTTACACACTGATGGCCGCTTTATTAAGTACACCTCTTTTAGTACTGGGTTGGACCCCTTTATCCTGAAGAGGTACCGTAATTCTTGATGAAGCTGAGAGATTTTGTCCCATACTGACATGATGGCATCACACATTCGCAGCAGATTTGTTGGCTTATCATCCCAAATGTGGTCTACTGGATTGAGATCTGGTGACTGTGGAGGACAATGCAGTACAGTAAACTTATGGTCAGGTTAAAGAAACCAGTTTGAGATGATTCAGCTTTGTGACATGGAGCGTTACCCTGCTGGAATAAACCATGAGAAGATGGGCACTTTGTGGTCACAAAGGGAAGGACATGGTCAGCAACAATGCTCAGGCAAGCTATGGCCTTCAAAGATGCTTTGTTGGTATGAAGGGGTCCAACATGTGCAAAGACAACATCCCAGTTATTGTCAGACCACCACCAGCCTTAACCATTGATACAAGGTGGGACAGATCCACGCTTTTGTGATTTTTGCACCAATTCTAACCCTACCATCTGAAAGTGGAAGCAGAAATCGAGACCCTTCAGACCAGGCAACACATTTTCAATCATCTATGGTCTAAATTTGGTCAGCTTCTGCAAAATGTAAGCTTAGTTTCTGGTTCTTCACTGACAGGAGTGGCACTGGTGTGATCTTCTGCTGCTGTGGCCCATTTTCTTCAATATCCATACCACCTTTCTTCTTCATTCTGATGCTCAGTTTGAACTACCATCTTGATCATGTCCACATGCCTATAAGCACATTATTGATGCCATGTGATTGGCTGATTCACCGTTCAAGTTAACTAGCACTTGAGAGGGTGGTGAGGGTATGGTCAAATCAGAATCAGAATCAGAATCAGAATCAGAAATACTTTATTAATCCCCAAGGGGAAATTCGGTTGTTTCAGTTGCTCTTATACACAGTATAGCAGTTGGAAACAACAGATGAGGACATTAGAGTAAACAGTAGCATTAAAAAATAATAAAGATAAAATAAATAAAAATAAAACAAATGAAAAGAGCATAAAAATTACGTAAGTAGTTTGCAATGTGCAGAGTCTTTAAGCAGTATAAAACTTCCTTATGAAGGAAAATAAGTAGAATAAGTAAGTAAAATGAAGTGGACATGAGGCTCCGAAATGAGGTGGAGGTATACACAGTATTAACAATTAACAATATTTACACTACGAATTTAAATGTATTAATGACAGCACCATTTGTCCGAAGATTTACTCATCAACAATATGACAGGAGTAAAAACAGTGAGAGTTTATTCTCCAGGACCTGAGGGAGCAGTGATTTTAGAGGGAGGAGTTATAAAGTCTGATGGCCACAGGCAGGAATGACTTCCTGTGGCGCTCTGTGGTGCATCGTGGGGGGATGAGTCTCGCACTGAATGTGCTCCTGTGTTTGTCCAGCACGCTGTGGAGGGGGTGGGAGGTGTTGTCCATGATGTCCTGCAGCCTGGACAGCATCCTCCTCTCTGACACCTCTGTCAGAGAGTCCAGCTGCACCCCCACAACATCACTGGCCTTTCGGATCAGTTTGTTGAGCTTGTTGGTGTCCGCTACCCTGAGCCTGCTGCCCCAGCACACAACAGTGTACAGGATAGCACTGGCCACCACAGACTCGTAGAACATCCTCAGCATCGTCCTGCAGATGTTGAAGGACCTCAGCCTCCTCAGAAAGTAGAGCCGGCTCAGGCCCTTCTTGTAGACGGCCTCGGTGTTCCTGGTCCAGTCCAGTTTGTAATCCAAACTGGACTGTTTGTGTGTATGAAACACACTGCACCATCAGTTCATTCAGACCCAGCCAGTGGAAAATTCTGTTAGCAGCACATCAGAGCAGGTAAAACATCAAAACAGGGCCGAGGCCAAACACACACTCACACACTCCTGTCTCTGCAGCGACGTGCCGTAATGCTTCATCCACTGACCTGAGACAAACTGATAGTGACAGCGATCGCTGAGTGATCAAAACAACACATTAGTTTGTTACTGAGACCATCAATATCTAAAAGAAGAGGCTCTAATGTATTTATAAAGCAGAGGGAGGAGGGCTGGATCCCTGACAGCTCTCTTAAATAACTCTCTGTAATGTGATGAACGACACTGTTACACAACAGAGACCATCACAATTCCCGCTAGCAAACTATACCGTGCCAAGTTAACCTTGATTCTTCTGCTTTAGTGCCATTGTTATTTTCAAATCTGTCTGCATTATTCGCCTTTTAAGGGCAATGGAATGCTTTTATTACAAATAAAAACAGACTTTGACTTACTTAATATGACAAATAAAATAATCACTGTCTCAGACTGGTCATATTTTTGCTCTGACCCAGGCTTATATATTCAACTTTGATGGCTGCTCGATTATGTTGTTCATTAAACAATATTTATTACAACTTTGCAGCACTTTTATCATCTTAGATTGTATAATGGTTGATAATTGTACTGTTGATGTATTGTTTGTAACCTAGCAAACCCAAGGATGCAATTTAGCAGCTATGCAAACTCTGGTATATTTATATTTGTGCTATATATACTATAAACACTATACTGATGTTTATTAATGTGCAATGCCCCTTCCAAGTTGACATGAAAGAAGTAAATGTTCACAATCACTAATGTTCAAAAACCTGCTAGCTTCATATACAGAGTACCCCTGATCCACCTCTATTCTTCCTCCATCTGAGACGCCCTGCTTTAGCTCCTGTCACTTAAAGGCCCCCTTCCTTCCCCCTTTGGTCACTGCTCGATCCAGAACACTTCAGAGCCACTTTCAAGGCAGTCTACAGTCTATGCTCTGCTCTGGGCTTGCCACCATGAGCCAATGAGATTGAACCACTGACATTGCAGTGGTAAGGATGCCACAATCAACATAATAGAGCCACACAAGGACTTTACTGCATGAAGGGGAGAATTAAAACACATTTAAGGGCTTTTAAACTCAAAAGAATAACACCATGACCTCTTCAAACCCAGTTCAGAGTAAATACTATGAACACAGCAAGGCTGGTTTGGAGCATAGCAAGTTAAACTGCAGCTGTGCGACTGGAGCTCAGGTTGGAGTTTTGCTCTCAATTTCGTTTTTCAAGTCACTGACAGCTGGTTTATGACTTTAAAACACATCTAGACAGCCAATCAGAACATTGTAGCCCAGAGAGGAAGCTGGATGGGCATGCCAGATACATATTTGCAACAGCCAAGTGTGCACTACAAAGAGGCTACAGGAAAGACCTTTTGTATCTAATGTCACAAGTTTATTTTGTTTCCTTCTGGACAGAAAAGAAAAAAATCTAACCTACAACGTATCAGTGCTAATAATTAGTCCTATGCCCATAGTAATCTGTAATCTACAAATCGTCACTGTCTGGTATTAACCTACCCCCAAAATTGCTACTTTACAGAAAATTAAAAAAAAAAATAAATAAAAAAACGCTCTACTACTGCATGAATGTATTGATATTCTACTGTCCTGGTTATAAATGCATCTTCACTCACCAACATGGAAGGTGACTCATAACACTGTTTTATGACAAAAAAAAAGATTAAAAGGAGATAAAAGGTTTGTGCCAAACTGCGGAGAAATTCAACCATAGCTGTCTCAAGGTGTGCAGTGCATGTGCTAAAAAAGCTTAAGGCCTTGTGTCCACAGCTTCTTTTTGTGCTGCAATCGGTAACGTGAGGAGCTTTCAGTGCTGTCTGTTTTTTGTCGCTGCATTCCCAGAGCTCGAAGTTGAAAACATTTCAACTTACGGGATAGTGCTGCACTTGTCAATGGGGTCAAAGGGGTCTGCTGCTGCAAATTTCAACTCATCTCACTGTAAATATTTGGTATGAACTGGGTCATACTTTAGACCACTGATGTCACCTCTTGGCAATGATTTTTCCTGCTCTTTCATTGTCATTCATGCTAACAGCCTCTCACAAGTGTGTGAAGTCTTAGGCCCCATTTACACGACAACGAGTATGCCAGAAAATGGAGAGTTTTCGTTGCATTTGCGCCTTCCATTTACACGAGAACGGTGCCTGGAGTGCATGAATCTGCAAACTTTTGAACCCAGGGTCCAGAGTGAAAAGTTTTGAAAACGTTTTTGTACCTGTGTAAACAGGAATCAGGGTTTTCAGGGAAAACAATGACTCGCTGCGCATGCGCAGTACTCTTTCAGATGAAAGAGCACACCTATGAACAACAACAGAAACAACAGCTTCGGTCGTCTACCAAGCGTCTGTGCTCCGTGCTGTTTACTGTGCTCTGTTTGTTATCCAGACAAAAATATCAATACACATTTGTTTTCCAGACAAGAAACTCATGCATCTTTGCGCATCCACTCGCCAGTGTTGTTTGTGAAAGGTTTGTCTTCACCGGAAAGCGTACCCGTGTGGTCGCACTGCTGTTTCACTACAAAAACCTTCATCACCAACTACTGGCCTGGCATGCACGCTATAGCGTTCTCAGTTGTTCCGGCAGATCCGTGTGAACGCACATTAGTCAGTTTCTGGTGACAATGTTGTCGTGTAAACAGGCCCTTAGTTTTGCAAGGCACACAGGACTAAGAGGAGGCACTGATTAAGATAAGAATAAAGATAAATAATACTGAATCTTAAAACTAGTCGGAACCAGTTCTCAATACCTGAGCCCCATCCCTAAAAAGATTAAACCTAAATCAGACCTGTGGTGCTTTAAAGAAAATCCTGCCCTGATCTGACGGGGAGGAACAATAATATGTTAAACTAAATCAGAGTAAGTGTCTGGCTGAATCATCGCCTCATGAGCAGGGGCACCTGGGAAATCTCCTTTGAGAAAGTAAACACGGCGGAGAATAAACTGCATCAACTCTATCAGTGACAGGCTGTCAGAGGGCAGCAAGCACGGGCTTCACTCACTCTAAAGATCTGTGACAGGCAGCAACAAACATCAGCCTGCACCTGTGAGCCACAGGTTTACACTCAAACACCTGAACTGGACGGGAAGTGTACGTTAATGCCGATGTTTCATTCTAAAATCCACTGTATTTAACACTACACTGTATTAAAGACTACAATAAGACTTAAAAGAGCGAAGCTGAGCCCTCATAAATCCCCTTATTAACCACGCTGTTCTTCATGGGAATAAGGATGAAGGATTCTTCCAGGGTTAGTTTCTCTGAACTGAATATTCTGATGGTCTCTGTGCTTCATAGAGCAAGAAGTGTCAAGTATGCATGCTTCAGATATCAAATAAAACTCAGAGCTGATCTCTGCAGCATATTTCTCACTCGCATTTCTGCCTGCAAGATCTGGGCTGGATTTAAGAATGATCTTTCCAAGAAGACACAGCTGATGGAAGTTCTGCAACAGCATGAATCCAGTTTTCTGCATCTGTGAGGTTAACAACTGCAAGACAGAGACAGCACAGTGAGGGAACAATATAAGGGGCTGGCGTGGTTTTTGTTAAAGTGTGATTCATAGAACTGTTAGGAGAGGGATGAAAATAAGTCCTGATGACCTTCACCTTTGACCTTTTTCCTCCAAAATGATCATCATCTCATCAGAGAGGATACTGAACAAACTTTGACATCAGACCCTCAAAGAGCTTTCAGATATGAAGTTTAAAGGCAAGGGATGATCATGAGGCCCACGAGCTTTGACCTTGTCAAGGGCATTTTATCCATATATACAGTGCCCAGCATAAATGAGTACACCCCCATTAAAAGTAATGTATTAATCATTATCTAAATGAACAAAAGAACAATTTTCAAAGTTTTGAAAAAGCTGAGTTTAACATCATTTTTTTTTTACCATAAGATTAAAATAAGGGTAACATGATATCTAAAATGTAGCTTTGCCCCCATCCCTTTGATTGAGGTGTATCCATTTTTGGATCCTGATCTTAAATTGAGAAAAATACTTTTTTGTGTGCAACTTAAAAAATCATGTTTGCAATCAATGGCCCACATTTGGGGGACTATTTTGTGGTATAGTATGCCATAGAAAATGTTGATTTTGAAAGGAAACTCAAGGTTTTCTGACAAATCTGAAGGGGTGTACTTATTTATGCTGTGCACTGTTATGTAGCTCACTGAATATTT
Organism: Cetoscarus ocellatus; assembly: GCA_037902135.1. Classification (NCBI taxonomy): domain Eukaryota; kingdom Metazoa; phylum Chordata; class Actinopteri; order Labriformes; family Labridae; genus Cetoscarus; species Cetoscarus ocellatus. Next base: position 261,067 of record JBAMNC010000752.1, read on the forward strand.
TCTCCTTTTTGGACCACCACACCTTAGTCTTGTGAACAGTGATTTAATGTGCTGCTGTCACTTTTCTATCATCTCCAGCCACTCCGGCATTTCTCCTCTGAACTCTGGCATGATGAAGTCATTACTGCTTGGAGAACTGCCTCGTACTGAACATTTTCTCTTTTTCAGACCATTCTGTGTAAACCCTAGAGATTTCTGTGCATTAAAATTCCAATAGATCAGCAGTGGAACCATTATTCAAAAACAACAATACCATTTTCAAAGTCCCTTAAATCAGTGATTCTCAGAAAAGTGGGTCGTGGACCCTTATTCAGTGGGTCACGAGCCTTTGCCTGGGCAAAAAGTGTTAGTATAAAATCCTGTGCTTTTATTTTACATTGGACTGCCATCTATTCACTCCTTACCAATAGGTGGTGCTAATTAAGTGTTAATTAACACCTGTTTTAATAAAAAGGTGTTCGTTATATGTTCGATAAGCAGGTACTAAGCTAAAGCTACATGTGTAAGATTTTTGAAAAAACTCAGTAGGAGGACTTTTTCTTTCATGGCTGAGCATGAACGCTCTGTTGAGTCTGTTAAAGAAGGCTGAAGTGTGTTGTGCTGTGGCAGCCTCGGCTTATTTAGTGCTACTAAATGAATATTATTAATAGAGGGCTGTTTATTATGTATCCACTGACGCAGGGTTTTCACAGCTACAGCCAGATTTATAGTCTTGAAGCCTTGTGTCCCTCAGATGCTCTTCTTGGTTTCAATTAAAATGCAGCTATTGAGTGTAAAAAGAGAACATTTCTCTCGCTGGCATCGCCACATTCAGGTCATTTTGGTTTCTTATTAAACTTTTTTGTGTTACTGTGATATTCTATTCTATCTCAGATTTCAAGTGCAGCATCTTTTTTATTTAATAATATTGAGAAGTTGAAAATTTTCCTCGGTTTGGGTCGAAGCGTGACATTAAGGGGTGCTGGTGGCTCCCAAAGCCAGACCAGCTGAGAACCACTGCCTTAAATCACCTTTCCTCCCAAATCCTGATGCTGGACAGGAACTTTAGCAGGTCTTCTTGATCATGTCTGCATGCTTTAATGTATCAAGTTGCTGCCATGTGATTGGCTTATAAGCAACTTGTATTACTGAGCAGTTTATTGGATGAAACCACTATTGTTAATAGGTGTAAACTATTTCTGGGGCCACAGGTGAAAACATTTGTGAGCCTCTGCTCTAAATGACTATAGATGGATGCAAAAATGCAAAAAATTGTATGTGTTCCAAGAAAAAGTCTGTCAAAAGTTTAGGAGTCAGTGCAAAACCATGATTAACACATGATTTTATATCTTTTTAAAAGCATCAAATTCAGACTAAAATCCTGACTCAGGGTTTAAAGTCCTTGGCTCTAAAACTAGAGGAATAACAGGCTGTGATATATGAAGGGAACCTTAAAGCAGCTGGATTTGCCAGATTCCATGTCTTTCATCATGAAGATCCGAGCTTCAAGCTGAAACGACTTCTACCAGACAGAAAATAAGCAGATCTTTCAGCATCAGCTCAAAGAGGCCGAGGTCACAGATGATGTGGGTTTGTTCTACTGAGAGTGACAAGTGACTGCAAGCCCCTGATTGGACTTTAATGAATGCAACAGACAGAACACTCAATCACCTTCCAGTTTCTCTTGAAAGGCTTTGCCCTCCCCAATCACTCTCTATGGCAGTGATCATCAAGCTGCCTGGGGGCCACATCAGGCCCCCCGCAGCTTCTCATTCAGTCCCTGGAATATTATCAAGTCCAGAAAATGTGAGAGGGAGGATTTATTGTGGTTTAATGGGTATCTTTTTGAGCACTATAAAAGAAATCACTAAACTATTGGAATTAAACAACTTTATAAGGGATTGGTTTGCTGCCATGTGATTGGCTGAATAGCTATTTCAGGAGTCTGCCACATGTCCCTGTAGTGGAACTCTGGACTTGTAAAAAAAAGTTTAATTTGATTTTTTAAAATGTTATTTCCACATGCTTTTGCATCATAGCCGCAAAATGTGCTTTCTTTTCATTAAATGATAATGTTTACTACTCTAAACACCCTGTCGATTGTAACATGAATCATATCTTAAGTCTTAAACTGTGTCTGTGTGACCTGCAGCTGCTCTGAGGAGGAGCAGGATGCTGCATCTTTAGCTCTGCCAAAATGTGAGCCCTCCTGTGTTGTGGTGTTAAGTATTTTGTACAGCTTACTTTTGTGTGTTTTTGGCTCCAGGAAGATATTTTATTGGAAGCGAAGTTGCAGACCCATAATCTATTTGTATCAGAGAAAACTTAAAAAGATGTACCTAATAAAGTGGAAAAACAAGCAAAAACAGCACTGACCAAAAAAGTCTGAAAATGCATCTCATAAGGAAAAGTCAATGTCACCTCCAAATGCAGTCAAATGTGCACAAATGTCCACACCTGCCTCATGATGAGCGTTATTCTGCAGCCACAGGCAGACACATGAAGGTATTTTAGCTGCTCGGTGACATATGGGTGTCAGACCCATCTCCTGCTCCCTGCAGAGTTCTCCTGACTCGGCAGAAAAGGCAGATTGGCCTAGACATTTGTTCTGGATCATAGACCAGCCGAGTGGGCAGATTTAGCTCATGTGGCCATATGGTCTGCAGAAAGACACGACAATGACATTGTCACATATGTAACAGGGACACGCTGTGGTGTTATTTAAGTGAATAATGCAGCTGCTCCATCACAATGAGGCTGTCACAAAAAACACCAAATAAATCAAATGACTAAAATGAATATAAAAAACAAAATCTACTGAGAAAAGGAGGCTGGATTTCGGGATAGTGTTTCCATTCCCCTCTCTCCACTGTGCCCTCATCCCGTCTATGTCAACATCCCACAAACATCCCCTCCGTCAAAAACAAGGTTGACTCTTTGAAGTCCTGATCGGAGATGACGGATCCTCCAGAGCTGTGTGTGTAGCCTTCACACCACAAACTTTATGATGTGAGGAGAGGATGAAAGATCAGCTCGGATTCTTCTTTAATCTCGTATCTCCCCTTTTGGAATTTTAAATTTCCAGTTTCTATTTCAGTTTCTTAATCTGTCTTGATTTCCTCCCGCTCCATCTCGTCCTCTGATCCCCTCTGATTCCCTCTTCCCTTCGCTCTCATTTGCTTTCCCTTCGCCTCGGCAGCTTTAACCCTGCACCTCTGCCTCTTAAACTCTCAGTCTTTGTGTCTCTTTTCTGTCCAATGAAGACGATACTGAGCTGGGTGTCAGACATCATCGTCGGAGCGTGGCCTAATCTGTTCTAACAGCATTAGTTTTACTCCCAGCAGCATGTACAGTTTGTCAGAGTGACGGCTCTGTTGTCTAAGTCCTTATCAGCGCTGTGACATGCTATCACTGATGCTAATACGTGACTGCGCTGCGGCGGGGGTCTGAGAGATTTGCTTTAGCCGGCCTGTGGAGCGAGTTTGGGTGCGCGGTTAAAGTTCTAGGGTGTAATAATGACATCAGTTTACTGGGTGGCAGGAGGACAGACAGGCTGGGAAATGAGCTGCAGAGGAGCGAGTGGAGGCGAGGACGTACAAACTGGGTCACAGCTCGCTGCACAGAGAGAGACTAGACGCTGACTAAAGACCAAAAACAGAGATCCATTAAAGAGTGGACTTTATGGGTCAGGGTACACACTGTAACCCACTGAAATGACTTCAGTTCAATTATACGGGGCTTACAGAATATATCCGAACACTTCACTGTCAATGTAGAACACTGAGTCCTTTACATTAGGGCTATTAATGAGTCTATTTGAGCAGTACAAGCAAAAGGGAATCAGTTTCATCTGCTCTGTTGTGAATGAAAGTGACACATTTACCATACAGAAGCAGAGGCAGGGAATGGTTTAGCATCACGGGCCACTGTTTGCCAAAACCAGCCATTTGTCAGCACCACAAGCCTCCAGTCCTCTTAAACGTTAACATGGACAGTTCTTGGAGGAATATCCAGGATTAAAAAGGGGCAGGAAATTCCTGGTGATGTCCAGAAACTTCCCATGGACGGTTAAGCTAGAAAACTTTGGAAATATTACAAACTGGAAACTTTCCATGGGAATTACAAGGACACAAGGAAGTTCATTTGTCCTTTTACAACAGGATGCACAATGTTATTAAATTGTGGCTCCCTCCAAAAAACACAAACAAAACCATTAAGTGAGGTACACACATCAAGATTATCGGGCTGTTTTTGTCCCAACTTTCCCCCTTCACGACCAAGGACAGCAAAATCCAGGTTATCTTATGTCTTATAAGATTATCCTGTGGTCTGAGGTGTGTTTAGAGTGAATTTGTCCTGATAATGGGCTCTGAAACAGGTCTGGGCTGACAATTGTAAATATTAAACTTGTTCAATATTTACAACCAAAAATCTTCGTGTGTGGGGAAAGCTGACGACTCCCGAGTCATGACTCTGTGAATTGTGGCATGAATGTAGCCAATCAAGAAGCAAGCTGACTAAGGAACAAGGCAGCAGGCGTGAATAGAAACAAGCACGTGTTGTGTTTTCCGGTTGTTGCCATAGATAATGTTCATGGTTGTTGCTATCTTTCTTCTTCTTTGTTTTTGTTAGATCACATTTGATCAGATTTCTGCCTTTGAGGACTAGATTGTAGATCGGTGATGGGACAGAATGGTTATGTGTGTGGTGTGCTGTGTTGAGATTATCAGAGCACACCACACACAGTACGATCAAAACTGTTCAATGCCTGATTTTTTATCTTCATGTGTGGGGTCTCTACAGATAAAACATCTCTTCAGATTTAGAAAATCCTCATGTGTGGACCCCATTTTAGACATGGAGGAGTGCAGATGGTGCATCCAGTAATGTCAGAGCCTGAGGAAAGAAGCTGCTCCACAGTCTGGTGGTAGAGCAGTAGATACTTCTGAACCCCCCCCCCCCGATATCACTGATGCTTGGTAGATGGGTACCAATGTTGTTTTGGGCAGCTCTGTCTACTTGTTTCAGAATCGTGCACATCCCATGCCAGTTTGTGATGTTTCCAGTCAGGATGCTTTCAACCGCTCCTTTGGAAGCGTGGAAGTGACCTAAGTTATAGCATATTGTCTATCACACATTATCTTTAATTAAATCATCACAATCAATAACAATGTCACAGTACTGAACAATGTTATTAACCTCACACACCAGATGGACTTACCAGTATAATTCACTGGTCCACCTGGGCCTTAGAAAGTGTTTGAAAATGGTCCGAATCTTTCAAAAGCCAATCCAGCAGGTGATTGGACGATTGTTCTGTCAATCACAATCATTACGGACCAATCAGATAAAGAAGAAGGCAGGTGCTTCAGCTCTTCTACAGGACCCTTTGTATGTCGTTGGGTTGTGTTTTTGCCCCTTTTTGTACCTCTTGTATATTTTGTGTATTTTTACATATTTTTGATATATACCCAAGTCAGTGTTGCATTATTTTCTACCTGTTTTCATACTTTGTTATTCCTCCTGACCCTTATTTTTATTTTTATTTTATTCTAATTACAGTGCCCAGCATAAATGAGTATGCCCCCTATTAAAAGTAATGTATTAATCAATATCTAAACAAACAAAAGGACAATTTCCTAAGTTTTGACAAAGCTGAGTTTATCATAACATTTTTTACCATAAGATGAAAATGAGGGTAATAAGATATCTAAAATTTAGCTTTTCTCTCACCCCTTTGATTGGGGTGTACTCATTCTTGCATTCTGATCTTAAATTGGGAAAAATACTTTTTGTGCACAACCTAAAAATGCAATCAATGGCCCACATTTGGGGGAGTGTTTTGTGGTATAGTCTGCCACAGAAAATATTGATTTTGAAAGGAAACTAAAGGTTTCCTGGCAAATCTGAAGGGGTGTAGTCATTTATGCTGAGCACTGTATATGTGATTGTTTTGCACCAATTTACCAAGTCAACCCCTGCAAACGTACTCTGCAATAAATAAAATTCTGATTCTGAATACAAAACGAGAGCCAGTTTCTGAAATTCATTTAGAAAATGTGAGTTTTCAGCAACCAAAAACAGAAGGCCAAAAAACAGAAAAAGCGGTGTTCCAAAAAAAGGGTAGACCTCCTTCCTTAATTTAAAAGTGAGAAAAAGTGTCTGTTTGTATCTTATTAATGTGATTTTCAGTGCTGAAGGGACCACATAATGGTCAGCAAGTAATCGAGAAATCAAATCAGAGTAATTATATCTTTCTATTTTCCAGGTGTCTGCAGTTGATTTTTCATGTTTCATTTTTCTCCTGTTACCTTTGAGTCAAAAGAAAAATCTGCTCAACACTCAAGGTCTTCATTTTTTGCTCTGTGGTTTCAAGGACTCACTTTCTCAGAGTCTCTCTTCTGTCAGTTTACTGTGATTAATCTGAGCCATGACGAGTGAGGAGGACAGAGAGCAGGGCCGACTCTGCTGCTGATCCACAGCAGAAAAACCAAACGGCTGTCACAAACAGGCTACCAGCACATTCATAAGCATGATCCTCATGTGTTCTGCAGTGAGTGATGGGGAGGGAGTTTGTTCCTCCACGCTTTATAGACGTTTACGTGCACACACCTCTGTCATGTGTTATTGACTGATTTATAACAGGCTCCCCCAGCTTCTCCACACAGATCTATACTGGTGGGGGGGCCGTGGAGTGTGTGGGGGGGCAATAATGCCTCCAATGATTTACTATCAGAGCCTCGGCTGTCATTCCTTCACTCTGATAAATGACACTCTCTCCTCGGGCCGTGGAGAGGGCTCATACTTGTGACCGTGCCAAGAAAAAAGCAGAAAGCTCTTACAGGCTGACGTGAGGGAGCGCCAACAGCACTGCTCGTGTTTGTGTGTCCCAGCCTCAGACCAGATGATGCACTTGTGTGCTCTTTGCTGACTTCACTGACAGCAGCGAAGGGACTGAAGGGGACGGTCAATTCACATTAGAGACATTCTGCTGCACGGCTGCAGGTGGACCTTAAACATGCCTGCAGTCTGAGTGAGAGAGAGCGGGACATAAACACGTGAAGGCTGTCAGGGTCCCTACTGCTCACAGAGCCGAACGAACCTTGCAGTGCAGCTGGATCTGCCTGATTCAATGTGTGTAATCAGACAGATCCATCTTGCCAAGCTCCAGTCTCTACAGTGCTCAGTGCTGGATAGATCGACGCTGATCAGCCTGATCCAGGGCTGCAGCAGTTCGGTCTCTGCTTCAGCCGCTGTGTCAGTGGCTTAGATGTGAGTATTAACTGATGTCTCTGTTAGAAAGAAGCAGCTGCAATGTCCACAAACTCACAGCTAAACTTTAGCATAGCAAAACTCCATCAATAATAACACACACTTCCAGACTATTATAGGCAAATGCTTTTATTTTGAAGGGACATGAGAGGAAATGATCTGTTTTCACACTACAGCTTTACAAAAACCAGGAGCTGAATCAGTCACAGACAACAGACTCTAACGGAGATCAGAGGCTGACGGAAACACGTCTGCGTGATTATTTTTTTACACACTTAAATTGTTTGTGAAATTATGGGCTTGATTTTGGGGGTAAGACAGGGGTGTGGATCTTGTAGATGCATTTTTAAATTCAGAATCTATTTTAGACTTTATTTTTTCTCTCTAGCATTGAAACGCTGAGAATAAGTGAATAAATGAAGAACTGAATCAATAAAAAATGCCCTGTGTTCTGACATTTAGGTCATGTCACTCCATATTATCATTTAGTTGGCTTTTTTTCAGGATTATTTAGTTCTTATTATTGATTTCTAAAACTTTTTCCCAAAGTTGTGGTTGCAGAGAGTCTCTCCTTGTCCCTATGAGACATTTTAGGAGTACTTGCCAAAGCAGAAACAGAAAAATTGGCTCTGGATAAATCTGACAATTAGAATTTATTTTTTCATTTTTTAATGAATATTGTGATAATATTGTTAATGTGATATTTTGTCCACAATAATTGTGAGGTGAAAATCCAACATCATAAACTGAAGAGGCAGCAGCAGCTCAGTCAGTAAAAACTTAGTTTAGTTGCTGGTTCGAGCCCTGAGTAGAGCATTTCCAGAAACTGCTCTGTTATCTGGACTAAGCTTGTCAAGATATCAGAATTGGAATCTTGGATACAATACAAGTAAAGAAATTTGATATTTAATACCTGTTTTTATAATGCAGCAAAAATAAATCAAAAAATAATTTAAAGAGTCGTAAAAGAGAATATCTTCTTTTTCACTGATAATCTGTGCACCAAAAAAGCAGGTCCAGGAAGAGAAACTGGATACATGACAAAACATTTGATTAAATTCTTAAAGGTTTCCTTGTTTGCAAACTGAAAAATACCTTGTTATTAAAAGTTGTCTTTTTTCTCTCTCTAAATGTCAAATAGTAAACAAAATACAGTTATTATGAATTAAAAAAGTATATGAACATGATAACAAACTAAAAATTAAATGACAAAATGATTCAAAACTTCAATTGAATTATTTTTTTTCTGTTTTGTCAATAAAGTCTTTGCAGCCACGACTAGAAAGATCTGATTCTAGATCTGTTTTGTCCAACATTTTCAATACTATTGAATGGGACATTAGATGGTTTTCTACCATTTTAACGGTGGCGGCAGAAAAGCACCGAAATAGGGAGTGCCGGCAGACTGATACTTTATAAGTGTTACTTACAGGTTCAGAGTTCAGAGTGAAAAGGTCAAAGTTAAAGATGTTACAGTGACACCTATGAGTGTGAGTTATTGGTGAGTTATTGACACCAACTCTTCTTCAACTGAGTGTCACTCTTCAGGGATTTGACTTAAATGCTCATTGCAAAGCACTGTTTCTCATTTTCTCTTCTGCTTGCAGTATTTTCAGATTGAAGTTATGACGGCATTTATATTTTTTTTTTTCTGAGATGAATATTATATTATTTGAAGCACATGTTCTCAGGTCTTCTCTCTCCAAAAACGTTTCATCAAAATGATCACATTCTCCCACAGACTGAGCAGCTCTACTCCTCTGTTTCGATCTCTCCGATTTCTCCCCATATTTGATCTGAACCATCTGCAATTATGTTTGTTTATTTTCCAGTCTGTTAACAACTTACTCCCTGTCTGTTTCCGAAATTTATTTCAGTTTAATTTCCAAGTCCATCATGACAGTACAAGATCAGCCAATAATCTCCATCCAACCTTTTTCAGGACATTTTCTCAATTCTCAATTAGATTTCGAGGACCTCACTGTTGGAACAGTTTACTGAGTTACATCAGAACCAGCACCAGTTTTAAGTCATTCAAGAAACAAACCATACAGTTTTTATTGGATCAATTAACCAGTGCACCATCATTACAATATTTTTCCTTCTTTTATTCTGCTGTTCTCCCATCTTTCCTTTGCTAACACTGAATTGAGGATTATTCTGTTTGACTAAATTTCATTTGTTTGAACGGTTGGAAGATTCTGTTTTTTTCCTGTTCTTTTCTTATAAAATAAATAAATAAATAAATAAAAAAATATATTTAAGAACTATAAATCTCTGCAGCCTCTGTGGTATCTTTATCTGGTGATCATGTGCACCAGAGATCCTGCCTCCCATCAAATGTTGTGCCTCCTCTCCAGCGTCCTCTCTTCCCCAGGCACACACACACACACACACACACACACACCCACTCTCACACACACTAAAAGTGCAGTAAGTAACAGTAATGAGGACAGTGGGTGCTATCATTGTCTCAGGTGTTCCTTAATTGGCTAGAAGCACTATTATCCTCCTAATTTAAAACACTGAGAGGCAGTGTGAGTGCGTTTGAGTGTGATTTAGTCGAAGTGCAGAGCCTTCAGCCTCAATTTCAGCTCAACTCCCTTGTCAAGCATGCAGCTGGATTCTGCAGCATCTCCGTCTGCAAATCCACTCTCTCCTCTTCTTTTCCGCTTTATTTAAATCTGGCTAAAAGCATTTCTGCCTTATGATCAAAGGAATTAAGTCAATGCTGTTTATCGTGGGCTTTACGAGCAAACACAAGAGAGGGAGGAGAGGAACAGAGAGCGCGGGGAAGAGGAAGTGATGGAGGGGGAGGAGAAGTAACAACACATCCTTTCCTCTTATTCTCCTCTGCAGGCAGAAAAAAAGCAGTGTGGAGTTGAACATCTGTCAGCACTCCTTAACTCTTCTCCGTCTCTTCCTCTCCTTTTGGAAATCTTTCCCTGTTGCTCTCATGTGCTGACAGGACGCTGCCATCCGAAGTTTGAAAACTCAGAGAGGTGGCGTGTGTGCAGTTGTGAGAACTTTGTGCCTCTGGCGAAAGAAAGAAACAGAGCACGATGAGAGCACGGAGGGGACAAAGCCCTGATGTGGAGCCTCTGGATGTAAGCCGAGCTGACTTGTAGGAGCAGGAATGGAAGTCCACGACCACGTGCATGCATGAGGGATCTCGTTACAGATGTTTCCAGCTCTTCCAATGATATTACAGGACGGAGATGTCCGGGTGTGTTGATGCATGTATGTATGAGTTTGTGTTTGAGAGCTCTTTGCTCAGAGCACATCTGATTAGAGAAAACTGTGGTCCAATCTAAAGCAAGAGGGAAAGACAGCCATTACAGCCACAGCCTTAGTGAGGAATACGATAGCCTTATATGGTCATAAACCAGCGTTTCTCAACCTTTTTCTGTCAAGGCACCCTCAAGAAAGGAGTAAAATCTCAAATTTCCATGGTCAATAAATTCGGCTAAACAACATTCCACATCCATCGAATAGCCAACTCAGACACTCACTTTGTTGTTATGAGTCTAATTTTATAATTTATTTCTACAAATTACGATCAGTTACTACTCTGAGCCTGCTACAATGCACATAACCTTCAAATTACTTCGGCCACAACTTCCTCTTATCAAATGTGCTAAATTTTCTTACTAAAATCATCATGTCGCTGCCCTCACTGATAGGGATAATAAAGCTGAGGGCATGAATTTAGGTGATTCAGTGATATAAGTTGGAGAGTTTGTCCCTGTGTTTGCATCACTTGGCGTCAAGAGCCGATATATATATAAGGCCTGTGTGTGACGTGTAACGGGGAGACACCACTGGAAGGCGCAAAACAGCTCAGGCTGTACAGTAACTACCTATTGTGTCAGGAGTAAACAGCAAACATGGTGGTAATTCTGAGAGTAAAGTAAGGAGTCAGGTCTTCAGGACTGTGGCCCTCGTCAGTTTACCTGAAGACCTGAGGGCTGCACCTACTGCTCATATTTTTAAAGGCAAACTCAAGACCTACCTTTTTGGTCTGTTTTTTAGCTGAATATATTTAATATTGTTCTATAATCTTATTCATTTATTCATTTTAACCCTCTTAATATGTTTAATTTCTCAATTCAGTTCAGATTTATTGTTCAGAATTTTATTCTCTGTTAATCGATATTTTTTTTCCATTAGTTTATTCAAGTAGATTTTATTACTCATTTGGTGTTTGGCTATCTCATTTTACCATATCATTATATTAAAATTTATTTTATTTACTTATTTATTTACTTTTCCTACAGTATTTTTTATCTAATTTCTTATGTTTAATTTTTTATTGTCATTTTAGTCTTAGCTCCTGTGTTTCCTCATTTTTAATTCAAGACAGCATTTCCTCAGTCCTCTAATTCTGTTTTATGTTAGAATCTCTTCTTAATGTCTTTGTGTGTGTGTAAGTGAGTGTGTGTGCTGTATGTGGATCGCAAGGATGGGTGGGGTTTTGTATTTTGATTGTATTCAATTATCTTCTTTTAATCTACTTATTCTATTTTATTTTATTTCTTTTCTTTTTATGTAAAGCACTTTGTGCTACAAGACTTCGTATGAAAAATGTTGTACAAACTAATTTTGTTTGATTGATAAATACCATCATCAAATATTTGTTTACAGACCTCACCACAAGCATCATCTAGACTCTATTTCTATAACATTTTTCTCCATGCACGGTTGGAACTGCATTGGTGTATGGGTGTAATGAGTTACCGTGTTAACTGATGACTTGCTGCCGACTGTGCTGATCGATGTCGTAGTCAAAGCACCGGAAAAAGCAGAGGGTGAACCCTTCAGTGATTCATTTTTATTAATCAATGCATCAAAGATCATTAGTTTGGATGTGAGAAAATACAGAAAACAAGCTAACACAAACATGCCTACAGACAAAGTCAACAATGGCGTCAACCCCAGGTTGTTAGTGCTGAAACAGGGATTGCTTCAAGCACAGAGCGCTCACTTGTTTTGAAACAACTCACACGAATATTCTAGGGGTGAAAACAACCTCAGACAAGATTGTTTTCAAAGAAAAATGACCTGTTGGACAACTTTGATCTATTTTTCATGAGGAAAGAGAACAATCATGAAAACACAGTTATGTTGACGATGATGGACAACAGTGAGCTGTTTGAAGTTTGTCAAAGTCAAATGAGGAAAAACAGACACAAAAAATATAAAGACGAATAAGCGAGGATTGTGAGGGTCAGAGAGGCTAAGCTGCAAGGGAAATGCACAGCAAAGAAAATGTGTATAAGGAAAGGGAAATAAGTTACATGGCTGAGCGGAAAGAGGAGAGCAAGACAGAAGAGAGAGAAACTGAAAAAGACAACGCAGCAAAAGGAAAGGCTGTAAGCAAAGGAGACGAGGGCACAGAGGAGGGAAGAAGAAAAGAGAGGAGACTAATAAAGGTGTTTTAGAGCGGCTGTGGCTCTGTCTGCTGCAGAAACAGAGAGGACAGAAACAGAGGGAAGAATATTAAACCTCACTCAGAGAAGCATTCACTTCTTTAAAGGGAATATGAGATAATATGGGCTGGATGTGCACACACTCTCCCCATCACTCCCTCAAACAAACACCAAAGCCTGGATCCTCATCCATCCACTTCCTCACTTCTCTCTCTCCACACCTCTCAAACCTCAGAGCTCAGAGGAAGCAGAGCAGCTTCCTAATTACCTCATTTACATAAACACGCTCTCTATGAAGGAGGAGAGGAAAGGAAGGAGCAGAGAGGGACAGAGGCTCACCTGGAGGAGGAAAAGGAGGGAGGTAGGAGGCGGGTGGAAGAAGAAGGAAGAGATAGAGAGAGAAATGTATGTCTCTCTGCAGAGGAAACTGTCACAGCTCGTCCTGCTGCTGTTTGTAACCTCTCTTTTCTGTTCACTCTCCTTCAGCGTTTGGCAAGCTACTTGAAAAATTTAGTAAGCTAGGCGACTGATGGCCAAGCAAAAAAATAATATTTCACCAAAGCTTCACCCAGCCAGGGGAGTCACAATATGGCAACATGACAAAATGGCTTAACTACATCTAAGCTTTTCCTCATTTACCACATTTAATGACATTATGCTTGAGAGGGGAGGTAAATATAGTAGAAGTGAGGCTTGCACCAGTTTTGGTTGCACCTTTGAGTCTCCAGCAGGTATGTTATTAAACCTAGGTGAAGTTACTCCCATTCATTAGGTTTTTATGCATCTTTAAGGACCTATGTACGCAGGACGCAGGCCGTGTGTAGGGCCCTCACTTTGCTTTTCATATTTTTTTCCTACTTACCAAAATCTGGTATGTTTGTTAATATAACAGGCAAACATCTTGTGCATCACATAACTCGACATAATGTAGGATCAGAGGAAGCTGTGGGCTTGTTTCTAAACTCCAATAAGGAGACAGTCATGAGGGCTCACTCTGTTTTTATCAGCTGCTTAACAATGACATTTAGGAACACAAGTCACCAGCTAATACAGCAACAAATTAAACTGCTGCACCCTCTCAGTGCAGATGAAAATGCTGCATAAATGGCATTCATGCAGTGCTGACGGTGTGTTTCATCAATGTGTCATCAGTCTGACCTGATCTTATGTTTCTACTGATTGTTGACAGGGATGTGATCAGTTCTGACCATCCACCTCTTGTGTGCCCCTTGACTGTCCACACATTGTGCAGAGCCAAACACTAATACAGAGTCAAAGAGCACAGGTGGAAGAGTGCATGAGCACAAGGTTTAGTTGTGAGTTTATCTCAGGTTGTACGTTTTTGTTGTGGTGACAGGACAGTAATGGGCAATGCCCAACTTTTTCTAATCCATATTGTAATGGCCATATTATTGGCGTTTTTATGTCTGTTGGTATGTGCAGGACACCAATTAATCCACAGGAGGGTGCGATTGCATTGTGGGCCATCAACGAGTGTGCTTGCACATATAGGTAGGAACCTTTGTGACATCAGGTGTTGCTTGATGGGTTGGGCACAAATGGTTTCTGACCGCAACGCCGCACCTCGGAGATGACATTGTATGAAGTTTGTTTTGTCGAATTAATGGGCTGTTTTGCTTTAGTGGACACAGTTTAGAGCAAATAAAAGAAAAAAATAACTACAATTTATGAAGTCGGACAACATTCACTGCAAATCACAGCACAGGTGTGCAAGGTGCAGTGTAAGGTGCACTTAGCCCTTTAGTAGCCCAACAAGGTAGCTGTTAGCATTGGGCTAAGCTACTACACATATGATACAGTAGTTTTTGCTCTAATATTTTTTGGCACCATAACAATAATCTCCCAAAATGCAAACACGATATTCATTAAGTTTGCCCTTCTTCAGTCACTGAATGCATATAAAGGAAACATGCGAGCTACGGACCATTAAGTCAACAAAATGAGTTCAATTCAAAGTCTTAGTGCAAAACATATATATTTTAGAGATATTCCTCTATTTGACATACTGTTGTTGTCATTAATTGATATTTCCATTAATAAAAAAACAGACCAAATAAAACACAAAATATGAAGCCGCTTCAGCTCTGTCTTAGCAGAGAGAGATTGAAAACAGTTGGGGGAAGTTCACAGATCTGTTCTGTTATCGTTGTCCTGTGGTATCAACATTATTTTTGAGTTCCCATCTCTAGCAACAACCTGGACATCCTTTTCAAAATACAGCACCATTCGGTCTCAGTATTTCAGACAAGCATAATCAAATTAATGATATTTGTTTTTCTAAAGGCCAATACTGGTCCTGGTCCTGGTGGTTGGGGACCTCTTTTTAAGAGGGGGTCATGTTTACTTATTTAGGGCTGGCAATACTGGATTACTGCAAGGAAAACAATCACATCATGGACTGGGACAAGGCACCGATTATTGGATTGGAGGCCAACAAGCACAGACAGAAAACAGGGCAAAGACACAATAAACCAGGACGAAGGAGCACTCATTCTCTCCCACATTTGGGACTCGCTCCAGCAAACCACCAGACGGCGGTGGCGTGGTCAGCCTGACAGACCTGTTAGTTTCATCAGCCTGACCACGCCTGGGAAGAACAACTGATAAGGACAAACCCACCCTGAGGCCAGTTTGCAGAGTGTCCTCCCCTACTCTCTCTGCCCCCTTTCACAAGTCTATCCTCTGTCTCTCTTCTTAAAAAAAGGCACAAAATGCCCCAAAAAATATTCTTTAGAAAAAACAAAGGGAGCTGAAGAAAAGATGAGAAGACAAAACAAACATGCTGGATCTACTCGGTGTCATGGTTGTTCGTTTTCTCATACAACACAATATAATGCCCGTATGTACCAATTCAGCCAATCAGAGTATCTGTATTTTTTTCTTGACTGATTGGCTGTTGTGTATCACATGGCTTTGCATCTCACAGGGAGGAGAGATGCTTGCTTTGTTCTCTCTCAGTTCCACGTCTCTCTCTACAGTGATCGGTGTTTTTAGTTGTATTTCTATTGCTTTAAAAGTGTGTTTAAAGACCTTAAAATTAATTTTAAAGTACCGTAAAAGTTGTAAAAACATGCCATGGGTATATTTAAATATGGCATTTCTATTTCATGGATTTTACTTATCCCAGGTGGGTCTGGAGCCTAACCCCCGCGATGGAGGGGGGACCACTGTCCCTCCAAAATTCAGTTTCTGATATTGATAGATCCTAAAATAACTGGTTATTCTATGTTTACTGTCCTCCTCCTCCTCCTCTTTTCCTTCTTTTAGACTTGGCTCTGAGCTTTTCGTTCCCCACTTCCTTCCTCCCTCTCTGTCTCTCTCTGTTGCTCCTTTTGCCATACTGTAGGTACCTTATTGCCAACAGCCATTACCCTCATCCTCTCCCACATTGTGTCCCTCTCTCTCCTCCTCTTCTTCCTCCATTGTCTCCCACACTCTCCTTCCTCTCGTCCCTGCCCTCCTCCTTTCCCTTGCAGAGTGCTGTGTCAGGTCTTTTCACCCTCAGCAGTGTGAAATGAGATTTGAATATGGCTCTTGGAGCATTTGTGGCTCCCCCCCACCTCCTGTACACACACATAAAGAAGAGGCCACTCGTAAAGATAAAGGATTGCGACGCCACTTGAGTGCATACTCACATGTCAAAGGAGGGAAGGAGGGAAGGAGGGAAGGAGGATGGATGTGGAGACGGAGGAGGATGGTGAGGGAGCAGAGGGGAGAGGAAAGAAGATGAAGAGCAGAGGAAAAGCAGAATGGTCCGCTTTAGAAGCATGAATATAATTAAAAAAGGGCTCAGGAAGAGGGAAAAACCTGGGAAATGATGAAAAAGGAGGACGGATCAGGGCTGAAGTGGAGAAAGAAGGGACTGAACAGAGAGAGAGGAGAGGGGAGATTTCATTAAAACACCCTAACCTTCTCGCTCGCCCGTTTCTTTGCATTTTGAGAGGAGGCCCTTCACTGAACGGGAGAGAGAGGGAGGGATGGAGCAGGGAGCCAAACTGAGCCGCAGAAAATGGCCATGAAGTGTCAAGTGCTGGCCTCCTCTCCAGAGGGAAACAAAGGAGATGAGAGGGTCCATGTGTTCGTCTGTGTGTGCCTTCTTTTGTGTGTGTGAATTTAATTCAGGATCATTTTATGGTATATTTGACAAAAAAAAAAGATAACGCCTTAAGCTAATGGAAAGCTAAATGCGAGCTGCTGTGATGGTTTGCCAAATGACATGTCTTATTCTGAGTCTTTAATTTCTCATAATTGCTCTCCACCCACCTTGTAATTATAAAATCCTAAATTTGTGAGACACAAAAAGGATCCAATTTCAGACCTTAAAGATGGTGTAACGTTTTGAATGTATGTTACTAATGCACAGAACGTATTTAAAAACAAAAACTAGCCCCTAAAAGCTGCTGTCTTCTTTCTGTGATGCTGTTGTTGGTCACTGAGGTCCATCACAGATTGCTAAAGCAACAATATGCTACCGTTCCACTGTAAAACACTTTTAAATTGATCTAACAGTACAATAACTCAGCAGAATGAATTATCTCTCTCTCTAGTTCCCCTGCTTACAGCCCTGCATTTTTATGTCAACAGGCCGTGGTTCTCCTGTGAGAAGTATGAAGGCTTCACAGCTCCAGTTCCCATCAGCCCTCAGCTAAAAAGAAGCCACTTCATCTGCCTCTTACACCGAGTAAGGATAACAGATGTACGAGGACGCTGACAAATTAAGATCAGAGGGAAAAAGAGAGAGTTCAAGAAGAACTTAGACAGAGATGATAACAGAACTACATCCCTGAATATATGAATCAAAACAGACTGTGAAAAAATAGGCCACTTCAAAATAAACATAATATTAATAGAGACTTTATAGAACATACTGATATTAAAAGTGCAGAAATACAGAAAATTTTGAAGAAATTCATCCAGATCTGGATCACTACCAAAGTCTAATCACTCCTCCCTTGTGCCACGGCCAACATTCCCTGAATATGTCATCAAAGTCTATTAAAAACTTATTGGCGAAAATTTGGGAAAACTTCTCTTTCACTCAGTGTAAGATAACACTTAAAAAAAATGTCCTTGATCCACACCTGGAGTCAGATCATCCTCAAAATCTAATCACTTCTTCATTGTGCTCTGACCAAGATTTCCTGAATTTTTTATTCAAATTGGTTCATGGCTTTTTGAGTTATCCTGCCGAAAGTCAAACATGCAAATGCCTGCAAAAACATAACCTCCTTGGCAAAGTGGAGTGGGATGACCCCATCTCCTAAACACATGTAGAAGAGCACTGATGTTGGAAATATCTTTGAAAAGTCATGAATCAATCTTAACATACATTAAAAAAACACTAATATTGTGTTTGAATCAGTAAAGATGTTGGTGATCCAGTCAGTGGGTTTACTTGTTTACCTTCAGGTCTTCTGACTCACACACTGTTTCTGTGTGACAAGTACTAAGAACAAAAGCATTCACACTCGGGTTCCACCTATAATCATCCTGGCCAGTTATTGGGGCCAATATTTTTGCAGATCAGCATTTAATTTTACCCTCAACTAAATTACTTCTTCAAGTTTCAGAATCACCGCCATCCTGTGAGCTTTTTCTGTAAGAGAATCCTGCCTAGTTTCGTAGTTCAACCACAGAAAATGGCCATAAAATTAACCTTGTTGCATTGATACATCAGCCTGCAGTGTACTAGCATCAGAGTCATTTAAAATCCTAGCATTACAGCTAATAGCCTCTTTACATTGGAAACACTGCACATCAAAGAAAGAAGCATGCACATCCCAAAAAAAAGTTAAATACCTGGTGCAAGACACAAAAACAGCAGCAAATAGAGACAAAAGTTCTGCACAGATGCTGCCACAAAGTCAGTTTAATGAGTTTTATCACTACAGATACACACATGGACCAAATTGTTGGTACCTTTCTGTTAAAGAAAGAAAAACTGACAATAGTCACTGAAATAACTTGAAACCGGCAAAAGTAATAATAAATAAAATTATTGAAAATTAAGTCATGAAAATCAGACATTGCTTTTGAATTGTGGTTCAACAGAATCGTTTTAAAAAACAAAATAAAGAAACTGTCCTGGACCATTACTTTTGTCAGTTTCAAGTTATTTCAGTGACCATTGTGGGTTTTTCTTTCTTTTACGGTATCTCGGTATATCGTTTCAGGGTCCTCGCCCTTCACCAGACATCAACACAACATTTAACATAACACATATTTGTCCATCTCATTCCAGTTCATAATCATTATAGCTGTTAATGTAGATATTAGCATGATCTTTCTATCCATGGTTGATACATCTATAGTAACTATCTCTATGAGGTGTCACATCTCAAGAGGTCTACCTTTAATACATTTATACTTAACAGAGACAAATATGGTAGGGATGCACTTGTGGCACCCATGAGTTCGTCACTACCATAAATTCTTATTTTCAGTAAGACTTTCATTGATTATACTTCTATAAAATTATCACCACAACCATACAGACATGAGGACCCTCCTGAAAACAAGATGTAGCATCTCAAGAGGCTAACCTCTAATAAATCTGTTTCCAGCAGAAACAAATTTGACAGGTCTCTGATTGGTAAGGCCATGGCCATGCTTAATTCCCTTACAGGAGCTGCTTGTTACCTCAGCCTTAACCAATGACAAACCGAGTTAAAGAAACCATCCTGAGTGGGGCAGCTCTGGCCAAAGTGGAGCCCTAAGCAGAATATTTTAATGAGGCCCTTTGCCCTCAGAAGCAAACAGAATGACGTTACAGCCAACTCGTTAAGCTCCATTTAGCACGTCTTCTCTTTCAGTTGCTCACTCCTGATGTACGCAGAGCAGAGAGGTTGAAGAAATGCAAACGAATCTGCTCTGTTTGTTTGGATGTGTGCAGAAATGCAAATACTACATACCAGAACACTGAGAGGGGGGATGAGGAACATGAATTTATGTGTCTGGTTAGCTCGTGGGTAAGTAGACTATTCATGGTTTAAAGTCTGAGTGCAGAGTGCTGCTCAGGGAGTTACAGCGCCGGTACAGTGCTTAAGCCAACTTTTTATGTAATTGTTAAATATTTAAAGGCTTCCCTAACTCAACCTTTGGGTTTTAGAGTGACAGAGAGGAAAAAATTGTTATCCTTGAGGATGCTTAACAACAGTTTTCCTCAAAATCTGGCTACAACGTACCAGAAACTCACACAGAATGAGAAAAATTAAAAAGAAAGCAGAGTTTTTTGTTTAGATGCAGAGTCTCGCCCCATTAAGTAAGCCAGAAATCCTCAACAATCAGAAGTGGGCATCTGAAGGACATTAATTAGCCCAGTCTGATTACTCGTGAGGACTAAAGCTCCAAAAATCCAAACCATCTGATAAAATGTTAAAATCCATCTTCCGTACGAGATGCTCCGTGTGCCTCTGGGAAAATGATTGTGGAATTGCTCGAGCAGTTTTTAATCTGAGCTGACATGATGTGGCCGATGTGTGAGGTCAGGATGGTGTTAATGTGACACGCAGGTGGGACGAAGGAGAGTGTGTTTATCCCATGAGTGAGCAGCAAACCAACTTCAAACCACAGGTCCAGCTTTTAGGCTCTTATTTATAAGCACTAAATCATTCACCTGCTTCACACAGCCTGCATGATTTCTCCATCAGCTCTGAGGAAAATCTCTGATATGCCTTATTTCACTTTCCCCCTCTCTATCATCCTCTCATTTACATTTTGTTTGGACCTTTTTAAACCAAGAATCTAAAAACACATCACATTGTTTCCTGAATCAGCTCCCAGCAGGAGTTCACTTCAGTTCCAGCCTCAGTAATCGCTCCAGTTTTGCTCAGTTAATCACAATTACGTCCTCTCTATTGATTGATAAAGTTAAAAATCTTTATATTGTCTCTGTGAAGCAGTTTTACAAACATTTGCCATTAATGAGTCAGACTTAAGTGCTTCCAGAGTGATATTTAGTTCTTATACATGACAGTTAATGAGAAAGTCAGAAGAAAAAAGACTTGGTAAAATCTTAAAGTGACGCAGTCATCATCATCATCATCTGTCCACAATCATCAGCTCTAAACAGCAGGAGAGCAACTTGGTGCAAAGCTTGCTCGCAGTGCAGGTGTCTTTTAGAATTTCCACCTGATGCAGTCATCTTCTGTACGCTGTGCACTAGAGCCGACAGGAAGAAAAATATTGCAATATTTTTTTCTCCTGTTGCGATGTTTAAAGGTGATGTCCAAACAAATATCGAACAAATTGTTCAGATATTCACTAAAGCCACATTCATTAACCCTCTGAGGTCTAAGCCATTTTTACCTGTTTTTGGGGCGCCTGGACTTTTTGTGTTATAATGTATGTAAAACCTCAACCCTATGATGCATAATTATGTATTAGACTAGGGCTGAACGATATGGACAAAATTTCATATCTCGATATTCATGCCAGATATCTCGATATCGATACGATATGATATGACTACGGGTTCGGTGAAATCCAAGCATTTTTCAGAAATATAAAAACAACATAATACAAAAGAATGCGGAAAGTGCAGTTTTAGCGCGGGGGAAATCTATATAGTTTATACTGTTGCTTTTCGATATTAATATCTTGAATGTTCATATCTCGATAGCGATACGATAACGATATATTGTTCAGCCCTATATTAGACCTTGCTTTTTTCAGGACAAGCTGGGCTATCTGAAAATGTATGCTGCAGGAGTATCACTTGAATGCGTAGTTAGCAATATGACCATTAAGACAAAAGCAAAAATAAAAATCGGAAATTGAACCAGACAGAATTCATCACAAAAAAATCCAGGAGAGTATGGATGAACACTCTTGACAACAGAAAAATGTTTTTTCAAGTCTTCTTTATGATTTAGAACAAAGAAATAAAAGCTGTCATACACAGCAAGCTATTTACAATCATATTTCCAAAAAAAAGTCACTTGTTTTTTGCAGGTTCCACTGCGCCAAAACAGCCTATTTTTTGCTTGTTTCCATGTGTGACTCTGATACTGTTCGTCTCTAGGGGAGACAGACGCTTGTTCATCCGCCAGGCTTACCCTCCTGACATCATATCAGGTCATAATATGTGTAATAATGACATAATATTTATAAATCCATAAGAATTATCTGTGCGCACTAGGCGCACGATTTGGAATAAAACCCAAATGGGCATAGGTAAATATATACTGTTTTTTTATTATATTTTCGTCAGAAGACACAGGAAATAGTTGATGAACTGCATCCGGGTGACAACAAGATGGCGACTATCTACTGTGCTAACGTGTTTTGACACAGAAATTGGATTAAATAGTTTACCTAGAAGACCTAACTTTTGGATTTATCATGATGGATTTCTTTTACGGAGTCTCCAAAAAGACACTGATGTTTCAGGAGAGATATCTCAGCCTGTGGAAGAGCTACAATTGCACCGAAAGGCTCATCGGAACGGCTATGTTGTTAGCTTTCAATCAAAACAACAGGTAAGAGGCTACAACAAACGGTTTTAGAGTTATTAAATATTTTGTGAACGGTGTGCTTTGCTGTCGTGTACGGCAGCGCAGACCTCTGAGGGATAAGTCTCTAATTGACACAGTCACTTTTCTCTGCATGCACCGTAGTCCCTTAAGCATGTTGTATGCTTGACCCGTGAAGCCACAAGTGTCCACATGTCAAATATGAAGTAGGGCTGAACAATTTTAGGAAAAGATGTAATTGAGATTTTTCATGCAGATATTGCGATTCAATTAGATTCAAGATTTTCTTCCAATCAAGCTTCACTGCAATATTCACTATGTTAACAGTATAGACAACAGTAAGGAAATCAATGATCAAAAACACATAACACATTATTCATCATCTAATATTGATGATAAATAATCTGTTTTTGTTATTTAATGGATACTCCACCTTCTACTCCTAAACAGAGGCTTTGTGTTGTTGACCTGCTTCCCAGCACTTCTGTTGACACAGCAGATCCTGGGTCAACAGAAGTGCTGCAAAAAACTGCAGCTTTGGCGATCACAAGATTGTGTTATCTGAAATTGCGATTTTGATCCGAAAACGATAAATCTTTCAGGCCTAGTATGAAGACAGGCCCATTCGCAGAGGTTCTGCAGATTTTGACCTGTCAGCGCACGTCCCAAAAGTTTTAGCAGACATAGACCCAGAGGACAACAAACTGGCTTTGAGGATCTACAGTTATCATCTCTTCAAAAACAGGCTAAAGACATATCATTCTAAAATGTATTCACATAAGAAACCCACACTTCTTCATCCATCTCTGATATTGTCCTTAAAGGTGTATTATCCTCCCCTCGTCTCCTCCTTTCCTGCGAAAGCAGCCATTCAGACCATCTCCTCTTCATTTTTCATCTTACCAACACGAGTAAACACAACTTCTCCTCATGGTTCTTTCAGTCATTTCTTTCACCAGCTTCGGTTAAAATATCTAATAATGGTGGCTTTTTTGAAGATGCTGCCCCAAGCATAAATGCACTATGAGGGGGGCGTTGGTGCAGCCTGACCGTGGGCTTAGGCAGTAATCAGAAGGTTGCAGGTTCAAACCTGATGTGTCCTTGGGCAAGGACAAACCCAAGTTGCTCCCACTGGGTATGAAAGAGCGTGAATACGTTAGTTGGTATTGATGGACAATATTCATACAGATGGACTTCAGTTTTCCCCAGTCTCCTTGGCAGAGTCTTGCCTGGTCTGAGACAGGAAAGTGCTCCAACCTGCCCATCCCTAAAGGTCGTTATGAGATCCCCCGCAATTATGTGAAAAACATTTAATCCTTACCACTTATATTTTATAGGATATATAAATGAAAATTTTGCTTTGCACAGAAAATGCCATTATGTACAGAAATTGAGAACAAAAACAAATAAAAAGTC
This sequence comes from Cetoscarus ocellatus, assembly GCA_037902135.1. NCBI lineage: Eukaryota > Metazoa > Chordata > Actinopteri > Labriformes > Labridae > Cetoscarus > Cetoscarus ocellatus. The sequence continues at coordinate 284,657 of JBAMNC010000752.1, forward strand.
CTCATTCAGACTCCCAGTGGCTGGAAGTTGGCTGGTATTTGGCTGGGAGGGGAAAATTGAACCAACCATCAGTGAGTGAATGTGTGGGTGGATGGATGTGAACGGGTAGATGTGAACTGAGGTGTAAAGCTCTCAAAACTGGTCTAAAGTCTTAAGTCTGTGGTGCAGCATGTTCCTGATATTTTGGGGACAAAGTACAGACATAGGACACAGGACAGTCCATGAGCTTTGTTTTTACCAACACTCTGGATGTAGCAGAGAGGGTTGAAGAGATAGAGCTCACCTACATGAATTAAGTCTTCTTCATAAAGAAAAGGTACCACCTCTCATGTTTTTAGCCTGATACTAACCAGAATAATCAGTCCAAACATGAATATTTTTCCCCTTCTGTTTGTTTGGCTTCACTGAGTCTCCTCACACAGCTTTGAAAGCTCAGAACAAAACATCTCCACCTCCTCCTGCAGACCAAACTCTGATCACCGCTCTAATTAGTCAAAGCAGATAAATCAGCTAACATGCTAATCCCACTAAATCCACAGCGTTGTTCTCTCTTCCAGCCTCACGCAGAGCAAGGTAAGAGGAAGCTGGAGCCCTCCAGGAAGACACTGAAGGTCAAACAGAGGTGGAGGAGAGAAAGAGGCAGAAACAAAGAGGAGCCGAGCAGAGATGGAGATGAAGGATCCCCCGGTCTCACGAGAGAGAGCGATCAAAGGCAGCGAGCCACATCGTTGAGTGAAAAATACTCCAGATGCAAGAGATGGGGGATTGTGGGAGCTCACAGAAGGACGGATGGCGCAATGTTTGAAGGACTGCAGCGACGTTTGAGGCTTCAGAAAGTCTTCATGAGAGAGGCCTCAGTCACTAACTTCATATAGGAACAGACGCTCTCTCAGAATGTTTAAAGGGAAGTTTCACAATTTAAATGAACTCTATATGATTTCAGTTAAACAGAGAATAATTACCAATCCTTCTGTTGAGTTCAAACTCTGATGAAGTCGATCAAAAACATCATTTAATCATCTTTGAAGTCAATTAAGAGAGAATAAGACCGACTCTTCTTATGTTACACAAAGATGAATGAATCAAGTGGAAAAAAGGATAACAATGGTTGAGATGTCCTTTATAGTTGCTGAATCAAAGACACAATATGCACTGTAAAACTCAAATATGAGCAAGTTTCTATTAGAAAATGTCTGAATACAGCTAACAAATAACCTATTTAAATGTGTCTCATTTCAGGACACTATTAGCTCAGTCAACTTTGTTATCCCTGTGACAGATATGATTACAAGCAAAACAGGTTTATTTTTGTGTTTTATATCTGTAAGTACAAAATTAATCTGAGCTTCCATGTGAAAGAAGCTTGTAAGTGTTATGCTCATGCTATGGTTTCCTTTTTTGTTCTTGTGTTGCTGCAGCCCTACTAAGGTAATTAAAATATCTCTGAATACCCAACAAGTCAAGCCTTAAAGCAGAGGGGCAAAGGTGTTAGAGGACCACACAAGGTGCTGTTTCTGTCAGCCACCAACAGGAGACTTTTCCAAAAATGGATGATGAAAGACGGTGAAAATGATGCTGAGCTGTAAGCACCTACCTCAGGGTATTGTAGATGTTATGGTGTAGGGGGTGACCATGTTATTTGGTGGCTCCCATGATTATCACAGTTAAGATAGTTTGGATTATAGTGGTGGGGGGCTCGATCCAATTTTCTATAATATCAATACCAACATAGACCTACCAGTATGAGGTCCTGCCATTATTTCATCACCTGTTTAAGTCCTCTGGCTTTGGCTTAACAAGCCCAGTGTAGAGCAGAGATAGTAGAATGAATGCAGAGGTGTTGACAACAGCGCCTAGAAGCACTGAACTGACCAATTACCACAGAGTTGACCTGTCGACCAATGAGAGTGGACTGGGTCAACGTGAGGAAAGAAGCCTCAAAGGGGCAGGAAACCAGAAACTATAAGGTTTCTGGATCATGAGCATTTGTAAACATCTCTAGCAGTCATCAAAAATGAAAATATGAACATGAGTTAAGGCAAAATAAGAGCTCGTTTAAATGTACTTTAATATTTATGATATCCTCCATATCCTCTAAACCTGATGTTGTATCCATATTGTTAATGTTATCTAAATATTCCACCTTATTGATTCATTTCTCTTATCCCGGCTAATTACTGCACAATACTTCTTGGTAAATAATTTGCACGGTTAAGTGTACTGTCATCAACACTGATGTTACCGGTCACACTGTCAAGTTAACATCACTGTCACTTTATCTACCACGTACTGCACAGAATGACTCAGGTGTCCTGTATGACACTTACTTCATTAACTTTAATTTGATAATTGTAAATACTTCACCTATTCTATTTTGTTATTCGCTACTGTACAGTTTATTGATCTATATCTTTATCTTTATATGTCATTCTATTGATCCTAATGCATGCTACTTTACTCTCATACTTACCCCTGCAATGCTGCAACACCAAGGTTTATCTTATCTTATAATATTTTATCTTATCTTAATCATAACATTTACCAAATGGAGTGTCCTAAGCCTGTTATCATAACTTCAGGACAGGATTACTTGCAGTCTAAACTAGAAACAAGCTGTTGAGTTTAATATATTCTGGTTGATAAAGTTAAACCAGATCATGGCACCGAACATCAGTGTTGTGTGCCAGAGGCAGAGAGAGACAGAAATCAATCAGTCAACAGTCTCTGCAGAGATTAATAATGAACACTCAGAACTTGTTTGAGCTTTCAAGCTTTGCACATCTTAATAATGCAGGTCGTCATCACTCATGTTTAAGAATTCAAGATATCTGTTTATTTGCCTTATTTCGACATAACATGTTTTTCCAGTTATTCTAATGTCTTCAACTTTCTTGGGTTTGTTTATGCTTAAATTATCATATTTTCCATTCAGGGTGATTCAGATTCAAATTTTCAGAAGCCAAAGGAAGCAGGAGAGAGTGAGGCAGAGCGAGTGACAGGAATACAAAAGAGGAATAAGAGAGAACAGAAGAGAGTTTATAGAAGTAAAGCCGCCGTCAGACAGCAGAAAAGTTAAAGAGTGTGTTATAAAGAGAGAGAGGCAGAGGGAGTGTGACAGGCGGGCAGAGAGGCCGTTCTGCACGGTCAAGCTTCAGCTCCCTCAGGAGTGTTTAAACACATTAGGCCTGTCCAACAGGGAGCAGTCCAGTGATTAGCTGGACGTCGGCTTCAAGACTTCAGGAGACTAGTCAACATTCACAGCACACTCACAAACACACCTGATAAGCTCACATAAACACTTTCTTAGAGGCAAGAGCTGATTAGATCTGATTGGTTCATTAACTGACGACAGCGGCAGACATTCAGGACAGGTAATTAATGTACAGAAATATCTGCAGTAAGGCTGTCAGGATACCAGAATTCTGAACTTTAGTGTGAAAGTAGTGAAATTAAATAACATTTATCACTGTTTGATACCATAGCAGCATAATTTCAAGCCTGAAGGACCTGATATTTGGTTTTTCTCCTGCACACTGTCTAAATTGGTGCCTGGAAATTCTGATCAGTGAAAACATGAAGTATTTCGGGTGCCTGAAACCTGGGGCTTAATGATACTGGAAAAAAAATTACACAGGAATAATTTTTTCACTGGAGGCACATGGACTTTGCAAGCAGACTGACAAGTTATCTAATGAGGCTAAATAGGCGAAGTTAAAGGAAAACACAGAAAAACTTGCAACTGTTGGTTCCAAATAAACAAAAGATCGCACAGCATTTTGTGTTTGCGGCTCATGATTGACATCCCAAACAAGCAACGTGACTATTATGTTGAAATATAAGGTCGATGCAAAAGCACAACAAGCTGCAGTCCCTCCAGTGTCCACTGGAGGCTGTTAGTAAAAGTCTGGAGGTCACATACACACCTCATATGAAAATGTCGATTTATACTGTAGAAGTAAACATCCATTCATTCATGATTTATACCGCTTATCCCTTTCAGGGTTGCGGGAGTGGGTCGGAGTCTATCCCAGGTAAAATTGGGAAAGAGGTGTGGTACACCCTGAACCAATCGCCAGCCAATCACGGTGCCACATGGAGAGACAGACAACTATTCACTCTCAAACTCATACCTAAGGAAAATTTTGAGTCACCAGTTGATCTACTGAGCACATTTTTGGTCTGTGGGAGGAAGCCAGAGTGCCTGGAGAAAACCCAAGCATGCATGGGGAGAACATGCAGCCTCCACATAGGAAGGCCCTGGATGGAAAAGTTTTCCTTACACTGTAAATGGAAAATAAAATTCTACATGCTCTGCTAAATCAAGAGTGTTGAAACACGAAACCTTAAACTCAACTCTCAGTTCACAGAGACATGCTCACGCCCCTTAAAACTCTCTGTTTTTTACTTTGGGGGTTTATGATGTCATAGCTATACAGCCTCCGCCTACATGAGTGGTTTCTGCTCATCACAGGCAGACGCCATGATTGTTTTGATAGTCCCCTCCACAGCCCCTCCTCCCCCCTCCCATCAGATATTGTTAGGGCAGCCAATCAGCGCAGAGCTTATTTTTATAGCCTCCTGTAGCCTCCTTGGTCCCTCAGATCTGAACATTTCCAAAAGGGAGGGAAAAAGAGCTACATCTGATCCTCTACAGAGACAAAATTTATCATTTTCTATTCAACTTAAATCAAACCCTGGCTTGATAGACACCCAAGACTTGATTTAAACCAGGACATGGAACCTATAAACAACAATAAAGCCCTCTGTAATTAATTTTTGGATCTATTTTTGACAAGATATGCCCCTGACTCCTGGATAAAAAGGGTGAGCCACCTCCCACATGGATTCTCAGTGCATAAGGCGTGGCTTCCACTCCAGCTGTCTGAAATTTAACTTGATGACATACTTTGCAAATTGAAAATTGACAGATGCTACAGAGCACACAACCAAAATAGTCTAGAGTGAAACCGCCATTTTATGCACACTTCATCTCCGTGTCCACCCCATCAAAGGCCAAGGTCAAATCAAGTCAGATAAACTATCGCAGAAGTTTAAACTCAGACAGAAGTCAGCTCAAATACCGATTTTATGTGCCTGGCTCAAAAAAAAGGCCATTTAACTGTCAATATCTGCAAGAAGCTGCTTGAAAGTGAAAAAATAAGCAGGAGTAAACATAATCAGAGCTCACGTCGCTGCATAAACATGTCATTCATTATTAATCATCAGCACATTGTCTCTCAGAGCACTCGGATCCGTGTCGGCTGCGGGCACGTGGGCGTGCGCTCTGCATGCCCTGTAAGTAATCCACGCATGCTTGTGGGCAAAACAGCATCCGAAATTCAATTAGCCCAGCCTTGGCTGAGAAAACAGCTGAAAAATGACCTTAGATAAATGTCAGAGCAAATGTATTCAGCCTCATTTTACATATTATTGAAATCTCCCACAAGACCAAAATCATCACAGAGGTGATTTGTTAGAGAGGGGAGCAAGGTGAGCAGGCTGCGTGTCAGGTACGTGTCAGTGACCAGGGTTATTAGGAGGCAGAGGTGCACCGGGTCAGTGAGGTCCCCCTGTATTTGTATTAAAGCTACACCATAGACAATTATGACATCCTGATACAATACTTTTAGGAAATAAAGACAAAAATCATCTACAACTGACTCTTTGCATAATGAGGTGGTCAAAAATGGTGGCTCCATAAAATAGATAATAAATTCCTACAACTGAAGTGGAAATCTTCTGGGCATCATGAGCATTTAAACATCTACTGGATGCTTTTTACTAGAAGGTATCACTTGAAGGAGCATATGGGGGTCTAGGCTGTAAACAACAACCTGATCAGGAGGAAAGTTCAAATATAGCAGCAACAAGAAGTGCCCTGAGAACCCAAAAAACTCCTCCGAGGCATTTTTCTTCTTTTTTTTTAATTTTTGGGGCATTTTATGCCTTTATTGACTGGAGAGAGAGACAGTGGTAAGCTCGTGAGAGGCGTCGTCAGAGTCGGTGACGACACTTTGCAAACAAGCCGCAGGCTGGATTTGAACCCGGTCCGGCAGACGCATGTAGTATATAGGTTGTGTATGGTTGCTTACCACTCCACCAAACCAGCACCCATTTTGTACACATTTCGCAATGTGTACTAATCATTAAAAAAAAATCCTGGATTGCCACCAAAAATCCAATTGCATCTCACTTGTGCCACGACCAACATTCCCTGAAAATTTTATCAAAACCTTTTGAGTTATATGAGAAAATGTAGAAAACCGCTCTGGAAGTGTTAACTAATCCCTAAAACTGGTCGTATTATGCTTTCTCTAAGTTTATCTGCCCTTGAGAGTGTTAAACATGTCTCCTCTGCCTGATTGAGTACTTCTGTGAACAAAAAAAGTCTGTGGCTTTAAGACTTCTCCCTCTCCCCCTCTTTGCAGCACCATAAGCTCTCTAAAACGTCTCATTTCCTTAGCCCCCCTGAGAAGACCTACCAGTGTGATGTCATATCATTCATCGTCAGTTTAAGTTTATTGGCTCATGGTAGCAAGCAGAACATAGCTGTTAAAATAAATAGAGTTGTGGAAGTGCTGAATTAACCAATTAACATAGAGCAGAACTGTAAACCAATCAGAGTGGACTCAGCCAAAGTGGGGAAAGGAGCCTTAAAGGGGCAGGAGCTCCAACAGAGCATCTCAGACAGAGGGAGAATACAGCTGGATCAGGTGTACTCTGTTTATAAAGACATTAGTTATTGTGAATACATTCTAGCAGTTATCTAAAATGAATATATGAACCAGATTCAAGGTCAAATACAGTTATTTAAGCCACGGGTGTGTAAGCTTTCATAGTCTGGCTATGGATTTAAACAACCATCTACCGGCAGGATATTTGCACAAATAAAAATCTAACAAAAATGTGCAAAGGCCTTAATGGTAAAATGCAGTTTCACTTGCCCTACAAAACTGTGATCATCAACCTATCGACAGAAATTGTGGCTATTTGTTGGTTCTTCAACTTCCAAATTAGGACTAATATGCCAAAGCTTTTAAAAATGAAGGCTACTGTATGAGGCTAAAATTTTACCAATAATTACATTTGAAGCAATTATCTGACAATACTGATTTTATATCTATAATATAACACAGCCCTAGAGGTTTAATTGTATTTAAATTTGTGGCATTTCAAGTCTGAAGACTGACAACTTGACAACCTATTAGAGCATGTGATCTGGTTGAGCATCTTTTTTTTTTTGAGAAACAAAGTCTGCATTTTTCTCTTCTGCTTATTTAACTTTTTACACAATCTTGTAGAATCTGTGCTTGGCCTTTCACTTCACTTAAAAAGAATATTTTATACATATTTCATGAGTCTAATTTTATATTTTTATATCTCTCGACAGTGGGAGTGCTGCTGATTTCTTATTCCCTGTTTTGATTCTAAGTCTGTGGTTATTTTTCACACCACGACTCCACGATAGATTCCTTGTAACCTTCTCAGTAAGAATCCTGATGAGTAACTTTTATTCTTTCTTAGTTTTTACTTCTTTATCTCTATCCGTCTGTTGGTTTTATTGGATCACTGAAAGAGTAGATAGAGGTTTCCGTACATTCCTCAGGCAGAAGTTTCAGTGTATGTTAGCGAGTCAATATGCTGAAATAAACTATCGACAGCTGTCACGGTCAGCTTCAGGCCTCTACCTGTGATGGCCGCCTTGTCTGCTCGACTAATCGATTCCTGAAGGTGTAAGAGCGTTCGCAGAGCCCTCGCTTCACAGCAGATCAGACCGAACACTCGCCCATACATGAGCACAATCACATACAGGACAGGGTGCACATACATGTCAGAGGAAGTCTCACACAGCACAATGCTCACTCATAATCCGCTGTGACTGAATCTAATCACCCACAAACAGCGGCTCTGAATTACCCTTTGAAGTTTCCCAAAGGCGCACGCACGTTCGGGCGCCTATATGTCACGCCGCTCTCTGACATATGAAACATCACGGTGACAGGGAATCATGCAAAGAAAGCCTGACATACGCTGATATATTATACTATGAATATATAAGCACAACACTGTTAACATGTGCCTTTTGTGGGTTTAATGACAAACTGTGTTAAATCTGACGTGTGCTCGAATGTCATGTTACATAAACACTGCTGAATGTAAATCAGCTGTTTCTGTACGAGTGTTTTTATTTATATCATTAAATATGAGAAAACTCAGCCTTTAACACGTGCTTTATAGTCTCACATATAGTACAAACACAGACTCTGAGCTCAATACAAACCAAAACGGTGAAAGGTTTGATCCACCTGCTGATCTTCAAAGCTCTTCCTCATTTTAAAACCTGTCTCACCTGTCCCCCGCCTCCATAGCTCCAACCTCATCTGTCATTAACGTATCCTTCTCCCCGTCTCACCATCTTTGTATTCTCTTTTGTCTTTCTGTTGCCACTCTGAATCTGAAAGCTTGTCTTACCTTGGAGAGACGTCCTGTCTAAGAGCAAAGACTGATGACATTGATAATGCTAACGGAGGCGTCTTATTCAGGGGAGCGGCTGCTGTAATGATGCATGTGTCTTTCCTTTTCTTCCCGTCTCATTGTCTTGTTGTTAAAGTTTGAACACCTTCCTGCATAAATCACTTACGTCTGCCTCTTGTCTCCTTTTTACCTGATCATTATTTTCTCTTCTCTGTTACATCTGCATTGTCATTCTCATCAAAGTTCAAACTTTTAATAGAAACAGATATCTTTCAGACTCTTTTGTTGACCTTTATAACCCCAAAAGACGCATTAATGATGTGAAGTAAGGTTACTTCAGAGATGAACTAACATTAATTTCCATGCCTCTGCGTCAGCACTAGACCAGAGGTGTGATGTTTTTATCCAACAATCCATTATCTATACCACTTATCCCTGTCGGGGTCGCAGGGGGCCAGAGTCTTGCAAGCTGACATTTGGCAGAAGGCGAGGTACATCCTGACCATTCATGCTAATACTCAAACCTAAGGGCAATTTGGAGCCACCAACTAACCTCATGAGTATGTTTTAGGTCTGTGGAAGGAAGCCGAACCCACGCATGCATGGGAGAACATGCAAACTCCACACAGAAAGGCCCTGACAGACACAGGGGATCGAGATGTTTTCAGTTTGTCCAAGTATTCGGAGAGAAATAAGCCAAGATTGCTTCAAGGGGTTTTCTTGAACTTTGCACAAAGTCTAACCTGACACGCCAGTTCCATATATCCTTCAAGGAAATATTTCACTAGTCCATCTGGGACAGAGCTGTTTGAGAAAGTTTTCAGAAGCAGAACCTTCAAAAACAACAGCAGCTGGTGATTGGACGATCATTCTGCCAGTCACACTCATCACAGACTAATCCATATCAAGACACAGTATGATGTAGCAGCTCGACCCTGTTGTTAGCCGTTAGCTTAACTACATTTCAGTCCTTAGACTATCATCTTACATTAAATTATACCACACAGATGTATCATTTACCACTTATATGTGACATGAACCCTTGCAACAACAATCCCCAGCAAGTTCTCCCAGTACACTTCTGAGGAGAGCAGATTTTGCCAGGTAACGCTGAGTAACCATGACGACCATAGACTAACCGGCATCATCCACAGAGGATTTTCACATTCTCTCCCAGTTTCCCAGCAGTGATCCCCAGCTTCCCGGCTTCTCTGATTTCATCGTCCATGAGGGCAACCAGTGGAGACACGATTCTCACAGTGGGGTTTGGAGTTCTTCCCGTCTTTTTCACAACCAGAGGAGCCAGTTGGTAGATCAAACTCTTACCGAAACTGATCGGGAGAAGAGCAACAACATCGTTTCACGTAATGAAAGATTTAAGTGGCATTCTTTGCTCTTCTTTTAAAGAAGAAATTGAGTCAATTTTTGATAAAACTGCAGATATTGCTGCATCCACAGACACCACTTCAGAAGTCGCATTGTTTTCAAACATGCAGTCACTTCCCGCTGTGGTCACGTCTGCAGTTTCCACCTCTCCTTCCTGATTTGGTTGTTCAGCTTTTAGCCGAGTGAAGTCGTAGAGGATTGGAGTTTGGCAAGATGGACCTGCATGATTTCAGACAGTGAATCAGACAGGTCAATCTGCTTTGCAAGGTTACACAAAGTCCATTGCGACTTAAAGGCTAAGTGATTATGCTTTCAAGGTCACAAGCCAAAGCTCAACATCAGGAATACTCATGGTCATTCTTTGCTTGTGAATACAGTACTTCAGGAAGGTTAGAAGTGTTTCCCTGAGTAATCTGCTGATGTCCATTACGGCTGTGACTTTTCCGCGAAAGGCAAACTCGATCGGTTTTGGATCTTACATGCTAATAACTGAAGATATTCAACCCCCCGCCCCCTTCTGACCCGGCTGCAGCAGGGCATTTACATTGAATCATTTTACTATTTACATCTCCTGAGTCCATACTACTGGGCCACATGTCCTTGCATAAAAATCTTGAAACCTTGTCGCTGATGGCCTTTTCCATGTCTCTGGTGGGGGGGGGCTTGTCAAGAAAGATGCACTGCTGGACTGGGGTAGGCAGAAGGATGACAAATGGGCCCACAGATTTGTTGTGGATGAGGAGTGGGCCAGCTGCTTCACACATTATCAACTCACAGCCCAGTCTTGTTTTTCACTTTGCCAGTGGCAGTGTGGAGCCCAAAGTGCTTCCACAGAGCGGCTTTGCATGTCCTCAATCTTCTGGAGATGTACTTCCTGTTGTTGAGGTCAAGAGAGGAATGGATGGTCTGAAGGCGTCCTCTGCTGGATCAGGCATCTCACTTCTTCAGGCACCCTAATGTGCTGCTGAACTGTATAATTTTCTATATGTATGTTTATTTACAGTTCAAGTACAGATTTTTATCCCCATAATTGAAGGGATGTTTGAATATACGTATGAGACGACAGCCCTTTTACCCCACATCTCACCTCGTGTCCCCAAAAAAGACAAGATGATGGATGAAGAACATAAATCTCTTCATAAATAAATGCCTCTTCTTTCATTTACATGATTGTTTGACTTGCTAATTGGTAAGTGGCTAAATATCAATATTAGCTGGATCTTAAGTTCTGATGTTTTTTGGGGATTAAAAAAAGTCCAATCTCTGGATTTTTCAGATCTTTCTACTTTGTGGTCACGTGTCAATCATGAATCATTATTTTTTTCAAAAAGTTGTATGTATGTTCATAAAGTCATTAGTATAACAAACAACCTAAAAGCAGCCTGAGCATGAGGTTACAGAGAATGGAAGTAACAGGTTGTAAGAAGCAGATCTGTATAAATGGATCTGAATGCACACCATCTCCATCTGGTTTTGCAGCGTGGCTAAAATCACCAGGTAAATCCTGAACAGAGATACAAACTCCCTCCCTGCAGCAGTGATTCACAGCAACAGTTTGGTGTGACTCATTTGTGTTTGTGTTTCAGTATCTGCAGCCTCTTCCTCTGCTCTTATCTTCTTCCTCTCTTCCTCTGAAGTATTCCCTCTCTTCCCTCTTCCTGCACCCCCACTTCCATCACTGCAGCTCTTCCTAACAAGCGTCGCCGACTAAAAGGCAAAGCAGAGAGAACTTACCATTCACAAAACATTCTGTTTTCTCTGAAGCTAGAGGGGCTAAAAATACTAATGTTTCTCTGCTGCGTCTCATTACGCAGGAGGATTTCAGATGAAGCCACACACACAGAAACACACACTCTGAAGCTCCAGGCTGAGGATGATGCTGACAGAATGAGGAGGAGGACTTACTTTTGTTTTTATGCAGTTACTTAACCCCCACACCACTTTTTGTTTAATCAATTTAGGTAGAAATTCCAACATTTAAGCAGTAAGTAGAAGTATTCAAATATTAAATGATTCATTGCAGCAGTTCAGAGCATCTGCCCTCCACAAGTTAAATCCTGGCTACTAGAACTGAATTTCCTCTTGGCAGGTTACATATGTGGCACCAGATCTCATCATGATGGAGCCAAACAGTGACTGCTTGCCATTTGACAACATAAATCTCCCCATTTAAACTCTCTGAAGAGAAAAATGACAAATTACAATAGTGGTGAAAGCCAAAGTTTGCAAAGGCTGGTGACATTTTTATGTCACCAGGAGACTCCAACAATCAGAGACATCACTGTGAAACTGGACTGTGGGTAGTGTAGTTCTTCTAGGATGGTGATTACACCATGTGTTTCCTTAAACCAAGTTCAGCAACATAGACTTTTGTCTTCTACAGGGGTATAAACCATCATTTTACACTCATGGAAAGTCTACCTTCGATTACAAATGCATCGTGGCAAACAAATCTACTATGAGGAAGATGGATGCCATCTCTACTTTCCTCTCTCACAGAACAGATGAACAATGCCAAACAGATCAACAAGCTCTGTCGAGTGAGGAAAGCCAGAGAAAACCAAGAAATAGATGCAGCGGAGAGGAAAACATAGACAGGGTGATGAGGCAAAAATGTTGTGCTACATTGTGCAGTGTTGCTCGTGGGCAGTTAGGACACTCACATGAGATTCAGAGAAATCAGAATGATTTTGGTGCAGATGCTCAGGAAGGACAGGGTGTAACTCGTGAAGAAAACCCTTGGATACTTGAACTCCTTCAGTTGAGGCAAAGACTCACTCCCCACCTTGAGGGGGCAATCAACAAGGTTCATAAATAAACAGACATAATGTGATCAAATAAACCTCAACAGAAAACAGAATCAGCCGGAGCCATTGGCTTACTCAATGAGAAACTACGCGATGTATCAGTTTAACCTGTGACCATGTTAACTGGTGACTTTCAGCTGAGTGTGTCCATGGGTTTGTATCAGTTTAGCTTGTCATTTAAGCAAAATATCATAACTTTTTCACATTAGAATCAGAGTTCAACATTTAACAGATAAACAATTTTAGGGACCTGGGACAGAGTAAACTTGATGCAAGGGGTCAAACAGGTGACCTTTAAAAGGATGTACCTATTGGCTTTCAGCAGAATATCAGGTTTTACAAAGATAAAAGTTAAACATGACGTCTCGCTGCAGCGGAGAATGACCTTTATCTTTAAAGGTACTGCCCACGTCCAAACACATCAAACCCTCCTCATCAACATCTGCACCGTCAAACACACACAGACACACACTTGTCTCTGCATGTCAGAGGACTTGAGCCTCATTGTTGTGTGAGAGCGCAGGACGACGCGAGACCACGCAGCATAACGTGACATTACTCATGTTTCCTGAACCGCTAAATGAGTCACGTCAGATTAAAGCACTTGTGTTTGTTTATGTTTGTGTGTGAGAGTGAATCTGGATATTTTCGCCTCAAACGGTTGAGAAACGCTGGGTCGTTAGGAGACATCTGATGACTGTCAGCCACCATTGGCTGGTATGGAAGCATGCCTGCAGGGCTCAGTGACTAACGTAAGGAAGTGTGTGTCTGTGTGTATCTGCATGGGTGTGTGTGTGTGTGTGTGTGTGTGTGTGTGTGTGTGTGGGCATCGAAATCCTCCATGTTCTTTTTCAGACCAGTCCTTTTTATATTTTCTGTGAGATGGAGTCATTTTCTTTAATAACTTGAAATTAATCAGTGCTAAAAAATCATCCTGATTTCCTCTTAATCTCTTAGTCTGCCGCCCTCCTCCAGCGCCCTGCCTTGAATTTTAATTGAAACAGAAAAAGGAAGTTTTCACTTTTATCACAGAAAATCTTCAAAGTTCTGGAATCTCATTCAGAAACATGAAAAAGACGATGGATAAATGGTAGAAAATTAAAAGAGAGGGGCAGGAAAGTCACAAAGTGATCTTTTAAAAGCAAAAATGTGTTATTTATGTAACTTAATATTGTAATATAAAAGTCAGTCTTCCATCTTCGTTCCTATCCTCGCCTATGGTCACGAGCTGTGGTAGTGACTGAAAGGACAAGATCGTGGGTACAAGTGGTCGAAATGACTTTCCTCCGCAAGGTACATCCCATCGGGAGGAGATCTCAGGGATGACACAGGACATGCTGGACGGACTATGTCTCTCTGTTGGCCTGGGAATGCCTCGGGATCCCCCAGGAACAGCTGGACGAAATGGCGAGAGGGAAGTCTGGGCTTGTCTGCTTAGGCTGCTGCGCCTGGTGACATGGCCGCCTGTGTCTGCGAATGCCAACAGATGTCCAAACCAAAACTCATGAATGTTATTTAAGTGACATAATATGATCAAGGTTATCAGACATGTCTTAAATTGAAGTATAAATTAAGAAATATTCACTCAATTTTTCTGCTGTCACCAGTTAACATAGCCTCTAGTTAAACCATAACACCAGTCAGACTTATGGTTCCAATAGATATAAAACTAAAACAGCTTTTGCATAGAAATTGCAAAAGAAGAGATAGAGAGAGAAAATGTGTATCATGGACATCTTGACATGGTAATAAACAGTGTTTAAGACAACCATCAACACACTCACCCATATTTGGAGTCACCAGCTGACCTACTGAGCATGTTTTTCATCTATGGGAGGAACCACTGGACCTTGAGAAACCCCTTGTATGCACAGGGAGAACATGGAAAACACAAAAAGGGCCTGACTGACCAGAGAGTCAAACCAGCGATATTCTTGCTCTGCTGCTGCATCACGGTGCAGCCTGACTGACCCCCGCACACTCTCTAAACTGCAGAAAAACTCATACACAGCGTTTCTGTGCAATTATGACTGTGTGCAGGAGTTTGCTGGCGATGGTTTAATAATCAAGAGCTTCAGATCTGTCATCTTCCATTTTGTCCCTATGACATCTAACAGGGATCAATACTTTGAACAATTTTAACCAAAATCTATATAAAAGTTTAAAATCCAGCTATCCTGACAGCCCCTCTCCTGGAGCACCATCACACAGTAAACCCATTTCCCTTAAGTATTTGTATTTCCTCTGACAAAATGTACACTCCAGCTCTATATGGACAAAATGTACTTTTGTGTGTGTTTGTGGTTGTGTGTTTTTGTGTGTCAGTGTGGAAAATTGCCCCAGGAAGATAGCTGCCTCTCTAGAGATGACAAATGTCGTCAAAAATAGCAAGCTTTCATGGTCTAGTTCACCGCTGGTGTCTGCATCCACAACAGATTAGCCCGTCTCTCCTAATTGGTTGTTCCAGTTTTGAAAATTATAATAAATTAGAAAACTGGATGACGTGTCTCCATTATTGGGGCACTGCAGAGGCTTCTGATACTAGTGTCTCCAACTGGTTTACTGAAGTATGAACAGATATTCACCTGTTAATTTGTTTTAAAAAATGTATCAGCATACTTTCTTTTTTATACAGATGTTGCTGTAAAGCAAACAGCCATCAACATTTTATTTGAGCCCAGTATCTCTTTCTCTCTGATATTTCCTCAAAATGACAAAAGTGTTGTTCTGGTCTTTGCTTCGGAAAGGTCACACTACCCAAGTTACAAAGTACAGCTGAGATGTGTGGAGTTTTTCCAGAGTTAAATTGTCTCTCCAGGGACTGAAATGACAAACAGTCTTTCTTATGGAGCTCTGTTTTGTCTCAGAGGTTGGAAATATGCCAGTCTGAGAAGTCATCCTGAGGTCAGAGGTCGGACCTTCAGTACTCTGGGCTGTAAAACTGGGATGTGGTCAACTGTGAAGTCAAGTCTTTGTGTGATCGTGGGGGACTGGAGCCTATCCCAGCTGGCATTGGGCAGGAGGCAGGGTACACCCCAAACCACTCACCAGCCAATTGCAGGGCCACATAGAGAGACAGACAAACATTCAGGCTCACACTCATACCTAAGGGCAATTTGGAGTCACCAATCAAGCTAATGAGTATTTCTGATCTGTGGGAGGAAGCCGGAGTGCCTGGAGAGAACAGAAAGGCCCAAACAGACACAGGGTTTGAACCAGCAACCTTCTTGCTGTGGGACACGAGCACTACCTGCTGCGCCACCGTGCCACTGCACATCTTTACAGCCTGGTTCAATATTTTTTAGTCTTAAATCCTCAACACGGCATCTTTGTCTGTGAGCAGGCTGAGCTAAAGTTTGGTTGAGATGGCAGGCACAGTGTGGCAGCATCCATTACAACAAATAACCAATGTTCCAAAGGCTCCTTCAGTAATCCAACAGCTGTCGTCACATGGCTTTGTCCAATTCTTTCTACAGTTTATACTTTTGAGCCAAGCTGTCCAGCTGTTTGATATATACAGCACAGACGTGGCATCAGTATCAGTCGTCTTATTTAAAATTCTCTTCAAGAAAACATCCACGTTAACCTGCAATTTTGGACTATTCCTTTAATTGGGCTGGTGGGAACTTCTCAGCTTTGAGTGACAGCAGCTGAAGACGACTGAAGCTTCAAGGATGAAGCTGAATTTTAACGAGAGAGCCTGCCTCGGTGAAGCTCGCTCTCTCTTCATGATTTAAACCCACATTTTACTACAATGATTGCTAACATGATCAACTATCACACCCCATGAATCGAACACATACGGATGATCAACTGCAGTAATTTCACCAAACTGCTTCTCTTGATTCAGGTGCAGCAGAGCTTTTAACCCTGAGGAAAGCTCAGGGCTGGATGTCAGTGTCAATCAGAGCCATTCTCCTCACAGAGCAGCTCCTGGATTTTGATGGTCTCCTCTCTCTCTCCTCTGCCTTCGTACCTCAGGGTGTGCACCCACATGAAGACTTATCCACACGCTCACCTTCCTGCAGACCACCCCTCTATGATGCTTTAAATGAAGCTCCACTAAGGCTGGGAAATATGGACCAAAATTATACTTAAACATTTTTCAGCTTGATTGCAGAAAACACAAATATATGTTCAAAAAAAATGCAGAAAAAAGCTATGATATCATACTTTGAAGTGATTCAGCATAAATCAAAATCTTCAATCTTTTGTTTTTAATGAAGTAAAAAAAAAAAAACTGCAAGCAACCACTGGACATTGTCGAAATTACAATATTTGCATTATTGTACATTGCAGGTGCCAGAAACTCCTGAAATTGCGTTAAATGAACTTTGGTTGTATTTTAAACCAAAATTAAACTTAACTTAATCATCTTAAGTGAATGATCAGAACAGAGAATAGAGAGAATAGCACTGCTTCGCAGTAATTTTTTACAGTTTTTGCCAAGTATCCTGTGACTGAGTCAGTGTGCAGGTAATGGTATCCCACTTTGAATCACTAAAAACAGTAAACTGACCGAGAGAGAGAGAGAGAGAGGTACTAAATTACATTTTTCATGACAAACTGATTAAAATATGTAATCAGTTTCTCCATTAATTTTTATCAATGTTTTGAAAAAGAAAAACTTTCAGACTTAGCTCATAATTAACTAAATAATTTCACGAATCCATCTGCGAAAAACCACATAGAAAGAGTTCAGGCATTGGCAGAACCCTTAACGAGCATATGCAGGCATCGATTGGACGACTTTCCTGTCAATCAAAATCATTACTGGCCAATCAGATAATGTAGTTAGCCAACGTTCATACCACAGTCTATAGGACAGAATTTGAGCCACTTCGTAAAACAGACTCTCACCAAAACATGTCAGAAGCAAAAATATCCTTATTATTGAGAAGTTAGCAGTGTTGATATTTGTTTTTCATTCAAGAAAGAAATGTGAGCAAGGTCTGACAAAACTGCTACTGAGGCTGTTAGCATCTACGCTAATCTCTGTAAGAGCAGCTCTGAAGGACACTGATTGGGCTGCGCTACTTTGAGCTGCTCACACATGGAGTTTTGCTCAATGGCTCTGCCTGAATACAAATGCTAAATCAGGTGGATCCAGCTGCACTGCATGGTTAGCTCATAATAGAAATTGAAGCTTTATCAGCTGCGTCTTTTTCTCTCTCAGTCTCATTTTTAACAGATGCAGAAACACCTTTTGCTTCAAGCATACGCAATTACTCAGTTTCTGCCCAAGCATGCTCAGTCATATTGTACCGACCAATCAGAGAGCAGCTATAAACATGCCGATGTCTTCGACCAATCACAGCGCAGCTATTTTGAGTCCCCTTGCGCCCAAGATGGCAGCACCCTGTGTTTGCTGGTGAGTGGTAACACTTGAGAATTAAATAATGATCACACAAACTAAATATTTGATTAGAACAGTTTAACAGCCAGTTCATTAAGAATTACACAAGTTTGGCAGAATGTGTTGCAGAGAAAGAGAATATTTCAGCTTTTTGTATCAGATGTGTTGGAATCGTGATGTTGGCAAGATGAAATATTTTAAGTATTTTGCTTGTACTCGTGTATAAAACGCACCTGAAAAATGAGAGCTTATTTAAAATGTAAATGTTCTTTATTTATACAGTCCCTTACAACAACCCTTTTGGTGAAACAAAGTGCTTTACAATAGATAGTAAATAAATAGGAATAAATAAAAACAATGAAAAGCAATAAAAGCAATAAAATAGAAAAAAATACAATACAATATAAAATAAAGTAAAAGTGTCACCATGCTACTGGGTATTAAAAGCCATCATAAATAAATACGTTTTCAGTCTAGATCTGAAAAGTCCCAGGTCAGAAATAAGACGCATTTCGGCGGGGAGCTTGTTCCAGAGCCTGAGAGCCACAACAGAAAAGCCTTGGTCACCCCAGTGTCTGTACTTTGACCTGGGTACTTCCAGAAAAAGTCGGTTCGACGACCTCAGAGCTCTACCAGGCCTTTTTAAAAGCGAAAAAGTGCGTGTTAAAATCGAGAAATCACGGTAACTCATTTTATCGACTGGCTGAGGAGCGTCATGTGTGATGCTTTTGGACAAATTCACTGGTCGGTGACCCTGCAGAGCAGTGAATGAAGCCACTGTAATGGAGACAGCGCCACAAGCAGCCATCATGTTAGAAATAAATAATAAAATCAGCCTGGGTCCAGACTGGAAGGCAACGTCTGCCATTTGGTGATGGGCGATATGTACAGTATGGATAAACCCAATAACTCAGCAAACTGCCCATTTCCCAGCCCTGCCCCCCCATCCATGAACACTTGGTCAGGCTCTTAACTTTGACGGGCAGCTACAGCACCTCTCGGCGACACTCCGGGCTCGCCTGGCCGCGTCCCGGCAGAACAGACTTAATAGATTTCATAAAACAAAGGAGGGACTGATTGGTAAATGAGGCGTGTGAGGGGGGCCAGCGTAGAAATTAATTATTAGAGCGGCACAGCGCCGGCTTGTGATCAACAAGCGTGGACCTGTGGAGCCGTCTCTGTGTGTGCCGGGGTGTGGGAGCGTGAGTGTGTGTGTGAGAGTGTTTCCAATTAAATGCAGTGAAATTGAGAGACTTGGCCTGCAGGAATCTAATTACAAGAATCCTTGGGGGAAGAGGACAGAGTGCCTTCAATGTGTCAGCACATCTTACTCTGAGTGTGTGTGGAGATGATGTATGTTAGCGCATTCCTGCAGGTGTGAGCGTTAATGAATTCATTAAAACATCACTGCATCAACGGGCTGCTTGTTGTGTCCGCAGGTTTTTCTCTTTGAGGGACATTAATTTACTTTTGTGGGCGTGCTTCTCTCCGCCTGTCTTAATGTGCTTTTAAATATGCACTCGCTCGTATATACGTGTGTGTGTTTGTGAATCATCTCTCTGTGCCGGTGTGTGTGTGTGTGCAGGCTGGAGCTTTATGAGTGACCGAGGGTGATGACTCAGGATGTCAGCGAGGTGCTCAAAGGAGTCTCGGCGTCATCACCATCAACAAAAACAATCGCTCCATATGTCTGTCAGCCTCTGCTCCAGTCATTGGGAAAAACACGGCCGGCGTTACAGATCAGACGGGACGAGAGAGAGAGAGAGGGAAGCTAAAACAGAGCATCACAATTCAACTGAGTGACATCAGAGACTTAACTGCACAGAGATGAAACACTGTGGACTATAAGATCTTTTATTACTGACACTTTAGACTTTCTTTTCCAAATAGAGGCCAAAAACAGCATGACTAGGGCTCCACAATTTATGGACTGCAATTATTGATTCAACTTATATTTTGCAGAAGATTTAAAAATTCTGTTTCATATTTTAACTGATGTGCATACAGGAGGAACAAAGGCACTTATATACCAGGGCAGCACTAAACATGCTTGTACACACCATTAGATTTAGATTCGCATTTTTGAAAACAACGAATATAATATAAAAATAAAACCTTGTATAAAGATAATTAAATTGGTCACACAAACATAAAATAAAACATAACAAAAAGTAAATAAAAATTAGTGATGAACAATATGAACAATTTCAACTGATAACCGATAAGTTCGTATTTTTATGTTTAATATAATCTTTTTACATGTTGAAATCTTGATCCAACCAGTAAGCTGTTAAGCTAAGCTTGCTGGCCAGACTAACGTCAGATGTCCATATGTCTGTGGTAAAACTTAAGTGTAGTCTGATCTTGTTATGTGTTATGTTATCAAGTTATGGATGTGTGTGGCAACGATACCTTAGAAGGCATGGAAGAAGAAGCGACGGCTTGTGAGGGTGTAATGTGGCTCCAAATGTGCAATTAACTTGCGAAAACCCCGGCTCTCAACAACAGAAAAGGGCTGGTCGTCGAGCGCTACAAACTCCATCACTTTGTCGTTAATGGCTTTAGCCTTTTCACTGTCTCTTAAAAAGTTTTTACAGTTTTCAAACGCCTGTTGAATGGGGACATCCACGCTCCGTGTTGTTGTTTTTAGCATTAGCATGCAAGCTGCTACCGCGGCTGCTTCGTCTTCTTTCAGTACTGCTTCGCCGCGATGGTGACTTTTCAGGTGAGCTATAAGATCTGTTGTGCTAAAACTTGAAGTCCTCTTTCCTCCTCTCAGAATTCTCACCAAACAGGTTGTGCAAACAACAATGCCATTGTTATCTTCTGCCACTGAGAAAAACAACCACACTGGTGAAGCCACGTTCACTTCTGGTCAGGCAGAGACGGGGACAGGCTTGGGTCCTTCTAGTAAGGCGCGATAGATGACGTAACCAGCGCGGCATGGCTTGTTTTGGGGCTACGCGGCCTGCAAACAACTTCCCCAATTTAAGTAATTTATCGGATCTTTTTATCGGATAAAATGTACGTATCGGGCCGATAAAAAATGGTGCCATTTCACCCCAAATTGGGCAATACCATAACGGTCCAACAAATATTGTGCATCCCCAATAAAAATAAATAAATGATAGTAAAATAAAAAAGGAAAGGGGGATACATTGTTGTCATTTATTGTAGGAAATATTTGAGTTCCCCTTTTTGAATGTCTAATTTTCTCCACTTGAAGATTCAAAATTTAAAATTTAGCTTTTTTTCCTTGACTTCACCTTACTCCACTTGTAAGTAGTGGAAATGTTCATAAATATAAATACTCAAATTTTACGCTGTTTTCATAATGGCCTGCCCTGTCAGCTTTTGCAAAAGCACATTTTTAGGATTTTATTTGTTGTTGAATATCAACTAAAATACTAATGAATGAGTTCCATGTTAATATGCTGTGAAAATAGTGCAGCTCCCAGAGTTTATATAGATCAGCTCGCCTTTATCCAACACCTTAATGAACATTAATGACAGCCAGCACTTGAACTCAGGCATTTAAAATTGTTTCAGAGGGATATTCAGTATAATTTTGGAATTTATTTTGACATTATTAAGGCGAAACTTGCTCTTGTAATTTCTGTCACTGAAAGGGTTTTGCCTTTGAGAAGGAAAAAAAAATGTTAATCGAGTTTTGTAGGGCAGCACGGTGGCGCAGGAGGTAGTGCACGTGCCTCACAGCAAGAAGGTTGGAGTTTGCATTATCTCTCTGTGCATGCATGGGTTCTCTGCTGGCACTCCAGCTTCATTATACAGACCAAAACAAGCTCATTAGGTAACTGGTGAGTCCAAAATTACTGTAGGTGTGAAAAACACCTTTGTCTTGTTAATAAAAGTACTCTCACAAACATGAAGCATGTAGAACAGACTGAAGAATATATGAAGTTAAAAAAAAGAATATTTGTCTGATATATTATCTTAAACACATTAAAGTTAAGTTTTGGTGACAGGATTTATTATGAATTGCTTTTATCAAAATTTATTCAGGATCTAAAAAGTTATCCCACAGGATGTACTCTGGAATAAAGCATAAGAAAGAAGAGTTTTGTTTATAGAAAATGCAACACAAAAAAAGTAAAGAAAGAAAATTTGACTGGAAATAAAATGCAAACAAAGTCCAGCTGAAGTCAATTTAGTGAATTTCTTCTCATTCCCTTTACCTCTGCTCCACACACGTCGATCTACCCAGACTCTTGTGCTTTAGCCAGAGGCCATGTCTTATTTTATTAAATTTATTAAAGTTAACTCAAATGCTTTGGGTATTTCAGGCATTAACAGAAATATTTTACTTCTAGTGGGGATTCAATTCCTGAGGTTTTCCAAATCACCAATCCAAGAGAAGACCGTCTGAGGACATTTAATCACTCCACTTTTCCCATGATTCAGTGGGCCTTACTGGGTGTTTACTGTCACTTATCGGCTGCCAAATCGCATCATTTTATTTCTACGGCCTCAAAATGTCACATCCACACGACCATAGTATGTATGCTCGGACGTCCAAACTCCATCACTGTCTCCTCCAGCTGATGTAATCTGTCGTAAAGTCTGACCTCTACCTCACGTCACCTCCTCGTCTTCAGCTCCTTCACATCATTATGATCCGACGCTAATGGGACGCAGCATGCCCGTGACACTCGGGGAGACGGAGCAGGACTCAAATGTCACGAGAGAGACGCCGATGTTTCCTGACAAAGTCCCCCAACGTGTGATTTAATGAGATGTTCGTCATAATTTTCAGTAATATGCTGTGATTGGTGGCCGGAGGGGGCTTCTTAGTCCATGTTTGAGCACGGAGACAAGGGGGAAAAAAGTACAAAACAGTGCTGGAGCTGATTCTGAGACTGATTGGATTGAGAGACAGGGCTCTAAAACAATAAAATCAGTCACTCCCACTGTGCAGCAGGAGCGTCTTTGAGGATTTGTGGCAGCAGTAACTCAAAAATCAATCAAACGTTTCAGCAAATAGACGGAGAGGGAGCTGACGTTTACGAGACAGAAGCTCTCAGTCTGTGAGACTCTGTGTTCAGATTTCTTTGTCCTGAAGGACTGTGCGGCAGATGAAGTCTTACATACAAGTTCAGCTGGAAAAGAAAAGGAAAAGTCCAAATGAGGGGTGACTTTGCTGAACATTGGCAGGTTTTCCTGACAAAAAAAAGCATGTAAGTGAAGAATGTGCCAGAATATTAATGTTCTTTTGGAGGACTGATAATTCATAAACCATTATAGGCAAAGCAACAAACCAAAAAGGAACATAAAGTAGGTAGAATGAAGTAAAAAGATAATTAATTATTCAATTTATTTATTTTTGGGGCTTTTATGTCATCACTTAGGGAAAATTTTAGATATTGTCGGGAACTGTTGAGACAGCAGAACCTGGCACGTTGGGGAGTAATAACAGATTATATGTATATATATACACCAATTCAGCCGATCCTTAACTCATACAGCTAATCAGCCAAACACATGGAAGCAACTTAATGAATTTAAGCATGTAGATATGGGTGAGACGACCTGCTGAGGTTAAAAAAGAGCGTCAGAATGCAGAGGAAAGGCAATTTATGTGACTCTGAATGTGGCACGTTGGACTAATCTGTCAGAAACTGTATCTATGGGACTTTCACACACAAGCATCTCTGGAGTTCACAGAAAAAGCTCTTAATAAGAGGATAAGGATGAATAAGAGGAGAAAATTTTGATGTACATTTATCCTTTTTTAATGTTGTAGAGCTGACTCGAGAAACAAAGCACAAAGCAGTCTGAATGTACCCGTACTGTATTGTTCCTCTGCAAACGGCAATAAACATCCAGTTTATTCTACGAGTCTCATTTCTGCTGCCACATTCAGATGATAGAGTCAGACTTTGGTGTGAACATATTGAAGGAATGGATCCATCCTGCCTTGCATCGACAGTTCAGGCTGTTGGTGGTGGTTTAATGGTGTGTGGGCTAATTCCTAGGCACACTTTAGGCCTCTGAGTAACACCTGAGCATCGTTAAAACCCCACAGCCTACATGAGTATTATTCATGACCATGTCCATCCCTGTGTGACCACACGTCAAAACTGGTTTTCTGAACATGAAAATGCCTTCACTGTTCTCCTATGGCCTCCACAGCCACCAGATCTTAATCCAATAGAGCACAATTTGGATGTGGTAGGATGGGAGATTCTCATCACAGATGTGCAGTCAACAAATTGTGATGCTATCATGGAGACGTGGACCATAATCTCTGAGGGATGTCTCCAGTACCTTGTTAAATCTCTGCTACGAGGAATGAAGGAAGCAAAAAGGGGTCCAACCCAGTACTAAGGTGTTCCTAATAAAGAGGCCAGTGAGAGTACAATTGATAGACTGCAGAACTATATCAGGAAATAGCACTATAGTACGATAATTCATGACATTGTCTACACTTTGTCCCCATCTATCCCCATATTATTGACTATAAATAATACCATGTTCACCCCTGATTAAAGTCCCTCATGGTGGTTTGAGTCCAACACAAAAGAAACATGAAAATCAGGAAGCACAGCCAAAGATTTCTGAATATTAAATTACCTCCAAAAAGTACTGGGGTGAGCACCAAAAATAACAAAACATCGATGACGAAAATGATCATAAAAAGGAAACGATTTATGGCATTAATTCTGCGGGTGTATGGACGACAGCAGAGACAGATGACGATGATGATGACTCACATATCTGTGCTGATGGTAGAGCTGATGCTGATGAATGATGACTGTGCAGAGAGGTGACCTTGAAGATCTTACAAGTGATTATGTAAAGACAGAGAGCACTGTGAGCCTCCGGGGTGTTTCAATATTGAGTAATGTGATGGTCGAACATGTAAGATGAGAAAACATGGAGACGAAAGGCCGCTGAGGGCTAAAAGTTAGAATGAGAGTGTGAACGAGGGGTGAGGAATGAAAAAGAACATCAGGCCTCCAGCCAAAAGCAAGTTTGCTTTGTACCGTACTCCTCTCAGATGTCCCTCTCATCCCTGCACACGCTCGAGCACACAAAGATCTCTCTGAATCAGAAAATCTGACAAAAAGAGCCGGGGAATAGAGGTGGGGAGTGTTCAAGTATCAACTACTGAGTGCACAAAGCTCTGCCAAGGCATTTCTGACACTGTTAGGTATCA
Source organism: Cetoscarus ocellatus (assembly GCA_037902135.1). Classification (NCBI taxonomy): domain Eukaryota; kingdom Metazoa; phylum Chordata; class Actinopteri; order Labriformes; family Labridae; genus Cetoscarus; species Cetoscarus ocellatus. The sequence continues at coordinate 309,858 of JBAMNC010000752.1, forward strand.
TCGAAAATGTGGAAAAGTGTCCAGTGTTGGCAAAGTCATTTAAAACCAAATCCTGGATCCACATCCACCTTCAGATCAGCAACAATATTTGATCACTTCTTCCTTATGCCAGGACCAACATTCCCTGAAAATGATTTAAAATCTGTTGATAGCTTTTTGAGAAATTAGTGGAAATTTGTAAAACCCCATCAAGCAATGTCAGCAAATCCTTTTTAAAAAATTCTGTACCAAAAAAGGGATTCAGATCACCACCAAAACCTGATCACTTCTCCCTTGTGCCATGACAAATATTTCCTACGATTTTCATCAAAATATGCTGAAAACTTTTTGTGTTATTTGCAGAAATATAAAAACTGCCAGGTCTTGCAATGTTAAAATTTTTTTAAAAGAATTCTGGATCCACATCTGGATTCGGATCAACACTAAAATCTATTCACATCTCCAGAGAACCACAGCAAAAATAATCCAAAAACATATCAGAATTTTTGAGAACTTTTTGAGTAACAAGCCAAATGCAGTGAAGTGCTCTACCTGGCAATGTTAACAAATCTTTTTAAAAACATCTGTATCCCACATCCAGATTCAGATCACAACCAAAATCTAATACCTTATTCCTTTTACCATGACCAACAACCCCTGAAAATTTCTTGAAATTTCGTTGGTTGCTATTTTTAATAATTAGCAAAAATGTAGAAAACCACTATATCATGCAAGTTGACAAATCCTTTAAAAAATTGGATCCTGCATCCAGGATCCCCACCAAAACTGAATCCCTCCTTCTTTATACCATGACCAACATTCCCTGAAAATGTTTTAAAATTCTGTTGGGTACTTTTTTATTAATCAGCAAAAAATGTAGAAAACTACCCTATCTTGGAGTGTCAACAACTCCTTTAAAAAAATCCTGGATCCACATCTGGATTAAGATCCCTACCAATATCTAAACACTTCTTCTGTGTGCCATGACAAACATACCCTCAAATTTTCATCAAACTATCCTAAAAACTTTCTGTGTTATAAGCAAAAGTGTAGGAAACTGGCCTATTATGAAATTGATACAAATCCTTTTAAAAGAAACCCACATATCGTCACCATCAAAATCTTCTCACTTTTTCAGAGTATCATTCCTTGAAACTGTTTTTGTGACTTTTGAGTTATTAGCAAAAATGAGGCATTACATTATTAGCTGACTTATTTGTGCAGTCTCCCTTCTTGACTAGAGGTGCTTTGAGAGCACAAACCCTTCGCCAAGGCATTTCCAACATGTCGGACAAGTGATTGTCGAAGATATGGAAAACTGTCCTATATTCCACTGTTAGAGAATCCTTTAAAACAAAAATCCCAGGTTTTGATCACCACCAAAATCAAATCCCATCTTCCTTATACCATGACCAACATTCCCTGAACACTTCTTAAAAATCATGAACTTTTTGAGTTATCATGCTCAAAGACGGACAGACAGAAAGACCAACAAACAAACGCTGGTGAAAGCAAACCACCATGGTGGAGTTAACATCATCTTGGCCCATCAAATGGATTTTCATTATCACTGGATTAACAGAAGTTTGGTCTGTGCGGGAAAACTGTCACCACAGATCACTAAACTTCCCAGTTCCTTTTTCTTTACATATTAACAGCAGTCTGATTGTTTCCTGAAGCTCATTTTACTGTGAGATTTACCAGAAACATCACTCACGAAATCATCACAACATGCCTCGACTTATTTTCAATTCGTTTGAACCATTTCTGAGGAGAGAAAAAATAAGAATTGCAAATTTCTTGGCACGGGGATCAAAAAGTTTCTGTGAAAACATCTCCAGTCTGATGATTGACAGCTGTATGGGCTTCTCTCCTGGTGCTCGCAGAACTATTTCTTTTTTCATGAAATAACTTCTACAAAGCTGCAGCACTGCTGACGAGATGTTATGACAGCCTTTAACACTTTTAATTCTGCAGCTTCAGGTTTCTGCCTCTCAGATCTGGATCCATGTTTTTAGCCTGTGTGGAGCTGTGAGCAGGGGGGGCTGTTTCTCACAGATAACCAGAATCACCCGTCAAATATCAACTCTACTTCTCTTAGATGTGGCCCTCAGTCAGAGCTGCAACCTAAACTGATCCTAAAAAGGGGTTTTCTGAGAGGCTGGGAGACCGGTCTACTCCGTGATGATTGGTTAGTTCAGTGCAGCTTATTTCCATGTCGTCATAGATTCAGCATTCATTCTCCCGTCTCCAACCTGACTCACCTGTACATCTGGGAAAAAGCCCAAAGAAAGTGTTTGGGAATGGGCAGAAACTCCCAGAAACTATTATATGCTTTTTTTCTAATTTCTCTTCAAAAGTAGTTTTAATGTCAGATCTATTCTAACCACAGGTTTCTGGAAAAAGAAAAAAAAGGCACAAGTGTACATAAATATAGCATATACACATATTTTTCTCTTTTTCTACTGAGTGTACATATTCTTCTTCTATTCAAATTAGGTGTGTGTATATATACATATATATACATATGTTTTTCTAGTATGTTTATGTTTATTTTTGCTGCTGTTATTCCGTGAGCGATACCACCTGCTGAAACCAAATTCCTTGTATGTCACAAACATACTTGGCCAATAAAGATGATTCTGATTCTGATTCTGAGGTCCGACTGGTGTTCTGGGTCGAGAAAAGAGTTGATATTTTGGGGGGATGATTTGGACTTATTTTCAGACAGTTAACCCTTACATACTGTTCATACTCTGTAGCTTCACAGCATGGTCACACCAAAATTTTAACTACAAACCTATTCAGAATGTTTAAATAGCCTTTGCCACTGAAAAAAATAATGATTAATCCTTCATAAATGTTTCAAAGAGCAGGGAAAGTGTATTTTATAAGTTTTGCATCATTCGTTGGAAAACATCTATTACACAGTACAATGTCTTGTAATATATGTAAGAAATAAAGAATATATAAGCCATAGTGATTTGAATATATGTTATTGACCTTGAAACTTACATGAACATTCTGGAACTTTTGGACGTCATAATATAACCACTGAGCACTGTCCTCACTGCAATATCATCTACAGAGATTACCCCAATTATCATAAGAAAAGACATCACTTATTATAAATTCTCATTTTGATGCTGTTGTATTATTCAACATCAGCCACCTCTACCTTATAACCATGATAGAAGTTAATGTAAATATTAGATTATGTACTCTTTTCATGGTCGTTATTGATTATACTTCTATAAAAACTACTACTGCAATCAATTTATATATCCGAGGATCCTCTTGAAAACAAGATGCAGTGGGTCAAATTTGACCCGAACAGTATGTAAGGGTTAAAATGTTTTTTTTTTTTTCAAAAGTGTTCAGTTGTGGTTTTAAAATCTCTACAACATATACAAAAGTATTATTCTGTATTTTGTAAATGAGACGATCCAGGACATGAAGAATCACTGTTTTGTTGACGAAGAACACCAATCATTTACCGCCCTGCAGTGATGACAATAATCAGTGACAATTTCATCCATCAGTCACTGAGCATGAATAAAATCTGGTGATTCATTTCAGTCTTGTCATGACAAAACTGTCCTCATTTCCCAGAAGACTCTGAAAGCCAAATTATCCCACTGTATTACTCTGTGTGTCCCTCACAAGCACTAAATGATCCATTAATCATGTAATCATCCAGGCAGAACATCCTTGAACAAAAACGCTATGGAAGTGCCACTCTGACTCAAGAAGGTCACGATTCTTCATGGCAGGAGCCTCGTTTGTTCACGTCGCTGAGCACAGAGCGGAGCGCGGCTGGACCACAGGAAGCGGTGTCCGTCAAAAAGACTTAGTGATGCTACAATGGACCCAAGATGACCGCTTCCTCAGTGGTGTCAGGCCTGACAGGTGACAAAACAGCTGTGGAAAAGGCACGCCGAGGGAGCACGTGAAGAAGAAAAGGTGTGTGCGATTATAGCTTTAGAAAACACACTGACTGGCTGCTTCACTGAGTAGATACATCCAAAGCTTCTCGTCATCATAGACGTAAACTTTAGCATGATCCAGATTCAAGATCATTTTATCGCCCAGTTCTGACTGCAAGGTTACTTCCAACAGGACAAACTTCTGGCTGGGCCTAGTAAGAGCTTGGAAACATCAGCTTCACAAACAGTGACATCAAAGCTAAAGACTCACAGGTCAAACAAAATGACCCATTTGACATTGTATTTGGGTTTATCTGGTTTATGTCTTTGACACTCAGCAGGCTGTTTGATGCCATTTAGTCTGTCCTGAAAAGTTAACAGACTGACTCAAAGTGGGTTAGTGGGAATATTTGTGTCAGGAGAGTTTGTAGGTTTTCATTAAAATGGAGAGCAGGTGTGGGGTTGGATGTTTCTGGGTCAGCAGGACTGACTGAAGCTCCTTCTGGGGCTGTTTTGGTCCAAATTCCACTAAAAATGGGGGTGGCATTTCCTTTCTCCTCCACACTTTGAAACCTCATTTCCAAACCCTCTTTTGAAATTATAATTTAGACAGAGGTTATGAAGTTTAGTTTCTTGCACCAGTTAGGTTGACTCCAACAGACTTCTGAACTGTTTTCAGACCATCTTTGGTTGTTTTTCATGCCTGCATTGTTTGAGAGAGTTGTGCCCCTATGATTAGGGGTTCTGTGTTCGGCACGGATCGATTAAATATACAAGAACATACTAGTGATCAATGTCTGTTTAAGCCAAAAATAAAAAGACCAACCTCGCCTGAAATCGGTGGTCTCGGTTCATTTCCAATCAACTTCTGGAGAGGTTTGTTTTCAGTAAGAATGTTTTTGAAAAGCTAGTAAGCTTATTTGGGATGCATGATATTGGATTTTTGCAGATATCTGATAAGCCGATACTTTCGAACTCATTTTCCCTCACACTAGTACTGATAATTTAAGTCAGAGCAAAAACCTCCACTAACATAAACCTGACTTTTCCCCTTTGATGTTACAGTTTGTATGTGTAATAAATAGATGTGAAGCAAGAAAATCCACATTTTATCCTCCTTTATCCCCAACCTGAGTCCTGAGATGTGACTCTCTGGGATCAAAACATTGATATTAAGTAGTAATTTGTCATCAGCTTGGTCACCTGTAAGCTATAATGCAATTATTATTATTACTCCAGCAGTGTGATGAGTTAAATCGTCACCCTGTGCACTAGGGCGATTCTGTCCTCACTGCAAATGAAAACGAGCCTCTTTAAGGTGATCTTGGATCAATTAATTTGTTCATATACATGCAAATGAAACAAGCCGAGCATGAAACACCCATTTGTAGCAGAACAACTCTCCCAAACAATCCTGGTGTGAAAAAGAGTGCATTAGTCCAGCTCGTTCAGGCAGGAGAATTTATTCCTTTTTAAAGCTGCTTTCTGCCTTTTCCTCATCGCTGACAGTTTCTCTGCGGACACCTCTGCAGGTGTTATGTTGTAAGAAGTTCCCATGCTGTCTGGTGTCTCCTATGGTCCACCAGCAAGCATTAAAAGCCCCTCTTCTTTGTAACAGCTATATTTTAAGGTAGGGGTGGGCAAGTAACCAAAAGGGCCACGTTAAAGTCATCCTAAGAGCCAAAGGGCCAAAATGTTCGAATTTTGGCTTTGTACTTCTCAACTTTCAGAGTACTTAGGGTAATAAGAGTAGATTTTGCTAATGGATTTAGTTTTATTGTAACAAATGCATTTGTACTGCACAAAATGGTGTCTTACAAGTGCAGCCAACTGTAGCCTTTATTTTACTTGAAATACTGCTATTTTTGATAATTACATGGTAACTTTTGTCACGTTTCCTACCTATGAAAGCACTGTTTAATATTTTAAACTGACTGATGGGCCAGTCTGAGGGAGTAAGAGAGCCACTGCTTTCCCACACCTGTTTTAAATATGCACTTAATCTTATATAGAACATTTGATATCCGCTATTATTGTTATTAAATTGTCATTTTGTGGTAGTTGAAGGAGTCTTCCAAAGGGAATAAATAAGTTCCATCTAATCTAAAGCACAACTATTACTCATAGGAAATCTGTCAGCAACAATGACATAAGGCTATGGACTCGGCCTGCTTCAAAATATAACGGTGTCAACATGAAACAGTCCAAAGGAAACATGAAAACTGTTGCGTTTTTACAGTCAACCAAGCTGTAGGTGTAAAAAACCACCTTACTATTGAGTGAGGATAACTTCAACAGTAGCGTAACAGCACTTCAAACTCTGACACCAACAGCCTGACATCCTCTCTGCTGTATATTTACCATTAAACTCTGAGCATGAGTCACACACGCAGCTACATCTGTAATCATGATTCAAGGGCCTCCCTGAGAGTCTGAACTATCTCACCACCCCTGGATCCTGCTCCTCGTTCTCCTGTGTTTACCCTTTACATTCAGTCTGTCATAAACAGACTTAAAAGCTCCCCTCATGCACACATTCATACTCAAAAACACCTTCGGCCACCGTCACGTTCAGTGCGAAACAAAAGCCGAGCCTGTGGGTGCGAGTACATGAGTCAACAGCCTTTCCTGCTGCTGGCTTTCACTGTGACTCACAGAGGGAGAGGCTCTGAAGTCAGGGCCGGCGATTTATAACACCATCACTTTATTTTCCACGACAGGTGCAGGTAAATTCAGAGAATATCAATGAAGTGAAACAGCTACTAGAACAACCTCTGGAGTGATTTAGGTCTGTGATGTCAGACCATGAAGATGCAGATTTAAGGTCTAATCAGACATTATTTACTTCAGACGGTTTATCCTCTTATTTATGCTCCTGTTTGTGTCTTATCCAGGCTAATGTTAAATCAAGATAGGCAAACTTTTATGCCCAATTCTGGCCTGATCTCTGCAGTGATTCATTTTCAAGATTTGTTTAATTTAAGGTCCAAACCAACAGATTTTGTGTTGTTGAATATTTTAGTCATTTGTGATTGTGGCTCCTGAAGATAATGAAGTTAAAAACCACCTGAGACAATCTTGATGTCTGTGATCTCCATTATTTTCAGATTGGTTGGACTTTAAACTGTCTTGTGTTGTAACAAGCCTCACTCTCTCTGCAGCCCTTCCCTTCCTCTTTCTTTGTTCTCCTTCACTGAATATCGACAGTCTCACAAACCAAACCCCTCTCTCTCTTTTCCCCTCCATTGGTCTCTCTCCCTCTCCCTCTCTGTTGCTCTGGCCTTCACGGGAGGCTCTCAGGGCACAGTATGTGGCTGCCCTCACCGCACGGTTGTCAGGAATGAACCGATCGTTTCACTTAACTGAATAATACCAGCGTTCACCGCAGACCGTCTCCCATCCTGCTCGCTGTCCATCTCCCCTGTGCTCCCTGCAGCCCCCTGTCATCTCCATCGCTCCCATCCCTCCTCCCTCTGCTCCCTGCCTCCCCAAACATTTCCCATGATCTTTACTCCTCCTGCACCTTCTAATCCTCGTCTTTTCTCTCGGCTAGATCCCTCTTTAGTCTTTCAGTCCCTCTTCTCTTGCTTGTTCTTCTCCTCTCTCACATAATAAATGATAAAATGATGTCATATAAGGATATAACAACAACAATGCTCAAAAAAATGCTTTAATGCCATCTGGCTTTAAGCGACATTAATTTTCTTTAGAGGTATTTCAATACAATTTTAAAGGACATTTAGGTTAAGATTATATTTTCTATGGATTCTACTGACACTGAAATAAAAGTAAACATGGCAGGCCTAAGGCTCACATACAGGTATTTTCAATAAGAACCAGTAACAGTAAAATGCTAATTGACTACAAGCTAATCATTTTAATTGTTCAGTTTAAGGTGGTGTTGGTTTGGCAGAGTGATACGCAGCCAGGCACGACCCATGTTTGTACCTCTCCCTAGAGTGTCTTCTAGGGATGCACGACATTATCGGTTTGATATCGGTATCGACCGATATTGAAATTTTTGCAGATATTTACAGCCGATATATGGGCCACAAATATCGGCCATATATCTGCTGGAATAATGGCATATTATACAAATGTTCAATATTGATGCACCTTCTCATCACTGCATGGGTACATTTAAAGATCGAGGGTTTCACTTTTGCAAGAGTTCAAAGCTGTTTTCTTGTTTTACATTTGTTCATGCTATAATGTACTGGAACACTGAAAGAAACAAGTCCATTTTTGTTAAGTACAGAGCGTGGGCTCTTGACATGAAATATCGGTATCAGTATCGGAATCGGCGATAATGAATCAAAAAAATATCAGCATATCGGATATCGGCAAAAATCCAATACTGTGCATCCCTAATGTCTTCCCCTGCTCTTTCTCACCCTCTTGCGGGCAAATCTACTGTCACTCTCTCTCCTATCAATGGAGGCACAAAATGCCCCCAAAATAAAAAATGTTCAGTTTAAATAGAGACATATTGTTATTATCATTATAACAACAGAAGCATTTATATAATCAGTAAATATATAGTAGTACCTCAGCAACAAATACAAGTCCCAAACACTTCATATTTTGCAAATTATTGCTTACATGTTGATAAAAATGTGGATAAAAATCTGAGGAGAGAGCTCCGAAGGCAAAAAGGGGAAAACCAGTACTAGCAAGGTGTGCCTAATAAAGTGGCCAGTAAGTATGTGCAAAGAAGGAGTTTTCCAGTTTTCAAGTAATGAAAAATCCCTCATAGTGTCTTAAAAAGTCTGTGGATATGATTTTAGGTCCGTCTCCTCCTGCTTCAGTCGACTCTCTCTCTTCTGTTCTCACTCTCAGATTTTGTCTCACTCTCTATTTGTGCCACCACCCCCCCCGTTACCTTCAGGTCATTGTGAGCTACAACAGAGCCATAAATGCCCCCTCTCTGCCCCCCGCAGTGAACCATCAGGCTCAATCTCTCCCTAGACCAGCCCTCATGTCTGTATGTGAGGGCAAGCTGTAAAATACCTGCACGTGGGTGTCCCAGGATTTATGAAACCGCTCCATACAAACATGACAGCATCATGCATCCCTCCTCCCTCTCATGTTTATTCTGCAGGGTTTACTCACGACTCCCTGCGGTGCTCACAGCAGCAGTTTGTTTGTTAGCTTCCTTCCTGTGATCGCTGCTTCTACAAAAGCAGACGGAACGACTTCGGGCGTCGTGGATCCTTTCCTGTATCGACATTTCTACAAGGAAACATCCAAACACACATCAGTGATGAGGAGTTTCTAGATGAATCAATGGAATCTCCAATAAGCATAACCTGAGACTCATCTGTCACTATATTAGGTACACCTTGCCAGGACTGGGATGAACCTCTTTGCCTTCAGAACTGTCTTAAATTCTTTCAGCACATGCCAGATCAGCTCTTGGTCAGTCATCACTCCTGAGGACTCGTCTGCACCAACAGCAACGTCAACCCTTCTTCATTCATAGAGGTTTTACGTGCGATGAAGTTTAAGGGTGCAAGGGTGCAAATCTTTAGTTGCAAAACTTAAAGATGGTCCTGAAAACATCCTTCAGAGATTTCGGTCCAGACTGACATGGTAGTAGTGATGGGAATTCATAAGATTTTATTGATACCAATGCCATAAACAATTCTGCTTATTAATCCTTTTTTATCTATTCCTGCTGATTTTCTGTGTGGACAGAAGTTGGCCTACACGGGTTTCCAGAGGCAACAATGTCAAACACATGACACTGCTGATATTTGATGCCACGCTGCACAGATAAATGCTTCTGGAAGTTGAAACTTGCTGAAAAATGTGCAGTAAGATTTGTTTTTGTTGAAAAATTGGACACGATTTTGACCCCTCTGCCCCTGTCTGCCTTGATTTCTGACTTTGCTGTTGTCATTTCTGCTGACTGCCTCTGTTGAGAGAATTATTTCCTTCATTTGCAAAGCCTGCAGAACAAAGATGAATGGATTGATAGTGGAACTGACAAGCAAAAAGACAAAGATATTGATTCCTTGAGGGAGTTGCTATCAGTTCTCAACTGGAATTGTTTTTTGATTCCCATCCCTACATGGTAGCATCATGTAGGGATCCAAAAAGGTGCTCTATTGGATTGAGGTCCGGTAACTGACTATGAATAAATGCCAATACCTGCATCTCATTTTAAACTGTATTTTAGAATTAATCTGAATGCAAATTTGTGCAGACAGTTGTACAATCAGCTGTATTAAAAACAAACTCACAGGCTGTATAGAGCAAGGCTTCTTCTGCCTCTGCAACAAGGGAACTTGAAATTGAGTTAATAATAAATTGAAGTGAAATAAAGATACAGTATCTCCATCCTCTTAGAACGAATTTCCTACAAATGCTGCTGATCTCACAGGAAAAGCAGCACGACTAAAAAGTCAATTTTTCTAAGCTGCACGTTGGCAAGAATTTAAAGATTTTCTCTGTTTATTAACTTGACCAAGCATATCTATAAAAGTATTGATCTTATATAAAATATACCCAAAAATATCATTACTTAGCACACATACAGTTATACAATAACTGTCATAAATATCCCAGCACTGTTTCGATGCTTTGTATCAATTTTCTCACCAGGATCAGTTTTTTATCCAGCAGCAGATTAAACAGAAACAAATCTTTTAATAACTTCATCAACTCTTGAATTTTAGACACAACTGTACTTTCACCCTGCTCCTTAAAAAAGCCATTATTACTCCCATCAATCAAGCTGACACACTGGCTTATTGTGAGGCCTGAGGTGCGACACGGCTGCAGGAGCCTACATCAATAGGACAGGGAGAGGGGGAGCATATGAGAGCCCGGAGTTACTGATGCCTTTGTCCACAGGGTCACTCAGAGGGGTCAGAGTTCCTTTGAAACAATTGCCATTTGGCTCAGCGTGTGCTGCTCCAGGGCGTTTTTTTTATTAGGAGCAACCTCAGCATTAGTGGTAATTCTGGTGTTAGGAGAGGGGGCAGAGCGGGACGGCAGGGTGGAGGTCTTTTCCTACTCAATTACAGGGGAATGTTTTTCTATTTGTGCAAGAGAATTATACCACACTGCAGAATTTAAGGTGGTAGTTTTATCCGGTGTCTTTAACAGAAGACGCTGCAGCAAAATGAAATTAGACTGCTGGAAAAATCACAAGGAACTAAGGCTTAGAAAAAACATATAGTTTATGTTTCTGCTGACTGGGTCACTTTCCCCAAAAATCAAACTCGAATGGTTTTCGAGCATGTGGGCTAATAACAAAGATATTCTTCAGTTAAATTTAAACCAAAAGAGAGAGAGAGAGACGAACAACCATCCTAACTGCACTAACACAGTCTCAATATTTTTGTCAATTGGGGTCACCAGATTTTCTTTATTCTTATTACAGTGTGTTTCAAAATAGTTCATCTTCATCATTTTGGTGATCAACGGTTTTAAAAGTAAAGAGATTATGTTTTCGCCAGGGTCTGTCTGTCTGTCTGTTTGTTTGTTTGTCTGTTAGCAAGATTACGCAAAAACCACCGCATGGTTTTACATGAAAATTTTACCAGAGGTGTGGTTTGGTCCAAGGAAGAAGTCATTACATTTTGGTGGTGATCTGCATATTTGTCTGGATGCAAAAGACTCCCAAAATTTTCTGAAAATCCCATAACTTAACATTGGGCTGTATTTTTAAAAAATCATATCTCTGACATCACTGCATGGATTCGCTTCAAAATTTACACAATAATATATGTAATATAACTCTATCATCAAGGTAAATTTCATCTGGATCTGATCCAGATTGACATCACAAAAAAACACTGAAGTTTATAATGGCAAATCCCGTTCATTTTAACCTCGGCTGCTCTCAGGGTTTCGCCCCCTTTACGTCATTATGGGAATTGTAGTTTATTTGAAAACTGACGTCAACGTTTTTCAAGCCTATGTCACAACATTTCCCAGTTTCCCTTGCAATGCCAGCGGAGGAGTTCTCCATACGATCAGACATGAGCGGAGACTCGGACGTCCAATCGGAGCGTGTGGTGATCCAGAACTGTATCTTTTATTTACAGGGGTTGAGGAAAACCCACTGCCGTAACTGAGTTGCTTGGCGGAGGTCTGCGCTCTCTGAGTGCTTTTCTAGTTAGTCATAATTTTATCTCCAAAGAACACAGAGAGGAGTCGTTCCACTTGATTTTCCAAATGTTACATTTGTGCAATTTAGACCATGTGCAGGATCCATCCATCCATTATCTATAACACTTATCCCTCTCTGGGTCACGGGGGTGGAGCCTATCCCAGCTAACATTGGGCAAGAGGTGGGGTACACCCTGAAACAGTCACCAGCCAATCGCAGGGTCACATAGCGAGACATTCACATGCACACTCATACCGAAGGGCAATCTGAAATCACCAATCAATATAATGAGAATGTTTTTGGATTGTGGGAGGAAGCCAGAGGGCCACGAGAGAACCTTCGCATGTACGGGGAGAACATGCAAACTCCACAGAGACATGAGGATCAAACCTGCAACCTTCTTGCTGTGAGGTACTACCTGCCATACCACCGTGCCACCCCATGTTAAAGGAGTTGTGCAGAATAGTTGATGATTAAAATGAACACATTTTAAAGGGTGCTGGTAGTCTACAGGCTGTGTCCATGCAGCCCTAGCAGAGAGGACAGCATGTTATTTCCAACTCTATCTCCATGGTCTGAGTCTGTCCACTTTCCTTTAACCTTTCAACCTGACAGAGTAGCTAAATCGCCAATTCTGTTATCAGGCAGATCCATCCTGCAGAGCCTGAGCTGGAGCACTCGTGGCCTGTGTCCACAGGTTCTGCAGGGCTTATTTTCAATTCAAAACTGATGCAGTCCAGCTTCTCTGTGCTCTGAGGCTCTGAGCAGAAACAAAGGCGTTAGCATCAAGTGCTTTTGTTGTCCCACTCTCAACTGAAAACAGTTTAACATTTGGAAGAGCGCAGCACTCATTAATGTCACCTCTCTACCTGAGTAATCAAAATTTAGAGGGGGCAGGACATCTGAGTTCTGTGTTGTAAACAAGAATGGCAGAGGTGAAATGAGCTGCCTTGTAATGTTCAAGGACTGATGTCTTCATCTTTGGCTGCTATAAGTGGTAGGGCACGATTCATTGACTTTGTTTAAGGTTTTCTGGATGATCTCTCCTAACCAAAGGAAGTATGAAGCACGCAGAGCTATTTTAAACAGGTATGTATGTCAGAGAGAAGCAGAAGTCAGCGCTGTGACCTTACAATGAAGCCCTGGTGAGGAGCACTCTGACACTGAGGGTGAGAGCCATGACAGCAGGAAAAACACAGGCGATGGACACAGGCCCTGAAGCTCAGTCTGGCCAATCAGTGTCTTTTGAAGAGAAGCTGAAGCTACGAGTGTGACGACAGGAAGAAGAAACTGCAAGTCTACTAACAATTGCAGCTTCTGAAGAGACTAACATGCATCATAAAACATTTAATACACTTCTTGAAGGAAAGATATTTCTGCTCCCTTTAGAAAATTTTCAGTCAGAGTTTGATTTACTGACTGCCTTGTATTATGTACTTAACTACTACTTAGCTTGTACTGAATGTGGCTGATAAAACGATCCGTTAATCACCCTCAGAGAACCTATTAAAAAATTCTGTCCTCCCCAGTTTCTTCCTACAAACTGTTGCGGTAATGGACTGGAGAAAAACACCGATCAGGTGAAACATTCTGATCTCTGATGGGTGAAGTGAGGCACACTGATCATCTCTTCATCATGGTACCTGTTTGTGGTGGGATACATCAGGCAGCGAGTGAACATTTCATCCTCAAAGTTGATGTTCAAAGCAAGAAAAATGGACAAGAGTAAGGATTTGAGTTTGACAAGGGCCAAAGTGTGATGGCTGGGGTCAGAGCATCTTCAAACTGCAGGCCTTGTGGGGTGTTCAGGTCTACAGGGGTTCAGGGAAGGTGGTAATAAAGGTGGTCTTAATGTGAAGCCTGATCAATGTAGATCACATGGATTTGTGAGGTAGTCCAACGGGCATGTCAGATGACTATCCTGTCCTCTAGAATTCAGCAAAAAAAGATTTAATAACTCAAGAGATGCACTAAGATCTTTTTGAAATGTATCACTGTTAAAGATGAGGCACAGAAGAGTATGGAAAACATGGACAACATCATGTGACATAAATGTTTTGGAATTTGAGGGCAGCTTTTGCTAGCTCAGTACACTCCCTGTTTGGTTTTGTGGTATCAAACAGGTCTCCTTATCATTTGATTTTGGCTAAAATAATATTAAAGTTTAAAATCTAGTGTTGTGACAACTGCATCTACAGGTGAAAATGATCATATACAGTGTTTCACATATTGTAATTCAGCTTAAAAAGACATCAAAATATGATTTCTGTCCATATTCCCCGGTCCTCTGACTCTTCCAGAAGATGTTGCAGATAAAATGAGCTCAAATAACAAGAGAAAAATGCGAGCAATCACCAAAAATGGAGCAACACTCATACCCAGTCTATCTGAAGGGTAAATATTAAACATAATGCCAGAGCTTCATCCAGAACGTAGAGTGACAAATAGAGTTATCTCTGTTGGGTGTATATTTGGTGCAAGTTGCATTAGATGTTTTATACGGCAGAAAATTTCCCATCATCAAGAAGATGAGGAGAGGAGCAGAACGGAGCGAGGGGGCGGACACTCCACTGAGATCATGCTCTGTCTGATCTGATGTTTGCACCACTCTCTTCTCTGGGTGAAGCTCAGAGAAAGACGGCAAAAACAGGAGGGATAGAGGGTAAAATCCACAGCAGCAGGTTCTATATCAGGCTCAATTTAGATTATCTAATCCCTCTTCATTTGTCCATGACCACATATAAAAGAATTCCCTGATTAACTTAAAGTGCTGCTGCACATACGACGGCAGACTGCTCGGCACCTTGGAGAGCTCTGTACGTATTACAGTGTTTGCAAACTTCACCGAGGGGGGATTTAATAAAAATATGTTAATAGATGAGTCATTTACATCCACTCTGTTTAATCTGAAACTCTCACAGGTAAACCGCAGACTGTTCCTGGAATACAGACATGCAGCAAACGCTGTAGCCTGCAGACATCCGAAATGTGTTTGCACACATTTCAGTTCTAAAAATAACGCTCAGAGCTGCGGCACATTCCCCAGAAGAGTCCAATATCACCACAGAATTTTACTCAATCGGTGATTGAAGGTTATTTTTTATGTTTAAGGTTGCTTATTGTGATTGTTCTTGTTGCAGAAGTAATAATCTCACCTGTTTGATGTAAGGGTGGTATTGGGAATTTTGAGGCCTCATGGAAAGACCAACACAAGGCCCCTCACCCATCATTCTGTGACCAGCTTTGGCATATGAACAAGATATTCTGAGGTTTTTTAAACTGATAAACACAATCTCCAATGATATTTTCAGTCAAAAAGAGAGAGCAAAAAGAAATGTTGATATTGTTTGGACAAGATCAAATGCGTGGGATTAAGACTGAGTCAGGATATTTCTTGCATTTTTTAAAGATCATTTTAGTCATTTATTGACTTATTTCTGAATTATTTTGCATTAATTTGAGATTAAATTGTACAAATGTAACCTTGCTCCTTGCCAGTTTCACCCTCTTACCCAAACATTGCCAGCCTAACTGTGCTATTAAGACAGATTCAGGATGATGCTGGATATTTCAAGATGTTTCTGAACGTTGAAACTTGGTTCTTACATATAGTTTTGCTTCAATAACAACAAAATTGCAGAAATAAATGGGCAACATTAAGAAATAAGTTGATGAAACTGTGATAATCATGGCGTGCAACCTGGATTATTTTTTTTAACTGAAAGACAAATCACTATTAGTACTGCACAAATAGGAGTGTGTTATTAAATCAAACTAACAAACTTGCCAGTATTTTAAGGGCAACATTAGTTCATCACTTCTTTACACACAGTGTCAGCAGTTTGTTCCAATTTTCTGGACTTTTCTGAGATCAAACAATGTTTTTCTATATTAATATGCTTTCATCAATGGCTAATATTGCCCAAATGCACTGGCACAGCTGCAGAACTCTGACCTGATGAAAGGAAACTGGTGGAAGGATACGTAGCCCATATGCTGCATCAGAAAATAGTTCCAAACACAGATGCTTTGTTGAGGAAAAGTGAAATCCTGTAGAGAATCTTACTGTAGCGTCTTGTCCAGCCAAGATCATTTTTTGTAGTTTAACCCTAAAACTGGGGAAATTATGAAGCTATGGTGGCACCATTGACTTGCTACGTACTGCCTAGTGTCCATACAGGTCTATTTTCCAACAGGAGCGAGCTGACAAGTTGCTTTGTGGTAATTATATTTACTGGTGCCTTAGGCCTTGAGCAACCCTGCTTCAAGAAAACCTGAACTATCCCTTTAAAGCAGTTAACTGCGTTTTCTGCCTTTATTTGAGGGGGAGAGACAGAGGATTGGTCTCAAAAAGGAGAAAGAGAGCAGGGGAGGAAACACAGCAAACAGGCCCCCGGTGGGAATCAAACCTGGGCCTTTCTTGTATTCTTAAACTAATATTCAGGCTTCTTTAGCATCAATAAATTCCCATAAAATCACACTTAGAAAAAAAAGAGGAACTTAAGAACTGAGGGTAAATCTGGGTGTAAGTTTCAATTATGCTTTTTGATGTAAACATGCAGACATATTTGTATCTTGAGAATAACAGCTTATGGAGTAGGACAAATGTATGATCTGAAAATCATAACCTTTTTGACAGGGTTATAAGATCAGACATTATTCAGGGCTTATTGCACCTTAAATGCAAATGATAAATAAAAATATACTGAACACTTAAAATGGTCCAAATGCCAGAGAGTCACTTATTCTGCATAGTTAATTTCCCATCTTTGTAATTTGTAGTAGGGATGCACAGTTTTGAAACTTTGCCGATATTCCAATATTTCTGAGCTCATTATTGATGCTGACAGTTTTAGTAAAGACCTCAAAGCAAACCATTTTACTAAAGTTGACCTGTTTCTTTCAAAATGACAGTCTGTTTGTATTAGAAAAATGTGAAGCAAGAAAACAACATTAACTCTTCAGGGAATGATGTTTTTTTACATATAGAAAGGACATTCAGTGCTAATGAGATAAACCTTTACAATAGATGTGTGCAGTCTAAAGATATTACAGCCACTATAAGGGATATTTATGCCAAATATGTACAGACAAAATAAAAAATATCATAATTTCTCATATTTGCAGATACCAATATCATACTCGTGATATCGTGCATCCCTAATTTGAAGCTAATTAGTATTTTCTCCAACATTTTGTGCCTTCAAACAGAAGAACATGGACATAATTATTTTGTGCAGTCCATTTTTTATTAGATCATATATATTTCTTTATTTGGTTTGAGAAACTGTGCAGAGCTGGTTTGGAATGGGGCCCTTTGTGATATCTATTCGAGGGGCCTCAAATGTCTGGCAGCGGCCCTGTATCTGTGCAATTGCATTTATTTTAAAGCAATAAATTTTGTTAAATATTAACAAAACTACTTTTTGAAATACTTTCGCCAATTTTAACCCATTTATGCAAACATCACTGAGTCTTACTGCACCCAGACTGTGAAGCCATTTTTACATTAGAATATTTTAAAGTAATGTCAGACATGTACTTCACCTCCGACTATGAAGCCTTTAAGAGCATGTTCCCAAAGGCTCATACCTATTTTCCCTCAGAGGTAAAACCACCCTCCATGTTTTGCGCGGGGCTACAGGTAAGAACAAAAAGAGAAAAGCAGCACCTCCTCATGTGTGCGCTTTTTTGCGTCTCTCCAAACATGCCACTGCAGGTTCAGCGAGTTTCTCGGTAAACCAGAGACATGACAGCTGCAGACCTAAAGTGCAAACAGGCCGAACTTACCTTGACTGACATTAAAAAAGGTGTGTCCAGGATTCACTGCGCGAAACAGCCGATGTTTCTCCTTCTTTCAGACACCTGGTCCGTGAGCACCATGGACGATCACTTTATCCACCGGCCATGTAGAGACTCGGAGCACTCGGAGGCATTTCTGTGAGGACAGCAGAGAGCTTCGTGGAGCTGCTGCGGCGCTCAGCCCGCTCGCTTCCCCCGCTGGAGAGGGAAAATTGGGTTTTGCGCTGCAGCCTTTTGCGACTCGGTGTGGTGCGCACTGCTCCGCTCCGCTGGACTCACATCTCCAAAACCAAAGCCAAGATCCTTAAGGCTGAAGGTTCATTCAGGGGCAGATATGGAGCCAGAAAACGTCAAAAGAATCAGTGTTAGGAGTTCCACTTGGAGCTGAGGAATTTGGGAGAAGACTTTCTCAGCCGCGGTCACGTTGACTGAGCACACTGACAAAAATCCCACCAAGCAGGAGGAAAATATTTCTCCGGTGTTTCATGATTCAAGAACGAGCCAATCTTCTCTCCATCCTGGAAAAACTCAAACATGTCACATCATCCCGGATTCCCGATAACTTCACACCTCCAGAGCTACATCCAAAATCCTGCTCCTAAAGCATACTGCAACAGTTCAGCACCTGCAGAGCCTCACTTTAGCACGCGCCGAGTCCTCCTCACGCGATGGAGAGGCTCCTCTGCTGTCCATGCAGCCAAAATATCCCACCAGCGAGCATCCGAGAGCCGCTCCAGCCCAGATCACCCACAGGTCCAGAGAAGCCTCCTCAGATAAAAACCATCAAACCAGCAGGACAAAGTGAATCTGAGAAATTAATTTCCACGCGTATTAACTGATCCACAGCGTGCCAAAGCTGATCTGTGGATGGATCCTCAGCAAAGACTTCTGGAGAGAGAGAGGAGTGGGTGAGCGAGAGAGAGAGAGAGAGAGAGAGAGAGTGAGAGAGAGAGAGAGAGAGAGAGAGAGAGAATGGGCGACGAAAGGATCCTGGAATAACGACAGTGGGAGTTTTATAGGGATGCACAACATTAGATCTTCTGTGTAAACTCACTGGCCATGTCATTAGGTATAATTGTTCAACTGCCCCATAATCAGCCAATCACATTGCAGCAACTCAAAGCATGTAGGCATGTAGATGTGGTCAGGAAGACCTACTGAAGTCCAAGTCAAGCATCAGAATGGAGAATAAAGGTGATTTGAGTGACTTTGAACGGGGTATGTTTGTTAGGCTGAGTATTTCAGAAACTGCTCATTTTCTCTGGGCTCTCGGGTTTACATAGAATGGTCCAAAAAGAGAAAATATCCAGTGAGCTGCAGTTCTCCAGCTGAAAATGCCTTGCTGGAGGTCAGAGTGGTTGGAGATGAAAAGCAACAGTAACTCAAATAACCACTCAGTACAGCCAAGGTCTGCAGAAACCATTCCTGAAATTATAATGTGCCAAATTGAAGCAAGCAGAAGACTACACTTAGTGCCACTCCTGTCAGATAAGAACTTAAAACTTTAGAGATGGGATTTGATTAGTTATCACTGAAAACAAGGCCATTCTGCTTTATTGATCCGATTCCTAATAAATTCCCTTATTACCTCCACCAGGGAGGTCGTGTTTTGCCAGCATTTGTTAGTTACCTTGTTGGTTTGTTTGTGGACACGATAACTCAATAACTGATGCAAAGATTTTGATTACAATTTCAGGGAGTGTCCATCATGGCGCAAGGAAAAAGTGATCAGATTTTGGTGATGATCCGACTCCAGATGTGGATCTAAGACTGTGTTCAGGGATCTGTCAACAGTGCCAGATTGGGCAGTTTTCCAGTTTCCTTTTTTTTTTTTTTTTTTTAAATCAATAACTTGCTCACAGTGTTGGAAATGCCTTGGCAGAGGTTTGTGCTCTTGGATCGCTTATGGAAATAGTTGGCCTACACAGGTTTTGAGTGACAACAATCCTAAAATTCAATGCTGTGCACCCCTACATCAGTACAGCACGCCACAACCACTTTCTACAACAGCAGTGCAGCCTGGGTACAATACGGTGCCCCATCCTCTGTTAACGGTCAAGGAAACACGGGTATGTGTTACCGGTTGAATACAGTGTGGCGGTTATATTTTCAAAAGAGAAAAAAAAAAAAACCTTGATGAAAAGGGCTTATTTTACAAACTCCAATGAAGTTGAGACATGTCGAAAAACAAATAAAGACAGAATGCAGTGATTTACAAATCTATATCAACTTACATTCAACTTAATACACTACAAAGACAAGATAAGAATAAAAATTAGGGAATAGGATGGATGGTTTTGTTCTTTATTTTTTTAGTCTACAGTTTTTATATCAATGAGTAAAAATGATCTTAAATAATTCATCATCTTGGCCATTTTGGATTGATAAATCATCAAGTATTTACACAACACCGGACATTTCTGAATGAGTAAACATCTCACCATGATGATATCTCTTTTATTCATAACTTGGCATCTCACCCAGCCCTACCCATGCCTCCTGAACTAAAATTAAATCTAAATCTGGAAGCACAGGAAGAGGAGCAGTGCCCACCCGTCCCTCCGTGTGTATTATTGTGTTTGTGGCGTGCAGGAAACCACAATCTGTGGAAAGACGGTGTGTGTTGGATTAAATATTTGATGAAGCATGCCCGTACCCTTATAACCAGCTCACACCAGCATTGTGATTTGAGACACACAGGATAAATACTTCTGCAGACGAGAGCAAAAATAGCCCAGACACGCACACAGTGGTGGGTGATCATGTTGAGCGTTTCGTGGCTTCATGAGATCGGACAAGCGAACGCACCATCGCAGCATGAACGTGAAGGCCTCATGCATGATCTGCTTCGATTAAAAGACCAGAGGGAGGGGAGGGGTGGACGAAGGACAGCGAGCATCATGTCATCGTAGCAGGTGGTTGTTAATACCTTGGCACATGAAAGGAGGACATATTGTATATTCGGAGAGTTGGTTGAGCAGCAGGAGACGGAGGAGTCGGCGGTGTGCCCGTACAGGAGAGACGCTGGAGGAAATTAAGTAGGGAGGAACATTATTATTAGAGTTTCAGGGGTGTAATCACACTCACAGGCTCTTATCTCTCCTCTGTGCTGATTTCAGGTTCTTTCAGCACCATGGACAGCAAACAGCAGAGCACAGCAGCAGCAGCTCTGTCCGTGGTGCTGAAAACTCTCATCATTACAGAGCAGAAGTTCTCAACTGAACTGTCTTCAGCATCCAAATGAGAAATCGCTCCCAGAATTTTCAGCCACTTTGCTCTACTTAATAGAAAAATTGTTTTAGTTCTGACATTCGATAAAAAACATGCAAACCCCAATTTCAATGAAGTTGGGACATTGCTAAAAAGTAACTAAAAACATACTATGATGATTTACAAATCCTTTTTGATCTATATTCAGTTGAATACACTACAGCAGGGGCGGTCCAAACTATGGTCTGGGGGCCAAATGCGGCCCCACTGCCCATTTTGAATTGGGCCCTGAAACAGTTGACTGAATAAAGACATTTTGATTACAGCAGCAAATACCATCAATCATGCACATTTTCTGCCATATTTACTTTGTCAAAAGCTCTCATTTACAAAGTATATTGCAATATTCATCTTCAAGCACCAATGTTCTTGCAGTTTACTCTTGATTTGTGTCCGACAGTGAAGATAAGCCGTTGATCCAGTGATAGCCCGGGGTTACAAGGGCCCCTTGACAGGTGATAACCCACCCCTAAACCTTAAAACTTTAACTTAAATAGACTAAGAGTGAGGTGCAGCAAGTGGCTCAGTTGTCCATGTATTCTTCTCAATGCAACCCTCAAAGTAAAAGGTTTGGACACCCCTGTACTATAGAAACAAGATATTTACCATTCAAACTGATAAACTTTATTGTGTTTTTTTTTTTGCAAATATTCACTCATTTTGAATTTGATGCCTGCAACATGCTCCAAAAAAATTGGACATGGGCAACAAAAGACTGAGAAAGTTGAGGAATGCTCAAAAACACCTGTTTGGAATATTCAACAGGTGAGAGCTGTGGTTCTGTATAAAAGGAGCGTCCCTGAAAGGCTCAGGAGAGGGTGAAGTTCACCACTTTGTGAACCATTACGTATGAAAATAGTCCAACAGTTTCAGAACAACTTTTCTTAACATATAACTGCAGGGAATATAAGGATTTGATGATCTACAGTCCATAATATCAACAAAAGATTCAGAGAATCCGGAAAAATATCTGTACGTAAGCAGCAAGGCTGAAAAGCAACACTGAATGCCCATGACCTTTGATCCCTCTGACGGCACTGCTTTCAAACATCATTCTGTAAAGGATATCAGCACGTGGGCTCAGGAACACTTCAGAAACCACTGTCACTTAACATAGTTCATCTCTACATCTACAAGGTCAAGGTCAAACTCTACCATGCAAAGACAATGGACTGAGGCAAAGTGGAAAAGTCTGCTGTGGTCTGAGTCCACATTTCAGTCTGTTTTTGGACATCATGGATGTGGTGTCCTTTGGGCTAAAGAGGAAAAGGACCATCCAGACTGTTATCAGAGCAAAGGTCAAAAGACAGCATCTGTGATAGTATGGGGGGGGGTATCAGTGCCCATGGCATGGGTAACCTGCGCATCTGTTAGGGCACTGTTATTGCTGAACGGTGCATACAGGTTTTGGAGCAACATGCAGCCATTAAAGAGACATCGTTTTCAGGGACATCTCTGCTTATTTCAGCAAGACGATGCTGAGACACATTCTGTATGTGTTACAACAGCGTGGCTTCAGAGTAAAAGAGTGAAGGTACTAGGCTGGGCTGCCTGGTAGCCATAATGCAATTACTATCACTACTGCTGCTGCTTATACTACAGCAGTGCGATGAGTTTAGTTGTCACCCTGTTTGAGTCTGTGGCTGGGATTAGAAGGAAGCCATTACCATCTCTTGGTGCGGTTCTTTGTACCGAAACACTTTTTTCTGAACAAATCTTCCAAACAATCTATGTGTGAATACTAGTGTAATCTCTCCTATGCAAGGACCTGAGGGCAGCAGCAGCCCCAAGCCTCCTTCAGGGCCTCAGATGAAAACCCAATGTGTTTGGTCTTAATGGGACCAGTTTCTAGAGGACAGCGGTCTTGCAGCTGGCTCCAGATGACTTCCTGAGCCCTGTTGACTCTCCCTTGAGTGACGCTCTTCACTGTGACATCTCTCCATTTGTTCATGTCCACAGGATCCTGTTTGCATGTGCATTTATTCCACACCATTCTGTGAAGCATCTTCAGAAACACCAAAGAGTTAACAATGTTGGTTTTCTTCTGGACTTCAGTTTGATGCATTTTGAAAGTTTTCTCACATCGATTGTGAAACAGCCCCGGGACTTTCTCCTCAATAAAAGATCTCCATGATTTTATGTCTACCATCAAACTTTGCATTAATTGATATGTATGATAATAAAAGCCCGGCGGCAGTCAATGTGATGGTTATCAACGTTAGCGAGGTCACAGGAGGCAATGGACGCTGTGGAAAGTTTTGTTTTTCTGTGTGTTGCTCATTAGAAATAACGCTGATCTAGTTGATAGAAAGGTTGACTATGCAGAGATTTCAGATCAATTAAACATGACCACAGTTCTCCACATGCAGGTCAGTCAAACTGAAAGCAGGAAGCCTTAAATTGCTCTGATTCTGAAGCACACACTTTACCTCTCCACATTTTCCACATGTATCGACAGCATGAGTACTGATTATGGCTCTTTCGTTCCCCGCACAGGAACGGGGCTGGAGGCATGAAAATTGTATGTTTTGCCATTGTGAGGTTATGACTAATTCAAGGCACCATGCGCAAAAATACCCCCAGTTGCCAGCTTGAGGTAAAGTGCGTTATTCATAAGTTGTGAATAATTGAGGTTTAGGGAGCACGGTTGGAACAGAGGGGGGGGATATTTGCTGACTGTGTGCTTCGTCTGGGTTGGCACTCATGAGGAAACACAAAGCTCGGGTCAGGCAATTAGCAGGAAGAACAAAGAAATGAAGTCGGAGACTGGGTGCCTTTTAATGACCAAGAAAAGCCAAAACAGTCTTCTCCTTTTTATTCAGGATATTTTACACAACAGGGGTGTCACTAACTTTGTGTTCCTGCTGATCAAATTTGGGGAGCTTGTTTTGGTTCGACTTTGAAGTGATTGTGTAAGGGCGGGAAGTAAGTTGCATTAGTGACCAAACAGTGAGAAGAAGTCAGGAAACAGCACGAGAATCACTGCAGAACAACACGTGTCAGATCATATCGAACCTTCATGACTCAAAAAGAGACAGCTAGGGCCGAGACATAGGGACCAAAAATCCTACCATGATGATCTTTAGCTGAATGGTGGTCCGTAAAAACAAATAATTCTGGTTCCTGCCTGATGGCATGGCAACTAAAAAAACATGATCAGGTCTGTTATGACATGTTAATGTCAAGTGGTCATAATGACAAAATTGGTAGGTTATTTTGTCCTCTTCTTATGTCAAGCTGTCATGACAATGCCTTCGCAAACAATGTCAACAGAGCACCAAAGGTGTCATAATTCACCGACTGACACTTAATGACAACCTTCATAAAGCCTTATTCATGTTAATAACAGGTGTCATGTCATGATTATGACAGCATAGTGTCAGTCTTATATAAACCCCTTCAAATAAAGTGTTACCCTAAAAATGAAGTACTAGACACCCAGTGTGTAAAAAATATGGCAAATATGCCAGTAAAATATGTATCAACCAAGTTATTCAATAACATTAACACTTAGAAAATATTTAAACTAATTTTAACAGTATTATGATACTGAATACTGCGAGGTGAAACTGGTGTGCCACAGGGCTCAGTTTTGAGCTCACCCTTATTTACATTTTGCATCACCAGTATTTGTGAAAATGTTCCCCATGCAAATTCATATTTATCTATGTATTATCCATCCATGCATCCATTTATCCGTGGCTAAGTTGTGGGGCAGCAAGCCAAGCAGGTCAGGCCAGCAAATCCCTCCAGCCAGTTCTGGGTCTGCTCCGGGGTCTCCTACCAGTTAATTACAAATTGTTATTTCCTAATATGAAGTACAGAACTTTTCGAGTCCCACCCCTTTTTTTACCAAAGATGAAACTAAATGATTTAAGCCTGAGGGTGCCAGTGTCAAAGTGGAATACATCTGCGCACCTGCCATATATTGAGGCTCTTGTCTTAAGGGATTAGGACAGGATTCAACTTCAGCCTGCAGCCCATTCCCTCCAAGTCTTCCCCTTACTCTCACATCCCCTTTCCAACTTCACCAAGATATTTCAAGGACATTTGCTTGTGGTCATTAAGCTTATAAGCATCAGTAAACAGCAAATGATTCTTTTATACAGAACAACAGCATTAGTCTTTATTGTGTAACTGTAGTTTGTGTTCACTGAATATAGACTTATTAATGTGAAATATATCTTGGTAAACCACAATTATTCATTTATCATATTTAAATTCATCAGTGCTAATGAAATGATTATTTCTCTTGA
Source organism: Cetoscarus ocellatus (assembly GCA_037902135.1). Classification (NCBI taxonomy): domain Eukaryota; kingdom Metazoa; phylum Chordata; class Actinopteri; order Labriformes; family Labridae; genus Cetoscarus; species Cetoscarus ocellatus. The sequence goes on from JBAMNC010000752.1 coordinate 335,213, forward strand.
CCATTTACCGAGGCTGTCAAAGGCTATTTGATAAGGCCATGTGTGCCTCATTACTAAATGTGCCACAAGAGGGCGCCAACGTGCTATTAGCATCCCTGACCATGTACTGTTTATTGAGCTTTGTTGTGCTCCATACAAAATGGATGTGTGATCTAGAAGATTGCAAAACTGAATTGCTCTATGGCAGAGGTCACCAACCTTTTTCAACCGAAGATCCCAACTATGCTAAGAGAAAGCTAGGTCTACCCGCTCAAATGTACTCAGAAACCTCAACAAAAAAGTGAATTCAAATGATAATTACTGAATTTTATTCACATAAAAGCCAGTGGCTACAATCTTCAGTCCATCAATGTGATAAAGAAAGGAACAAAAATGCAAACTCAGTGAATTTAAAGTTAAGTTTGCATTTTACAACATGTGCAGCAAAATATAAAGCAATACTGCCTAAACATCTTGCTTACGCTAAAAAATTATGGGATTGAGAGAAGCCAGTTGGACCTTACTCTTGCAAAGCAGCAAGTGAAATGCTTCATTGTGTGTGTCAGATAAAGACCAATCCATTTAGCCTCAAATATCTATTAGAAATGTCAGAGAGTTCCACCAGTAGACCAAAATCTATACATTGGTGACCCCTGCTCTATGGGATGAATAAACTTGTCTGAAACATAAATTATAAAAATGAAAACATGATCTTAAATCTTATTAAAAAAATACCAGTCCATCTCAAAGAACTTGTCCTACAGCCCAGCTTCAGTGTGAGTCATGTTGCATTGCAGTATAACGTGTGTCAGATCACATCCCATCACACCAAATCAAAACAAACCAAAGCAAAGACTCAGTGACACCAGAGCAGCTCGTATCACAGCAGTTCAACATCATGAGTCACACGAAACTATCAAAAACATCAGAGCATGATTTTCACTACAACATGCCAAAATGACAAGCAGCTGCTCCTCATAATTACAGAACTGAGGAACATTGTTTTGCTTCAATCTGCACAAATACGGCACCTGTTTCTGCAAAAGTGTGATGGAAAATGAAAACATTTACTCAGGACTAAATACTCCCATTACTGACAATTAACAGAGATAATTTAGAGCTTTGTTTTCTGCATCTTAATGCGGCTGACTAAGTGTCTGGTGTTCCAGTCATAACTGAGAAAACAGCTTTTTAACAGTCTCTTTGTGCAGGAGTGTGCAGGTGTTAAGTTAATGTCTGAGCCCCCTGATTATAGCTCATGGACCTCTTACCCAAGTCTGCAGACTGAAGCTCAGAGCAGAGGAGGGAAAGGGCAGCCGGTTTGATCTGAAACAGAATTTAAGTTCAGTTTGTCGCAGTGTTCAGGGCCATGTTTACGCAGAAACAGTACTCTGAGGTGTGTTTTAATTTTCATTCACGAAATAGCTTTGTGCTTAGAGACTGCCTTGATTACAGATACAATAAAAACACCTAAAATGTTACAGCACAAGGCCAGCAGGAGGCAGCGTGACTTTCTAACAAACCCACAGTCTCTCATGTTTCCTGTTACAGAGCCATGAGGTGTAAACATTAAAAAATGGCTGACACATCAATTTGTGATGGACTTAAGAGCCATTTCACACTGGATTAAGCTGTGTGACGGCTGTAGTACATGCTTATTTTCCTTTCAGCAAGTGTTTAATGAAGCACTGCCTCCATAATAACTACCTTTTCAGCTTTTTGTGCATCCCTACTTTTTCTGTCTTTCAACACATGCGGTTGTCCTGCAAAGACTATCAAATGGAGCTGAATCCAGGCCAAAGTGTTGCAATCTTAAAACAAAAAAGACTGAAAAAAAAAAATTAAAACTGAAATTTCAATATTTGTTCTTGAGGTTTTTTAAATATTTATTAAATATATTAATATTTTTTATTATTTTCCTGAAGGCAACATCATCATTTGAAACTGAAAAATTTAGATTTGAAAGTGACAAAAAAAATCTGAAACCAAAAAGATAAGATTTGAATCGGAAAATATTAATCCTTCAATTGAAATAAAGTGACACATCACTTGTTTAAATATATTTCAGTACAAAAATGAAAATAAAATGTTTTATTAAATTAATTTACAGAAACAAACATTGAAATTTCAGTTTCAAATTTTATTTTTCAATTTTTAATTTTCAAATTTCAACACTTTTGGTCTGGATTTAGCTCCATACTATCAAGGCATAATAAATATGCATACACTACATAGAGTGTTTTTTTCATTACACTAATTTTTACAGAATATCACAGAAACCAATCCTTGTATCCAAGCTTTAAAAAACGCTGAACGAAGCATCCCTAGCCTGTTTGGATTAATATGCTGATAGAACCTTATTTCCCTCAGAGACACTGAACACACAGCCTGTGGAGCTGCTGAGGTAAGATGTTCAATACCCCACGGTGTGTGTTTCTGTGTGTGAGTGTGTCCACGTCCTAATGTGTGTGTTCTCACCCTCTCACAGCGAAGATAAGGGGATGGAGGGTGGAGGTATGTGGAGTGTGAAGGGACCTGAGGAAAGAGATTAGAACCAGGAAAACTACACATCACTATCTGCCGCCTGTTACAGCAGCTGTCTCCATGAGGGGAGTCCAGCAGCGCGTTAATGTTTAAACACTTTAATAAATACATGACAGATAATAGAGAGTGTGAGCGTGGCTCCTGGAGATAAAAGTGTAAACTAATACCGACACAGAATTTGCAGGAGATCAGTTTGATGACCTCGGACATGCTAAAGGGGTAGTTCAGTATATTTTTTACCTTATTTTTTATTTGAACTTTACAAAACACATATAACATTAATTTGGCATTTTCATCTATTTTTCCCTCCCAAAAGTCCCTCTTTTAAACATCTTCATTTCTTTCTTTTCTTACACTCAAGCTACAACAACTATAGACTTTTCTTATATACACAAGGTGCACATACAAGTCATCATAACATAGAATATAATCAAAGCCATTTATCAAACATAATCTGTAAATATCGACATGAAATTACTTTAAACAAAAACAGTAATATAAAAAGAAAAAAGGAGAAAGGTGGAGGAAAAATAAATCAATAGTTTAAAAAAAAAAAAAGTTCATCTAAGTCATGCTATGCACTAACACTGTATTACCTCCACCAAGGAGGTTATGTTTCTGCCAGCGTATGTTTGTCTGTCTGTTAGCAAGATTACACAAAAACTACAGGACAGATTTTGCTGAAATTTTAAGGAGATGTTGGTAATGGCCCAACTTAAAAATTATTACATTTTGGTGGTGGTCCAGATAATCGCAGATCGTTTTTGCTCAATAACTGTCTAACTAATAATGATATCAACATGATTCTGAGTGCTAGGTGTGTGTTTTCAGGGTCATTAATCATATTATGATAATTGACTTTATCATGGAACTATTGCTTATAGATGTAACAGCAATATGTGAGCTACCTTGGTGGAGGTTTGCGCTCTCCGAGTGTTCTCTAGTTGCAGCAGCAGTGGCATTACTGACCACCATCTGAAATTGTAAAGAAAATGTTGCGTTTTTCCTTTTCATGTAACTCCGAGTATTATATGATGGAGGTTCAGGTTTCAACCATCTTACTGTGATACACTTGATTCTTCCAGCATTCATTAGTTTTGGGCAGGTCAGTATTGTTGAAGTTAATTGGTTAAACAGTGAGTTAATTGGCTGAAAGGGCTCCTGAAAGCAGCGCTGTACCTTTAAGGAGAACGCGCTGAGACCACTGGGGATGTACACTGCTGTTAATGGGTGCAGTTATTTTGCCTGATTATGAGTTTTACGCAAAAACGATCCACAAAACGACGTCAGGTGGATAGTACAATTGGATCAAAATTTCACAACCCTTTCTTTCCCTCTAGGAAGTCTCTGTGTTTGGCACTATTTTATGATGCAGCACATTAGGACTGCATTTTCAAGTGAGGTGAAACAAAATGTTTACTTTGTTTATCTTCCGACCACTTCATGCTCCCGGACACTCACACAAACTCACAAACACAACAACACAACTGCAACCTGAGCCGTGGCCTCCCGTGTTCTTATGAAACATTCAGAGTCCCAGCTGAGAGGACATGTGTTCTGGTTTATCTCCTCAGTGTGTGTGTGTGTGTGTGTGTTGTACATCAGTCATGTCAGGTCTGTGCTGAGGCTTCATGTTATCTGTCTGTCTGTGTTATCTGTCAACACCAGTGAGGAAAGTGACGGACAAGGAGACGAGGAAGAGAGGGAAAGTTAGGATGACAGGAGACTTAGGGATGGGAAACAGAGAGTTTTTTTTAAGATACAGAAATACATTTCCAAACAAGACACTGGGTTAGACAATATAATTATATTAATATGGTTCATATTAATGAGAAAACCAAAATGGATAAGCGGAGGAAGATGTGAGTAAATAAGGAATACCTAATGTTTGGTAAAATGTTTGTTTACAGTAAGAACCATAAACAGTAATATGATTGAATGAAAAATATTCTGTTTGAAATCTTTAATTTAAATGTAGAATTATTCTCTTATTTATCTGATTTAATATTATCTAAGAAACACTGATATTACTAGTAAAATTAATGATCTCAACATCTGGTTGACATCATGATTGATAACTATCAAAATGTAAATCCAACAACCAACATTGAGTTATTTATTGTTTTTATTTCCAGTTAGAAAAACTTCCGTCAAGGCATTTACAAGACGAATTGTTGGCAAAAGTGTTGAAATCTATCTCATTTGGGTGTGTGACAAACCCTTGAAATAAAATCCCCCATCCGATTAAAACCACACTGAAATCGAATCACTTCTTCCTCGTGCCACGATCAACATCATCTGAAAAATTCTTCTAAATCCATTGAGAACTTTTTGAGTTATCTTGCACACAAACAGAGAAACTCTGATAAAAACAGCAAATACACTTTTAATAAAGTTTTTTACGGCCAGGTCTTGAACTTGATTCAGAAGAAAAACTGCAGGGAAACTCCCACACACTGTCTTGATTATGAAAATATACTGAATAATAGGGAATACTGGATGGAATTGAAGAGAAATAAAGGACTGAATTGTTGCTGTGACCAACTTTCCATGCATTATTTGCCTATTTGTGAATTTGAGACAGTGCTCTTTCACGTCTTCAATTAGAATTACACATTAAATCATTAAGTTTTCTGTAAATTTTGATGCCACCAATCCTGACAACAATTGAAACTTATTAGTTTGAAATACAAGGGATTTTTATACAAAATGTTGCCAATATTTGTACAATTTAGAACATAGTGCAGGTGTTTTTTTGCTGGTTTTTGTCAGGTAACAAACCCAAAAACAAAAGCCTAATAATGGTGTCTGGGTCGTAATGGTGTTACAATCATTAAATTCACTTAAGAATGATATCAAAGTTTATAACGCTGGTACTGTAACAATTATTTATTATAAAAGAGTGATGATCTAAAAGTGGGAGAGTTCATTAATTAATGCAAGTTATGAAAAAGCAAAAAATAAGCAAACTCTGGGTAAAAGTCAGTTCATTATCCTGAAAAACGTCCTCATTGATCGGGCCGAGCTGTCGCATCCAAACACTGAAACAACAAAAACAACGGCGTCCACAGCTCTGCCTCCATTAAACCCCAGCTGGGCTCTTTCCCTTTGGACTGACGGATTGTTTGTTTAGCTGGGAGCTGTTAGCTTTGTGCTTTGGCAGCTCTGGAGCTTTGTTTCAAATAAAAATCAGACAAACCAAACAATACTTCTAATTGCAGAGATTTTAATTGTTTCCTGTCATGTTTCAGTTTGACACGGCGCTCTGATACTCTCCCTAAAAGCTGGACAACAGCAGGAGGGGAGATTTTAATTACAGGACTGTACCAGTGTTATGCTGCAAACAAATTTTTACAATAACATACAGCCATCGACAAAAATGACTTTCTATTAGGGCTGTCACTGATCAGGCAATAATCATCATGAAAATCACCTTTTAGATTAGAAAAGACATCTGAAATTTCTGATCATGTAAAACCACTTGAATTTATTTAATGAAAAAGCTGCAGTCTAGAAGAATTAGGTTTGTTTTTTAGAAATCTCGTGGAATAACCCAATTATCATGGAAGAACAGCTCTGTTGTAATGACAGGGAGTAAAATCAATAAAAACCTTGAATAAATCAAACAGCCTGTTGTCACAGGACAACAAATGATTAAATGTATAAATGTCTGTCCACTTAGGGATTCTGTATGTCAACGACTAGGGCTGAACAATTTCAGGAAAAAATCTAATTGCAATTTTTCTGGCAGATAAATTAACAATTTTCTTCAAATCAAGCTTCAGTGAAATATTCACTATGTTTACAGTATAGACAACAGTAAGGAAATCAATAATCAACAGCACATAACACATTATTTATCATCTAATACTGATGATAAATTATCTGTTTTCATTATCAGATACTGGGTCAGTCAGGTGCGATGCAAAACATTGCAGCTTTGGCAATCACATGATTGCGTTGTCTGAAATTGCGATTTCGATCCAAGTACGATATATCTTTCAGCCCTGTCAACAACAACATTGTTTTTTTTCTTTGTACACTTAACCCACCTGATGGACAGCACAATGACCCATATTCTAATATCTGCTCAAGCATGGAAGTAAATCCATGCTCTAAGTGTAAATAAATATCCCAATATAAAAGAAACTGATCAGGACATTAGATGACTAGAGCAGTGAACCACTTGATCCACCACAACCCGTTCAGCCAATGCTCTTTTGACCTACAGCTACAGCTACATCTCATCTGCCGGAAAGAAACAGAAGACCGTTTCAGAAAACGGAAGACAGACAAAGCCACTCCAAGTGTGGAAGCACTTTGGGCTCCACTGTGTGTGGATAATGTGCTTCATAAAATCCGCAGACCCATTTTTCGAACTACAGCTGTCCAGTTATGTCTTGTCAAGTGCTCAGTCTAGAGCTTCTGAGTCCACCTTGGCAGCCCCCCACTGCCAAAGCCACCGAAAATAACCATCACAAACAAGATTGTAAGATTTATATGAGAGGACATGCTGCCTCGGGAGAGGAAAACCACTGTTTTGGATATTTAAAAAACAAGATGATGACCAGGTTAGCCAACATATTTATAGACACTCATGAATGAAGGGCCCTCTCTTTTCCTGCTGCCCTCACTCGCACTCATCACTTCAGGAAAAGTCCTCGTGTTGCGCTGGGAGAGCAGCAGAGGGATCTGAACCTATTTGACTTGATAGAATCTATTTACAGCACCTCTCCTCCCTCCCACACAAACACGAACACACCCACACGACCGCACACATCAAACCTGCTTGCATATGTCTGCGTCTACAGTCTCATTTCACAGCCTGCTCTTTACCCACCCTGAACCCCCCTGGAGGGATTTAGTAAATAGAAAGCTAGTTTGTACTTTCCATTAGAGCCTAATTCTATTACGCAGCCGGCTCTTATCGATCCCAACATTCAGAGAGACATGCAAGAAAAGTAGCAAGTGGAGCACAGCGGAGGCCGCTGCGGTGTGAGGACGGAGGCGGGAAAAGGTGGGAGTGTGAGGGGGAGCGCTTGATGGAGGGATAAACAAAAGATATGAAGGGATGAAGACGGGGGAGACAGAAACAGGAGAGGAAGGAGAGAGCTCGGATGTGTCTGCACCCACCTGGAAACATGATCCAGAGTCACGGGCCGATTGATCGACGCAGCATCTGAATTAAAACAGAGCAGGGGGAACAAAATGTTATTTACATTTCATGCAAGACTTTCAGGGGTCATCAAACTCTGCATTATGTTCAGAAAAATCTCCATGAGGCGTAAAATGCTGGCAGACTTAAGAGTGTGTCATATTAACATCACATAAGGCGGCTATGGTCGTCAAAGTGTTCAAGACCTGGGAGAAGATGACCTTATTCCTAGGTCAAACTGCAGTATCAGTGCAAAAAAAGAAGCAGATCCTAAAATAAATGTTCTTTATTATCCATCAATCAAACTTTATTTGTACAGCACTTTTCATAAAAAAACTTGCAGCAAAAATGCTTTATATAAAAAGAAATGTAAAAAAACAAAGTCAAAAGCAGAAGATTGAATACAATGAAAATACAAGACCCTACCCATCCTCGCAATCCACACACAGCACACACACTCACTAACAGAAAACAAAATCAGAGGAATGAGGAAACGCTATCTTGAATTAAAAATGAGGAAACAAAGGAGCTAAGACTACAATGACATAACGATAAAAAAAAATCATAATAAGAATTTAGATTAAAAAAATACTTCAGAGAAAAATAAATAAATTAATTATCTTAATTTAATTTAATAAAATTTGAAATAATAATTTGGTAAAATGAGATAGCCAAACACCAGAAGAGTAATAAAATCTGCTTGAGTAGGAAAATGAAAGGGAAACTGATTAAGAATAAAATTGGAAACAATAAGTCTGAACTGAAATAGGGAAATAAAACAGATTAAAGGGATTAAAATAAATAAATAAAATAAGATGAAACAAAAATAATAATAGTTTTTAAAATATAATCAGGTCTTTTCCACAGATGAGGGCCATAATAATAAATAGAATGAACCTAAGAATCGGAAATTAATCAAATTGTGAAATATGGAAAGATTAACACCCCTTTCTTTCCCCTGTAGATATGTAAGAAATGTTTGACATCAGTCTGCGATAGCCGAGCGGGTGTTCTCACACTCAATGTACCAATAAGGCTCCCGCCTCGATGTGGGCGACCCAGCTTCGATGACAGCCTGCAGCCTCTTTCCTGCCCGTCTCTCCCCGTCTCTTGCCCCACTTTCCAAGTCTACCCACCGTCTCTCTCCTCTGGCACAAAAAGCACAAAAACATCTTTGAAAAGAAAATTTTTGACAGGAAGACTTTTGGAAGCTATGTGTTTTACGCTGGGCGTACACTCAGTGATTTCAGCAGGATTTTGACCCGAATTTTGAGCCACAAAACTGCCTTTGAGGTCGAGCAGATTTCAGCCCAACCTCACGTTGTTTTTCGTGCAGTGTTCACAGGGACATGACAGGAGTCCGACAACAGCTCCCGACCAGTAGGATGGCTTTCTAAAATATTTGTGTGACATAAGTAAGTGCTGATCAACCTTTTTGAAAGGTTGGACAGCGGGAATGCTGCTGATTTGTTGACTGTGAAATAGGGCTGAATGATTTATACTTTTCTGATCAAAATCGTGATTTCAGACAACGAGATCATGTGATCGCCGAAACTGCAATTTTTTGCAGCGCTCCTGACTGACCCAGGATCTGCTGTGTCAACTATGCATGAATGGCAGTGTTGTCACATGTCTGCGCTCATGTCCAAAACCATCAAAGGTTGACATGCTGGTCTGGCATGGCCGTTTTTTTTTTCCTTTATTGGAATTGCTGAATTTGTTTTTCTTTTTATTACTTATTTAACATTGGGTTGATTTTCTTTTTAAATTTTTTGCATTTTATTGAACTTTTTTAACTTGATACAACTAAAGATTTTTTACACTACATTGTCTTAAGTTAAGACAAAGTCAAAGACGGCTCTTTTTGTTCTTCAGTTGTAATAACTGCCATTGGTCAAGGACTTTAAAGAGTGTTCATGCATGTTTCTTGTAAATAAATGCATTTGTAAGCAATTCTTACCTTTAGTTTTCATCCTTGTCTTTTAGAGTAATAGCTTTTAATGTTTGATGGTATGATGTTATTTTCTGTCATATTTGTAAATGCTACTGTACACATTATTAATATTACACTGAAGCTTGATCTGAAGAAAATCGTGAATCAAATTGAAATCGCAATATCTGCCAGAAAAATCACAATTACATCTTTTCCTAAAATCGTTCAGCCCTAGAGTCAAATCTTTTTTTGTCTCTTTTGTTTTTTATTTGTATGAAACTTCTTTGCTGCTGTCTTGGCCAGGACACTCCTGGTTAAATAAAGGCTAAAAAAAATACTGAATTACTACAGTGCAAACAAATCAACATCAATCAATATCAATCAATATGCATCAATGTACATATGCTAACAGCAGCTCAGTTGTGACATTTTATCCACTGTCCTAAGGCAGGTAATTGCAAAAAGTTGGATAATCAAATCCCTAATGCAAGATCCACAAACCAGGTAGCCTAATTCCCTTTATCATTCTATCAATAAAGGCCTGAAATCCCTGTCAAACACTTTGTCCTAACTGTAATTCGGCCACCCACCTCTAGTTAACTCCCCTGCTTGTCTCTCGCCATCTCTTGCCCCATTTCCCAAGTCTACCACTGTCTCCCTTCTCTGACACAAAAAAATATTTTTTTAAAAGAAAAATATTTGACATGAAGACTTTTGGAGGCTATGCGTTTTAAGCCGTGCATACACTTTATGATTTCAACAAGATTTTGACCCAAATTCTGGTTCGCCTGACTGCCTCTGAAGTCAGGGCTACAACGGCCTCCACACACAAAAACACGGCTTAGGGGTAAAAAAAAATAACAAATAAGAAGGAGACCAGAAACATATGAAAGGCCGCCACACAAAAGCAAAAGTTGACAATGATTTTCACCAAGAAAAATGCCAAAAGGGAAACAACAAAATGAACAAAAAGGGGCTGGAGTTGTCTGCAAGAAGGAAATGACCAGGCCAACCCATAAGGGGCAGCCGAACCTGGCATTCCACTCCTTAACTGTCTAACAAAAACTAACTTAACCAAAGAAATCAAACAAATAAGGAAACTGGACCACAGACAACCTCCAGCCCAAACTAAACAACAGGACCAAGCAACCTAGCTGTTGTTTGTGGTGCGGTGACACAGATTTCTGATATGTTCGATAATCGGGTTTTATATCTGCATTCACCCTCACAGTGGGAGCAACTATGTGCTTTTCATTTTGAGGTCATGCATCATTTAAATATGCCAGCAGCTCATTTGCTACATTTATCCATTGTCCTAAGGCAAGTTATTAAAAGAAGTTGAATAATCAAATCCATTACATATTATTCACAAACCAGTTGGCCTAATAAACTTTATTATTCAATACAGGCCTGAAATCCCAGTCAAACACTTTTTCTTAACTGCAATGCAGCTGCCACATCTGTAGTTCAATGACTTGCAGATGACATGTCCTCAAATCCAGAGGTTAACAGAGAACATTGAATGAACATTATGGTATAAACAGATAGCATCCATAGCATCGTATAGCAACAGAGCAGTTTGCCTGCAGTTTGTGTTATGCTCAACATATTCACTTTATAACCACCTTCAGCACAGAAATATGGATGCTACACTGAAAGGAGGACAAAAGGATCGCAGTGCTAGAACTGCCAAAATTAACATAAGCCATACACAACTTTGTAAACCAATGTCACACTGTGAAACCAGTGACCCTGTGATTAATAAAGTGAGCTCAATTTTGACGGCTCTCTGCGTATTTCATTAATGTCCGCTGGTCAGATGGCCAGATTTGAAATGATTTGCCTGGAAAAATACCCAATCAAAACTAAAAAAATCACAGAGTACTGGGTGCCGGAGGCTTACTTTTTGCTATGATATAAAACAGCAGTTGATATCATTTGAATTTTAATATAATTGCATCAAAGTTGTGCTGGTTGTAGCCTAGTGATTACGTCTGCTGCCTCAGCCCAGTCTCACGCTCTATCCACCATTCTGTCCATCAAATGAAGGCACAAAAACCCTTGAATAAACTTGAAATAAACAGAAATGCATACAAATAAATAATTATGGGATTGCAAGGACCCTAAATGCTCCAGGTTCCAATTCTGTGCATGAAAAACAGAGTGTAAGGGTGGGAAAATCCCTCACAAACACACATGTGCAGGTGAAAACTGTCCTGTGATAAGAGCCTGGCCGCAGCTCGGCTGGTGAGGCAGCAACAGTCATGAAGATATGAAAACAAATCTGAATGAGAAACCCTGGGACCGCGTGTGTGTGTGTGTGTGTGTGTGTGTGTGTGTGTGTGTGTCAGACAGTGTGAAGATTTGAGTTTGCAGCTAGTTGCTGAAACCACTGTCGCAGTCACACCTGACTCACCCTGCCCAGTGAGGTGAGAGCGGGTAAACCTGAAGAAAAACAAAACACATGATGAGGGACGTTTCTGCAGAGAGAGGTGCTGGTAAAGATAAAGAGAGGGGGGGAGGGTGCTGGCGAGGTGCAGCGGCGCGGTTATGGGGGAGATAAGATGGTTTGAGAGGAAGGTGATGCGGCAGCCGGATCAGAGGTGAACTGGAAAAAACTGGAAACATACAAAAATACAACACAAGCATCACGACTACCTGTTTTCTGTGGATGTCAACTCTGTCAGGAGAGAAACACGGACTGTTCCTGACCAAATAAAGGCTACTGGAGAGGATAAAAGAAAAGCTTTTCTCAGGACAGCATTTCCTCTTCTTTAAGAGCATAAATCAATCTGATCACAAAGACAGCTCACACATCATTGAGTTTTTAAACTTCAATGTCCCAGTAAATATAAATGAATTCTGTTTTGATCCTGCAAACACAAAAACAGAAATCCAAAGCATCCAATATTGGGCAATTTTTGTTTAATATTCAGGGTGGGAAAATTATTTTTTGTCTTCCTGTCACTCTGGCTGATGGACTCAAACGTCTATCAAGCACTGATATAATGACATATAATATGTACAATAATCAAGGCTTACAGTATTCAATTAATAGGCTTTTTATTGAGGAAAATTTTTCAACTATCATATAAAAAAGAGATGCTCTGTTGTCACTCATAAAACAGAAAAAATAAGCAAATTAACTTCCCACTAAACAAAAGATGTTGCTAGTTTACAACCCTCATTATTTAAATGATGCAGTCAAAAACATACACAGCAATTTAAGAGAAATTAAAACTTTGGTGTTGGCAAAAGTTCAGCAAGTGAAGAGTTAATGAAACACTAGATCGAGTCACTCCCTGAAAACTGACGCTCAATTGAAACGGAGTCAAAAACATGTAAAATTTTATTTCAGTAAATCAGATTCATAAGTGTCACAGTGTGATCTTTAACTCCTAACTCTGAATCTGTGAGTGACACTTGTCAGAGTCAATCATCTCATCTGTTCCCCATTTTTGGACAAGTACCAATAGATGCCATAAGCCCACGTCATGAAACTGCAGTGCAATTATTTTTAATATATGTGCTCTAACCAAACAAGATGTCTTTCCTTCAGCTTACCTGGGACATAACTACTCTGAAAATTTCTCTTAAAAGCTTGATTATTGGTTAGTTTGCTGAAGTTTTAATAAGTACCTCTCCTCTCTGCTTCCACAGCAGCAGTTAAAAAATAAATAGATAAATAAAGAGTGCAGAGAAACATTGTATAAACCTGTAATGCAGGTAAACTGGGAACTGATTTTCAGGGTCAGATGCTGCAGTGGGGTGTCCTCTCTCTAGACTTGGACACCAAGAACTGGTTCCAACTTTTCAAAGTTCAAGGGATCAATAAGGCACAGGAATTTCAGTTTCAATTTTCAGCTCCTGACAGGTACATAAATCATTTTTGGCACATGAACAAAACTTTGAGAGATGGATCATGGCGGACCACTGCAGCAAAAGGTTTGACTGAGCTGTGCTTAAAGATAATGACAGATCCTGCAGTAAAGACAGCTAGCGCAGGCAAGGCTGCAAAAACAACATGGCAAAGCATTTCCTTCAACACAGCGTGAATGTGAGGAAATGCAACACGTTCAGTGGGTTACAACCTCCCCAGCACTAAAGCCATCCCAAGCCTCAGATAGCGTCAGCAGCTGTGCTAATGTTTGTCACACACAGGTAAAATCACAACTGCGCTCATGCTCACGTCTGTTGAGGTAAATGAATCATGTCGATAACTTTGTCAAAATGTTCCTTAGATACGAGTCAAGAGAGCATCCTATTTAAACTTGCTTACTGCAAAGAGCTCCTGCAGAATTAAATAAAATCTTAACAGTACCCAAACCTACCTCTCCAACATCTGAGGCAGAAGCTTACAGCCGCCCTGCACAAACACACTACTCACAGCATGCATGGAAGAGACCTAACAAGGGGGCTTTATTGTGAGTGTATTTACTTATTTATTAAATTACAGGCACCCTGTGATGAGCTCATCGTGCATTTGCATACTGTGATCAAAATGAAAATTCAGTTCATCACTCAGGCCTACCTTTACTCTCTCCAGTTAGCTGTCTGTGTGTTTTAAAGTGAAATGAGGCATTCAAAGGAGTAGTGGTGTCCTTATTTACATCATCGTGACAGCAGGAAGACACTACCCTGAGTGCTGCCCAGTTAAGTTATCTCATCGTGCCCCTCGATTACTCCAGTTTTTGAGGTAAAACTTGGCAATTTCTGACCTGGATCTCATTGTGATTAATTTATTAACCCTGACAGCTCAGCTCTCAATGAAACAGTGAGGACCAGCGTGACCTTTACTTCACAGTACGTTTCAAAGGAACTCAGGAGGCCCTCGCAGGGCCGAGCAGCTCCCTCGCTGAGCTTCATCCTCCTGAACAAACACATGCTGGGGAATGAAGCTGATAGTAAAACAAGAGGACTGAAGAGACTGATGAATAAAAACAACGTGGAGACAATAAGGCAGACGTGTGTGTGCAAGCTGCTGAACTGAGCCAGCCAACATCGGACTACAGAGACAGATGGAGAAGAGGATGTCTGAAAACGTTCAGTCTGAAGTTCTCCCTCTGTTTACAGTCAGTGTGAACAAACTAACGGGGGTGCTATCTGGATTAGCAGCACTGAGAAGAGTGTGCTTCTTTATGCTTATGTTGCTGAACACCCACGTGAAGTCCTGTCAGATCCATCATCAGCATCAGTCTGAACAATGCTTCATCTGACAGCTCGGCTTTGATCAAATCTGAAGGGAGAAACTTTATGAAGCATCTTCTTTTATTCCTGCAGCATCCAATGAGGACAGTGAGGTTGATGGGAATATATTTTTGTTCTTAAGGGCCGGATCAAAAATATGAATCACAGACCTCCTGTGGTTTAGCCCACGTTTTATTTGCTGCATCAAAATTCACAGATTAGTCAGCATGTTCGGTATAATCAGGGGCTATCATCTGAGAATTACACAACCTCGAACAGTGCTCCAAGTGGCTGATTTAAGGAGAACAAGGCAACAATCAACGCCTGCAGCCACTAGACACTCTTTCATCTGAAGGTGATCAGATTCAAAATGTTGTGACATTCAGACTGTGCAGCTCAAATTCATGTGGTTTTTTAATATTAAAACTTTTACTGTGAACTTGACATTTAAATAATAAGGGCATAAAAAGGAACTTATTCTCTACAAGCCTGCTAAAAGTAAATTTGTGTTAGAATTAAATAGGCCGGGTAGGGCTGAAAGGTTTTAGGAAAAGATCTAACTGCAATTTTTATGGCAGATATTGCGATTTTTCGATTCACGATTTTCTTCAAATCAAGCTTCAGTGCAATATTCACTATGTTTACAGTATAGACAGCAGTAAGGAAATCAATGATCAGAAGCACATAACACATTATTCATCATCTAATATTGATAATAAATAATGTGTTGTTATTATTTAAGGGATACTTCAACTTCTACTCCTAATCAGAGGCTTTGTGTTGTTGATCTGCTTACCAGCACTTCTGGAGATGTGACGTTCATGAACGTTTAGACTCTTTTGAACAGCTCTTTCAACTGAACAATGAGAACTGATTCGCATTTGTGAGTAAGCCGTTCATTTGCGAGCCATTCTTAAATGCAAATTTGTAAAACAGTATGTGTAAAATAGTTGACACAACAGATCCTGGGTCAGTCAGGAGTGCTGCAAAAATTGCAGCTTTGGCGCTCACATGATTGTGTTGTCTGAAATTGCAATTTCAATATGAAAATGATCAATCTTTCAGCCCTCTGGCTGGGCAATATATTGATTGAATCGATGAATTTGAAATATTTTCCGCAGAAGATTTAAAAATTAAAAATCAAGATTTTGTCTTGACTTACATCAATTGTAAGTTGTTGCAATTTTTAAAAATATAAATACTGTAAATTGACAGTTTTTATGATGACTGGCCCTGTCAGGTTTTGCACAAGCACATGTTTGGGCTTGTATTTGGCTTTTTTTTTTAATTAGATTAAACACACAGAGTTTCATCTTAATACAGTGAAAAAGCTCTGCTTTCAGTGTTTATGTAGCTAGACAAACCCGCCTAAGTTTGAACTACATAATCAACATTTTATGACATGAATGTTAACTTTAAGAGGGAAAGTCTGTTTGGCTTGGGAACATATTTTGACAACATAAAGGCAAAACTTGGTTCATGTAAGTTTTGTGTCATAGTTTCTTTTTGAGAGCAAGAGAGAAAGAGAGAGAGTGAGAGAGAGAGAAACAATTAAAATCGAGGGTTGTGGAAAAAAAATCTGGGACTTTATTTTTGGGCTGTATCGCCCAGCCCTAGAATTAAATGCACTCAAAGTTGACCAATGTATCAAATCGGTGAATTAACTTGAAAAATCCCTAAGTTAATTTCTTTTTCTTTACTGCTGAAAGTAAATCTTGAAGCAAACATAATGGAGGTGATTCTGTTTAAAGTGAATGATCCTGAGATTTTAGCTCCAGCAGAAATCTCTATGAACACCAGTGCATTAGCAGATGAGAGCTGGTTTAAAGTGGTGTTAGAGCAAACACACTTCCGTCTGTATCTACAGCATGAGCAGACTGCAGTGATTTAGCCGAGTCGTCAGGTCAGCGCTTCCTGCCACCCACCCTGAAGGTTTGATGCATTGTGGGAACACAGCAGAGTGTTGCATACAGTGTGTGAGAGCAGTGTTTCACCCTTCAGTGGTGTGAGAGCTCCAAGCTGTAATATTCAACATCAAGTCTCACAAATCGGCTTTTCAGATGTGTAATTAGAGGTCAGTTTTAGTCCAGCCTCCAGCCCTGATCATGGTCCTGATGGCTGTTTGCTTCACATTTTAAAGACTCTAAAATCTCAGTTCAGGCTGTCAGTTCATATATGTTACATCAGTATGGTAATGAGCTCCATCTCAGCCGGGAGACAACTCAGTCAAACAAGGTGAGTGACTTTGACACCGGGTGTGAGCTGCATAAGAAATCTGTCTGAGGTCAGAGGAGCTGGACTGGATCACGGGGTCTCTGTTTCTGACACGCACAATCACACAAACACATTAAATAAACACAGAGCAGATTTACTCCAGCGTAGGGCTGCTCGATTATATAAAAAATATAATCACAATTGATGCACCAACTGTGAAAATCAGTGAAGATACAGATGTTATTCTAATGACTTCTTTGGGCATAATTCTCCCACAAGGCCAATATTTTCTGTCATGTCTGATCATGAAAACACACCACAGTTTGTCCAACAGGTCATTTACTGCCCTTAATAAAGAATCGTCTCTAAATCAGCAGTCAGGTGGGCCTTACGTCAGCATTAAAGAAAGAAAGAAAGAAAGAAAGAAAGACTATTCATCTCAGGGGAAATTCAACTCTTTACACTCTGTTGTTGAAACATGCTGCACAAACACGGCCTGAAATACACATGCACATGCAAACAGGTCCGACGATCTATCAAGCAGTTGTGGGGTTAAATGCCCTTGCTCAAGGGCACTGTAGCAGTGTCCAGGAAGTCAGCTGGCAACTCTCCAGCTACGAAACCAACTTCCAAACATGGTTTGGTCAGGACTTGAGCCAAAGACCCTTCAGTCCCCAACCCAAGTCCTTATGGACTGAGCTACTGCTGTATGAATTAGTATGACACGACAAGTAAACATCCAAAATTGATATCAGTTCACTCCACATTGATTTGCCAAAGGTTAAAGCTTGTAAAAGGGACGACATCGCCTGAAACCAATGTTGAATTGATGCCAAATCTGATACTGAGATTCCAATTATTTGGTACGATTATTCATTAATTTTACAACATCTGCTCAATATCTTTAAACTAGTAAAAAATAAAGCGTATTGCAGTGAGATGCAGCTACAGATGTGTAACAAATTCTAAAAAATTATTGCAGCATCTTAAAAACTGTTTGAAATTAACTATTAATGGATGTAATAGGGCTGGAGGCTGAAGAGAATGTGATAACTAAATCATAATTAATATATGAAATAAACATATTAAATCACTGTTTAATTTACAGACTGTGAAGTGAATGTGGTTTTACTTGTTTTTTAAGGTTTTCAGGAATTCTGAAATAAGACAACAACCTAATTTATGTATAAAACATGGACCTGATTGACATCCAGTTACTAGACCTTCACTGATTTACATACAAATAAATGCAAGCAAAGAAAGACAGACAGGAAGGCAGATGGGGAGATATCTAATTCGAAAAACACAACCACAATCATGATTATTCAGTGCCTGTACATCACCTCTGTGATTCAGAACTTAAGTTTTGTTGTCAAGAGAGTTTAAGAGAGACTGCAGGAAAGCGATGAACTTTTTGAGTCACAGGAGTCAAATACTGAGTAGCTGACCTGGAAACACTTTCAGAATAAAATCATTGTGTTAAAATGCAGATAGCCTTTACATTGAATACATCAGACCAGGCTTTTATTTTGAAATACACAGTCTTCCCGCCATATAAAGCCAAAGACACACTGAAAAGCAGAGCCTATGGCACAATCACAGCCTGAAACTCTTATTTTCTCTTGAGGCACACACACTTGTGTTTTCTTTGCAGTGAACCACACTAAAGTCTCATCCAAGACTCGAGCATTGATCTGTTTTATCCACACTCAAGCTCAACTCTGCAGAGTATCAGTGTGGGAGTACAGAGTGACAGAATGAGTTCGGCATCGTGTGATCGTGTTATGGTGATTACTCTGTTTTTGTGATTGTGTGAGGCCATAATTATAGCATAAACTGAGTTAATCACCCAGCACTAGCCCAGCGAAGATGCAATTTCAAATAAGGATTGGGTATAATTTTTTAACGATTCACTGGTCTTTATTTTATATAAAATTTAAGATTTAACTTTCATCACGCCTTAATGTTATTATTAGCAGGGCTGGGGGATATGGCCTCACAAAGAAGAAATCACTGATATTTTTAAAAACAAAACTCAGCTCAAAAAGTACACCATTTAGTTTTGCCAACAGATGGGCAAAAAAGGCAGACGAACACCAACAAAAACATAACTTCCTCTGTGGAGGTAATGAACAGATTCCAACAGAAAACCTAAAAAACACACCTCACATGCTCGGTGACTCCCTGCTGTGTCTGCAGGCTGCAGCATTTTCTTTTTTAACATCACCTTTAAAATCTGATCCATAGGTGCACTGCAGCTCAGGGCTGTGTGAAAAGGCTCACTATGTGTAAAAGGTCACCTGTGCACACACATGTCTGCACACTCACACACACAAACACACACTGTCACTGTAGGGCAGGTCAATGACAGTGTACTCTGCAAGCTGTCAGGGCTTTTCTGCTGTTTGACCTGCAGGACACAACGGAAAAGCTCCCCTGAGGCTTCCACCTGCAGACTGACTGCTACACTATGATCCTCAAAAATAGAAGTAAATGTAAGTAAATCTTTGTAAACTTAACATCACAAACTCTTAAACTTCAGTGTAACTGCATCAGCCATACAGTATATTATTCCAGTAAATCCTTTCAGTGTCAGCCGACGGAGCACAACAGAGCAGATCTCTCTCCGTCAGATGGTTATTTATACAGAGACATTTTATACGGTCCTTGTCGGAGAGTCAAGTCCCGCTCAGGGTCACAGCTCGGCTTTTATCAGACCGATGTGCAACCAAAGAATATCATTGTCAGTCATACCACATCTAGTGTTAGATAACAGAAAGAACAGCAAAACATTTCCTCAAAGTGACTCAGCAGGTTGATATGGAACAGCAAATCCGAGGGATCTGATAGGTTTTTATATCAGTTAATATACCATAACAAGTAATTAGTTAAAATTAATTTATTTAAATAGTGGCAAATAAACCATTAAATGACAACAATGTGGAAATAAAGCACATTATGTGTTTTTTGGAGATTTATCTCTTGTTCCTTTTGCTTTAAATGATAAAGAGAACAAAACCAATAGAGCAGAAAAAAGTCAAAAGGCGGATACCCAAAACAGCAGCTTTTAATACAAATATGGTATGCCTATATCCTAATTGGATATAACTTTAAATAAAAAAAAAAACAAAAGGCTACAAAAACTTAAGTATATCAGCATGCCTTTGCTCTAAATTATGGCGTTTTTTTTTGTGAGGCATAAATTCAGTTTAGAATAAAAAAAAAAGTCGTGTTGCTAAATGTATACAATGTCTAACGTCCAGAAAACAACTAAACATATTATAATAATTTCATAGTTTTTCAGTTATGAAAGGTAACAACTTAAGAATTATTGTGGTTGAAGTTTTATGTGGTTGTATGTTAATTAATAAAGAAAACAGCTATTCAAAACTGTGCTAGCTAGGAGCTGTTGGTGTGACGGTTTAACCTGTGACCGTGTTAACTGATGACAGGAAATGCGTCCGCACTTGTCCAGTGCTACCGGATATTTAGCAATGAGGACGTACAGTTTCTTTAACTATTATTTAATTATTATTATTGTCATAGAATAGATATGGGTTTTTCTGACATTATAATATGAAGGATTTATATAAATTCAGCGGCATGTATTGCTTTGCTGCAACACCTCATCAGTTAGAGCCATGACGCCTTTAGCTCCAGCTAACTTTAGCCCAAACAAACATGATAAAAAGTTTATTTTGTGAATTTACTTACATTATTTATGCAGCTGGGTCCGTCAGTCTTCCTCCTCTCTCCTCTTCGTCCTCCTCACCCTCCATAATTCTCCTAATATCGCTGTTAATTGTCCTGGAAACTCACATCATGAACTTCCCTTCACTTCACAACAATGACAGGCCGCCATCTTGACGCAGCAGCTTCGTATTTTACTCATTTAATGCTTCTTGTTGGGTCAGGGGAGGATTTGTAGGTTAAAAGTCTGTTAATACTGATTTCATGTTTTGGTAGATAGAAAACACAACTGTCTGATTACTCACTAACGTGCTTCATCATCATTGTTTTACTGCCCCCTAGCAGTTTGGAATACTAAAGGCCCAGAAACACCAAAACAAGGGGACATTTTCATCAGTGTGTATCTTATGTGTATCTAAGTAATAATTACATAAAACAAACTATAACAGGATTGAATCCTCTCAGTTTATCCAATTTATAAGCAAGAAAAATAATTTCCTAACAAAACAATTTCATTCAACAGCATAACTGGGAAGTGTCACAGCACTAGATATTTTGTGATATTTTCTCTTTTTGTGTAAAGATATTAATTTGTAAAGGTTTTTTAATGATAAAATTACTAACTGGTTCCCATTAGCCTCCTTGAAACACTTGAATCAAGCATGATTAAACACATTTTTTAATTAATCATTAAGAATGGTGGAGCTGCTCATTACTGAGTCATTTTTGACACTTTTTTTCTGTTTTGAGTGGTTTTTGTGTTGTTTCAGCTATGGTCTTAAACTTTTGATCAGCTGATAAACAGCCTGTTTCAGTTAAATTGCTGTTTTCAACAAATTACATAAATTTCTTCTTTTTGCATTCTGAGGCTCTTCTTAGAACCATCTTAACATCCAACAGTGCAAAATGCAAATTCTTGCAATTTTTCAACTGGTCTTAAGGTGTTGATTGGGAGTGTTGACTAAATTTTGACAACCGCAAAGCTGACAGAGCCCTATGCCCCCCTTGGACCCTCTGAGGGACCCCAGGTTGGAAACCAAGGACCCAGACAACTTGCTGATGGCACTGTTTGACCTGGGAGTCGATCCAGCAACCTTATTGCTGTGAGGTGACAGCGCTTTCCACTGCAACCCCATACCCGTATTGATGCTATATGATGTGAAAAGCCAAAATGTACTAATAAAAAAGTGCAAATTCATTGACATGAAAATTAGATTAAATTTACTCAGCCTTCTCTCATCTTTAATTTGTGCATATTTGCTGTGGAATATATACAGTAACTTAGGATGACAAGTGTTACTTTGTTGAACCAGAAAATGTACAAAGGGGTAAGTGAAGCAACCGATGCACTCTTGCTTTGTCAGTGATAAAAAGTGTGTTTTTGTGTGTTCAGACTCTTTCCTGCATCTAAAGCAGGTGAAGGACATCCCTGTGGCCTTCTGCACACGTCCAATCAATCATGTTGGTGCTTTGATTAACAAATCCCCTCACCCTGGAGGAACACACACACTCATTCATGTATGTTAATATGTGTAATTACTGCGGGCAGGAAGTGAGCATATGCTGCGTTGGCACTTTTTCTTAATGTATCTTATGTGTTTGCCTCACCTGTGCCGTGTCACTCGCTCACTGAGGCTAAATGTGCTGGAATGTGTGGACTGGAGTGATTCACCGCATGCTTACATAAAACCTTTGTCTATATTTAGCGCCAGCATGACTCCAGATTTTTGCACTGAAGCTATCAGCCACACGTTGAGATGTGCGTGGGCCCGCCCTGAGCTGACTGCGGTCGTGGATTCATGTTCCACATCCTCGCCTCACCTCAGGCTCATGTTTGGATCTGACTTACACAGTGATACACAAACAAGGGGGACCTGTTGTGCTGCAGAATCATGACAGTGTTTCCATGGGGACTTTAAATCAAGATGAGAGTTTATATGTTTGTGAAGAAGCCATCAGACAAAAAAACAGAAAATATAAAGGCTGCGCAATCCTGAGGGGATTGTGACAGATGTCTCTGAAGAACAATAAAAACAAACCTTCAATGAAGCAAGAAAACAGCAATAAATACAAATAAAGAGGAAGTCTGAATGTCAACATAAAAAGAATGAGCATTTTTAGGACAAGCGTGACAAAACATCCGGATACTTGTCCACAGATATTTCTTTATAAAGAAAAATAAGGAGAAACAGTGGATTTTTGCACCATAAACATTTTGTCATTGAAGATAAGCTGAAAATGGAAGTGCTTAACAATTTAAATCTCACAAGACAGTCTGGAAAACTGTTTTTAGTGTGTGTCCTTGACAGCTTTTTTAAAGGGATAGTTCGGGCTTTTTGAAGAGGGGTTTCTCGAGGTGTGAATATGACTGCTAAAAAAGGGAACTGGCCAGCTCTGCCCTGTTGGGAAATAGTCTGGTATGGTCATCAGGAGATACAAATCAGTACATGGTGCCACCGAAAGCCTCGTAATGACCCCACTTTTAGGGTTATGCCAGGGTCAGACTACACGATTTATGCACCATTTTAACCCAGCCCAGCCCAACTTTTATTGTGTGCCATAGTGTCTGACAACAACAGACCCGTCTGGGATGCCTAAAGTCTCCACAACAAAGTCCAACAGGTTTGATTTTTGTCCCGCTGCCTACGATTTGTCCCTCCACGTCAGAGACATTGACCAATGAGAGCACAGAGAGTTCTGCATGTGCGAGACAGAGAAAAAGCCTTGAAAACAGCATCCCCGCCTTTGGGATGTGTTATAGAGGAGCTACCACAGACTGTCAAAGGAGAAACAGCAGAGACAACATGGTGGCAGACTTTCTGTGTTTATCGGCAAACTACAGATCATTCAATGGAGATAAACAAAAGCACTGTACTCTGAATACAGTGTGTTTGTTTGCTGTCTTTGGTGTTGCCCCTCCTTCTTCCAAATGTAATTAGTTCATGTCATGTAGTCTGTCAGGCCCGTCTGGCAAGTCACAGCATGAATTTATGGCTCTGTGGTCACCTAATCTGACATAATGGACATCAACAAAAAAGCCTGAAGTCTGACCTCAGCATTAAAGTATAGAAAAAAACTACACTGACTTGACTAGACGCTACAGTAAGATTATATTCAGCATTTCACTTTAGAACTATTTCATGATGCAGCATATGTGCTACGTATCCTTCCACTAGCAATGTGCTGCTCCCTCTAATCAGCTGCTCAGGTTGTCAGTCTCCACAAGAAACAACAAAACTAACTTCACTAAAATTGGTTTAAAAATGACTCGAGTGACGACGACATGCCATTAGACATGGGTGCAACAAGGACATCTTTATGTAGTGTCGTTTGTGTATTTTTTCTCTAAATGTGGGGTCATCCTGAGGCTTTTGGTTGCACCATGTATGGCTACATATCGTCTATCTTCCCTCAGGGCAGAACTGGCCAGTTGTTCTATGGGGCAATTAGATTTATTAGTGCACGTGCCTTAAGCAACTCCACTTCAAAAACTCTGAACTGTCCCTTTAAAGGTTTTTTTTATAAAACATTAGTTGAATTATACCATCATTCATAAAAGCTGGGACAGTTTAAGCAGGTAATTTGTTAACAAATTGTTTGAATTTAAAGAAAACTTTTTTATGATTTCATTTAACTTTTATTTTACCCTGAATTTTCCAACTGAGATACAAAGATCTCTTTCAAAGGGGGTCCTTGCCAAGACAGCAGCACAAAAGTTTCACATAAATAACAAACATATTTACTCAGAAAGAGAAATTCAGTTCCCCTTCAGTTTTTTGTCAGACAGTCAATATGTTGGCTCAAAGACAGATTGTTTCCCAGCAAGAAACCAAGATATTTATGCATCTGAACTTATTCAGTCGCCTCGTAACTTAAGATATAAACCTTCATGCCATCATGATTTTATGACTTGGACCTTGAGAAGCACGTCAATAAAGTTTTATGGCATTAAGTATAAGTTTTAGGGAATGGAGATTTCTCTGAAAAACATTTAAAGCTGCTCACAGTTAATTTGTTGTCCTTTTCAAAGAAGATGCAGAAATAAATAAAATCATATAATCTGCATTAAAGAGAAACTTTGCATCAATAACATATAAAAACTAACAAAATTATGGTGGAAATTTTTGGAGCATGTAAAACAGAAAGCTGCACGTTGATTTTTATGGTAATTCTGGATAAATACCTCACACTGTATTTGATGTTTACTCATAACAACTCAGTCTTCAGGCCCCTTGAAGCATGAGGCCCCAGCCAATGCCAGCTTCGTCTCATGGTAAAACTATTATTGCACTTGTTTGTAGTTTTGGAGCCTTATCTCTAAACACAAACACATTTTGCTTTTGCAGCCTTGGATATTGATCTTGCCTGCCAAAAATAATGAATCAGTGAAGTTTGAAAATGACTTATTTCCAATTAGGAGAGCAAGAAGAAGAATGGGCCACATCTAAGGAATGACTGATTGAGACGGCAAAGGGACCAAAAATACGGGAAAGGAGAGGGAGGGGACGAGTGGTCATCATGGCAACTGAATCTGCTCGTTCCCCTCCTCTGAAGAAAACACCTTTGACTCTGCCAGGTAGCCACAGACCCATGATTACCCAGCACACACACACACACATATACACACACATATATATACACACACACACACACACACAGAGGCTGAATGACTCAGAGAAAGCATGTCAGACTGATGCATAAAACATGAAAAAAGCCAGCAGCACGCACATTCATGTAGCTTTTGTCCTGAAGGATAAAAGCATGGGAACCTGTTTTTTTATTCACTCATAAACTCCTCACTTTCTGCTCTTTATTCAGCTCCTCATATTCAGCTGTGCGCACATTGCCCCCTGTTACATCAGATCAGATTATAATAACACTCACGAGTCTCTCAAACAGAAAAGATGGTCTCTGGGTAGAACTATTGCACATATTTAGGTCTTATTCTTATTCTTTACTACCACCTTAATGTTATTTTTTTGTGAAAAAAGAAAGAAACAAACTGATAACTGTAAGCAATAGACCAGCAGAGCAGACAGGGAGATATTTTTTTGTTTTAAATACGTCCACCCTTTTCTTCAAGATTATCCTCTTGGAGCATCTTGCATATCCCTAAAAGTCATACTTACAGTAAACCACTACATAATTTGCCATAAAGTATAAAAATTTCTTAATTAATATAAGTTTAAAAAATCACAAAATATGATTGCAGACTTTAAATTGCAAAAAATAGCAGAATTAAGTAGAAATAAATAATTTCATTGACACATAAAATAATTTACAAGGATTTTAAAGTCATTTAATATTGTATGTTTGACCTGAACCATTTACCCCAAAAGCCTCGAGGTTATTGCACTGAAACAGCAATGGCGCTATCTACTGGCCCAAACAACAAACTGTCCTGTCAGACCATTTCTAACAGAGAATAATGTATGTATTTTACAGGGGTGGAGCAGCTAATTACCTAATTTATGCACATACTTTGCATTAAATATATTTTTTAATATATCTAAACATAGTTTTATTTTAATATTATATCAATAAATGGGTGAAATAATGGCCATAAAACAATTTGATAGTGTTTTAATAGGTAAGTGTAACATTGTGTTAATGACTGGATAGTAATGTTTTATTTTTAATATGCATATTTTATATTTACTGAATGTTTACTGTCTTTAAGTGTGCATAATGTTTAAATGTTTTGCCTGTTTTTGAAAAGAGTTTTTAGACAATATTATTGAAGCATTATGAGCATAATGAGCATCGAGGAACATCTGAATTGCACTAATTATGAAACAGCAACATTAAAAATCAAATATAAATGTCTTATTCATGAGTAAGGACTTATAAATGTTTGCTTTTTGGATTCAACAGGAGACTAAACTTTTGAGAATGGCTTTAAGCTACAGTGTTCTCAGCTCTGTGCTTGAGCTGGATTGAATTCACTTAAAAGTTGAATTCTAATGCTATTTGTTTAGCAAAATGGGCGCCCAGCAGCCTTGAAGCTTTGTCCTGAGCAGTTTGTTTTCCCCCTCGGTGCTGACTGGACGTGAGGTTTTGTGGGCGTTCCCATAGAAACAGACTCTCTCTATGGTTACATCTGGTGTTCAGGCCAATTGGCTCATAGTGACAAGCCCAATGCAGAGGAGAAACCTAAGAAAGAATGCATCCATCCATCCATTTTCTCTGATGCTTATCCCTGTCGGGGTCGCGGGGGGCTGGAGTCTATCCCAGCTGACACTGGGCAGGGGCGGGGTACACCCTGAACCAGGCCACATAGAGCGACGGACAACCATTCACACTCACTCATACCGAAGGGCAATTTGAAGTCACCAATCAACCTAATGAGTATGTTTCTTGTCTGTGGGAGGATGCAAACTCCACACAGTACTTGTAGGGCCACTGTGCCGCCCAAGAAAGAGTGCAGAGCTGTTGAAAACATGGCACTGAATTGACAATTTGCCACAAAGTAGACTGGTAATCCAATCAGAACAGAATTTGACCTTTTCAACTATTACTTTTCAAACTTTGTAAACGCTTTAGAAATGATGAAAGCAACAATTAAAGAGTTTTTATTTTTTTACCATAAAGTTTTATTTCCATGATAATCCAAAAAAACTGGTAAACATTCTTTTATTTTATTTTCTATTGATGAAAACCTCACAATGCAGATCACCTGGTGGGCCTATAAAAGCATCTGTCCCTGCATCACTCTGCACAGAGTTGGCTAATGTCTGTGTTTTTTTTTTTAATATATAATATGACAGATAAGTTTGAAAGAATCACAAAGGTCTGTGTTTCTCATTAAACAAAAAGTTTTATTGCAGGATGCAAAGGAAGCATTATTCTTCGGTACAAATCTGGAATGTCTGGGAGGGAAAACGGGAGAGCATGTGTTTCAAGGCGCCTATAACACAAATAATTTTATTTTATCCAGTAATTTTGACTAAAGACTGCAAAACTGCAAATCTAATGACAGACAGATACCTTTGGGTTCATTTCCTGTTTGCAGCTACAATACTGTTCATGTCTGCTCAATATTTTGGCGTTGTATGAATCTCTATCATCTATCCTTATTTTTGCTTTAATCAGCAAATGTAAACAAACTCAACTCTTGCATATTTGTTTGACAAGCGTGTAAGGCACTATTCTAAACCCACATGTACAGCATTCAGATAGTTAAAAGCTGTGGCCAGATAATGCATTAATAAAACTACTGCAGATTCCTGAAGCTGTGTAATTATTTGATCTCAAAGCTCTTGATGCGAGCCTCTCCGTCGAAGCTGATGAAGGAGTATTTGTCGGCTCCGACGCGGTTTGGGAAGTGGATCGCGGATCCGTCTGAGAGAGTCACCACGAACTCTTCGGGGGTGAATGCAATGACCATCTGGAGAGACAAAAGGAGACATTTCTTGATTAACTCTGGCTTAACCCTTTGACTGGCATTGTAACCATGTGGTTGACTTTTTGCTGCCATACCACTGTATTTAAAACTCTGAAAGCCTATTTTTATCTATTTTTCCTTGTTCAATTCACTGAGGAGCATTTGTAACACCAAAATGTATCGACTGGGTGGCCCTGCTGCACATGAATATAATTGTTGGAAATCTATAAAAAATTGGATGTGAATAGTTGCTGCATAGATCCTCACACAGTAAGAGCAAACATCGGAGTAAGAAAAGAATCTTTTCACATATTTCCAGATCCTCCAAAAATAATAATTTAGTTAAAGGAAATAGATTTGACAATAAAAAATGTATCTATGATTCCTCAGAAAACTGGGTCAGGGGCTAAATATATAAGTTTTGCTCTCTGTGATGTTTTCATATGAAAAACCAAAAATTTTGTTGAAGAAATGAAGGAAATCCATTTATGCCGAGGATAACCCTTAACAGGCAAGCCAACCAGCAGGTTGACCTGCATATCTGCTTCCCAATTGGGTATTCTGAAATGTCACTAAATAAAGAGGCAGGAACACCATTTTACCAACAAATAATTTGTTGCAAATATATTTCTTAGTTTGGAGGTAAAAGGGTTAAACAGATTTTAACCAACCAAGTTTTAAAATAACAGAAGATTTTGAGACATTTACTGCAACTTCTCCATCAGGAGCAGATCACAAAAACGAACTCTGGAGCCACGATTATAGTCAAAGAAATAATCACAATGTCATGATAATCTCACTTATTTTGCAGTATTTTACCAGGACCATGAATGTGTCTTATGCTTTATTATATAGTTCCTGTGTTTGCCTTGTCTGTGAAATTACAGTGTTGATATTTGTTGTAAAGGAAGTTCAAAAATAAAGATCCTTTGACAGTTTTTTATGAGTTATTTCAGATTTTGTGACAGAAATAAGACAGTGATAAAATAACTCAGTGCAAAGTAAAAGAGAATAAGTTGAATATGATAGTTATTTAGGTTGGTTTCATTGGAATTTTACTAGCTATCATAATTAATCTAACACCAAATTAAACCAAATAACTTTATTGATCTGCCTGTGAAAGGCAGTGGTTAATAAACTGAAATATGTCGGTAATGATTGTCATTGAAATTAAATTATGATCTCCATTTTAATACATAACAAAAAAAAAATCCTGTTTGTTTTCTCCGTGGTTGGAGTTTTTAGTTGAAAAACATTTTACCACATCTTCAATTTAGTCTAATTGATAATTCATTAAATATCATAACTAAATCCAAATATTCAGTGGCGTAATTCTTCAAGATCATGATGTTTTATTGTTGCTTTACTTTTTAAAAATGCATTAATATGTTGACTGATTATTGCTCATATTTTTTAGCCCAAACTAAGTGCTTTTGCACAAATTTCAGAGATATAAACTACTTTCAAATAATTAAAAACAAAAGAATAAATCATGTTACACAAATTTTAGATATTAATATGATGTAAAATAGTTAATCTAACAGCTCATAGTCCATAACAAAGTTCTGACCGTGAACTCTTCTCCTGCCACAAAAGGAAACCCTCCCTCTCTGTGCTCCTCACACCAGTTGCCCCCCTGGTAGGAGTTGCAGACCACCGTGTTCTCATCTCCGTGGGCGCAGAATCGAGGGTTGATGTGCATGGTGAACTCGTTCTCATTGGGGCCGATGTTCACTGCAAAACTGAGGCACAAAGTAATGAAGAATTACATGAAATAAAGCTCATAAATATGTAAGAAGATGCCCGTTCAATCAGCTTCATCTGCTGTTTCACTTCTCATCTGGTAACTATTACTGACATCACACCCACATTACTGAGGGGGGAGATAAAAGGTATCACTACAACAACTGGTTATACACCTGCATCTCTGTTAGTGTAAATAAATAATGTTGAAATCGGTTACTAAGCTCCACAGGGAAATAAAATGAGCAAAGAAAAACAAGAGCTGGAGGGAAACAGAGGAATGTGTTTCATAAGTTCGACTCTGCAGCCTCAGCCAAACAAGAAGTGAAACTGGGCTGAAGGAAGATTATTTTGAGGGAGCAGATTCATCTCCATGGCTTAGTTTCTTACATGTCTCCCATCATCTACCTAACAAAACACTTCAGACAGCTCCACAGCAAGATTGGACTCGGGCGGTTTTCACATCTACAGCTTGGCTGCTTTGTTTTGACTCTTCTGAAAACACTGTAGTACACGTCAGACCTTTAGATGGCCACAGACATACACTAAAATGAGAGAAGACATGGAGCATGTGCATAAGACATGTGGGATGTTAACAAACACCACGGAAAAGGAGGAGACTACAAAACTGCAGGGAAAAACTGACTGGGAGTCCTGCCCGTCAAAATACAGCGATGCAAAGGAAGCACCTGACTGCGAAGGATTTCCCTCACAACGCTGACAACGTAACGTCTTGTGGACAGTGTTGGGGCTATGAGATCAATGTTTCAGGAAATATGTACTCGTAAACACAGAGACACAAGGGAGAGGTTTTGGGATTGATTCACTTTGAGAACCGGTTTCAAAAATGTGTGTTTTTGGGCTCCCAAAATGCCCAATAAAATACCCATACAATGAAAACCTGAACTTGTCTCCCTTCAGCTGAGAAATAAAACTCATATTTGCATATTTCCCTTGGAGCGTTTCATGTTTCGTCTGATTTTTTTGTTACTTTTTGTTGTTAACTAAATTATTGGCTATGACCTGAACAGTGCTTCAGGGTGAATTTAAGCAATACATTTTAAGAGGGAATAAGGGGTGGGACTAGATAAGTTTCTTTTACTTCTTCCTACACCCTTTTTGAACGGGATTTGGTTTTGAAAGGATTACTGTTAGTAGAAAAAAAATGCTGTAATAGCTATTAGCATTTACTTACTATTTTATTTTAACTTGTTGTATATGTATAAATGTGTACATATATATGTTTGTTTTTCATACATTTAAGTTCAAAATAAATAAATAAATAAAATGTTCACATGACAGTGTTTGCATATTCTTTGTAAAGCTGGAAACTCAAGGGCAAGGTTCGAGAGTTATTCAGTGTGAGACCTGGTTTCAAAAGTGTGCATTTTCAGGCCAGACAAAACAGCCATAAGATTAATAAATTTAGCAGATACTCCTAAACTCGTCGCCATGCGGACAGCCTCTCAGATGAAAAAACAAACTTTTAAATTTGCATATTTTCCTTGGACTGTTTCAGTTTCACACAACAGTATTTTGAAAAGGGCTGAATGACACAACAGGCCAGAGCTGGTTTTGGCCATTACATCACAGCCAGCGTTGCTTTGAATATTAGTCGCATTTTTGAATAATGGGAAGGATTTCCCTCACAACGTTGAGGACATAAGAACGCATGCAGTATAAGGAAGAGGTGGGAGTATGAGACCATCGTCGACATTTTAAGCTTTATTCACTAGAGCTGTGGAATTAATCAAGTTTTAATCTTAATCTCAATCACTGCCTCCCCCAACTATGTTAAAGGAATAACCAACATTCAAAGATTACTGTTCCCACATGACATGTTGCAACTGTTTCTACTTTTTTTCCATCTATCATTATATTTATTTTTATTTTTTCCATATATATTTTATTTTTTGTCCATTTCTGTGATGTTCATATTGATATTGTAAAGAGCGTTACATGCAGTGTATGTGTGAAAATTGTAAAATCAGAGAGTACTTGTTTTGTAATTGTGATCTCAATATTTGTTAAAATAATCGTGATTGTGGTTTTTGTCATGTTAGAACAGTCCCACTCCGGGACCCAGTTTTCGGGCTTCGAAAACACCAGCTCGATGTAGATGAAATGCCCAAAGGATAGAAAAAAATGGAAAGCCTTAAAATTTGCATATTTACTTTGGATTGTTTCATGGTCACACTGCAGTACTGTAGGAGGGCCAAGTCCAGGATGAACTGCACAAAAGGTCAGAGCTGGCCTGACGTCATTAGGTCACAGCCAGCGTTGCTTTGACTTTGAGTTGTGTGGTGCATCATGGGAAGGGAGCTAGTGCTCCCTGTTGACCAGTTAATAGTTACTCATTTGTATCTGAGTACATATTCCCATTATTTTGCCATAATATTTTTATTGAAGTTAAAAAGCAATCACAGTATCACAAGGCTTAACCAATGGATAAACAACTAAATAACAACTAAACAAAATGAAATAAAAATATAAAATGAACAAAGCTTCTATAAATCATACACGGCTATTCAATTTTGAAAAAAAAAAGGAAAATCGAAGTTAGTTCGTGTATATTAAAACAAAATGAAAATAATCTTTATTTCTACATGGATTTTGGGACTGCAATGTTGGGTTGGTTTTTAACATTATCATTGAAGGGCTTCTATTCTTAGTTTAAGTGTAGATTAACTTTGTCACTTTTTCTGTACTTAAAAGCTAGTGCCTCACTGTAATGTGTTATTACAAAGTCTTAATGCAGGGAGAGGAGTGTAAGATATCCAAATCTATAAACTTCAGCATTTTTCCTTCACATTATCTTGATGATACTCACTTTGTAACATCTGGTTTTGTGACTCCAACGATGGTCATGGTCTGCCCGACCTTGAAGGACATATTCTTGATCATCATTCCCTGAGCAGAACAAAAGAAAGGCAGATTTAAAACATTATTGAGTTGACATACTAACAGATTATACTAGAGCCACTTCTTATTGCAGCTTTAGGCAGAGAACAGCACCACAGTCAGCCTCGGCCAGCTCACTTTATCCTCCGAAATGACTAAACATGTGTTTTCACTTATCCTCCCATTGATAGACTCCTTGTAAAAACTTCTGCTCCGTCCTGTACTTCTTTTTCCACGGCCCGTTTCCTCCCCGTAGGTTTTGGCAGAGGCTAAATGCTGAAAAATGAGCGTTAAACTGAACAAGTTTTTCCTATAAGTGCTGCGTGGAGAGCGCACAATGGAAATAAAGGCTGAGAGCAGCAGAAATCCTGGGCTCTGCTGCTACTGTACATGTGGCAGGGGAATACTGAGCTGTGCCATGAATAGGAAATTAAACTTGAGCAATCAATCCTGAGGATGTGAAACATAGATCACTACTGTTGAACATTTAGTCACTTTGTCACGAGGCACCAGGGGAAATGTTAACAGCAGCAGAGGCCACAAACAGCAGCCCCTTTAGGATTTATGGTTTTTACTATAAACGCAAACATTTGCTCTCAGAGGAAGGTTTATTCTGAGCTTTCTGACTGCAACATGAGCCCCTGAAAACTTTTGGCAATCATTTGTTTTAAAATCAGACACATATGGACAAGGGAAAAGGACATTTTGGGGCTTGATATGGGACAGTGAATGGAGTGGAAAATCAGGGAGAGCAAGGCAGGACACAGGAAAGGAGGACCAGGCTGAACTTGAACCCAGACCCCTAGCTGACAGGACTACAGCCTCTGCAGATGGATCACCATGTAGTGCAGGGTACCATGTACCAAAACTCAGATCTAGATCCTTTACTGGGTATGATCACAGTCGCTAATGTCAGAGTAGGTTCCCAGTCATCCAGGTCATGGTTGATCAAGGTTTCTTCTATGCAACCTGACTTCTTAAGTTCTCCAAACGGCCTCTTAAGTTCTTAAAGATGACCAGGGCTTAGAGCTGGAGTATGAATGGTAGGGTTAAGATTTCTGATGGGGAGAGTCGAGAACTGGATTGTAGATCATATGACTACACGGATCCAAAAGGACCAAAACTGTTAGGATGTCTTCAATTACACTCTTAGGCCAGGAACACAGTCTTGTCATGTGACACCTTGATCATTTTGTCAACTTTGGCTTTACATTCCAGCTCTGGACCTGGACAGAACCGAAGAGGCTTCTTGGAGAAAGGAAAAACATCTTCAAGAGATGTAAGAAGTCCAGTTGCCAGGTCAAAAGAAAGCTCAGAAACACAGTCACTAATGTTCAAAAAAGACCTCTAGATTTATCATATAGAGTACCCCTGATCCAGCTGTATTCCCACTCTGTCTGAGACACTCTGTTAGCGCTCCTGCCACTTCACCATGTGGGCCAGGTCCACTCTGATTGGTTGACCAAACCACCCTAAATGTTTCAATAGCCCAATCCACGGTGAAACAAGGCTCCATTATATTCACACCTATAGACATACACATTAACTCTTAGCAGCTGTAACGTTCTAGCTGCAATACGACTTGGATGCACAATAAGACACATGCTCCCACATACACACATGCCTCCCTGTCTCCAGCATCATCCCTCTGTTACCTCTGGAGGGGGAACAAATCCAGGGATCACTCATCCCACCGTTCAGTCTCCATGGCGTTCATATTGGAGGCAAAACATCACAGGGGCATAAATATTTCACCTTAAAATGGCAGTGTGATTTGGGCGTTCATTCATTCTACTGTTGATGCTCTGCATTGGGTGGGCTAGCCTGAGCCAACGGGCTCAAACTGCGGTAACACATCACACTGGTAGGTTTATTCTGGGGGTGCCAAAGGAACAAGCTATTAGGGCAGCTACTGGCACCATAAACAAGGAGAAGGGAAAAGTCCAGATACTGCAGACTTTGTTTTGTGCATAGAAGGGCTTGATCAAGTACTCTATCAGCAGACATGTAAACACCAAAGGCGCACGATAATCTAGAAAAAGCCTAATGTAGACTCGTATGCCTCACATTTAAGCAATTGTGCTGCTTTAAAGATCAGGGATGCACGATATTGGAATTTTCCTGATATCCAATATGCCAAAATTTACAGGCCTGTTATCACTGGTAGCGAGATTTATCTATCTATCTATCTATCTATCTATCTATCTATCTATGTGAATTAAATAAATAAGTTTGATTCTCTAATAAATAATACTTTACTTTATTTTAAATGTCAATATCCAGTGATATAAGGTCAAGCATTATAGTATTACAGCCAATAAATGAGATTTATAGGCTCAAATTTTGATACACTATGATACCTACAATCACCTTTAAATGCTAATATCTGCATATACCAATACTGTGCATCCTGATTGAAAATGTCATCTGTGCTTCTGTAAAGCATGAAGAGCTTCATCCATGTGCTTCAGGAGCCCAGAGCGAGAATAAATGTTTAAATCTTTCTGTCATATTAATTCTGGCAGAACATTGGAGGACAAGACTAGAGTAAAACTGAGGAGAAAAGGGTCAAAAGGTCAACACACCATTACGTAACATGGAGGGTACACTGACATAAGTCCAAAATTCTTCCCACGTTGGAGTCTGACTGTAAAGTGAGTAACACTGCAGCTCGAGCTGAGAGAGGAGCAGCTGAGGTCAGAGCTGGCAGACGCTGCTGTCACCGCTGAAGGAATCTGCTCACTGTGTTATATAACAGGCACACCTTACAGAGGAGGGGGCAATGTGGAAATCAAATGACCAGACCAGAACTCAGATTACTGTTTATGAATGTACAGAACATGTATCTGCCCTCGTACCTCGACTGAACTGGAAGGGAACCCTAAAGTTATGTGTGTTACAAATACAGAGCAGGCCTCGGATGTTTAAGAGACTTCAAATCCATGAAGCACAGCTGCAAAATTCTTCACCGCGTAAGAAAACGCATCTACAGGGGCGTGTTCAGACTTTTTTGTTTGGACTGATGAGGCCAACCTGAGCTCTGTCTTCAAAGGGACAGCAGGAGGTTGAGCAAACACAGGGATGATTATGGCTAACACTCTAACAGTAACATATGGGTGTTTTGTTCCTGTGTATATGTTCTTTGATTTCAGAGTAACTCACACAGAATCAACCTTTAAACCTTGGCTGAATTCTTTTAAGACTCTACTCGAAGACCTAAAGTGTAAATTTGAAGGACTTAAAAAAAATCCACTAAACTCTTTGAAAACATGTGGAGAAAATAAGAAACTAAAATGTTGAATTTAGTCTCCAACATGATGGATCAAATGTTATACACACTCACTGGCCACTTTCTTAGGTACACCTGTACAACTGCTCATTATCAAAAATAGCTAATCAGCCAAGCACATGGCAGAAACTCAAAACATGGAGGCAGGTAGACATGGTCAAGAGGGCCTGCTGAAGTTCATACCGAGCATCAGAATGAGGTAGAAAAGTGATTTAAGAGACTTTGAATGAGGCATGGTCACCACTGATCTACTGGGTTTTTATGCACAACCATCTCAAAGGTTTATAGAGAATGGTCTCAATGAGAGAAAATATCCAGTGAGTGTCAGTTCTCTGAGTGAGACCCAGAGGTCAAAGGAGAAAGACCAGAGTGGTTTGAGATGATAGAAAGATAGGTCAGGTTTGAGAGCAAATGCCAGGTTGGGACTTCACCATTCATCACTCCTGAGACTCTTCTGCACCACCAGCAACATTAACCCTACTTCATTTGTAGATTTTACATTGCAGGATGTGTTAGCGTGCACCCTACACCCAAGGTATCGCCTCTTTCAGCTGTGTTAACAACTGCCATATCCAGTAGGGCTGAATGATTTCAGGAAAAAAATCTAGTTGTGATTTTTCTGGCAGATACTGTGATTTCAATTCGATTCATAATTTTCTTCAAATCAAGCTTCATTGCAATATTTGCTATGTTTACAGTATAGACAACAGTAAGGAAATCAATGATCAAAAGCACATAACACATTAGTCATCATCTAATATTGATGACAAATAATCTGTTTTCATGATTTAAGGAACACTCCAACTTCTACTCCTAAACAGAGGCTTTCTGTTGTTGACCTGCTGACCAGCACTTCCGTAAATGCAAATCTGTAAAATAGCTGACACAACAGATCCTGGGTCAGTCAGGAGTGCTGCAAAAAATTGCAGCTTTGACAATCACATGATTGCGTTGTCTGAAATTGCGATTTCAATCCGAGAATGATAAATCTTTCAGCCCTAGTATCCAGTCACAGTGCCCCAGGAAGTCAGCCTGCACCCCCAAAGCTACCAAACCAACTTCCAAGTATGTTTCAGTTGGGACTTATACCAGCCACCCTCCAAGCCCAAGTTCTAACTGACTGAGCTACAGTGGCGTCAACAGTGAATCAGATGAACTCTGGCAGCAGAATCGCCCCTCGTTCTACTTCTGTCAGCTAAGAACAGGAAAATGAGGGGATCCTTCCTGCCTTGTATCAACAGTCCAGGCTGGTATTGGCATAATGTTGTGGCAGATATTTTTGGGCAAACTTTGGGCCCCTTGGTAGAAGCTTGGTTGTTTTAACGCCTGAGTATTATTTCCGAGTATGTCCATCCCTTTATCACCACAGTGTGACTATCTTCTGATGGAGACTTCCAGCAGGATAAAGCTCCATGACTCTCAGATCATCTCAAACCGATCTCTTGAACATGACAGTGAGTTCGCTGTACTCCAGCGGCCTCCACAGTCACCAGATCTCATGGAGCACCTTTCAAATGTGCTGGAACAGAAAGTTTGTATCACAAATGTGCAGCTGACAAATCTGCAGCAACTGTGTGATGCTATCACTTTTGGATGGACTTATCCCTGTCCTATCATGAGTGTAAAGTAATTCTATTCAATTTAGAGCAGGGGTCACCAACCTGCAGATCTTGATCTTTTAGGCATTTATAGTAGTACTTAAACACTAGTTGTGGACTGTCTCTCTTATCAAAAGCATTTAAGGAGTGAATCCAGCTGCTTTGCAAGATCAAGTAGGTCAAACTTCCCTTCAGCTTCATTAGTTTTCAGTACAAATGAGAAAATCAGTTTAAAATGTGTTACATGCTCAAACTGTTGCACCCTTCATCTCTAAAGAGCCATGAGTTTTATTTTGTACGAGCCTGCATAAGTTGTAAAACACAAATATGACTTTAAACCCACTGATTCAGTATTTTTATTCCGTCCCTTCATCACACTGATGGATTAAGGATTGTGTGTAGTGGCTTAAATTCTTGTAAAATAAGGCAATGATTACTGAAATAAAAATTTTGGTGTTTCTCTGTGAACTTCAGCAGGTAGATCTAGCTTTTTCTATTTGCATTGTTGGAGATCTTCGGTTGAAAAAGGTTGGTGACCACTGATTTGAAGTATTAAGAATGAATATTTGCTTCATTTAACTGCAAAGAAAACTAGTGGCGCCCGGCTGAAACATCCAAAGTAGTTAATTTTAATTTTTATTTCACCTCAGGTGAGCCAAAGTGGTTTCATAAAGTGGCCGATCAATTTCCAGTGGGGCCTACGCCACCCTTGGCCCCCAATCTGCACACACCCCTGCTTATCTATCATCCAAACTTTCCCATTTGTGTTCCTTCATGTGATCTGAGCTTGATGCTCCTGCAGCTGTTTCCTCCCTGAACACATGCTTCGCTCTGTGGCCAACAAAAACCAGAATGATACAGGGCCTTCATTGTAATCTGCTCCCTTTAAGAGTCCAGTGAGAGAAGATAGCACTGCAGACATTAAGACTGAGGTTATTGGAATAGAATAGACAAATGTAAACAAGCATATCAGGTTGATTAAATTAGTGCGATTAGGATCGATTCAACGGCCTGAACAAACCAATTCATTGTTATGCTTTTGCAGGAGGGGGCAGAACTATGTAAGTCATTTATACAAGGGAGAATGATGTGGATGTTTGAGATCTTTGGCGAATATTTTGACCTTAAAAGGAAAGATAGCAAATCCTGAAATCTTAATAACACAAATTATAAACACAACATCTACATTTCAGGGTAATAGAGGCATTAAGTAAGAGCTGGTGCAGTGTTATCAGCAATGAGAGCTGGCACATGACAAACAGCTGTCCCTTCGACTTTTTAAAGCATGATCTGTAACAGCACGGGAGAGAAGACACAGAAGGAAGAATCACACAAGGAGCTGAAATGATACTCACTTGATTCATCTTTGCAGATTTGGTGGGTCAGCACAGCAGAGGAGGAGAAGAAGGGCTGCGGGGCCTTGCCTCACCCTGAAAGGAGAGTATATACACAGTGGGAGTTTCCTGCAGAGTGACTGACATTTCCTGCAGCCAATACGATCAGATCAGCCCCATGCATCAGCCAATGATGTTGAAGTCCTGTAATGGAGCAAAAATAAATAACTTCACCATAAATCCTGTGCTTAACAAGTAATTGTAGATCATAATGAAGTTATATATTGAATGATTTGTGATTTGCTGATGTGATATTGTCACTTTGTAACCTGGTGCTGCTCAGTCTGACTGCAGAGGGAACTGGAGCCAGAGTGCAGACCAAAATAGAAATGTATTTGTTGCCAAGGAGACAACTAAATATTTAGCACAGCCCGTGGCCTTAATGCCCGCTTACTGTATATAGACGATGTAGGATCACATAGCAGCATTAGAGAGAGAGTAAACTTCACTGAAGGAGGGAAAATAAGATGAAGTGAAGTGTAGAAACTTTGAGTCAGTGATGAAAATGATGTGACTCTGAATCACAGCAGCAACAGGACAAACTTTCATCCTCTAACTAAAACGGCACAGCTGGAAACAATTACAGACCACTGGACTAAAAGTAATTCATCTCATGGGTGATTCTAATAATTTGGAGGCTCCAGGCAAAGACCAGTACGAGGTCCGTTTCTGTGCCTACAGAGATCTGTAATTAGCTTGAAGTCTGAAGATCTTTAGGTGAGCTTTTAAGAACAGATACATGATGATCTTCAGTCATCTTATTACCTAAACTGCACAGATATGATGGCAATGTTTGAATTATTACCCACTTGCCCAGATATTGCCAATTTATCTGTGCAGTTGTGCCAGTGTCAGGAGTCTGGTTTCAATCTTTTTTTCTTTTAAATTCAATGATGGTGAGCCATACATTCATTGCTGATATTACTTATCCCATGCAGGGTCATGGACTGGAGCACAGACTTTAGAAGATACTGAATGAAGTTAATGTGACATCATTTGTTTGATTACTGAGGGAGGTTTATGAGTC
This sequence comes from Cetoscarus ocellatus, assembly GCA_037902135.1. Lineage (NCBI taxonomy): Eukaryota > Metazoa > Chordata > Actinopteri > Labriformes > Labridae > Cetoscarus > Cetoscarus ocellatus. The sequence goes on from JBAMNC010000752.1 coordinate 375,251, forward strand.
CAATCTGTTTGAAATGCTTTCAGTCAAGCCAATAACAGACAAAGTGGTGGACTTGAGGCCTGACAAACAGCTGCACTGCACAGGATTTCAGTGTCATCCATGTCCATCATTATGCAGAACTTGCATGTTTAATATAATCAAAATGGGAAAGCCATAAAACACAAGCCCCTTTTCTGAGTGTGCCCATAAAACTATGAACTGTTGTAACCAGAACTGGTCTGAGGCTGGGTGAACAGTGGGGTACACCTTGACCTGGACTGGTAGCCAATCAATCACATGGCTAACATATGGAGACAAACAACCTAGTGCGTTCACACACATCTGCATTCAATGGAGAGTCACCATGAAACTGCTGAGCACGGTTTTGGTTGAAGGGAAGAAGCAAGGACGGCAGAAGAAGGTCACTGGTTTGAAACCCTGTGTCTTTCTGTGTGGAGTTTGTGTGCTCTCCCCATGCAAGCGTTGGTTCTCTCCAGGCACTCCGGCTTCCTCCCACAGACCAAAAACATGCTCATTAGGTTAAGTAGTGACTCCAAACCGCCCTCAAGTATTAGCATGAGTGGTTGTCAGTCTCTCTATGCGGCCCTGCGATTGGCTGCCGACCAGTTTAGGGCTGACCCTAAAAGGGATAAGCAGTGTAGATAATGGATGGATGGACAGGAGTAATACACAGAGAGAACAGGCAAACTCCACACAGGAAGGGCTGATGTTAAAAAAAGGAAATATCGCTCTGTGAGGCAACAGCATCAACCACTGCACCACCTCACAACTGTGATGAAATCATACTTTTCATAAACAATTTGCTTGGGCTAGAAATGAAATTGCAGGAATTTCATGGCATAATTTGGACTAAGTTCCTTAAAAGGGCCGTATCATGGAAACAACAAAATAGCAACAACTACAAAAAAAGAAGTTTCTGTCTGAAATGAAAACAAAAACGAGGATTTAAAAAAAAAAAAAAAAAAGGGTTAGGTTTAAGTTACAAAAGTAACTAAACTAAAATGATGGAAAATATATGTTATTAGTTTAGTTTAGTTTATTTAAACCTTATCTAAAAATTAAATCAAAATGTGAAAATAAATATAGTTAAAAATCCAAAACAAACGTTACCATAATATGGTCAGTGATATAGATTTTCTTTGTGATGAATATGTCCTTTGTACAGATTGTCAGAATGTGCTTTGTCACTTCCCCGCTCTTCCAGATGTCTTAGAAAGTGCCTGTTGTTTGTAAGAAGCACATGGTAGTGTCACCTTCCTCCTCTCCAGCACGCGCTCAACACCAAGTGGTCTGTTTTGAAAGATTTAGTCCAAAAAATGAAAAAAAAGAAAATCGAGTCAAAAACGGCTCGAGGACAGAAAACATCATCATGAGACCTGCTTGAACTCACAGTGTTTTCAGTGATCTTGAGTATTTCAACATGGAATAACAGCTTCACCAACTACATCCTGATGACTCACAGCTATCCAACCGTCACTGTGCTGAAGTTAAGTGAGGCAAAATCACTTTAAATCATGAAGCTAGAATAAATTTCATACAGGTTTACAAAAATGTAAATGTAAATAAATCATCACCACAACAGGAGGTTCAGTTTAAAGATGCTTCATAAAAACAAAGTGTCCTGCTTAAATGCTCCAGTCTTCAAACCAGCGAAGGCGTGTTCATATGTCACATACATGTGATGAATATAGACGGACGTGACTCAGTGGTAAAGCATGCAGTCCAGCTCCTATAGCGTCCATATGATGAAGCAAGTGGAGCCTTTCACTGTTGAACATTTAAGAAAATGATTGAGTTTGGAGAGAAGCAGTTCTTCAAGAGTCGACTGAGCAGAGAAATCTCCATCAGATCTCATGTTCCCCGTTTGGTCACTAGTTTTATGTCTTTATTGATGAACAGGATTTATTTTTTTTTACTCTTTGAGCTTTTCTAATTTTGTATTAGAGATGGAAAATTTAATATTTTTATAATTTCAACATTTATCCTCATCCCTGAGGCCAGCACAAGCAGCACAGAGATGAATCTGCAGCTCATCTTTGACCTTCTGTTTGGGAAACAAACGTGTCATTGTTCTGCCCTCTTTTTATTCAAGATCATATTGTCTAGCTTTTTTATTCTCCTTATTTCTCAGAGACAAAGTAGTTTAACACTGTGTACACAAAGCTCTCCGACTGAGGCCAATCTTCACCAGTGAAAATGTGCAGAAATCAGTATATTTCAATTTTTAAAGCACGTTTCATAAAAAACAATGAAGTGCTTTACATAAAAACACAAACAGATAAGTGATGAAGATATATAAATATACAAAACTCCACCAAACCATACCCCACACGTGCACAAAAAGACTTTAACAGAAGACTGAAAAACAAATGACTGGGGACTTGATTTAAAAATGAGGAAACACAGAAGCTGAGACTGAAATGATAAAACAACCATTAAACATAAGACAATAACAATAATAGAAGAGATTAACTGGAAAACACTAAAAGACAAAATCAGTTAAAAACCAGCAAGATCACAGAACACCAGATTGGAAATGATAAAACATGCTAAAATGGGACAAAAGAAAGAAAATAAATTAAAAAAGAAGTAGGGATGCACAATCTCATTGGTACGATACTGGCAGATATTGGCCTAAAAAGCTGAATATTGACGATATTGGCATTTTTTTTATATTTACATTATATATATTGGCCATTCTTATCCCTTATATCGGCTGTAATATCTGAAAAATACAAAAATGCACCACAATGCTTCACCTTATCATCAATGCATGGGCACATTTAACAATCAAGATTTTTATTTTTTTAAGAGTTGAATTTTGTCTTGTTTTTCTTTTATTGTTGTATATCTGTTACGAAAAGACTGACACACTGAAAGCAACAAGTCAATATTTGTAAAGTAAAGACTTTCAACTAATGAAAAAAATCTGTATCAGCAATAACAAGCTCAAAAATATCAGTATATGGGATATCAGCAAAAATCTCATGTCATGTATCCCTAAAAAACAAGTAATAAAACACAAAACAATAACTCTCAAACTAAGATGGAGTAAGAAAAGACATGAAACAGATTACGATGATATAATAAAATCAGCTAAAAGCCAAACTAAAATGGTCGGTCTTGAGTTTGCTTTTACAATTATGAACAGTAGGTGCTGCTCTCAGGTCTTCACTTCACATTATCGGGATTATTTTAATAGAAACTGAGATCATGATTATGAAACCCGATTACTCACGGATTTAAAAAACACGCATCACATGCTTTCATTGAACGTATTTGCCTTAGACACGATCAGTTTGAATATTTAAGAACTAGCAAAACATAGAAATATATTAGTAAAAATAAAAATGCCTCAAAATAATGATCATAATAATATTGGAAAAAGAAAAAAAAGAAAGTTAAACATGTGATTTTGCACAATCTTTTAATCTCGATTATACTTAGTTTTCACGACTGTGGAAGGCAGTAATTGTAATCCCGGTTAAAATGTGATTAATTGCCCAGCTCTGAAAGATGCTTCACAGTACGTTTTACTTTGGGCAATATTAAAAAAACATGTCCTGAAGACCTGAGGGCGCTACTGGGCTCACATGGTAAAAGCAGATCAGATAAATAAGAAGGAGCAAGACCATTAAGAGCTTTATAAACCAATAAAAGGATCTTCAAATCATTTCTAAAGGACACAGAGAGCCAACGCAGAATCTTCATAACCAGAGGCTCTCTTCCTGGTCTTTGTCAGCATTCGTGCTGCTCAGTTTTGTACCAATTATACAGGCAATAAAAGCATGAATATGAGTCTCTGCGTTGGCTTGAGAGGTAAACTGGTGCACTCTGGAGATGTTCTTTAAATGATTAAATGCCTTTTTTTTGTTATCCCTGATATGTGGCTCAAAATACAAATCTGTTTCAAATATCACACCTCGATTTTTAACTTGCGGGCAGGAATTAAAAGACGGTGCTTGTAGAAAAAAACAGACTAGAAAGACAGACTAGGCCTTAAATTAGGGTGAGCTTTTATTTGAGGTTTTACGGTAAGCTCTGAATTGTTCTTATTGTGAATTTATTTTAAAGAAAGAATTATTTAATCTGAAACTTACACACCATAATAAAAGCAAGCTGTTAGCTCAAAGGTGTAATCAAAATGTTAGAAATACAGTAGTTGAATATTATAAAGGTCATTAAGAGAAGACAAATGTTTTGTTCATTTCTGCTGACTCGTCTGCTGATTGCCGACAAATCTGCTTTTCTATCACATTAACAGAGACACAGCGTGCTCGCTCACACATGCTCTTGTGTGTAACTTCACTCAGCTGTTGGTTCTGAATTCTCCCTGACTAACAGTGTGAGGTTTGTTCTTATATCAAACAGCTGTGCCCCAGAGTAACAACTTTCACCAACCTGACCTTTAAAATTTCACAGAGCTGGATTTCTTTATTAATTTATCCACCAGACAAAAACTTCATTTTTAGGCTGGATTATAGAGTAACACGGTGTGCCTGATACTTGTCGCTCTCTTTGGGGTTGTCGCCTGCAGATTTGGTTCAGTGTGGCACAAAGATCGGATGTTTCCTTAAGCCTTAAGATCAGTCTCAAGACTGTCAGCAGATTTAAGGACACAGAGGCCTCTCACATCATCAAAGAAACACACACACAGATATTTTTGTAGAATCACTATCTGACCAAAGATCAGTGAGAGCTGCAAGTACTCACTGTCATGCTTCATTAATATTTAGCTGCATGTTTTTATCACCTTCAAGAGTGAAAAAAATAAAGACGCTCTGCTTAGACTCAGCTCATAATTCATTACAAAGAGGAGCATTCAGAGCAGCTTTGATGGAAACGCAAAGTATGGACCTATGTATGATGGATGGATGGATGGATGGATGAATAAGCAGAAGGACAGATAGAACCACTGATGGATGGAATGATGGATAGATAGAAAAACAGATGGATGAATGGATGGATGAGTAGGTGAGCAGATTTATAAAAGAGTGGACTGATGGATAAATCAATGGAGGAGTAGGTGGTACATGGATAGATAGATTATTGGATTGATGGATAAGAGGATGGATGTATGAACAAGTGGATGCATGGATAGATAGATAGATAGATAGATAGATAGATAGATAGATAGATAGATAGATAGATAGATAGATAGATAGATAGATAGATTCAAAGTTGATTGTAGGAATCATAGCGTATCAAAATTTGAGCCAATATTTGCAGTTGATATATAAGTCATACATATTAAGTCTATATATCTCATTTATTGGCTGTAATACTATAATGCTTGACCTTATATCACTGGATATTGACATTTAAAATAAAGTAAAGTATTATTTATTAGAGAATCAAACTTATCTATCTAATTCACATAGATAGATCGATGGATGGAAATACAAGGTATGCACAGGTATGCATGGGTTAATGGAGGGTCAGAAAGATGAATGAACAGATGCTGTTTAAACAGATGGAGGAATGGATGGTTAATGTATAGATGGATGGACTGATGGATGAATAGATGGATGTATAAACAGATAGAAGGACAGATAAAGGTCTGTACTGGTTAATGGGTCGTCAGAGGGATGGATGTACGGATGGATGGATAGACTGACGGTTGTTTCTTTAGGTATGTGAATGTCCTTCCTCCCTGATATGAGGCACAGCTCAGCCTCTGATGTTAAACTGGCTGAAGACATGAGAGTTTGGTGTCCTCTGGTGGTCCAAGACGAGAACTTAACCCCCTATTCAAACACCACCAAGAACAAAAGACCAGTTTTTATCCTTCAGGACTGGAGCTGAGCTTTGTTAAATTAAAATAAATCACTTAAAATTCATGCCAGCCCACGACCTCTAAAGATACTCATGTGCTCCTCTGCTTAGTCTTTCAGTGGGAGGCTTTTTCATGTTTTATTATTCTGTTCTGTCACATGCTGTTATACACTCAGCATTGTTGGTACGAATGTTAAATAAGAGTCGACCTGATGAACCTTAAACCTCTTATCTGAGACTGGATAAACAAAACTACGTCTCCTCCAATCTTCAACGTGATGAAACTGCAGTGAAAGCAAATAAAAGCAGCACGCAGCAGCTAATTCTTCATTCTTCTCTTTGCTTATCTCAAAGTTTTATTATTAATGCGGGGAGCAAAACTGGATTTAATTATCTGCTGGGCTCAAACTCTGTTGATTCTGTGGAAATATTTTATGGCTTTACCAAAACAAAAGGCAGCTGTTAAAGGAGCCTTTGTCAGCTTTAATAATTTATCTTCTCTTACTGAGATATGCAGCAGTGCATCATTCAGATATCAGCAAGATAATCAATGATTTTATCTGTGCCTACGAGTCTTTAATATAAATACTGAAGTCTCATTAGTGGGATAAAAGGAAAGAAGAAGAGTGTTTTTGTCTTACCCCTAACTTTCCACTTGAATATCCTTACTGTGTTTTCAATCAAGGATATTAACATGTCTTTTTTCACCCTTTAAATTCAGTTTTGCTAATGCTGTGTTCTTTTGTTTTTTCATGTTAATGGTGTGACACTTTCTTTGTATGTTTAAATGTTTACAGTTGTACTTGTGAGATATGCAAATGTGCACTTCTTTGCACATGATTTATATACATGTTATGAAACATCCATAATCAAATATTTATGTTCTTGTTCTGGACAAGTGTTGTTAAATAATATAGACCCTCCACCCCCACCCCCAAACAAAAGTTATGGTATTATTATTCTTGTTCTTATTATCTTTGTTATCATTATTTTTGTTGTGTGTGGATTAATGTGGTTCTCAAATGGTGTGGCAGGGCACACCATTTGAGGGCATTAAATTACCCCCAGAAGTTATTACTGCAACTTTACAACAGCATTTGATTGAGTTTTCAGTTCACCCCATTTAAAGGTGTATTGATTTCTGTATGCAGCAGCAACTTAAAAAATCACATAACCCCTCAGAGGGAACATTTGTTTACGGTTAACAGAATAAATGGATGGAGGGAGTTGTTACTCCAGAGTCTCTCTCCCATATAACTGCTCAGCCTGTCAGGCCTGAATATGTCTTCACTACTTTCCCTTTTATTTAAAGTTTCAAATGAATCCATGAATCATTTGGTGACTAAATAGTTCAGAAGAAAAACAGCTTTTTGAAGAGCTTTATCAGGCATTGGTTGATGAAAAGTTCTAACACATTAATAATTCTGTAAAACATGTAAAAAGGCTATTTTTACACAAGTAAGAATATGGCTTGCCTTGATATATGGCTTGATTTTATGTGTGCCAGGGGAAATACAACTTTAAAAAATACCACTTGCTCAATGTTCTTAATATCCTGTACTTGTTTTACTTATTGCTCTGTTACTGTTCCTCATTTTTGTATCCATTACAGTGGCTCACCCGCCACTGTAAGGTTAAGAACAACTTTAATGCTCAAATCTCTCCTTGGGGAATAATTAATGCTGCTGATTCAAAAACAGTTAATAAATGAAGTGATGAATGCAGGATCCAAAATGATCTTTTTGACTGACTGGTCAGGGCCTTTCTGCGTGGAGTTTGCATGTTCTCCTCATGTATGTGCACTCAAGTTTCCTCCCACAGACCAAAAACATGCTCAGTGGGTCAATTAGTGACTCTAAAATTGTGAATGAGTGTGAATGGTTGTCTCACTCTCTATGTGGCCCTGTGATTCACTGGTTCAGGGTGAACCCAGCCTCTCACCTAATGCCAGATGGGATAGGCTCCAGATATATATATCTGAAAGGGTTTATTTGATTTTACATTACATTTGTTATGTGTGTTGTTACAGTTTTGACTTTTTAACTTGACTAATAATGTCCTCCATGAATCAAACTCTTTAGGATCCTGAAAAGAAAACCAACAGTCTGTTTAGCTCAACCTGCGGATGACGAAATAACAATGGGTGAAATGAAATGCAGCACTGAGTGATCTGATTTCTATTCCTTCCTTGTCCTTACAGCTTTCAAAACAATTCAAGGTCACACTATGGGATTCAAGTACTTGCTCAACTTAAACGTTGCAATAACTTGATTTTGTATTTTCATTAAAGCTTGTTTGGTGTTTCAGAAAACTTCTCTAGGGCTTGAAAATGATTTTTTCCCCGTAAACTTTAATTAAAAGAAAAAGGAAATACTGGATTAAAAGTATATGTACTCTTTTTTTAATCTGACTAATTGAGCGAAATGATAAACAGAGTCCCCTTTTCTCTTTTATTTGAACTAGAAATGTTTCTAAATATTAGAAAGAAAACATCTGATAAGCCTGACAAGAGGATGATGAAATAAAAATGACTCAAATGAAATCTTTCATTCAGCATTCATTTCTGCTATTTCAATGTCTCAAAGCTTTACAAAAAGATGTGAGGAGAATTACTGTATCATTATGGGTATTTGCTTCAATGAAGCTAGGCTGAAATTTATCTTATTTTCAATTGTATATTGACCACAGCTAGTTATTTTATTATAACAAACCTCTTGGGTTTGGAAGTGAATAACTCAGCTTGTATTTAATATTAATTCAGTAACAAAATTAATTGTAAGACCAAATGCATCAGCAAGTAGAAAAATAAATCGGCTTCAAACAGGGGCGCTGCCAGAAATGTTGGGCCCCATAAAAAGATATCACAGCGGTCTTTATCCCAAACCAGCTTTGCACAGTTTCTTGAGCCAAGCATCTTTTAAGCAATAAATAAATAAGTTTGATTTGAAAAAAAGTAAACTAGTGTATTATAGTAGACTTTCTGGTGTTGGACCAATTAAAGAAGAGATGGGAAACTTTGGTTACCAAGAAGGTTAAATGTTGTGATGAAAAAGGTATTAAAGAGTACGGAGATGTTTACATTTTTGTATGAATACAATTTTATGAGAATTAAGCAATATAAATGATGCTAAAATGTGACTTAATTTGCAATATAGAACAACAGAAACATTTTTTTTTGGTGAAATTACATGAAATCTTTCATGGCAAAACGTTGCTGATATTCTATTATTTTTAGAGGCCCCTGTCAGTCATGGGCCCTTAGAAATTCCAAACTATTCCCCCCATTATTGCCCCATGTCTTCACCACAGCATTTTTGTCTTTATTGTTTTATTATATAATGCAGGAGTATTGCACAGGGATTGCAGCATAATAAACAAAACAGCAGGCCTGCTGCTCTGAGGGGGGCTGTTCCATCATGTAATCATATGAACGTCCCCCCCTCCGCCATTGGTGCTCTGATAATGTATTGATAAAAACTACAACACCATTGGACTACATGCAGGAACAGGGCGGAGCACAGCACACATTTCTTATGAATATTGATAAAATGGTGGCAGTAGTTTTATTTTTAAATAGCTTGGATGCGTAACAACTGCTTACAAAAGCATGTAGTTTGCTCTTGTGGTCGTAGATGATGTGATGTAGGAGCAGTGTCGTTTATTCGTGCATTAATCTGGCGCTGTGGTGCAGGTTGCAGTGCAGTGTGTCTGTGTATACAGTGGGGTGTGTGTGGTTACCAACCGTCAGTCCAACAGCTTGTGTTTTATCTCTGCAAGGCTGGCATAAAAATGGCATCGATGGCAGCGGCGCATGAGCCGGGCTTAAACCCGAGCGCCATGCTGGCCGACGCGTTAGTCCCGGCCAGCATTTTCGCTCCGGAGCGCGGGGGATGCGGCCTGGATGACGCCGGGGATGAGTGCTTCGACGACGGGGACATGGTCAATGGAGAGTCCGAGGAGCGCGGGGTCGACTTCACCAACAAGGTAAAGCTAGGCCGTGCTAGGCTAACGCTAGCCGCTCCTGTAAATGAATGAATGAAACAAATGGTGTTGTTAGGCATATAACCATGTTATTACCAATTAATATATGGTTTAAAATATTATAGCTCATATGTGTAATAACATTAATTAATACGAACGACTTACCGTTAGGGTGGCCACTTCTTTATGCCAACGTTTGATCAAATAGCTAGAAAGTGGCTAACGCTAGCCTGTCGCTGTAACCGAACATATGGTGTTACGGTGTAATTAGCGACCATATTTACCGGCGACTTTCCGCCAAAAGAGCCAGTGAGTATGCCACTGACATTATATGTAAAAGACGTGTGAATGCCTCCTCTTTTTAAAGTTTTTAAAATTACAAATAAACATACAACATATGTTACTTACATGGTGTAGCGGTTTAAAGACTTACAATATTGATGTGCGACTTAAAGCCGTATACATATGTGATTGTCGTAGTTATGTTGAAGGGGGAAATATCATTATAACTGCCGTTTCAGCCTGTCCCTTCGGTAAGCTTACTGTAACAATGTTAGAAAATAATACTGCAATATTTATTAATTAAAATTAGATTAAAATCAGCGTTTGTTTGGACTTTTTTCCACTTTAATGGTCGCTGTAACTACGGCAACCACTGATGCATTCAGCCAAAAGGCACCACTTAACACGGTCACTCTTCAGACTAATACACTTTTGGTAAAGGCTGTTTTTAAATGTGTTTTGTGACATATTATGGGTGCCACTTTTGCCAGATCTTTCATAAAAGTAGCATTTTGTTATTTCTGTGATATCTCCTGATTAAAGAAGGTTAAAACAAAGAACCAGTGTGGTGGCATTACTTATTAGGTAAAGCACACTACACCATATGCTACAAAAAAGCATGTAAATATCCTCATAATGCTTTAGTGCAGAAGCAAGGCAGAGCAATATTAATGTCTCCATTATCCTAAAATTCTTATCATCGATCTTTATTATTGGTTTTATCACTCAGTTCTGAAACGCAGACTGATGAAATGCAGAGCAACAACATATTGTTTACAGGTAAGCCTACCTGTCCAGCTGGTGGGACTACATGTCCAGCAACTAAAAAAAAATACCTTTATATGTCTGTGGGCTAGTTTCATCTGCTTTGAGTACCTGTTACATTTTTACATTAGGTCTAGGAGTTTAAAAACTAAAATGGAAAGCAGTACTGTGACGAGATTGCTCTTTGTTCTATAAATGTGATAAAAAGATGGGTTGTGTCTTGAAGGGTCAAATTTCACATTAACTTGACTTACATGTCCGTACATACTTATTTCACTGAGTTGCATCAGGAAGGCAGTCTCTTGTTCCTCCTTACTCCTGTCAACATACTGCTTTAATTATTTTATATGAGCCTCATCTCTGAACTAGACTATTTGTGTACGCAGGATTAGTACTGTAATAAAGTAGATATCAGTCATCTATGCTTATGTGTTAATTTCATACTCTTCTTTTTTAATCTTGTTATTTTAACAACTTTTGTTATGTCTTTACATTTTCAAAATGAAGCATTTATTGTAACTCTGAGTCATTTCAAGCAAAATATTATTATTATTTCATGTCATTTCAGAGCATTGTAAACAGAGCGCAAACTGGATCTCCACCTCTGTCATTTATGTCTCCTGCTGCTTTATCGTCTCTCAACTGCAGCACCTGAATTTCCTGTTCTGAAACCACTACAGGATTATCTTGCCTGTTATGGACAATGAACATTGAAAGAAAGCTCTGAGGCCACATGCAGACAGATACACAGATGATAGGGCAACTTGAATGTACCTCACCACAGAGTTTAGAATTTGGGATTTGGGATGGCCGATTAGATTTTAGTTTGTCATTGCTACCACATGATCGGCCCCTGGCCAGGATGACAATAATGCAGGCAAAAGGACAGATTGCTCAGCTTCACATTCAACAAAAACATAACAAGAACATACTGCATAAAGCTGAAACACTTTAAAAGACTAAAAACGATTTAAAAAAATTATCAACCTTGATACGTTAGTAGATAGGGCAGAAAATGAGTATAATTGGTACTGTTTACTGCCTTAATCCTTAAGTTTTATTTATTAGTAAAGCAAAAACTTAATATCCTAATGCTTGGCCACATTTTAATGTACACTGTGGTGTTTGCTAAGGGCCGATTGAAAACGAGCCCTGGTTCATAGTTTGGACAACCCTGAACTAGAAACGATAAGGGGTGAACAGATATCGGTTTCAGAAGTTTATCTGTTTTGTCGCACCAAATTAATGCAGCTATCTGGCACACCTTACTGCTGATTTAGACAAGATTATTTTCATAGTAGTAAAAATGACCTGTTGAATAAATAGTGATCTGTTTTCATGATCAAATAGGAGAGAAAATATTGGCATAGTGACAAAATTATGCAAAAAAGTCATTTGAAAACAATCAGTATTATCATTTTGAACATCTGTGTCCACATAGGATACATTTTCACAATTGGTGCATCAATACAAGAATTTTTATGTTTCATAGCAACTCATCAATGGATCTAAATCTATAAAATATCAATTATGAACTTTGTCCAGCCTAAAACAGGTAGTGTTACATTATGTCAGCAAACAATATTTAACTATGATGTGATTCTGCTGCATATTAAGTTTGCTTAATAAGTGTTGACTTGTCTGAGTACACACTTCAGGATTTATAACACTTTTATATCTACACTTCATAATGTTGTATCAGGATATTTAAACAGAAATTTAACTGTCATCAGTCACCTCAAATGTAAATACAGTCTTGATTGAAGATGTCATGCCAAAGCTACAAATCATACTTCTACAATATAAAGGTGCAATTTTAAGATCATAAAGCAACAATAAATGACGTTTCTTGAGCATACTAAACAAATGTAGAATGTTTTTACAGCACTGTATTTTTCCACAAGCAGCCCCTTCTCACTGAGAGTTGGTTTCGCTGTAGTCCTGAGTGATAATTCAGCTTTTAGGTCAGCCATATCAGTGTTGCTGTGTTCACTCATATCCTTGAAGTTTTTCATGAGAAGAGAGGCAGCTGTGTTTGTATGTGGAGCAGCTTTGAACTCTTTCCCCTGCAGCTTCACTCCTCTCTGTGGCTTACACTTTGAATATAAGAGCCGAGTGAATTAATGGAAAAATACCTCAAGTGTTTCTCTCTGAGAGTCCTCTAACAACAAGCACCTTCATTTGGGACAGATGTCACTTCACTGATCAAACAGTTTGATTTAATCTTCATCAGTTTAAGAACAGCTAAGGTGATGGTTACTCCAACTTCTCCTTCTTCTTCTTCACATGCATGCCCCGATAGCTGGCTCTTGTTAGTCCAAATGGAGAGCAGTACGACTCGTTACTCCGCCAGCTCCGTGACAGGATGGATGAGGGATGTGGCGAGACCATCTATGTGGTTGGGATGGGATCAGGTGAGGAAAACACGAGCTTCACATAGAGAGTGGCTACAAATTCTGGCTGTGACTCCCCCTGGACTCAGCTGAAATCCATGAGGAGATGGTTTTCCTCATTCAGAAGGGTTTCTCTATTCTGTTGAGCACTTTTGGTAGTTTCTGTTTCTTTGTACTTAAATTTAATTGGTGTTTTTTTCCCTTATTAACAGACTGAAAATTAAACATGACAAAAATGACATAAGCAACAAAGCACAGTGCATGAACTTCATTACTAGTCCACATCAAACTCTAAGTATCCACTTCAGTAAAACGTCCACTATACATGGAAAAGAAACAAGCTGTTCAGTAAAGATGGTGAGAAGAGCCCCCATACATATCTCTCTATTTTAGGAGCTCAAACTCCATTTTCCCACCTTTCCAATGAAGGTCCTTTTTGTCTGAAAAGAAACGTAGGTCTTTCCATCACATGAATTTCCTTAATGATGCTGATCCAATTATCTACTGTAGGTGGGTCAGATTTCAACCAATTTCGGTTGATTGCTTTGCAGCCAAAGTCATAATTTTCAAAAGATACTTGTCATTTACTGTCAAGTCTACTGGTAAACCTCCCAGATAGAGAGACACACATGTTGGTGGGATCCGACATCTAAGAATGTGCTGCATAGTTGTCCAAAGTTTTTTTCCAGAATAGTTTTATCACTGAACTTTCCAAAGAATGTGATGATGATTTTCTTCTTTATCCCCACAATTTCTCCAACATTTTTCAGTATGTCAGTGGCAAATACACTTTTATTTTGGGAGGAATGAAAAAATGAAGAACATTCATCCAAGAATATTCACGCCAGTACATGGAGCAAGAAGTAGTAAAAACAGAATCACGTTATTCCATTGTTGAGTAGTTAGTGTATCACCTAAATCTTTTTTGCCATCTCTCCTTGATATAATTAGTAGTATTTCCCCTGGTCATTGCAATTCCTCTGGGCAGTTTTGAAACTATAGAATTGGGGATTTCAGAGTATAATTTAACTATTAGTTGTATAATTTCTTTAGGGTCTGTTTTTGTTTTTATCATCTCAGTTTCTTTTAACTTTTGTTCAGTTCAGTTCAGTTCAGTTCAGTTCAGTTCAGACTTTATTGATCCCACAAGGGGCAATTCATTTGTAGCTTAAATAATCAATCAATCTGTCAAGGAAACATATTTAAGCATGGGACAGATAGAGATGTCCGGACATTATAAGTAGCCTACTTATACAAATTGTAGAGCAAGATAAAAACAAGATAAGATAAAGATAAAAGCAAGTGGGGTAAAAAGCAAGACAATGTAAAAACTGTAAAAACAGTTGTGAAAAAAAAGATAAGACAAGAAATACATAATGTCCTCTAAATAAGAGTCATCTAAAATGGGTGGGGTCTGTGTTTAGTTTCATAGCTACTGGATTACTTTGATAAAATCCTTCTCCTGAACCTTTTAGTCCGCCTTTTGCCAGATGTATTTGCCGATTCTTCCTGTCTTCCGCCTTTTCGTTGTAGACGGTGGTGACTGGGGTTTGGATGAGAAGGACATGGAGGCCTCCATAGCCACCGTGCGCTCCATGTGTGAGCAGATTGACGCCGACCTTATCCCCCTAAGAGAGCGCAACGAGGCAGCCGGTTTGGTACGAGACTATCTGATCCGCCGACGTGTGGGGGAGCTGGACTTCCTGGAGGTTAGGTAAGTGGTTAAAGTTGTGGTTTCTGTTATGAGTTAGGCTTCTTTGTGATATTTCTGGGCTTGATTCTCTCAGGGTTGCTGTGGTTGGGAATGTGGATGCCGGTAAGAGTACTCTGCTCGGAGTGTTGACACATGGAGAGCTGGATAATGGCAGAGGCTTTGCTCGCCAGAAACTCTTCAGACATAAACACGAGATGGAGAGCGGAAGGACCAGCAGCGTGGGCAACGACATCCTGGGGTTTGACCAGGAGGGGCAGGTGAGAGGGCAGAGCGCAGAGGAAGTCATGCAGCTGGGAGAAAAGATGAGGTCTCAAGGATTAACCTCCGTGTTTCTGCCTCAGGTGGTGAACAAACCGGACAGCCATGGAGGAAGCTTAGACTGGACCAAAATCTGTGAGAAATCTTCCAAAGTCATCACCTTCATTGATCTGGCCGGCCATGAGAAATACCTAAAGACCACCGTGTTTGGGATGACCGGACACCTGCCTGACTTCTGCATGCTCATGGTCAGAGAGCAGCCTCAATGCAACGTGAAACAGCTTTACCCGTGTTTGTTTGAGTTAAAGTATAATCTAAAATGTCCCCCGTCTGTTCCTCACTAGGTGGGCAGTAATGCAGGTATCGTAGGGATGACCAAAGAGCACCTGGGTCTGGCTCTGGCCCTGAATGTGCCCGTGTTTGTGGTGGTGACCAAGATAGACATGTGTCCAGCTAACATCCTGCAAGGTCAGTCCAGTAGAGTCTCAGCCCTCTCAAATGTATGAAATTAGACCTGAAGATTGCTCTAACTTATTTTGTTTGCTGTAAATCTGGTTTCTTGCTTTGCTCATAACAGAGACACTAAAGCTGCTGCAGAGGTTACTGAAGTCCCCCGGCTGTAGGAAGATTCCCGTCCTGGTGCAAAACAAGGACGACGTCATAGTGACAGCTTCAAACTTCAGCTCTGAGAGGTACTGAGTCATTTCAAGCTATATTAACCCTTTACCTGTATGGTCAAATCATCCAAAAAACACCTTTCCAAGGCATACTCAAAGTAAATTTGGGTATGGATTGCTCTTGAACCCTTAGGGGCACATGCATGGCGTCGGTCTCTTCTGAAAGGTGATATTCTAAAGTTTTTTCTACAAGAATCAGAGTCACTGTAGGTGCTACTACAGCTGACCTATGGCAGCCTAAATTTTCCCTAATTTTTTTTGTTTAAAATAACTGCCTGCAGATGACTGAGGTGGAAATCAAAATTAAACCAGAGCATGAACAGGGTTCCCATGCGTCCTGGAAAATGACTGACCAATTTTCCAGTCATGGAAAATATATGGAAAATAAGGAAGAAAGTAAAATTTCCTGGAAAAGCTTGAACTGTTCTGGAAAATTGTTTATCTTCCTTCTACCTTGTTGGTGAACAAAAATCAAACATAGGAAATGAAGTAAAATGTACCTGGAAAGTAATGCACACTTTATGTTACTACAGCGTGTCGAGACATCTGGTGAACCTGTGTGCACTGTGGACAAACAGATAATATGATGTCTCTGTCCTAACCTCTGTTTTTGTGTTGTGTCTCCAGGATGTGCCCCATCTTCCAGATCTCTAATGTGACAGGAGAGAACATGGACCTGCTCAAGATGTTCCTGAACCTGCTTTCCTCCAGGACGTCGTACAGAGACGACCAGCCCGCTGAGTTTCAGATAGACGACACCTACTCTGTGCCGGTACTCTCACCACTGACAAATCTATGAACACAAGAGCATTTCTTTGTAAATCAGATAAGGAGTATTACTCTGAAACTCAAATATAATAGAGAAAAAGGAGCCCACAGTCTAACCCACTGTTGTGTTTCTGTCTCAGGGAGTGGGAACAGTAGTATCAGGAACTACTTTACGTGGATTGATACGTCTTAATGACACAATGCTGCTCGGGCCAGACCCCTTAGGAAGCTTCATCTCCATTGCTGTTAAATCAATACACCGTAAGAGGATGCCTGTGAAGGAGGTCAGAGGGGGTCAGACCGCTTCGTTTGCCCTTAAAAAGGTAAGAAGACTATTTCAGCTGATGTTTGTCACACACACTGATGTACACACTGGAGGATCTGTTGGCCTTCAGCTGTCACATGAGCAGGACTTGAGTAGAATAATGTTCCCCTCTCTCTCTGTAGATCAAGCGCTCGTCCATAAGAAAAGGCATGGTGATGGTTTCTCCAAAGCTGTGCCCACAGGCCACCTGGGAGTTTGAGGCAGAGATCCTGGTGCTGCATCATCCAACCACGATATCCCCGAGATACCAGGCCATGGGTGGGTAACAAAGACCGGGGAAGTGTTTAAGAAAGGATAAAGCAGACATATGACCTACAGCAGTGTTAATTTTGTTGACTAATTATTTTCATCATAGTTTTCGTCAACAACCTTATTTCCCCTGATGAAAACATTTTCATCAACAAATAAAAACTAGACTAAAATGTTTGACAGAGACTCAATCCAATCAGACCTAATTTGGTCATGTAGAAAGTAGAGACAAGTTAGGAATATATCCAATCACGGCTACTTTGATTGTGTGGAAAGGTTGGATGAGTTAAGAGGGACATCCAATCACAACTGCCTTAGCTTGGTGGTGGTGGGATAAGTTGTGGAGCGATCCAATCAGAGCTCCTCTCTTTATGAATTGATATATTCATGTAGAGCAGGTTCACTGTTTGTTGTCAGTTCTGGTATTGTAACTGAGATGCTCTGCTAGGTAGCCTAAATAAAGGTGACTGCATTTCACACAAAAGTTCAATTTGTTTCTGTTCATTTATACATTCAGACTTTACTAGCATTCAGTAAAGGGTTATTAGATGTTTAATTTTATCCAAGTGTAAAACATGACTTCAGAAATTCAAGGAAACATAAAAAATGCCTTACCCTTTACACTTCATATTTTAGTCGACTAAATTTACAGTAGATTTCATCGACTAAAATTAGACTAAAATTAAAACAGTTTAGGTGACTAAATTATGAGTAAAACTATAAGATATTTTAGGCAAAAGACTAAAACTACATTTAAAAGTGCTGTCAAAATTAACACTGCTCTTCAGAAGGTATTTCTTTATTTTTTCTTAAAGCCAGACCGTTCTTAGAGTTTCTGAAAATCAGCTGCTGAGGTCATAAAAACGGAGGGAACTTTTTCACATTATTCTTCATACACTATGGAAATTAAATGTTGTTTTAACCAGTTAGTTAAAACATTAACGTGAGAAAACAGGCTGTTCCTTCAAGAAGACGTGATGTTTCAATTACCATAGTTCAGAGAAGTAAATGTGAGCACAGTTCTCCCGTTTTCATCCTGCAGCTTAAGAATAAAAAAGTGCCTCATGGATTCGTAGACCACTATTTCTCCAAAGTGATCACTGCCTAACTTATTCCTTCCTCATCCCTCAGTCCACTGCGGCAGTATACGACAGACGGCCACCATCCTGTCCATGAACAGAGACTGTTTAAGGACGGGGGACAAGGCCTCAGTCCACTTCCGCTTCATTAAGACTCCCGAGTACCTCCACTGTGACCAGAGGCTGGTGTTCAGAGAGGGCCGCACAAAAGCTGTGGGAACCATCACCAAGGTAGACGGATACAACCTGGTATTTGAGCTAAATGGTCATAATAAGAGAAGAAGGTCAGTGCAGAACAAAAGTGTTGAGAATTTACTTTGTGTTAACAAGGATTTGGCATTGACTGAAGCCTGTCTGAAGTTAAAGACATGTCTAGACATCTCTATATTCCAATACAATGCATTAAATTGACGAAGAAAATCGGTTTTTCTTTACATCTATATTTAAAAATTAAAGCTGGACAGAGTTTAATTGGCTTATCACAAATAAATTAGTGTTTGTTTACATGCTGTAGGATCTTGTTTTACAGAATATCAGGATGGTAGTAATTTGTCTGAGGGTGATCTAAATCACTTTTAACTTCTGTGATGAATAAAGAAAATTCAGGATTAAACTTAAGCTTGTTGCTTTAATAAATGAGTTCTCAGTAAAAAACAAAAAAAAGCTTTTATATTTAGATAAGGCAGACTAAGCTGTTGATTGTTAGTTACTGGTTTTATTTTTGGACTCAAATTTTGACTTTTACTCATTCCAGCTGCTGCAGTCCACCAACAACATGCCGTCAAACTCCAAACCTCCACAAATCAAAATGCAGTCGACAAAAAAGGCACCACTACGAAAAGAGGACGGCACTGTGGTGACCGGGGATGACGCAGCGACGATAGCTCCGTCAGGAGGACAGACTGTCATACAGCCGGTAATTAATCAGGCAGAAATGGAGTGGAAGAGACCTGTCTGTGTTTTTCTTGATTTCCTGCCTTGGTCTGTGTTTTTCTCTAATATTTCTGCTCTTTTCTGACCTGGTAACTGAGATTCCCTCCTGTCTCTTCTTCCTTCTGAAACCTCCTCTCCACCACCCTTTACTTTCCTCTTTACATTTCCTGTTTTCACCTGAACTTTGTCATTCCTCATCATCCCGTATATCCCTCTCTGTGCTTTCGTGGCTGCGTCTTCAGGGAGAGGGAGATGAAGACCCTCAGATAAAGGAGGGCAACAAAGAGAACAAGGTAAAAAGGTCAAATAAAACAAGTGGAAGGAGTAAAAAAGCTGAATAGCTGTGTTTGATTTTGACAGATGGTGAAGCTCTTTAAAGGCTGTCGTCTTTTTTTGTTGATGAATTTTTCAAGTTGACCGGCGGCCTGTGTCCACATAGATAATTTTTTCTGAAAGTAGGAGGAAGAGTGCAGCTCCTGGTGTCTTTTTTTGGGGCATTCTTGCATTTTTAATCCAGTGTTGGGAAGACTTGTGGGGTTTTGATTATTTTTGAGAAAGTCACCCATAAGAAAATGCTAGAAAAACTTGTTTTGCTCCCACAATTTGTCTCAATCTTTGTTATGAGAGACAAAAATTTGTGGAAGCAGATTCACCTCAGGCACATCAGTCTGACAAAAGCTCTTGGATGACTGATGTTTTTGGATTGAGTCGCAACAAAGTTCAGAACAGATTCTTCCATAAGAAGGAGAAGGAATCTTCATGTTCTCACCCAAAATAAGGAATGAAAACCTCTAATATTGTTCTTATTAAGTTAATTATTCAGCCTTTTATTCCCTTGTATGAAGACAAGGCTCTTAATAAGGTTGAAAATTAGGGAGAAGTTGTGGAGACTAGACTTGCAGGAAAGAAGCCAAAGGTTAGACCTTCACTTTGGCTGAACACTTTACTTGCACATAGCTGGTGGGACCTTTACCACCAGCTATGTGCAAGTTCAATCTTAAGTTCTGGTGTTAAATCCACGCTAAAGCCTACACTGGAACCAGTTAAGCTGCATCTTAGTTTGGCTGCACCATGGCTCATCTTATTTGATGGAGTATAATGTTCAAACTGAATATTGCTGCAGAAAGTACATTTGAGCTTCATTCATCCAGTTCGTAAAAAGTATTTGTTAATTTTCAGCCTCAAAATTTCCAAGGAAATTGGAATGCAGCATATCTCGATACAGACTAATAGCTGGAAATAACTCTGGGTGATTGATAAAGTGACAAAATTGTGAGTAAATTATGTCAAAATAAAATGTGAGGAGTTTAAAAGCTTAGAGCCTTTGCTCACAGGCAGAGTAATTTAAAAAAAACAGTGACAAGATGCTGTGAAATCAACATGAGATAACTTAATACTGCTCTCTTGCTAAAGTCTGAAATGATCTCCACTAATGGAAAACAGAAGTGTAAACGAGAAAGTCATTTTATATTTCTGAGGGACGTTATCACAGAATACGCTGTTTACACGAGACAGCTTCCAAAACCCTCTGCTTCACCCTATCCTTCACGTTATCCCACCTTAATAACAGTACGCCATGGTAACTGTAGGCAGGTGTGAGATTAAAGTTATAAATTAAGCCTACGTTAAAACCATCTCATGTGGTGCAACGCCTCAAACATTTGTAGAGGGTAAACTGTTGTTAGTAAGAACTTGAATCAAATTAGGCTCCATTTGTACTTGTGCACAGCTGATGCAACCACAGCAGCCTCTGTTGTAATTTATACCTACCTGAAATTATACGTGTCAAGTCTTGTACCATGACAGCTCTCAAACTTAAAAGGAAAAATAATAAATTATCAACCAGACCTTTCTGATCTCACCTGATCAAGTTTTTCCTCTCTAGTGCCTGAAAGCTCTTTTCCAGCATTCAAACACAGATCCTGATATCTTCCTCTGAGTTCTTTTGTTTTTGAGGCTTAAAAAGTCTTATTTTGAGCTTTTTCTTGGTTTCCTCTTGCAGCCAAAGTCTGGAGGTGGCGGCCGGAGAAGGGGCGGCCAGAGGCACAAAGGGAAAGGCCAAAACAGCAACGCCAACTCCACAGCAGCCCCCTCCTCCTCCTCATCATCATCGGGACCTGCAGGCTGTTAAACTGCTCCCCCGTCCAGTCTTCAGCTCCCTCCACTCCCAAAGTGTCTTCATTCTACAAACCATGAGATCTGCTGTCAGACAACCCCCCTCACTCGTATCACTCCTCGCCTTTTACAGCAGGTGGTAGTTTTTATTTAAAGGGAACACAAAGGGGTACGCCCCAAACCACACAGCACACCCTTACCGCAGGCTAGACCCCGTTTACACCTGACGCTTCCTTCAGCTATGTACCTGCTGGGTGATTGGATACCAAGTTGACTGCACTTTAATGCACACATTTTGCATTGACAAGTCTTAATTCCTTATAGCATTTTATTCCGATGTTTTTGATTAAATAAGGTAGAAAAGCTGTTAAAATTGACTACTAGCCTCTTAGCATGTGGCTATTTATTTGTGGTGTGCTGCAGGACTCGACTCAGCTTTTCATTACAGTGTAGACTTTGCTAGTGCCTCAGCGGGTCCTCGTGGCGTAGCTGTGCATACACCGTGGCACAAAAGAGGAAACAGAGGTGATAGAGCTGCCGGCCCCTACGTGACTTTTGCCATGAGGAGATTAAGGTTGCTCCAGAGGAGGCGGCAAGATGAAAAACAAAATATCTAAAGCAGAGGAAAGTCATGCAGCATCATGGAGCTGACAACAGGGGGCGTTTCATTATCATGTTGAATGCTGTGTACTATTTACATCAGAACTGGGAAGAGAGGAGTGGGAATGACGTCATATCCGAGTTATCAGCGTTCCAGTTCCAGTGTACATTTACCTATTGTTATGTTTATGTCTCTTCTACCCCAGAGGTCTGATTTACAAGATGTGCAGTCTATGGCTGTAACAAATCTATGAAATAATCTGACATTCTTAGAAACTATGACAAATTTATCATAGAATAGCGCAGTGACACCCACAGATTCCAGTGTCACATAACCAACTTCATACCTTAGCTTTTTCATGTCTTTTATATTCTATCCATTATACATACTAAATACATACATAGGCTATGCACACGTTTGAACCCATTTGCGTTAACTAGCAAGTTAGAGAGAAGCAGAGGACAGTTCAAGCTTTTCCAGGACATTTGATTTTTTTTCTCATTTTCTTTGTTTTCCGTGACTGGAGAATTGGTCAATAATCTTCCAGGTTTTTCAGGATGCGTGGGAACCCTGTAGACGTTCTTCAGAGGTTTATAGCTCGTAGCTTGGATGTGATGTTACTCCTAATGGAACGCACCATAAGATTCATAACGGAAAACCAAAACAAGTGGATAAAGTTGGGTTGAGTTGAGCATCATATACATCACTGATACCTGCCATTAGCTAAGAGGCTACTAATACCTCGTGTCATTAATACATGCCCGAACGCTGAAGATCGACACCAAACCAGTCCTCACGAAGGCGTCCCAGACTGCCTCCATATGCAGTCTGAGCTTCTAGATGTCCCGTCACTGACAGTGAGCATTGAGGTGCATTCACGTAAAGCATTAAGAATGAACTCTTGGTATCAAACAACCCAGCAGACATGGTAAATGAAGGTCTTTGAGTCTGCTGCCTTTACTTCCTGAAGGTTTTCCGGACAGTCCGCCTCACACAGGATGGTTTGATTTTATCCAGTTTTCCCTCCAGCTACGTCTCCATGTCCGAGGGGGACTAAATCACAAAAACAAGGGTCCAGCACCAACACGAGCAGCTATAAATGGATCTCCCTCGTGCATTCCCTGTGATATTTGCAATGAAAAACATTTAATGTACTATTTATACTGCTTCTGTAAATTAGCTGTTAGTCATGCTCAGATTGGGAAAATGAAATTAAAAACAAAAAAAAAATATGTATGCAAACCATCGATGAATGTAGCAGGAGGGCACATAGTGGTTTTAAATTCTAGATAAATGGAGAATATAAGTTGTTGAAACATTTTATATCTGTCAGTTATTTATTGGCAAACATGCAGAACTTGGATGGTTTCACACTTTTCAGCTCGCTCTCTCTCAGCTTCAGTCGTCTTCATCATGCTTCCTGTCAGTCAAACCTCATCGTGTTTGAAAACAGTTACAGCACACGTCTCACTCCTCTCGCACTGCTGCTCTATACTCTAGTACTCCATGCTTAAAGCCTGTTTACATGTTGTGACAGTTTGAACACTCTGCCGCTAAAAACTGACCAGAATAAACAAGCTTTACGAAACTTTCAGTGCTGTCTTATTTGAGCATTTGTTCGATTTCTTAAACCCACTAAAGCCGAGGGACGGGCCAGGCTTGAGCTGGGTTTAGAAATACGTCCATCTGTTCAGCTTGATCCCTTTTGGGGGGGCTGGAGCCTATCACAGCTGACATGGGTGCCAGCCAATCACAGGGTCATATATAGAGACAGACGACCATTCACGCTCACACTCATATTGAAAGGCAATGTAGAGTCACGGATTGACCTGAAGGTTTTTGGTCTGTGGGAGGAAGCTGGAGTGCCCGGAGAGAACCCACGCATGCATGGGGAGAACATAACCGGCATGGAGATCGAACCAGCAACCTTCTGACTGTGAGGCACGTGCACTACCTGCTGTGCTGCCCTGGTTTTGTTTCAAAGATGTTTTGATGTCAGTATATCATAACAGTGATAGGCTTGTTGACCACAAGATAATCACTGTTTTAATTTATTACCTTCACCAACGAGGTTATGTTTTTGCCGGCATTTGGCTGTACGTAAGGAAGATAATATAAAAAGTTTTCTAAAGGTTTTGATGAAATTTTCAGGGAGCATTGGCCAGGGCACAGCAGAGAGCTGGTTAGATTTTGGAGGTCATCTGAATCGGGATGGGGATGCAGGAATTCTTTAAAGGATTTGTAAACATTGTGAAATAGAGCCACAGTTTGCCACATTTGTAATAATTTTAACTCTAAGAATTTCCGTGTGTCCTGTCAGCACCTCTAGTTTAGTATTTTTGTTACTGGTAAAAATCGAACAAAATTGCTAACTGTCCAAGCAAAAGGGGAAATAAATGTCTTATGGATGTTTTAAAACCTTTTACTTTATTTTAAGAACTTGGTGGTTTATTTCCCGCCTTGTTTTTGTGTGTGTGTACCGACACCGAGTGGTGCAGTTATGTGCCCTAAACGTTGACGTGAGCCAGCACCTCAGGTTCCCTCTTTCTCTGCGTCAAGGGGGTTTTGAATTAGATTTTGTCCAGATGCCTGAAATGAGGTCTGAGGTAAAATCAAGTATGAGGGGGTGCTGCTTTGGGCCGAGTGATAAGCAACCAGATCCCATATATGCTTCTGCCATCCCAGGTTCATTCCCGCCCGAGGCCCACTCCTGAATGTCCTATCCCACTGTTTCTCATCCCCTTTCACAAATCTATCCACTGCCTCTATGAAGAAAGGCATTAAATGTACAAACACATACTTCAACAAAATAAAAGTCTTCCGTACCCAGGCTCTGTATTCAAGCCCACTGGAGCAGATACCACGAATGGAAAAGCACCAGAAGATGCAAATTCATGTCCAAGAGCACGGCTAGAGTTGCCCACCAGAGCTACAGAGTTGGCTGGGATATAAAAAGTAATTTTTTTATCCTATAAAAAACAAAGTTACTCACATTGAGAGAGCCATGAGCACCATCTTGATCACATTTTACTCGGTAAGAAATGGGACATAGTTGAAGTCCATCTGGGGAAAATCTCATTGAAATGAAGTTTCATTTCAAACATGACACTTTTCCCTCTTTCCCTTTTCACGTCCTTTGGACTTAACAAATAAAACAGACAATTCCTTTTTTTGTGATGCATGTTCAACTTTTAGTCAAAACTAAAGTTCGTCTTAAAACCAGAACATCATTTAAAAACGATATTCTGATTTTCTTTAACTTAAAGGGTACATTTAGTCACAGGCAACATATAAGTTTACTTTATATACAAAAAATTACAAATCATATGTAACATATATAACCGTCTACTCTGACACAGAAGGATTAATCTTCCCCGTGCACATCATTCATACGAGCTCTGACCTTCGGCTACCCGACGTCGGGTAGCACTCAAACCCATCGTCCTACACAACAACATGAAAAGGCTTACTCGGCATGTGCAACATTAAAGATAAATATATGAAGTGGAATTCATGATATTGAGGTAAAATACATTTCTGTGAAAATAATTTAACTTTCAGATCAATCTTTAGGAATGTTGGAGCTCTTTACAGAATTTTATTTTAAATCCTTTGTCATTTTACAAAGAAAAGCAAAAGATGCTTCCTACATGTCAGTCCTGCTTTAATTAATGAAATAAAGC
Source organism: Cetoscarus ocellatus (assembly GCA_037902135.1). Classification (NCBI taxonomy): domain Eukaryota; kingdom Metazoa; phylum Chordata; class Actinopteri; order Labriformes; family Labridae; genus Cetoscarus; species Cetoscarus ocellatus. The sequence goes on from JBAMNC010000752.1 coordinate 400,849, forward strand.
ATAAAGGCCAGAAGACAAACTTCTGTCAGGAATCTAACAGTCCCACAGGTAAAGGAGCGCCTTTTTTTAATGTACTTTTATTACGTAGAGCAGGGGTGTCCAAACTTTTTACATCGAGGGCGGCATAAAGACGAATACATGGACGACTGAGCCACTTGCTGCACCTCACTTTTAGTGTATTTAAGCTAAAGTTTTAGGGTTTAGGGGTGGGTTATCACCTGTCAAGGGGCCCTTAACCCCAGGCTATCACTGTATTCACACCTAACCAGGGTGAGAATGAGCTTCTGAGCAGCAGAGATGGGAGACACTGATGGTTTATCTTCACTGTCAGACACAAAACAAGAGTAAACTGAACAAACGTTGGTGCTTGAAGATGAATATTGCAGTATACTTTGTAAATGAGAGCTTTTGACAAAGTAAATATGGCAGAAAATGTGCATGATTGATGGTATTTGCTGCTGTAATCAAAATGTCTATTTATTCAACTGTTTCAGGGGCCAATTCAAAATGGGCAGTGAGCCACATTTGGCCCCAGACCATAGTTTGGACACCCCTTACGTAGAGCATTCACCCGGTCATGATTCAGATAAAGTACGATGCGCGGATGTTTCATCTCATACATACTGCTCCTGTTTTTTTAAAGCCGAGTTCAGACCAAAAATTCACAGCAAAGCCAGCTGAAACGTCACTGGGCCAGCGTGCAACTGAGGGAGATGATGCGCCCACTCTGCATGTTTTAGACACATTTTATCCTGTCTTGTGGCTGAATATCACCTACAGAGAATTATAATACGTGACAGCAGTGATACTGAGGAGCGAGCTACAGGTGAGATTCAGTTTTTGTCCAGGTTTTGGAGTCTTAAATTGGTGCATCAGCAGAATAACCAAAGAGCTTGTGCCAATTTATGCTGTGAGCCTGAGACGGCAGAGATCCAAACTTATGTTGGCTGTTCTCAGTTATTTCTGGAGCAGTTCAGATGTAAAGAGGAATTTGTATCCCCTTGAATGAGCAGAGCGAACTGGTACCACAGAGACTTCACAGACTGGACTGTAGGAAACACTTTTAGCCCTCATTAAAGCAGCACCGGCAAATCTTTAAACTGGACTGGGCTTTAAAACAATGCTCAGGACGTCCCCTCTGACGTTTAAAGGGACTGTAACAGGTCTGTAAAGTTTCTTCACTAAAGCAGACTTCAGAGTCATAACTATGACCAACAGTCTTTGGGAAACACAAAGGGAGACTTTAAATATACAGACACGCAGGACGGAGGGGTTCAGGTCTGTTTCAGCGAGTTCAGCCGTCGATGTCCCAACTGAAGAGGTGATGTTTGACCAACATGTCCTGCACTCCTTCTTTCAGAGGTCTCTGCTCTTTCTCCTGGAAAAGAAATGAATTCTTGAGTCAATATTTCACTGGACAGACTTTTTTAATGAATTCATGATATAAGACTTTTGCTGACATATTAATGAACTCCTTAAAGCTGATTCTGATTGCAGTACTTTTTGGATGAAAGTGCACATCCTCCACTTTACTAAAACTGATCTGCAACAAGAAAGACATCTCATCCTCTTAAAATGATACTGTTGTTTTAACTTTGTTATTCAGTTATTACAAGCTGAATCATGATGGCGCATTTATACACTGGCTGATATTTCGGCTGATAGCATGGATGTAAATGGTTGATACGTATGGTCGATATATATGTTGCAATTATCTGCAGAAATGTATATCTGCCAACACTGATACTGTACATCCCTATTAATTATGTGACCTTTGTGCTTATAAACCAAATATTTACAGAGTAGATAGTTGGTCATCTTGGATGCACGATACTGGATTTTTGCTGATATCCAATATGCCGATATTTTTTAATTCATTATCGCCGATACTGATATTTCTGGTCAAGAGCACAAGCTCTGTACTTAACAAAAAAACTTGTTTCCTTCAGTGTTACAGTATATTTTTGTGAGGAACAGATGTATAACAAGAAAAACAGCATTTAACTCTTGCAAAAATGAAACCCTTGATGTTTAAATGCCGATACGTGCGGACGATATATCAGCTGTAAATATCTGCAAAAATTTCAATATCGGCCGACAAGATCTTAACTTTTAAGGCTGATATTGGCCGATACCGATATCAAACTGATAACATCGTGCATCCCTAATTTGAATGTGAAAAAAAATCAGCCTCCCACCGGGATAGGCTCCAGCTCCTGCGAGCTCATAAGAGATAAGCAGGTAATGAATGGATGGATGGACGTTGAATGGATTATTTTTAATTTAAATGTAGAAGAGCTCATCAGGGAGCAAAAACCTCCACCAAGGCTTTTCTGACATTCATTCATTACTGTTGAATATGTGTAGACATGCATCCATCACAACCAAAGATCTGATCACCTCTTCCTCGTGCTATGACCAAAGTCCCCTAAATATTTTATTAAAATCTATTGAAGACATTTTGAGTTAACTTGCTCACATACAAACAAACTCATAACCTTCTCAGTGAAGGTAACAGATCTTTCCCATATTGTTACATGCTTGGCTGTCGTGTGGCACAAACACAAGACCAAAGCTTTAGGGCCATTAGATTAAATTAAACTAAAACAGAAGAGGAGGGAAGTGTTCAGTAACATCACAGAGAGTTGTGGTACGAAAAGAAACTAACTTTGCTTTTTAATGAACAACTTAGTGTAAATGATTGATTAATAAAACATTAAAGTTGGTTCTGTCCACAGAAATCAGGTTGTTTATAATTAAAATTAGTGTGAAAGTTAACATGGATGCTCCTGTTGTGTCCTCACCTCTTTCTTGTTGGGCAGCTCACAGTCTTGAGAGAGACTGAAGGCAAACTTTGATAAGACCCTGAGGAGACAAAAGCAGAGGACTGGGAGTTATTTTCTCATTCACGTGTGCTGTCCTCTTCATTCCCTCCTGTGATATATTTTGACTGAAGGATTACTCTAAATATTGATGATAACATGAATTTAATACTTTAGTTTATTTTCTACCAGCCTGATAACACTGAAGGGGTTTGATTATTTTCAGATATTAGACAAAATGACGACACCCTTCCAGTCTCACCTGAGCTCACACTTGATCTGAACCCACCCAGGGCTGCGGAGGAACGACCACGGATGATACCATTTCTCTACAGCCGCCATGCTGGAGCACAAGACCTCCAACCACAGGTGCAGCACCTGCTCACTGATGAAGAGGAAACACACCACGATGTACCTCAAGTTATTATAAAATGTATCATAACACATATATACCATTTAAAGTGTGACCATTTTAGACCTTTGTGTCTTTTTTTGTAGTTTGTGAAACTTACTTCAGTCCAACGCAGACAAGAGACCTGAACTTGACATCCATCTGAGCGTGTGCAGAGTCGTGGCTCATGTTGACAGACTGCACCGCCTGAAGGAAGCAGACAGAGGGCGCTCAAACACTTCTTAACATCAGTTACTGCAACAGTGAATACGCAGACATGCCTACAACTTAAAACATATTTTAAGAGCAAAGGCTATTTCAATAGTCTTGAGATAAGTGAGAGGATGTTTACCTATAGTCCAATAATCTATAATCAAACTTGATTATTGGGTTTCTCATGTAGCAGTGGTTAAATTCATACTCACTCTGTACAGCAGCTCCTCTGGTGTTAGCACTTTCCCATCTTCATCTAACCTGGATTAAATCATGAGATAAAAACACAGTGTTAGTGCTGATTAATCAATAAGGGTGGATTTCCCATCCTTTACAAACACATATTTTGGCAAGAATCTAGGTGACAATACAAAACATCACAATATTATAAACAGGGCAGTCATCACGACTTATTTTCACTATTTTTTAATAATTTTGGCAATAACTGTAACGGAGATGAAGAGTCTGCTGAGGTTGTATAATAAAATATTACAAAATTAAAATATCTATACAGTATTAAACCGCAAATTATTGTGATATATCAGTGTATGAATATTTTCTTACACTTCCAGTCACTGACCAATCACAATCACAAAGGGTCAGAACTTAGGATATCAACGATAGTGAAAGAAAAAAAGACCCCACAAGTCATTTTGAAGGTTGAATTTTCTAGCTCTAAAGCTAACAATAACGCTAGAACATGAATCTTTGACATTGCTCTAAATCAGGGGCTTATTCCTGACTAAAGAAAAGCATCGTAAACTCAAAGCATATAAAATAAGAAAGTTAAAACGTGGTGTTAACTGAGGAAACATTTTAACTTGAATAACCTAGCTAGAGAAAAATAAAAAAACACTGAGACTACCAATGAAACGGAGCACAAAAGAGGAATCGAGAGAACACCTGCCATAATAATTCCCACATTTACTACTTTAAAACAGACGAATCAAAAACAGTGGGTGCACCTGTATGTTTTGCACAGCACCAGTCTGGAGTAAACAGAGTTGAAGTCTCTCTCTACCTCTCTGCTGGCAGCCTGAGGGAAAAACAGAGCAGACAATAATCATTACAGACTTTTGATCAAACATCTTCATTAAACACGGTGCCTTCTGTATTTTCAGTGAATGACACGCACCTCCTCTATAAATAACCAGGGGTGACAGGGTCCTCCGAGTATAGACGGCTTCTTCAGCCCGTGCTGAAATATCGCCTTTAGGGCCGGACACAGCGTGCCCCGAGCCAGGTCTGTCACGGCCTCTGTGACAGAGTCGTCACCTGCTAACGAGTACTGCAGACACAGAGGAACGGATCGCTGTTTAGAAAAGCAGGATTTAACCACAAATTCAAAGACATGCAGAGAATCTGCGTGGAAAAACTTTACTATTTAAAGCCTTTTGTATCATATTTGATAAATACTTTTATGATACCTCTATCTAATTAATGTGATCAACAAATTACTAAAACACATCTGAATACAATCAGATAAATGATAAAAATGTCCTCAAGTGGATTATAAGTTGCCAAAAACACCTTATGTATCAAATGAGATACAAAAATGTATATGTTAAATTTTAAAGGGTAAACTCATTATTTCATTACACCTAAAGTGAAGAGTAAACACACTGGATCACAGTAATCATGCTGGTGGCTATGTGGAAACAGGGAAGTGCGTCATACACACATCTTCTGGGAATGTAATAAACTTAACTTATTCTGGAAAATGCACACAGCGTGATTAAAAATACTTTGGGATATGTAATACCTAAAGAATGTAAAGTCATGTACCTGGGAAACATAAATGATTGTTTCCTAGACAGGGATAGATATTTTACTAAAATATTACTGATCACATGAAAGAAAGAAATAACAAGAAACTGGAGCAAGATTAAACTCCTTGCACCAGTTTCTTAAAAGAGATCTACGTAATGGAAAGAATGACCTATCCGTTTAGACTGAAGGGGGATGTTTTCATGAAAAAAAAAGGGAAAAATGGACAATTTATGACACAATGAAAGATACCTAAGGAATCACTGATGTGTAAATTCAAGATACTGAACCTGTATACACTGCTTTGACTGTGGATGTCTGTAACCATGACTGTTTTGTTCTCTGTCTCTTGTTTAACACATCTACTTCCGATGTGGAAAATACATAATTCAATGTAAACTGTTTTTACTATTGTACAGCACAAACTCCAATAAAAATGAAAATATCGAGAAAAGCAGGGTTTAAGAGGTGGATCAGAGGAGAAGTATAAATAGAGTCAAAAATGAGGATCAAAGTGAGATTTTCTGAGCAAATCAGTGAAACAATTCAGCCTCATTAAAATGATAATTATCTCTGACCTCTTTGCTTCTTTCATCAAGGATCTCCACAAACTTCGCTGGAAACCAGCCTGGATCAGAAACAACAGACAGATTGTTATAGGAGATGAAAGACGGATTACAGCAAACCTTATCATCAGGAGAACGTCAAACACACCTCTGAGACCGTTGAGCTCTCCGACCCAGCAGTGTTCGTCTTTCTGTGAAATGAGCTGAGAGACAGTGACACAGAGGGAGAGAGAGCAGAGATAAGTGGATAAAGACGAGGTTAACACAGTGAGGAGGTTATTTCTGACGAGGTCCTGACTCACAGTGATGATATCGTTCTTCCTAAATCCCAGCTCGTCGTCATCGTGACGCTCAAAGTCGAGCAGGGCCTTCGCTCGCCTCCGCCTGTTTCGAGACACCACCAGGAAGTTCTCGTGGTCTCTCTGGTGGCTCTCCATGGAGTAGTCGGGTGTGAGATCCTGCACAGACCGGATTTAAGACAGTACATGTGACTTCATGGAGGCAACTATTAGATGGTTTACTGCCACTGCACCATTTAGTCTTGATCCTCTTCTCTTCAGTTAATTCATAATCCATCAAAACAGTAGTTCTACATGTTTTAATCACTACAATGACTGCTTTAGTATTTGAAAGTACTGTGGTCTGTAAGCTTACAGGAGACATTCCCTCCAATGTGATCAGTCTCTCCTTCTTTACTCTGCACATGGTTGTTTTTGTGGCTTAACATAAATAAAAGGACCTTTTTATCTGTTGAAATAAGGTCATTTTTAAAAGCACAACCCCCAAGATGCCCATAAAAAGTTAGTGTTGACAGTCTGTTAAGTCAAGAGTCATGAATTTGTCTATTTTTATGAAGAGTAGGATGATCTTACACCTCCTTTCCTTCTCTGAGCTCCTTTTACGACATTTAAAATTAAGAGAAATAAAAAGCAGCAGAGTTTACAGCCATACTTGGGCAGAATTTATCAAGAAAAACTGTTCGGGAAGAACAGTGAGAAGTAGGGCTTGGTGTTTCTATCAACGTCACGATACAAAACATATCCAGATTCAGAGGCCACAAAACAAGACGTAGCACGATATGTGTAAATGGTGAATATCGACTACGCCTTTCAGAGAAACCATGAATATTTTTGTTGCTTTCTGCAAAACAAAAACAGCAAGGACAACCTTTAACTGATCCTACAACTTCAGTTACTCAATGTCAGATCTTCAGAGAGCTCAAAAGTGATCATAACGATGAAACCTGTATCATGTGGTTTGGCTTCTACTGCCACGTTTTTGAACTGCCTGCCTGCTGGACTGTGCTGTTGCTGCAGTTACACTTAACACATCGGGAGTCCTGAATTATGCAATGGTATTTAGAACCACTTCCTGTGCATCTATTTCAAAATAAAACCCAACAGAGCGTCATTTACAATGTCCCAATTTTTATGCTCAGTAACTTCTTGGTTTTGGTGTTGTTTCTGTTTAACCCTCTGACTGGCACTGTAACCGTGCGGTTGACTTTTTGCTGCCATACCACTGTATTATAAACTCTGAAAACACATTTTTGTCTAATTTTCCTTATTCACCTCCCTAAATAGCTTCTTCAACAACAATATGTATCCACTGGGAGGCACTGCTGTACATGAGTATAATTGTTTGAAAACTTGAAAAAATGGGAAGAGATTCGTTATTGCAAAGCTCCTCAGAAATTTAACATTAAGATCATCAGAGTAAGAAAAAAATCTTTTTGCATATTTCCAGAGATCTTCTAACAATCTTAATTTAGTTGAAAGAAATAAATTTGATGATAGGAAATGTATCTCTGATTCCTCAGAAAACTTGGTCAGCCACTAAATATCTAAATTTTGCTCTCTGTGATGTTTTCATATGAAAAAAAACAAAAATTTTGTTGCAGAAATGAAAGAAATCCAATCATGCCCAGGATAACCCCTTAACAGGCAAGCCAACCTGCTGGTTGACCCTCATATCTGCTTCCCGACTGGGTAATCTGAAAAGTTAAACCTGAAATGTTGCTGAATGAAGAGGCAGAACTACAATTTTACCAATAATTTGTTGCAAATATATTTCTCAGTTTGGAAGTCAAAGGGTCAATGATATAATTGAGGGTGGAGACTTCACGCAATGATTGAAATCAGTCAGGGCTAGTGACAGTTGGGGGGGCACATGGGGAGCCAATCAGTTTTCGCCACCATGGTAGCTCCGCCCCTGCTGCCTGTAGGTCTTTGACATTTTGGATTATTTCAACGATTATCTGCATTAATAAATGTATAAAAGTCCCAAAATAAATCAACAAAACAGCAAACAGTGCATAGTAATATCATGAGGGCACGTGCACTAGCATTCACACACTGCTAGCCTCTTAGCGCCCTATTCAGCAGACCTATAAGTCACTTATGCAGGTGCTGTGTTACAAAAACTAAGCACAGGAAAAAAAAAAAAGATGTCATGTCACTGCCTTCATTTATTCATCTGCTTTTACTCAAAACCATCTCTTGCTCCACTGATTTTTTTCTTACAGGCCCAACAGGGATTGGGACCCTGAGCAGAGAGCAGTGATCTTTTTAGTCTGGATTTTTGGAGGGTCTCACTATTATAAATTCATGATTTATACTTATTTCTTTATCTTTATTTACTCTGCTTTTTAAAAAATTTATTTTGTTGATTTACTGTTTAAGTAGACTTAATTTTATTTTGCCATTTTCATTATTTCTTTTTGTCAACATTGTTTAGAGTTTTTATATTTTATTCCTTAACTTGCATTATTTTATTTACCCATATTTCATGGCTAAGCGTGCATTAGTTACCAAGTACATTTTTACTTCATTTCCTATGTTTGATTTTTGTTCACTAACAAGGTAGAAGGAAGATAAGTAATTTTCCAGGACAATTCAAGCTTTTCCAGGACATTTTATTTTTTTCCTTATTTTCCATGTTTTCCATGACTGGAAAACTGGTCAATCATTTTCCAGGTTTTCCAGGACGTGTAGGAACCCCGCTGAGGCTGAGAATCACTGTCCTAAAAAGAAAAAGGTGCCCTGCATGCTAAGGCCTTAGTCTATCCCACTTTGCCCACCCCATTATTTCACCTTCAGCCATCCATTTAATAAATGCCCACAAATGATTTATGAACAGAGACTATGAAGTGCTCCTCTGGTGAAACTTGACTGCAGACTCACAGTGCTGGAGTGGTGCGGGTCCAGACAGTGGAAATGCTCTGCAGTGCGGGTGATGGCCTCTCTCAGAGCCGCCACCAGCTCCGTCTGCTTGATATTCTTGGACTTTAAGGCCTCTGCTTCATCTTCTCCGAACAGCAGGGAGCTGAGAGTGGCCTTTCTGCGCAGGGACTGTCTTCTCACCACCTGAACGTTAACAAACACACGGTAACACTTATGATACTTGCAACTGAAACTCCGGCAGCACAGCCTTGACACCAGTGACTGACCTTATTGAGATTGGAGTTGAGCGTTGTGTGATTCCCGTTATTGAGCTGGGCCTGTTCGTTGAGGATGTAGGCGAGGTGTTTGTGTCGGTGGGCTTCAAGAGTTTCCTGGGATAAAGACCCTGCTAGCCTCATGGCCTCCCCGAGCACAGCAGGACCGTCTCTGAGCTGGCTGGGCAGGTCTGAGAGAGTGTTAAATATGGAGGCAGAGTTTTCTGATGATACGAGCTCCTCCTCCTGAGACGGAAGGCAAAATAAGAAACGTTAAATCCAGTAAGGGGCCACAGATTTGTGGCAGCAGCTGACCGACAGCAAACAAAATGAGACAGAACAGGAGTTAACCCTTGTGTCTCTATGTGGCTGTCTGTAGCCACTTGGGGTAAAATTAACCACCATTTAACCATAACTTTCACTCTTTTTGAGAGAGTGAATTAATTTTTGGTGAGGAAACTTAATTCTACATAAATTTTGAAAATGTGATTTCAAAAATTTTAAAAGGTCAAAAATACACTGGGGGCACTTTTACTACCCTTTGGTCCTGAAGTGGCTGTTAACAGCCACTAACTCTGACCCTCTTTAAAAACATATCACATAAATATTTCTTCCAATTTTTTTTGCTCAGATCTCTTAATCAAGCTCAGTCCTGTTCAAAAACATGTTTTTGTTTTTTTAAATTATGGATTTTAACCCTTTAAATGCCAATTCCATAGGTAATGTCACTGATTTGGTGAAATAACACACAAAATTATATATTTTCAATATAAAAAATGATCTGAGGCTGGAGATTTTTTACGTGCTATCACACTCTTGGATATGTCAAAGAATAGTAAAAACATCGGCTTTGATGAATCATTATTTTTTGTGCAGTATCAGAATTTACTCAATTTGGTCCTGTTTTGGCTGTTAACAGCCACTAAAATTAGCTACTGTACAAAAATATCAGATTTTTTTTTTTCTCAAATCCCTTCATCAAGCTCAGCCCTCACCAAAATTATTGAATATTTGAAAAAAAAAAAAAAAAAAAAGGATTTTAATCCTTTAAATGCCAATTTCATAGTTAATGTTACTGATTTCCTGGAAATAAAAAACACACCAAATGATATATTTTCAGTATAAAAAATGATCAGAGGCTGGAGATTTTTTTTACGTGCTATCACACTCCTGGATATGTCAAAGATTAGTGAAAACATTGACTTTGATGCATTATTATTTTACATGCAGAAGCAGATTTTTATTTTTACTCCCCACTGACTCCAATTGTAACCACATTTTTTGAATGCACAGCCATGACATTGCATAATCATGCACAAATTTGGCATTTAAAGGGTTAAAAATAATTTAAAAACCTTTTTTTTTATATTTTTTAACAGGACTGAGCTTGATTAAGAGATCTGTATGTTTTTATAGAGGCTAAAGTTAGTGGCTGTTAACAGCTACTTCAGGACCAAAGGATGTGTTTTAATTCAGTACACAAGGGTTAAGATCCACACTTATTACAAACAAGTTGTCTGATAAAAAAGTCAATCAAACTCCTAAACAGCAGAGAGGCAGGAGCTGAAGATCGAATACCTTGATCTTGAGCATGCCAAGTGTGATCTGGAAAAGCACCAGAGAGCCCTGATAGAAGAGAAGGTCCCAGATCCTGAGGAGCAGACGGATGTCCACCACGCTCGCGAATGATGTCAGGAACCAGTGCAGCGTGATCAGCGACAACTCTTCAGACAAAAGAAGGAAGTGGTTACTACCCACACACGATAATAAATCATTTATTTACAATAACTTCTGAGGGTAAGTGTGCTTGGTGATCTCATGTTTCTTGGACTCGTCTGCTCTCCATCTCTTACCGATGTCGTGCTCCTGCAGCAGGCGGTCCAGGGCTGGCAGGTACTGAACGATGAGCTGGCGGAGAACCCTCTGGTCTGTTTGGACGCCCAGCAGAGTGGAGGAGAAATAAGATGGAGGGAGGAGGTCTTCAATTAGAGCACACATCATCCATAACGCATCCTCCTCCTCTAGAAAGAGCAGGAGGCAGGAGACAACCTGAGGGGAGGAGGAGATGGAGAAAAGAGCAGAGAGGAAGGAAACAGTCAGACGAGGGTACATGAGGATGTTCTTTATATGATGAAGACAGTTTCACAGATCTTTGGTGTGTTTATGTTCTTACCATCCCAGTGCCCTGACAGTACCCGATGTCTGGGTAAAGCCAGGCCAGAGCTCGAAGAACCCGCCTCAGCCTCGGCACGCCAACACTGCTCAGATTGCTGAAACAGGCGTTGGTTGGCATCGTCCTCAACAAGTCCTTCTCTATCTGAGGGACGGAGATTTGAACAAGAGATTTTTGCATGATAAAACAGCAGGAGAGGACGGAGACAAAATTTAACCACAGTAGAGACCTCCTATTTATCCAAATTTACAAAAACCTATCTCAAAGGTCATCATGAATCCTATGAGGGCATTTTGATTTCAATAAATCAAACTCTCGCCCACCATCGCTGGTTTCAGTCAAAGCTTTTTGTTCTACTTTACTCTCCTGTGAACAATGCCTGTGTTTTTAATTGTTACTGTCCTAGAAATTGTCACACGTCCACTGTCAAATTGTTGAATTTTTTCCATATTTATTGTTACCTCCGCCAAGGAGGTTATGATTTTGTTGGCGTATGTTTGTTTGTTTGTTAGCAAGATTACGCAAAATCTCCAGGACAGATTTTGCTGTAATTTTCAGGAGGTTTTGGTAATGGCCAAATTTAGAAATGATCAGATTTTGGTGGTGATCCAGTTGACCGCCATTAGCGAACAATTTTTTTTTCACAATAATGTGTGTTTTCAGGCTCATGAATCATATTATGATGGTAACTTTATCATGTCACTATTGCTTGTAGATGTAACAGCAATATGTGATCTACCTTGGTGGAGGTTTGTGCTCTCAGAGTGCTTTCTAGTTGGTAATTTATCGCCTTAACTTTTTCTTGAATTTGTATTTATTTTGACGTGAGCTGCTGACCTCTTGGCCAGGTCCAATCCAATCCAATCCACTTTGTTTATATAGCACATTTAAACAACAAAAAACGTCTCCAAAGTGCTGTACATAGAATCGATAAAACAAACATTTCCAAATAACAATAAGCAATAAATAATCAAATAGAGGCATAAATCTAAAACGATGCTATAAAATAATAAAATCAAGCAGATAAACATAGTAAAATATATAAAAGATCTAGTAAAACAAAAAAAGACATAGAGAACCACAAAACTCATGTAAGATTAAAACGCCAGGGAATAAAAATGGGTCTTAAGACGAGACTTAAAACACTCCACCGTGGGGGTCAAAGGTCGCCCTTGTGAATAAGATCCTGATCTCAGTGGCACTTATGCGGTTAAATAAAGGTTATATTAAGGTTAAATAAAATAAATAAATTGCTGTTTTATTGTTCAAAAAATGCAAAAACATGGTGTGTTCACATACACTAACTTACCACTTCATGAGATACACACGTGCGACTGTAACGAGGTAATGAGCCAATCACATGGCAGCAATTAAACACATTTAGACACGAAAACATGATCAAGAAGACATGTTGAAGCTCAAACTGAGCCACAGAATTTGCAAATTTAAGTGACTTTGAGTGAAATTATGATCACGGCGGACCTGAACCTATTTCAGTAGATAATTTTCAATTTAGTTATCACTGAGGACTGTTTGAGAAGTATGTTGAGGTCCTGACTAAAAAACAGAAACCACATTGTTGATCCAGATGTGTGGGTGTTCACCTGTTTGGCTGTGGTGTTGTCATCGTTTGAGCTGTTCTTGATGATTTCTTTGTAGGAGATCTCAGAGGTTCTCTTCTTCTGCAGCGCTCCAGACAGTCGCATCCAGAGCTAAGAGGAAAACAGAGAGTGCTTCAGCTCAGCACTCACTTGAATTATTTTACACTAAACTAAGAATCTAAGGCGTCATGTTAGTCCAAATGTGAACCCCAAATCCTTCTACCTCAGTCAGTTGCTGTAATAGCGTCTCCCGTGCAGAGCCAATCTGCTCACCTGTGGCCTCATGCTGTGAGGGATGCCGCCCAGCACCAGCGAACGCAGGCGCTCAGAGCGAGGGAGCACGGGATCGATGAGCTCCCAGGTCAGGTCGCCCACCGTGTGGTTATGAGTGAACTCCAGGTGGGCCTGCCAACGCAGCCGCTGCTGGGGGTCTTCACGCTGAGGGGAGCCCTCGGTGCCAATCCAGGACCTGAACTTCCCATCATCTAAACAGAGAAACAAAATCAGGTTATCGACGTGTTTATATGTACGACCACATTAAAAAGGCTTTAAGACGAAGTCTGAACTGAACACAAGCAGGTTTATGGATGTAGGAAATAATATCAGGAAGAGAGTGAGGTGGAAAGTCATGTTAGGAGATAAGTGGTTAAATAACAAAGCTAAAAACAGTCCCTCAGTGGGAGACGCCCACTGCACACATGCACTGGCTGCTGACTTTGTGAAGTGGGAGTTTTAACTCCCAGACAAAATATTAAACACAGAGACTTCTGAGCTCTGCCACGCCAATATCAGCAAGGATCCACAGTTTTTTAATCCCTTCAAACTGAAGGAATAACTTCCTCTTTTTTTTTTTTTTACCTATTTTTTAATGGATTTTTTCTTTAACAGTTACAGTGTCAGGGCAAAACAGATTTACATCATTCATCAATCCTGCTTATATCAATGAAGGCGGTGGTGTCCTCTTCTGTCCTCCTGAAATCAGTCCATTTTCCCCACTTTTCTTCAAACTGTGTTTCCTGTAATCTTAATTTGTGCACAAGTTTCTCCAGTACAAATATTACTTTGACAGTGCACACCCACTGCTCCCCAGTCAGTGGTTTTACCTTACACCACAATCTGGTGATTACATTTTTATTTGCCATTATTAGTATTTTAACAAGGTACTCACCTTATCTTTGTATTGTATTATAATACAATCGATGTCTCACATGTTTTGGGTACCTGATATCCCATTATTTTATGCAAACTTTGCCATATTTCATCCCAATACCACATTCTACTTCTTTATATGATGCTTTATTTCATGAACTGTTGGTTTTCTTTTTCTTCATTAATGATGTTCCAAGTCTTTTATTTTCAAACAGCTGAACTGTTTTATCCGGACAATAAGTTGCTATATAGGTAGTAAACATGTATATCTTTATCCTTTTGTTCTCTCTTGTATCAGATCAATAGCATTCAATGAATTTCCATACCTGCCGAAAGTGTTTATCAATGTTTTTAAGCGTTTATCTGCTGATATCAATCATTAACAAAGTTTTTTTTCTTCCCTCAAGTTTTAACATCTCATTTGTGCGACATGGTTTACAAACCCAAACACATAATTCCAGAAACATAACTGAATTAACACTGAACCACCACATCTGTGGATAACCCATTTTAAAGGGGGGACAAAACATGTTTTTCACAGCAGAACTGTAAAAAGAAGCTTCTTTGTCTGCCTCCCCTGAAATCATTATAACTCTCTGAAGTTTGCTGAATGGTTTTCAGACATTTTATAAGCGTAATAAAAGTGTGACAACAGAAGAAAAAGGCATGTGTGTCCACATTACCTTCAGGGTCCACTCTGAAGCCGAACTCATCGTACTGGACTTCAGGCTGCTCGGGGGAGTCTTTCTGCAGACACACAGAGGCATCTGATCAGTGGATAAACTGTGAGAGCAAATGACCCTGCTAAGTAAGCATGACACATCATTTTAAGAGCTCTGATCCAAAATTAAGGAGAAAAATGTGACCTCAGTGAAAACAAGCACAGAAAAGTGTTCTTATCAATCAGCAGAAACACAGAAACAAGTCAGACTTTGAGCTGCTCTAAACATCATTTGATGTGATGAATGAATCCCGCAGAGGTCACAAAGACGAGTCGATTTGTTCCACATTATTCAGTTTCAGATTTAACCTGCGTGCCTGGGAACTTGGTAACATTTTCACACGCCAAGTTTGTCACACATGAGCAGGTTATCGCAGAGCAGATCAGCACATGTGACCATTCAGATCATTAGCATGCTAATGGTCAACAGAGAACTTTATTTTGAGCTTCCCCTCGGCTTTTAGATCAACAGAAGCCTGCTGAAGAGGAGGCGAATGATCTTCCAGAACCTTATCCAGTCTGGTTGTGATTTGGATAAAGCTTTAGATAACCATGATCTCTCTGAATGAGAAGCCGTAAGGACACTTTAAGTTTTATTCACAGTCAAATTATTAATGTTCAGCAAGAGAGGAGACAATATGGGACATTTGCACATATCAAATCAACTGCAACATCCTTCAGATCAGGACCCAAAAGTGGGCTATGACTGTGTGCCTGGAAAAACTGCAAAATTCTAGGCTGTGTGGAGCCCTAAGTGACCAAAATAACCCCCATATGACCTTTGAATCTGTTCCTTACCTGATGATACTTGGCTAAGATGTCCTGGGGCCACATGCTAGGAGTGAGAGCAGAGAAAGGACCCCCAGGGGCCGGTGTGTAGGTCCCTGAAACAGAGTCAGACTCGTGTTAGGAAGGAATTTCATTTATGTAATGAGAATAATGCTGAGGTCAGGTTTTTGTTTTTGTTAAGATGGTCGCTGTGTCAGATTAAGTGATCACAGAACCATAAAGAAGAGCAGAGACTTGACTAAAGACATGACAGACTGGAGGTTTTAGACCAATCATATCACTGACACGGCACTGGAAGTAGGGACTATACAATAAGAAGACAGTGAACAAACAAACAGTAGTTATAATACTCTACTGCCCTCATTTGTTCTTTCACATGTTACAGCAGATGAAATGGCAGCTAGATACAAAATATTAATGCCAATCACTCACTGGTTTGCCATTTCTCACAAACTTTTCTCTTCTCTTAGTCTGTCATTGTAATCCTTCTGAGAGACATCGTAAAGGCCGGGATGTTGTTTTTAGAGTGAGAAACTTTCTGTCTGGCTCACAGCTCGAGCTCAAAGCAACAACTTCATCCTGTTGCTTTGCTATTTGGTTTGTTTACATTGGGGTTAGCACGTGCAGAATGCTCTGTGCTATTGTTGGTTGATGTCTCTAATATTACTATTATTAGCAAACAGTAGAAGGAAAGACAAAAATTAAAATGCACAACTTTCTGTCAGGAAATCATGAAGCTTCATGAGATATAACAACCGATTTTCAGGGCTGATTGGTCCAAAATTCTGAGGCTACGAGCACAAAATGGAGGTTTTCCTCTGCTGCAATGTTAACACTGTTTTTTACCTTGTACCAGTTTAACTTGTGGCTGTGTTATCTGGTGTTATCAGACATCCATCCAATCAATCCAACCATCCACTATCAATGCTGCTTATTCCTTTTGTGGGAACTGGAGCCTATTCCTGAACCAGCCACCAGCCGGTCGCAGGGCCACATGGAGAGACACAGGCTCACACTCATACCTAAGCACAATTTGGAGTCACTAATCAACCTAATGAGGATGATTTTGATCGGTAGGAGGAACCAAAGTGCCCGGAGAGAACCCACGCATGCACAGGGAGAACATGCAAACTCCACACAGAAAGACCCAGACTGACACCGGGATCAAAACAGTCACCTTTTTGCTGTGAGACATGTGCACTACCTACTGCAGGTACTGATCATTTTTTGTTTATATTTTAACAATTGGTCAAAATGTTTGCTAAGCAAAGCTTACAGAAAGAGTTCAAGGAGCACTGAAACTGCAAGTACCCCACAGTAGAAACGTATAAACTACACGCACACAAAAAAATCTTTTATCACTAGTTTTTTTTCATGTGACTTTTGAACAAAATTATCAGCAGACTGACCAAAAGTATTAATACAATCCAACAGGCAAAAATGTGATCATTTAATGAACAAAAGGCAATACACTTAAACATACTAACACATTAACATAATGTAATTTTATAACTGTCTTATAATGCCGAGAAAACAAATTTAAGCAAAAATTTAAATCTTCGACTCTGTAAATTACAATCAAACACATCATGATCTTAGCTCAGTCAAATACTCATTTTACTGAGCCAACCTGAACATACCACACTGTTTCCGACTGGACCTCAAATGCACCACTAAATACAACGTGCATTTGATTTGGAGAAATGTGTCACTTGTTTAACTGGTTTGCTTTTATGGTGTTGATCTCAGTGTGAATCTCAGTGCAGACTTAGACACTGGATTAATATTTTGGATTTAATGGACCACAGACAAAAGTGTAAGACACTCTGCTGCAATTTATTTAGAGGATGACAGAGCAACAGGAACAGCAGATAAACAGATGGCATCCATGAGTAAACATGAGGTGTTTACAGGCATTAACCCATCAACAGATCAGGCTTTGTTTTTTGTTTTTTTTACAAAAATCTATGCTGATAGGTGCCTAGTCAATCGGAGTGTCTTCATATAATACAGGGGTGGACAACTAGCCGTCCGGGGGCCACAAGCGGCCCTTCACCTCGCTCAATGCGACCCAACCAATCATTTCCAAAAAAATCCAAATTGCAGATATGAAGAAAACACAACAACTGCCTAATACGATTCATCCTGAGTAACCAGTATTTCATAATGCACAAACTAGAATGATGACAAAATACTTTCACTTACCTTAGATTGCAGGTACATGTTTTGTTTTTTACAAGTCATTAAAGAGCTTACTTTGCTGTGATTGTATCTCTAAATATCTTTTATGAGGCATTAAATCATAGTCTATAGTACTGGTAAAAACTATATTTGAAAACAATAGTAAAGCTAATATATTTGTGCTTTCATATTGGTAAACATTCATTCTTTTATTGTATTAACAGGAAGCTTAAATTGGCTTTACCTCAGTGTCATGCTCATTAAATCATGAATTTTTAATTGTGTTTGAATTAAAAATATACTAATGTTGGTATAATCCTTTTTTGAAGCTTTATTTTTGCTATTTTTTGTTTATTTATATATATTTTTCCTCATTGAGAGTGCCTGACACTATGTAACAGTGTGGCCCTCAGGCACTGAAAAATATTTAATGTGATATAATACAACAAATCAGATACTAACAAATGATCCATCTGCACTCAGAATCCAGCATGGACTTGTGAACATACATCCTACTGAAAAGCATTTTTACAAAGAAGTCCGATTAAGAGGTGTTACACTGATGCTTAAACCAGATGCATCTTACCTGACATTCTGCAGATATTAGGAGCAAAATCCTTTTATAAGAAAACACTGAAGCCACTCTGGAGAAACGAGGTCAGCAGATGGTTCTCTCTCTGTAAGAAGCACAAACAGACACAGAAAGAAGGTTAGTGGTTCAGTTTTGTGGGTGAAAGTGGGACACACTATAAACAAAGTGTTGACTTAGCTGGTGCAGAGCCCTCAAAGATTTTACTAGACTGACAGTCTACTCGCTCAGCTGATCCTTTTCTGTCTCCTCCACTCTCCTGTCACTGTCCTAAAGTTTTAAAGTGTATCTTCTCTGTCTTATAAACACTGCTGCTCCCCTTCCTCCAAAAAAATGATGCAAGTACCTTCAAAATCTATGCAACCCTGAGTCCAGCAGGCTCCTTCTGTAAGTGTGTCTGAAGGGAGCGATTCTGCCCACATACAGTAAGACAGGAGACACAGAGGGTGTCTCCTCTCACCACCATATGACTGCTAAATATGCCAGAGGCTAATTACTCCAATTAACACTGTGTTTGTTTGAGCTCCTCTTAGATCCCGGGGCAGAGTAACAAACATTCCTCCTGTGAGACGACTTGATAAAAGAGCTTCTAACTCTAAATGTGTCACCAACAATCTGCTCCATGTTTGCTCTTCTCTGTGAGCACCTCTTTGGGAGGATCTAGTGCATAAAACTGGGGAGATTTTTTTATACGGATCTAAAAGAGATCAAACATTTTGGATATTAGACTTCTAGAGAAAAATAGGGTGGTTCACGGTCATCAGATGCATGTGATTCTAATAGCCTGCAAAAACTCAAATACAAACAAAGCTTTCAGTTTTGTTTGTCTGTGTTTGCCTTCATCTCATTACCTAATAACTTGTATTGTGTAATCGGGGTGTGGCAATTGAATATTTCAAAGTCATGATTGTAGTCTGAGAAACAAGCGTAGTTTCAGTCAGGATTAGCTCTTTTATTCAACTACATTTAATCTGGTGTGAAGTGCTGCATTAAGCTTAATGTGTTTGATGCAGCAGTTCTACCATTAACCAACCATATTTAATGGTTTTTGCTGATAATGAATCCACTGTCTTCCAATCCAATCAACTTTATTTATGCATCACATTTTAAGACACAGTCATATTTACTAAAGTTCTGCACAGTGACCACCATGCAGAAATAAACAAGCAAGAAGCAAGAAGCAAGAAAGTCCGGGTTTGATCCCTGGGCCGGGCAGGGCCTCTCTGTGTGGAGTTTGCATGTTCTTCCTGTGCATGCGTGGGCTCTCTTCAGGCACTCCGGCTTCCTCCCACAGACCAAAAATCACTCATTAGGCTAACTGGTGACTCCAAATCGTCCTTAGGTGTGAGTGTGAGTGTGAATTGTTGTCTGTCTCTCTATGTGACCCTGTGATTGGCGGGCGAAGCGGTCCATGGTGTACCCCAGCTCTCGCCCAATGTCAGCTGCAACCCCAAAATGGATAACGGGTATAGATAATAGATGGATTATAAACCAAATGGGCGGCGCAGTGGTGCAGCAGGTACACCCTGAACTGGTTGCCAGCCAATCCCAGGGCCACATACAGAGACAGGCAACCGTTTGCGCTAAATTAGGGAAATTTAGAGTCACCAGTCAACCTGATGTGCATGTTTTTGGACTGTGGGAGGAAGCCGGAGTGCCTGGAGAGAACCTACACATGCATGTGGAGAACATGCAAACTCCACACAGGAAGGCCCTGACTAACACAGTGATCGAACCAGCATGCTGTGAGGCATGTGCACTACCTGCTGCACCACCGTGCTGCCCTGTCTTACATGTTTAGTACCAATATTGGAACACTTTAATTTCCTCCAAGGTGGTTCAGTTGTTGCTCTCATTTTTCTGTTTGTTTGTCTGTTTAGGAGCAAAATTACTCAGACAGTTCTGATGAGATTTTGATTAAAGAGAGATTTTGATTACATTTTTTTTAGTCTGGCTTTTAGCTGATTATATTTATTATTATTTCTTACTATCTTTTTATTTATTTTAATCCTCTTAATCTGTTTTAATTCTACAATTCAGTTCAGATTTATTATTTGGAATTTTATTCTCTGTTAACTGCTTTTCTTTTTATTATCCTACTTTAGCTGATCTTATTACATATCTGGTGTTAGGCTGTCTCATTTTACCATATTATTTATTTAACTTTTATTTTATTAATTAATGTATTCATTTACTTACATTTCCCTATAGTATTTTCATATAATTTCATATGATTTTTTTATTATCATTTTAGTCTTAGCTCCTGTTTCCTCATTTTTAATTCAATATAGTGTCTCCTCAGTCCTCTAATTCTGTTTTCTGTTCAGAATTTCCTTTTTATGTCTTTGTGTGTTTGATTTAGTGAGTGTGTGTGTTGTATGTGGATAGCGAGGGTGGGTGGGGTCTTGCATTTTCATTGCATGCAATTTTCTACTTTTTTATTCATTTATTGTTATTTTATTTTATTTCATTTCTTATTTAAAGCACTTTGTTTAACAAAATCTTGTATATCCAGGAATATTTTATAGGATATGTCAACACTGCAAGATAGGGTAATATATGTAAACTCTACACAGAAAGGTCATGAACTCAGGGATCGAACTGTCTTGCTGTGAGGCATGTGCACTACCTGCTGCACCACTGTGCCGCCAAGGTACTAGATATTCAGTACAAATTATTTGTGTAAAAGTTTCACATGTAGAGAAAGCCTCAAAAATGTGGGCACTGTTTGAAATGTGACCACACACATGCTGACACACCACAACAGCTGTCCCTGAAAAAAGGGGCCACAGCTGCATGCAAACAGTCCACCAGTGTGATTCATCCAAGCAGCCGGCTCGCCACATCTGAAGAGGGATTTAGGACTTAAAGAGAGATGAGAAATCAATTTGAGGTTTGGAGGGAGGCCAAGTACTTTCAGGCTCGCTCTGTGTGTGTGGCTGAGGAGAGAACTGGGAGTTTGGAGTCGCTCCCTCCGAACACATCGACAGTTTAATCACCTGCCAAAGAAGAAATCAGCATTAAACCCAGACTGCAAACTGTTGCATATACACTGGGGAAAAGGTATCACCACATCATTCTAAACCAGGGAAATCCTTTCTGTCAGCGATTAGTACTTTAGCAAAGAAAAGTCAGCAACAATCAACTATAACCAGGGTTGGAAATCGACTTTTTTATCCACCTGCCATGTGGCTCCTGGATTTAAAACTCAACCACATGCTTGTTTTTCTTTAAGCCCAACACATTTTCTCACTGTCCGTCTAATGCAGGGATGGGAAACTGGTGGACTGGGAGCAAAATGCAGACCAACACCCTCACAATGCAGCCCCCAACTCTCAATTCATGTTTCATTTTTTCAGTTATATTTGAAAAATGCAAACATGAAGACAAATATGTAAGAAAGTGCTTTGAGAAATGTCAGTGGAGTGGAATTTCCACAACTATAACATGCCTTAAGATAAAATGCAACATAAAATTTAGGGAAGCGCAACATTGAATATGCTAATATCCAATATGCTAGTATTCGGAATTATTGACATGTTGATATCGGCAAAAAACTAATGCAGTGCATCCCTTCTTATTTTCTACCTCCTACTGTGTTGAGTAGATTAACCAAATATTAGGGATGCAGGATGTTGGATTTTTGCCAATATCTGATATACCAATATATTTCATCAAAAGCACAAAGATTTTACCTTTTGAAAATGACTTCTTGCTTTCAATCTGATGGTTTCGTTGTATAAGAAACAGATTTAAAACAAGAAAAACAACTTTTAACTCTTACAAATTATAATAATTGATTGATAATGCACCCATGCAGTGATAACAGGATAAAGCATTATGGGACATTTGTGTGTTTTGATGATATATTGTCAACAGGTGGTTGATATATCTACTGTGAATATCAGCAAAAACATGAATATTGACCAATACTAATATTTAAGTTTTTAGGCTGATATCTGCCAATTCTGACGTCATACTGATAATATTGTGCACCCCCAGCAAATATACCTACCATTGAACATTAACATTAGCATTTGACTGGTGAGAACTTCCAACTCTGGCTTTAACATTAAAAGACTGTGTTCACATTTGTCTCTCACAAATCTAAACCATATCTAAATATTATCAAGTCACTATGAAGGACAGCACATTCTCCTCTTCTACCATTTCACTGCAGTTTTAACCTCTTACTACTTCTCCTTCTGCTACGGCTTAAAATGCCAAGAAAACCAAACCAATTAGCAGAAACCATCTGATCCTAAACTGCAGTTTCTTCCATCAGAGCAAAGAAGGATTGTGTTGATATACTGGAGGAGTGCTCACCTCTGTTTGCACACGCTGGTCACCACCCTGCTCCAAGAAAAACATCCTGCTGTAAACACCGAGCAGCACACGAGTGGCCCTTCAGGGCTGCCCGACTGACACCCCCCACCCTAGCCCGGCCCTCCCCTATCCAAACACCTCCTCCAGTCATTCACTACAACAATGGTGACTCATGTTCCTTGTTATGAATGCGTCCACCTACACGGTCCTGAATGTCAGACAAAACGCTGCCTCGTGGAAGCTGCTGCTGAATAATGAGAGACTCCAGTTTACTCTGACAGACGGTGTCCTTCCATCTTCTTCTCCAACACACGCACAAATGCAGCCATGTGGAGCATCCAACTATTTATTCATGCTCTTTCTAACACAGGCATGTGTCGCCATAGTCAAAGAGATGGTCTCTTCCTCCAGAACGAGGAAAATAAGATCAAAAATCTTCATGCTCTCTTTTGCTGCAGGATTGACATCTTTGCTCTAACATTCCCTCCTCAAATCAGTGTTCTCTGCCCTCTGACCTGCAGAGAAATCCCAGCTTTCAGTCAAGTTAAGAGACAATGCCTAAACCTTATCTTCTCTCTCTCCTACTTCTAACCTGATCAGATTTATTATTTAGTCAAACTTTAGTGATTACATCAACACACATGAATGTTTTTAAACATCTTTACATTCAAAAACTTATCATAATATCAATTCATAAATTATAGTAAGTATTTCGCCTTCCAGCAACTTAAGAGCTTAAACTGAGACAACATTTTCAAAATTCAGTTGCTTTTTCATATCATGTGTTTTTAAATGTTCATCAAGCTATCATCCCTGTCAGGGTTGCATGGGGCTGAAGCCTGTCCCAGCTGATATTAGGCAAGAACCAGGGTGCACCTTGGACAAGTCACCAGCCAATAACAGGGCTGACAAAGAGAGATAGACAACCACCCATGCACACACACACACCTAAGAGCAATTTAGTCACTAGTTAACCTAAAGAGCATGCTTTTGGTTTCGTGGGACGAAACTAGAGAAGAGAAAACCCAAGCACGCACAGAGAGAGCATGCATACGCCCTGCCAAGTAGTGCTGTGAGGTACAGCACTACTGGCTGCAGCTAAATCAGGAACATCACCAAAATTATGATAAATTATAACATCAAATAGGGCTAGAGCGTAAAAAACATACTAAGATGAGTGCTTAGGAGAGAAATGAATAATTCAAGAGCTGCATTCAAAGTTTTAATACCGTCAAAATTGCACAAATACATTTGTGATGCTTAAGTGAGAAATTTTGCCATGGCATTTGTGCAATTCAGACAATGTGCAGGAGTTTGCTTGCAAGTTTTGATATATAAAATTAGTTTTCTATCTTG
Organism: Cetoscarus ocellatus; assembly: GCA_037902135.1. Classification (NCBI taxonomy): domain Eukaryota; kingdom Metazoa; phylum Chordata; class Actinopteri; order Labriformes; family Labridae; genus Cetoscarus; species Cetoscarus ocellatus. Next base: position 424,929 of record JBAMNC010000752.1, read on the forward strand.
GACTCATGCTGTTGATATCGAGTTAGACAATTATTATTATTATTATTATTATTATTACAAGTGTTTATACAGATACTCTGTCATATTGAAGTTTCATGGCATATAAACACGATACAAGCAAAACAAAATGTTAAAAGGAAATAGTTAAAAATCTGACCTATTCACTATTGATGAATAGACAGATAGCATGTATAAGATATTTGTTATGGAAGGGTTTTCAATGGCCATTTAGGTGAAAAATTAAAGATTTGGAGAATTCAGACTAATAGAAAACCCTACCAAATACACTCACTGGCCACTTCATTAGGTACATCTTGCTAGTATCTGGTTGGACCCCTTTGCCTTCTTAATTCATCAGTGCATAAGTTCAACAAGGTGCTGGAAAAGTCCTCATATATTTTAGCATCACACAGTTTCTGCAGATTTTTCAGCTGTACATACATGATGTGGATCTCCTGTTCCACCACATCCCAAAGGTGATCTACTGGATTGAGATCTGGTGACTGTGGTGGCCACTGGAGTACGGTGGACTCCTGTCATTTTCAAGAAACCAGTTTGAGATGATTTGAGGTTGTGACATAAAGCGTTACCCTGCGGTAAGTATCCATCAGATGATGGGTACACTGTGTTAATAAAAGGATGTACGTGTTGGGTAGCTATACTCCATAGGGCTGTGACATTTGGACAATGCTCAGTTGGTACTAAGGGTCCCAACGTGTGCCAAGAAAATATCCCCCACACCTTTACACCATCACCAGCCTTAACTGTTGATACAAGGCAGACTGGATCCATGCTTTCATGATGTTCTCCAACTTCTCATTCCATCATCTGAGTGTGGAAGCAGAATTCCAGACTCATCAGACCAGGCAACATTTCTTTAATCTTCTTTCGAACAATACTGGTGAGCCTATGCAACTCATAGTATTAATTTTCAGTTTTTTGCAGACAGGAGAGGCACCCACTGTGGTCCTCTTCAGCTGCTGTGGCCAATTGGCTTCAAGATATGACATGTTGCACACTCAGAGAAAGCCTTTCTATAATGGCAAATCACTCTGGCCATTCTCCTCACCCAGAGAAATGTCACTGAATGGACTATTCTCTTTTTGGGACCATTCTTTGTAAACCCTTGACATCAAATTCCAAGTAAATCAGCAGTTTCTGAAATGTTCAGACCAGGCCATCTGGCACCAACAACCACACCACTTGCAAAAACAGTTAAATTATCGCTCTTTTCTGCTCTCTTACATGCCCAAATGCACTGAGTTGCTGCCATTAGATTGGGTGATTAGAGCAGCTAAACGAGTGTACTTAATAAAGTGGCCGGTGAGAGAATATATACGTTTTTTTTTTTTTAAAGCTATGTATATTCATTCTGAGTTTTTGCCACTAGACACGCCTTTAGTAGCATTTTTATCATAATATAGAGAGTTTAATTATGCATGTACTGAATTATCCATACGTCAAGCAAGAGCTGACGTCAGAGGTAGAAAAAAGACCCAAAATAAACAATTCTTCATTTTTTAACGTTGGCACCACATATGACAACTCTTAAATTAAATTTACATGCACATAAAGGCGCAGTACGACGTAAAACTATGATTTTAAATGGTGATAAAGCAGTGTCTAAAAACACTGTGATATACTCAGTTTGGTTTGCCAGCTGTTAGCCATAAATGCTACCTTTCTCCGTAAGCTAATGCAGCAGAGAGCCGTCGGTCTTACCGGGACATTATCCTCGTTAAAGCGCAGGGTTACGGTGAGCTGCGGACGTGTCCTCTGCCGTTGGGAAGAAACGGTAAAACATATGCTATGCCATCATTTGGGTCGTAAAAGTGATTTCCGTGCCTTGTGTGCACCTGCTAGCGACGTGTGGCTCCGTTGTATCCATACGCCCTAAACGGATTTCCCACGGCATCCGGAAAAATAGGTCCTCCTTATCCCGGAACTACACTTCTCACTGGAAATATCCATCCGCTGAGGAAAAGATGACGTAGGTACACGACATTCATGACGCATTCATTCTGCGTCGGACAAAACATATTCCAACTGCGACAAAACTTTCAGTCAAAATATGACGTGACATATTAACGATTATTGTTCTTAGCTATATCGCTTTATGCCTTAAACGTGTCGTTTTATCTAATTTAAGGATTGTCAATGCACTGAAGTAAGAGTGATGACTTTTAAACTGAAAACACCGAGCATCCGTTTATTATGTGAATGCAACACGATTTATCCTGTTCATTCAGATTCTGCTCATTCATTCTAGTCCTAAAATAAAAACGTCACGATTCACAACAAAAAATGAAATATTATTTTTTTTACAATGGGTAAATGTGTATATACCTGATTGTTAAAGTCTGACGCCATGCTATAGGTTTTAGTGTGTTTGTAATTCCAAATAAAACATTTTTTCTTTTTATTGATGTATCTGGGTGTGCCGAGTATGAAATGAAAATATGATTAAAACTATGATTATGACGGTATAATTCGTATAACTTAGACCTTAAGTATAACGTTTATTTATACAGTTAAACTGATAATGATACCTAATTCTCAGTTATATATACATATATATATATATATATATATATATATATACACACACACTCACGCACACACCCACACATATAATGTCAATACTTTAAATTTGTTTTACAATTCACAAGAAAATATTACAATAAAAATGATATATATAGCTATGTGTATTTTAACTCCTAGTTTTGCCAAAAAAATTAATATATATTTACTTTTTGAAATTTTGCATTAGTGGAAAATAATTCAAGGTTTGTTTAAAATTTGTGCATTTTGTTAAATGTTTCATGCAATCAGTGAGGTTTTCTGTTTACCTTCAGAAAATACTACTATACATATTCTGTCTGCTAGGCTACTGTAGTTACCCGCAGTATAAAATTAAACAAGCATTTAATTAGCACTTTATAAGATTTGACAGAAGTACATAAAGTATGGTATGAGGAAAATTTAAAAAAAAATCATTGTTAACCCTGCTCTCAGCTAAAGCAACAGAGCCTTTGTCTTGCTGTCCACATGTGAGTCTCTGATTAAAAATCTATATCATTGATAGATAAAGCAACTAAGACTTTGCCTTATGCTCCATGTGTCAGGGCAGGGTAAAGGGTAAAAGTCTGTAACACATCACTGTTTGTCACACTGTATAAAAAGCTTGCGTTTTTCTCAAATAAACTGAGAGAACTGAGTGAACCACGCACTGGTCTGTCATTATGTCTCTTCTCTCCCTTTGGCCAAAGACGTAGCCTAACTATATAAATGATTTAGGCTAGGTCTGCAAAGGATTTAGACTAGGCCTAACAAAGAAGTTGGCTGGGCCTACTGCAGTATTATTTCAAAGTAGTGTATAGAGGAAGTAAGCATACCGAAGAATCAGTGAGTCTTTGATTAAATAATATGAACACCAAATGCCTTAAATCGAGAAAAAAAACTTAATTTATTTTCAAAAATGTTTCATCATTACTTCACATTTAAGAATATGCTATAGCATCATTTCTCCACAAGATGTCTCCATTGTTAAAAGTGCAGCTCCTGGTTTTGGCACAGTCATTATTTAAGGTAAAGCCTGACAGCAGCTGACTGTTTTGTCAATCACATCCCCCCGTCTCCATCTTCCACTCGTCAACTCACCCACTCACCTACAACACAGCAGGAAGTCTGCATCTTCTTTGCTACTTTAGTTGAAGTGCCAAATGAGACAGTGACCAACCATGTTATTGATCACCTTAATCAGTGGAGGCCATGTTTAGAGCCTTTGTCTTGCTGTCCACATGTGAGTGTCTGATTAAAAATCTATATCATTGATAGATGAAGCAACTGAGCCTTTGTCTTATGCTCCATGTGTCAGGGCAGGGTAAAGGGTAAAAGTCTGTAGCACATCACTGTGTTTTTCAGCTGCTGTTTTTATGCTGAATATTAAGATTCAGCAAATGAGAGAAGTGTCTTGTGTCTATGGGCAACTTAGACTCACTAATTAACTCTAATGAGCATGTTTTTGGTATGTGGGAGAAACCAGAGTGCCTGCAAAGAACCCATGATGGCACAGGGAGAACATGCAAGCTCTACACAGAGATAGACCCCAGTCGACGAGGGGAGATAAACTACAAATCTTTCTGCTATGAGGACCTCGCACTAACCTGCTTTGCCACCATGCTGCCCCATATAACTTGGCAATTTTTCATTCATTCATTTTCTACACCGCTTATCCCTTTTGGGGTCACGTGGGGCTGGGGCCTATCCCAGCTGTCAATGGACAAGAGGCGGGGTACACTCTGAACAGGTTGCCAGCCAAGCACAGGGCCACATAGAGAGACAAATTCATGCTCACGCTCATACCTAAGGGCAATTTTGAGTCACCAATCATCCTAATGAGAATGTGTTTGGACTGTGGGAGGAAGCCAGAGTGCACAGAGAGAAATCATGCATGCAAGGAAGAACATGCAAACTCCACACAGAAAGGCCCTGCCTGACCTAGGGATCGAACCGGCAACCTTCTGAGGCATGTGCACTACCTACTGCTCCACTGTGCTGTCCTAATTAGATAATTATTTGTAATATTAATGTTTTAGAAACAGTATATATATAAAATAATTATTCACTTTACTTTAACATATGAAGCAGATGACCTTGTGGTCAAACTGCATGTTTTTGTTGGTAGTTCTTGACAAAAATGATCTTTTCACTGTACATTAAGGATTGAGTAAGAACGTTGTTCCTTTTAAATCAACATGAACACAAAAAAACAGAAACAAAATACGCAAAATATGACCCTGAATCTCCTTTGAAAATGCATCAATATGTTAGAAAGACATTTCCCAAGCTAACTGTTTGGCTGCATTTTATGTATTTGCTCTAGAAATTTAGGTTAGCGTCATTGCAAGCATTCAAATAAAAAACATGCTGATTTGCCTGTCGAGAAGCCAGTAATCCTTAAAAATGCAAATCAGTCTGAGTCTCGCGCTGCTTTTACCAAAACAATTCATCTCACAGCTCCCACATTCCTCTTGTTCCTTTGCTCACTTGTTCACCTGATTTTACCTTTTTATCACTGACTAAAAAGGAAAGTTAGCTGACTCTGTGTACACATCAGCCCTCATGTTTCTTTTACTCGTTCTGTCTTTGCCAATGCCTTGTCAGACATCAGCATGACGCTCCTCAGCTCCTCCAAACCCCCCTTTACGTTGCCTGTACGCTCAGTTTGCTGCACAATGCCAGAGTGAGTCACATCATTAAAAATGCTGCAGCCTAAAGTCGACCTTGCCTACAGTTGCTGACCAAATAGCTATTACAGTGCATCTATATGAGTCAGAGTAAAATGGGTGAGGCTCAAACCCCTCCATCACCCCTTTCCCCTCTTCTCCCACCCCACTTGTTCATCCCTTTTTGTCGCTCCCTGATTGAATGATGGGCACTGTCAAGAAGGCAGGCAGGCCAGCCCAGGATCTCACACTGCAGTTGCTATGACGTCAGACAGAAAGGGAGGGAGGGAGATGCTAGGGGAGGAATTAGGAGACAGACAGGGATAGAGGAGCAGGGAGGGGAGGGAGGAGACGTGGGAGAAGCTTTGTTAAGAGAAGTGTGAGTGAAAAATAAAGAGGAATGAGCAGGGAATTAACCTAAGAGTGTGTAAACAGCTGAGGGCAATGATTAAGAGCAAGGTAAAGGTGAGCTTGGAGGCTGGGTCAGGAGGCGTGGGCTGGAAGAGGCTGTTTTCTGATTTACAGTTCAAATGAAGCAACAGGAACCTCGGGCTCAGCCTCTGCAAACATGTGGGTGGGTTTTCAGAAAGATCAACAGCTTACTCTCACCAAAGCAAACACACATGCACAAGTGTCATCGACATGTTATTGCTTCTGATCAAAGAGGGTATCGATCGGGATGAATCAGCAGGTTAACATGAAACAATCAAGGAAGAAAGAGAAGGAACCACTTGTTCACTCTCAGGCAGTTTGCTGCAGTGCTGCAGTTTTTCTTTGAAGCAGAAGATAGCGCTGTTGTTCCACATCACAAATCATAACATGGGGAAACATATGTGGCTGGATTAAATTATGAATGTAAATGTGTGTTTGTGCGTGCTAGGGCTGGGAAAACATCACATCTTAGGGAAAAAAATGAGACATACTCACTGGCCACTTTATTTGGCACACGTGTGCAACTGCTCCTCGATGCAAGTGGCTAATCAGCTAATCACATGGCAGCAACTTGATGCATTTAGGTGCTGGTCTTAGTATCCCAGAAACTGCTGATCTACTGGGATTTTCACAAACATCCATCTCTTGGGTTGACAAATAATGGTCTGAATAAGGGAAGTATCCAGTGAGAGGCACTTTGTTGTGTGAAATGCCTTATTGATCACGAGCAAAACCACTGGGGCAGTTGTGGCTTAGGTTGCTTGTTCACTGGGATGCCTTTTAGCTTCAGCATTGCTCAGTGTGGTTGTGTGCTCCTGAGCCCAGTTGTGCCTGTTACATGTCAATGTGTCCTCTGACAGGACACATAACCCCATGTTGCCCTCACTGCTGTGTCAGGGGCCTGTAAATGATAGGACAGTTTTCTAAATTTTTGCTAATAACTGCTAAGAAAGTAAGAAATGCCTTGGCAGAGATGTCTGCTCTGAGCGCTAGTTTAAATTTTTTTTATGACAAAAATGAAAATAAAAATTGCCTGATGCACTGTGTTGAGGACTTATTATATTGATGCAATGTTATCAAAAAAGTATTGATTAAAATGGATTTATACTAAAATCATGAGGCAGCCATTTGTTAGGTCTTTAAGGAAAAAAACTCGTATATAAAGTCACAAATAGTTGTTTGGCTTCTATTTGTGTTGCTCTGAGTTCAAACAGGTATCAATATCACTCACGTTATGTTACTATGAAAACCAACTAAAGTTCAGTAACAGAAAAACTTTGATATCTTTCATATCATAATTCAGCTGAACATATTGGATGTTTGGCAGATCTTTCCCAGTCCTACTGTGACCACATTGCGCATGTCTCCAACTATGGGCTGATGCATATGAAAGAGTCTGTGGGCTCACATGTATCAGGTCCAGTCAGGCGTATTCATATATGTGCATGCATGCATAGATACATATTTATCTTTAATGTGTCAGATGTATGTAGTATGTTTCTCCTCCCAGCGTGTGGAGTAAACTCTCAACAGGGCGTAAATCTCTCTTATGTCCACATTTTATTATTTTCATCTCCTCGTCCCGGGCCTTCTTGAAACTGCTGAGCCGGAACGTGATTTAGTCTTCCTGTCATATCAGAGATGCAGGAGGGGGGTTTATGTAACCTGCATGATGTGGACTCTGCCTTTGGGAGAATTTACATCATTTATGCATATAAGGCTGAGGTAGGCGAGGCCACACGGGGTCTCTGATGCTAGATCATGGGGTTTTCACGCAGCTGTTCCTCCTCGCTCTCTGAGGATGCCTCCTGCGATGAGTAGGATCGAAGGTAAAGGGCAAGAGAGCTGAGGCTACACATGCCAACTGTTGGTATTTTCCCAGAGGTTTTGTTAGGAGTTTTGGTGGTTTTGCCAACAGGCAATCAGAGACGTACATCGGGAGCATTTCAGTGATTAAGGTGTGTATTGAGAAGGTAAATTAGGTACTTTAGGTGTATAAAAATGCATCAGAATAGTTTCAAATTTAAAGAAATTCCCCTATTTAGGACCCCTAGCCCCACCACTGAAAAAAACAGCCAATGCAGGTATCGGGCAGAAACAGATTTTAATGGGAAAATCCAAGAGAAAAGTTCAGTCCATTTCCAAAAGATCACAAAACCAGAAAATCAGTCCTATGGGCGAATGTACCAAGTCAAACAGGCAGGAACTGACAAACAAGATAAAGAGGCAAAGGTCAAAAATACAAAAAGGCAAACTCACTAAAGGCTGAAAGAAAAACAGGCAGGAGCACAAACTACGATCTGGCAACTAAGGCAAACTGACTGGCTTATATACTTTGTGGGTGGTTACAAACTTGAAACAGGTGTGAGTGTCCATGCAGAGGCATGGCGCAGGCAGCTCCAGCAGTGTCCATAACACCTCTGATCAAGAAAATTATGGCAAGGTAGATCAGAACTCCCTTGAGGGGAACGTATTTTACATTTTACTGGAAATACTCCTGGATATAAAGGTTGGATGACAAAACAGTTTAGTGAAATAGGACATCAGTGTGTTTATAAATGATTTTAAATCAATTTCAAAAGCATAGTTTGCACCAGAAGCATAATAATATTATACACTGTAAAAAAATACAGAAAACTCAAAATTTCAAGGTAACTGTCTGCACTAGATTTTTGAGTTTTGGGTCAAAACTCAAAATTTTGAGTTGAGAGAACAACCATTTAAAACAAAGACAATCCCAGGCAGGATTCATACCCACATGTTTTTTGTCATGTTTGCTTCCCACTGTGCCAGTCTATCTCTCACTGACATTTAGTCTGTAAATAAACCCTGTGTTCAGAAGTTAGCCTGACTTTGCCTGACCTTAAACTAATTGTTTTAAGTTTTGTCAACTAAAGTTAAGAAATTAACCCAATTTTACATAAAAACTTTATAAGTATAGTTGAGAAAACTCCTCTAATTAAGTTAATAACGCAACAAAAATATTTTATTTTGTTTTATTAATTGAAAAATTCATTTGATGCCAGCGATTATTAAGTTTTCATTATGACAGTGCACCTGTAGTCTGCATTTACTGGTGAGAACACTTACACTAATAAATCTTCAACATTTTTTTCTTTACTTTGTACCTTCAATTGAATATATTTAGTCTTAAAAGCTTGAGTTGTGCTTCAGGTGAGGAACTTTTAGGTGGCATAGTTTATCTGTAAAAGTCTAGGAGAAAAGCACTACCCTTATATCATCCTAAACAGTAAAAAAAGAAATTATTGAGTTGTCTTTACATCAATACTACTCATAGATGAGGGAATAAGAAAATACTGTTTGGGTTTGAACTGTATTTATGTAGTTCTGTTGCTTTGTTTAATAATAAAAAAAACCTTAATAAATGTCCTACACTAGCACCTGTTGATTTAGAGCAATATTGGTGGAAGCGGCTTACGTGGTGCCTTGGATGTAGGTACCTGTTAATTGTATTTATGACTTTTTTCAATTCATATGGACAAAGTATCTTGGCATAATTTTTCTGGCAAGCTGACTAAAATAAATCACATGTCGGAGGAGCGGTATGTAAAAATCATGTCTCTTGTATCTTATTTATGGGTCATGGGAGGGCCAGGAAAGCAGGGCGAGTGAAAGAGTGGCACAAACAGAATGACAGCAGTCTCCTGAGTATCATGACATCCTTAATGGGCTCCTACAAATCTTACATCTCCTCTCCTCCTCGTCAAGGCTTGTTTATCTCAGATGGAGGTCGAGTCATTTGGGAGTAGAGACTCCGAGCTGCCACCAGCAAACACATCTGAAAACATCCACACATTCCTGGATCTGATGTGACGGAGAGGGGGTGAGTGTGATGATGGATGCAAAGGTCAGGAGGGACCAAACATGGATGCTGGAATGAAAAAGAAGAAGAAGAGGGGAACAGCAGGATGTACAGCATGTGATGAAGGAGGGAGTCGTAACCATAAAACCCCTGCAGATGCAAGGATGTTATTCTCTCTGCAGCGTATAGGAAATCTGCATTATTGCATCACTGTAATAAAAGCCATTGTTCTCCTGCTTTAACAAATCGCTACAAGCCACAAAACCCAGCTACAGCCATTAAAAGATGAGAGAGCAGCAGCACAACAGAAGCACCATCGACTCCTGCAATCACTCAAATAAAGATGTTGTGTAACCAGAGCTCACGATAAAAGCAGACGTCTTATCTGACAATGGAAGTCATCTCTGTGTCTAAATATGTCCTGAGTGTATTGTCATGTGCTGCTTTTACTGAAATAATGTTATTCTATTTGTCCATCTGCTGCTGCCATTTGTTGAATGGGAGGCCAGCCATTATTTGTGTTTGTGATGGATGCAGATGAGTAAATATTGTAGTGACATAAATCCCTCCAACCCCCCTCCCTTTATCTGACCATCAGTGTAATGCTTGTTAACCCTTGTACCCTCTGCTCAGTGTGTGTTTGTGTGTGTGTGTGTGTGTGGTTGAGGGTTAATACAAACATCTAAAAATAGAGTCAATTATGATCCATTAGAAACACTATTCATCCACATCACTGCAGGATGGACTACTCCAGGCATGTTGTGATCGAGGATGTATAAGTTAAAATTTTGGTGTTTGCAAAATTTCAGCAGTTAAGTCCTGTCCACACGGAGATGAAGATGTTTTATCTGTAAGGACGGCATCGTTTCAAGAATTGTGCCAGTCCACACAAAAACACCGAAAACGCTGTAGTACAAATGCCAGGCCTGTAAGTGGTGCTGAAACAATGCTCTCTAAATCCTTTTGACATCCTACCTACTGTCGATACAATTACAGTGGAATGGTGGACAAAGTACTCATCTAAATTACTTGAGTGAAAGTATATGTACTCTTGGTCAAATATTACTCCAATTAAAGTGAAACTTGTTCAATCAAATGTTTACTTAAAATACTGGAGTACCTGCTTTTAAAAATACTGAAGTATTAAAGTACATTTTCGTTTAATGTCAATGCGTTATTGTGTTGTCGCAAAAATAAATATACAGAACCTAGTGACTGAAACAACCTACTGAATGCATTGACCTTCTTATAGAACCTTTAGAATAAAAATCTAGAAGAAATGCCTATTGAAGCACGATTGAATCAGACTTTAGATATGGCCATGGGTGCTTTGGTGTGGAATCGCCATCTGTATCTGCCATAGCCATCATTACTGCCAAGATGAACCATTATCTGAGCAATTACCTGCCCAATCTGAGTAATGCATGTGCGAGGTACCGGTAAGGCATCACCATTTGAACAAATCACATGCAGATCGCATTTGAGAAGAGAAAAGAAATTTAATCTACTGAATTCAAAGCTATACTTAAAAGAAACGAGTAACGAGACCCTTCATAGAAATATAGTGGAGTTGAAAGTACAAAATTTGTCTTTCATATGTAGTGAAGTAAAAGTCATAAGTTTCCAAAAAATAAAATACTCAAGTAAAGTACAGATACTCAAAAAATGTACTTAAGCACAGCACTCGAGTAAATCTACTTGGTTACTCCACCCCTGTATGTCTGTATTTGTTTGTCAATCATTTTCTATCTCAATGTAAAGTACTTTGAACTGTATTTGAATTTGAACTGAGTTTTATATATAAAGTTTGATTGATTGATTGATTGCTGTTCTCCCTGTCCTCTTGTTGCTCACAGCGGTCGTAGAGAAGCAGATTTTTCTGTAAAAGCCAAAACAAGCTCTGTAGCTTCTGCAGCACAGACATGACACTGTATACCGCCATTGTATTGTTTTCAGGGTTCACTCATTCAGTTTAAGAGAGAGATGGGGCTGTGATGCCATCGTTTCAGAAAATATCTACATTCGCTGTCCACGTGGAAATGCTTTACATGTCTCTGCCGAGTGAGTACATCTCTGCACAAAACAAAATGGCTTCAGATCTCCTCTCCTACCCAAGTTTTCAGTTTCAGCAGCTGCCTAAAATGTCTCGTTCCCCTGGCCCCCCTTAGTAGACCTACCAGTGTGATGTTCTATCGTTGTTTCATCATCAGTTTAAGCCCACTGACTCGGGTTGCAAGTGAAGCATGTACTGAAGACAGAATGCAGAGTTGTTGAAAATATGATGCTTAGTTGTGCCAAACTGGTCAATTCAGTAGAAAAGTCAATTAATCTGATGGGACTGGGCCCACTGAGGAGTTCAAAGCTGCAGGAGCTCAGATAGAGTGAGAATAGAGGTGGATCAGGGGCACTCAACATGTGAAAACTAGAGTGTTTTGAACATAAGTAATTGGGAACATGATCTAATAGTCACTGAATTTAAATAGACAAACCTAAGTGATGGCAAAATATGGGCTCTTTGGGAAATAAAGGCTCTTTCCTTTAAAAAAAGCACAGTGAATTTTTTTATGTAATATTTTTTCCATCATAAAACAACAGTAATAATGTACATTAAAGACGGGGCAACTTTAAAGGCAGTGAAGTGACAGATTACACAGAAATGAGGCTTATTTGTAATGTCATTTTATGTTTCGTGTGTCACAAACAGTTAGCCTTGCTCTTAAAATGGTTAATCCCAAGTCTATATCATGTAAAATTAACTTCATTGATCATAAGCGAAATTACTAGTGTCGTCATTGCTTCTTTTACACAAGTAAAATTCCTGACAGATAGATAAATTTAATTGAATCTCTGCAGATGCTAACGCGGTTGTTTTATGTGTTTTTATGTGTTTGATGACGTGTGTTTGTGTAAAACTGTTGAATGAGCTGCTGTCTTGGCCAGGACACTCTTGAAAAAGAGATTTTTAATGTCAGTGAGGTTTTTTCCTGGTTAAATTAAAAAAAAAAAAAAAAAAACAGACACAGGCCTACAAAAAGGGCTGCTTTTATTTGTTCTGTCAGAATCAGCTTTAATGGATAGGAAAGCAAATCCATAAAGAAAGACTCACTTTGGATATATTTTACTAGGAGGTTAGATTCCAGTCTGAGTGCCGGCTGAGCCACAGCCTGCTCAATATTCAGGTGAAGGCCTGTCATGAGTAAGCTCAGCCTACCTGAGTCTAATTGCTCCTGCCAGCACAGGTGTGTTGGTGCTCCAGAGCTCAGACTGACTGTAGCAGAAAAATCAACAACCATTTAAAGAATAGGACTACCTCACTTTTCAATGAGTTAACTTACAAGAAGCTTCATAAGAATTTGATTAATTTAATGCCACTTTAACCAAATGAACATGTAATGGACTACTTTGGATTATAACTGGACAGGAACAAGAAGAAATGTTTCTGTCAATATCTCAGACGGCTACTTCAGGCTGCTACGAGGGAGCTGGCTTTGTGGAGACACCTTGATGCCACACATGAAGAAAAATGAGGATGAAAAAGATAATGGAGGACATTCTGGACAAACTGCCTTCATGCTATGAGCTTGAGCTGCTAGCTGGGTAAGCTAATTTTGCTAATGTTAGCTGAAGTTGAATGCTGCTTATCATCAAGACAAAAGCTGACTTTTTTTCAAGTAAAAGTCACATTTAGGGGGACACATTTTTAATTTTAGCTCAATGATGCTTGTGTGAAACCCTAGCTGACCCACAAACCTGAAATAAGACACAAAATGGCAGAACTTGGTTTTCAAAAGCAACACAAGGCAGTAAAATGGAACCCAAATCCAGAGCAATCCATGTTAATAAATGTGCTTGCAATTTTTAATGGACTTATTCCTCTATTGAACCCATTTCCCTTGAAAATGAATATAATTATAAGTTTGGACCCTCAAATACCATCAGCCAGCTTCATTTAAAATTAGCAGAAAATGTATTTTTTAAAAACACATAGTAATTAGTATATCAAAAATGTAGCGTTACTATTGTTTTATTAAATAGACTTAAGGCCTTATTAAACCTCCATTTAGGTCTTGCCATCCCTGTTTTGTTGTGCTGTAGACTACAGAGAACGCCCTATTGCAGAAACGTGACTATTACTAACTTCACATGGACAATCCAACCTTTTGAATCGATTTTCCTCAGTTATCTCAACTAACTTCTGGTCGATGATAAAGCATCTGTGCCCTGTAGCACTTGAGTTATTTTGTTTCATAGGCTGCTATGAATGAAGGACTCAAAAGAATAAAAAGTAAATTCTGTGTTTCAGAACTGGGGAAGGGAGTAGATTGACTGAACTGGTTTCCTGGCCTTCCTCCCAGCTTGTTGACCTTCTTTATACCTCAGAGTTCATTCTGGTGTATTTTAAATCAGGATTCTGGCAGACGGTGATGTTGTTTATTTGCCTTAGGGATTTGTCTGGTCGATTCACATAATCATTTTGTGATTTATGCAATCAAATGATTGTGCTGTCTACATTCTGTCTGTCTTTTTTGCCAGATTTTCTTGTTGTATTCCAGTTTCAACCAAGCTTTACTGACATATTTCCTCCAAGGGCTTGTGTCTGTTAGGGGTGGGAAACATATCCACATTGCAGGATATGCCTGTGATCATTTGATATCCACATTTTTGTGAGGAGTCGGTAATTTGTCTTAAATGAGTGTCAGATATTTGATTTTGATGACTGCTACACAATCAATAATGTTCTAAAAAGGTAGTTTTTAAATACTGAGTAGCCCTGATCCTCCTGTATTCTCCGTCAGTCTGAGAAGCTCTGATGGAGCTAACGTTGAGCCCCCATCCTGACATGGGCCGAGGTTGTTCTTTCTTGGTTGAGTGGTCTGCTCTGTGGTGATTGGTCAGTTCAGCGCTACTTGGCGCAGTAGTTTCAGCTGCTCTGCATTCTGTCTACATTCCAAGCTCTGCACTGTGCTTGCTACCTTGAGCCAATGGGCTTAAAGTGATGACCAAAGAATGGTAGGAATTCACACTGGTAGGCTTGTTCAGGGCGGCTGTGGGAATGAGCCATTTCAGGCAGCTACTGGTACTGTAAACAGGACTCCTAATGCATCTGACTTTTTGTCTTGTGCATCTTGTGCAACTTGAGGGTATAATATGGGCTTTTTTTTAAAGTGATGCCATTTTATGATTAGACTATATCTGGCCATTAGTGAGAGCAACTTTGAAAACTAAAGTACTATAAAGATGGCAGGCCTTCTGCTCAGTAAAATGGTTGTTTATAATGCCAGCTGCAAACAGTATTATGTTTATTGACCAAAAAATAATCCGTATGAATTCTAAATTGAATCGAAAATGTTATTATATGATTTTTTTCTTAGGGATTCACAATGTCATCATTGTGGCAAATAATTGTTTCATAAGCGAAATATCTCTATCACCGGATGTGAAAATTTCTGCTGTAGTCTAAATTTAAGGCTTGTGTTAAGTTTCTGGAGTTTTTGCATATTAATTTTAAATTCAAAGTGTAAGCTTCACAAACTAAGGCTGATAATTTGTGTACAGGTTGATAATTCACTGTTTGTAGCACTTAAAAGAGCAGATTAAGCTTGATTTTACTGTTACTGGTAAAAATATATTCAGCATAAAACATAGACGTAAAAAAAATAATAATTTTTTAAATCTCTGTATTAATATTGGTGTTGGCTTAAGCAAGTTTTTAAATCTCAATTAAGGAAAAAAGTCCAATAATCTCCATCCCCAGTCTTTTTCATTTACAGGTCATCCTTTGTATTATTAGTAAACTCAGTCTATATCAGCTCCTGTTTGATACCAGTGTGGTGCATCTCTAAGGGAGGTGTACACATTCAGCTAAAACCAGAAGCAGCTTGTCTCTGGCCCATACGGCCCTGCCCTCATGTCTCTGTAACAGCTGTATTTGCAGACGTTTAAGCCACAACACTGCTGAGCTCCATCTCTGTGGTTCACTCCTGCAGTAACACCCAGCCTCACTAATTATCCGAGTATGACACTGTTGAGCCTTGCGGGGAAGTTTATTTCAGGGTGCTGGACAAGAGGCTTGGGCTCATTGTCAGAGCTCAAATTTAGAAGTTGCAAACCAGATACAATCCTTGGCCTGCAGCTAAGTCAGAAATATGGTGTCTTATCTGACTGATGGAGAGGGAGTTGAACAGGAGGGCAAAGCTTTCCACTCATCCATCAATCCACGTTAAAGGTGTCAGCACATAACCCTTTGGACACGTCTGTAAGAACTTCACCCTTGTCCTCAGCTTGTTGTAGTGACCTAAAAATGAAGTCACAGATGCACTAAAATGAGGTCTTTGAGGCAGCATGAGAAGCTCAGACCTCAGAGGGAGCTACAAATACAGCTGCTGCTCCTTTAAATTGAGCCAGATGAGGCAGTTCACGTCTGATTAGGACGTCTTTCTTTGAGGTTTTCTGTGCACGTTCAACTGGAAAGAGACCCAAGGGTAGACCAAGAACCTGCTGCAGGGTTCACATTTCCAATCTAGCAGGGAAATGTCCCAGATTCCCCCCAGACAAGGCTAAAAATGTTACTGGAAAGAGGGAGGGACATCAATTAAACCATGTCAACCAGACATGCTGCCTGTAAGGCACCATTGTACACTGCCTGAGATGTGAACCATGGGGGAGACCACCAAGACATTTTTATTCATACCAACAATTTGACCTATTTTTTGCCGAGGATGGTTCATGTGTATCTGCAATCAATAATCACTGATAGTAGGGGGCAGATGAAAATAAGATACCTTTTCTTCTTGCTGCTCTTTTCCAATCATGGATGTGTTGATTTGAAAATGTAGTGTGCACTTATGCACAAATTATATCGTCCACATTCACGTAAGGAACAAAACTAAGACTAAGATACATGTATAGATGCTGCTCTTAAGCTTGTACTGCCGCCATCTTGGAGAGGTGTAAATTTGTCTCAGAATGAATCTTACACTGAAGGTTTTCTATCTCAAACTTTGGATTGCTGACCCTTTCCTGCAACTTGCCCCGAGGCAAAAGAGAGGTAGGGGTGTGGGGGCAGGGTACACACAAGGATGCTAGCAAGGAAATGTCAGGGTAAAGTCTCGGTGAAAAACACTGCTGTTTGTGATTACACATGCAGCTTACCCGGTAAATTTAGGACATTTTCAGGGGTTTTGACTAAATGTTAATGCGGTTGACAGCTTTTTTTACACAGGCAGGTCCAATATTTTCAAGGATACATCTGGGCACCTAAAAGGGCTGGGTAGTTCCAGCAATCAGGCAATGTGATGCATTTGTATCCTGATTTAGAGGTCACGGTATAATCACGGTACACATAAATTGTACACATTGACCACACCTTAATCAGAATTTCTGACAGCTTTTGTCCTTTTTTGTTAAAACATAAACAGCAAGGACAAGGTTTAATGGATCCTACAGTTCAAGACATTTCAGTTTCAGAGCGCTTAAGGCCTTTGCACATTTTTTTTAAATCCATAGCCAGTTATTAGCAGCTTAGACACCAGTGATATAATGTCGTCAACAAAATGGGGGCTTTTTTTAGGTATGGGTTACATTTTTCTTAAGTTTCACGTCTGACAAGTGAAGCCCCTTATTCTTGGCATGAACGTCAAAGTCAATCAAAAGATTCAATATGGTGGCCCACTTGATTGTGTGCTTGAATCAGGGCATCCTGATTTATTCGACCAAAGTCATAAAATTTACAAGGTTTATGAACTTAACTACTGCAAACTTTTGATTTTTTTGTGAGCTGCACCATGGATTATATTACCAGGGTGTATTTAACAGCATTTATCAGAACATTTGGGGCCACATCAATTCTGTAGATCCCACATCCAAATACATTTTGGCAAGGAGTTTGTGACAATATATAGTCATTTAATTTTTTTTAACACAGGCCTACCCAGAAAATGTCCTGATTTTCTTATTTACACTTGTTTTGCCATACAGATGACAAAGGTATCTTGCTGTTTGCCTATCATTCAGTGGGTGCTTGTTTGGGCTAGGAGGGAAATTTTGGGTTCATTCTCAAGAAAAACTGCTGTTTGTGTTCATAAATACAGCTCACCTTGGTAATTTAAAGGAAATTTCAGGGGGTTTGTACATGTGTGAATGAAAAGCCTGTAGCCTGATATATTTTTTTGGAAATCGTTAAGCAAGAAACTAAAAAAAATCTTGAATTGCTTATTCACACTTGTTACCTAAAGTGGACCTCGAGTCTTTGCACATAAAGTAAGTCATAGATTGTGCTACTTTCCTAGATGGCTCAGAACTCGGAGGCAGTTTGACAACCTAAGCATGTCAAGTGTTGTTTGGTTTTTCATTGAGGTTAGCTTTGCATTTGCTTTGCTGTCATCAACTTTCACTTTTCCTAGGTCCATGTCTCATGTCCTTTTCAAAGTCCAAAATAAGTCCACACAATGGCCTTAATCGCCAGCGGTGCATTCCTGTTGTCTCTCACACACTGCCATGTTTGTTTACTATCTCTCTCCTGCACAATGAACATCACTTCTGCTACCTCACCTAAAAAAATGTCTCAACAGCAACATCACATGGACTTAAAGAGGAATTAATTTCATTTCTGTGGAAACAAAACCTCTTACAAATGTTGGAAATGAATATATGAAAAAATATTGATTCTTGGGAGCAGTGAATAACCAAATATCATAATACAACGGTGTATTGGTTTAACCCCCACCCCTACCATGAGGTATGCCATGCAAGCTCAGCGATCATGGAGGAACATTGTAAGATCTGTATTACTTGAAGTTAGTAATTTAGGCCTTTGTAAATTTGTATTAGTTTTAAAGACGTCTGATATAATAATCAGTATAAATGCTTACTTAGTGAATCATCCATACTGTGTGAGAAAAGAGCTTTTTATGCTGTTGTGTCCTCTAAGAAAAGCTGAAATTGTCCTCTCTTAAACCCATCATTCTCTCCATTAGTCCCTCCTAAAGAAAGGGCAAAAAGAAAACATCAGACTGAGGAGACCATAAAGGACCCTGAGAAAAATATAGATCACGACTGGTGTCATTACTGAGCATGAAAATGTGTGTGAGGGCGCAGATTTATGTCACTAAGTGCTGGTTAAGAGGATACACCCTGCCCTTGATCCATGTGCTGAGTTATGCTCCACATACATTTACTGCAATAATGGATACGCTCTCCTGTATTGACTGATCGCTGTAAACATAGGCTCAGTTTGTGAAGACTCTGCATCAACAGCCAATCAACATTCATCCACCCATCCATCATCTATAACACTAATCCATTCACGGCATGCTCTCACCACTGAATAAGACATGATTAAAGAAATACACTTCTACTGTATCGTCCAATAAACTGTGCCCATTGGTTTGTCTTCTGAGGCCACTCAATCACAGTACAGAGTCATTCAATGAACATCCATCCATCATTTGTACTGCTTATCCATTTCAAGGTCACAGGGGCCTTAGCCTATATCAGCTGACTTTGGGCGAGAGGCGGGGTACACGCTGAACCAGCCATCAGCTGATCACAGGGCCATGTAAAGAGACAGACAACCATTCACATTCACACTCATACTTAAGGGCAATTTGGAGTCACCAGTTAACCTAACAAGCATGTTTAGGTTAGATTAGATTAGATGGAATGTTATTAATCTCAAACTCCACACAGAAAGACCCAGGGAGTCGAACCAGCAATCTTCTTGCTGTGAAGCACTTGCCCTACCGTGCTGCCCTATATTGAAGTCACTTAAATCACCTTTCTTACCTACTCTGATGCTTGATGTGTACTTCAGCAGGTTGTCTTGCCTAAATGCATTAAGTTGTTGCCATGTAATTGGCTGATAAGCTACTTACCTTAAAGGGATTGTTCAGTATTTTGAAGTGGGGTTGTATGAGCTCCATGTGGCCACTAAGTACATTAGATGCAGTAGAAAGTTCTCTCCTTTCACTCAGTAAGCCACAATTTGTAAAAGTTTGTGACGCAGAACCAGCCGCAAACAGGGAAGTATTGTATCAAATACAAAGGGTATTTTCTCTGCCTACAAGAACTCCCATCAAAAAATAATACCACAGTTTAAGAGTACGCTACCTAGAAATTCTTTTGAGTGCATTAACTTTTCGGAAAAATAAAGGTTATCTGGAACTAACCGACATCACGTATTGACATATGACGTGAGTCTATGAGTTCCAGATAACCTTTATTTTGAGTTCCCAGAGAAATTTCTAGGTAGCGTACTCTTAAACTGTGGTATTATTCTTTTGATGGGAGTTCTTGTAGGTGGAGAAAATTCCCTTTGTATTTGATACAATACTTCCCTGTTTGGGGCTCGTTCTGCGTCACAAACTTTTACAAACTGTGGCTTACTGAGAGAGAGGAGAGAACTTTCTGCTGCATCTAATGTACTTAGTGGCCACATGGAGCTCATACAACCCCACTTCAAAAAAACTGAAAGCTATCCCTTTAACATACAGTTAAATTACTTAAATTGAAAAAGTGACCAATGAGTGTATTTCCTGTTTTCACCACCCATCCAGACTCCAAATTGCCCATAAGTATGAATATGAGAATGAATGGTTGTCCATCTCTATATGTGGCCCTGTGATTGGCTGGTGACTGGTTCAGGGTATACCCTGCCTCTTGCCCAATGTCAGCTGGGATAGGCTCTAGCCCCCATGACCCTGAAAGGGATAAATGGTATAAATAATGGATGGATGGATATCTCATCCAAGGCCCCCATCGTCCTGCCTCCACTCCATGTCACCATAGAAAACAGTATAAATAAAAATGTTTAGGGCTTAATCAGGAGTTCATCTGATTTGGATCTGCTTCCCTGCTATTGCAGAAAAACACCAGCAGCTCAGTAAAATCAGTCAGAGGAGGTGATACCTGAAGATAGGACTGAATGAATAGTCTCCTGGTGGTCCTGATACTCATCGACTGTGGTGAACAGCGCTATTTACTCTCTGTCAGCGCTCCACTGCTGATAAATGCACCCCAGTGTGTTTGTATTTCTATTTTAAAGAAAGCAAAGCTTGAGATTTCACAATGAGCAGTAAAGAATAAGTGCTGGTCATCTTTTATTTGTTAATTAAAGATTTAGCCATGTCAGCAGCCTCCAGGAAAGAGAACACCAGATCATTCTCATCTTTATATCAGCCCATGATGTTTTTTATTTTACTCTCTAACTACAAGACAAACAGAAAAACAGTCTAATAACAATAAAGCATGAAGATCTGCACACAAAAGAACCTGTTAAAGAAATGAAAAACTTATGAAGGCATTATGAAGGATAAACACACCAACATAATAAAAAACCCTCTAAAGTGTTTTACCTCAGACTCAGACATTATCTTCAGTGTAATTTAGACGCAGCATATGCCTGAGATGTTACCGCTGAGACCTCGTGAGATTATGATTATTGTTAACATCCCAGAGTGAATCTAAACCTTTGTGTTTTATTACTCTCCTTATAATAAAGAGCTGTGCACAGAAATACAAATTAACAGACAAACCTTTATCTGTTGGCACAAATAAAACTCTGAAATACAGACAAGCTTTAATGCACAGGAGCATAAATGATTGATCAGGATGTATTGAATCAGCAGAAGTATTGAGCACTCTGACTGGAGACTTAACCTCCCTTTAGCTTTTATTCTGCATAATGTCTTTAATTTATGGAAGTAGATGGACTGTCCAGCATAGCCTTGCTTCCTCCAAGTGGTCTGGTTTGGGTCAGTCCAGTTTGATGCTGTTCGGAGCGGTCAACCCTGAATTTGTTCGCTGAACCTTTGCTTTAGGGTGGGGATGTGAGCTGGGGAGAGTCGCATTGTTTCGTGCGGACCATCTTTACGACAACAGCAGTGAACAAATCACCTTAATCCACGGCTAATTTGAACATGGTGAGGTATGTGTTTCTGTTTTAGCTGCTCTCATGGCAATTAACAATTTCTGTGACCAATCAACAGACTGCAGTGCCATAAGCTCCACCTTTAAGGTTCAGTTTGGTACTGGGACGGTCCAGGTTGGTTATTTGGTACCTTTCTCTTTGTCTGACAGTGGAAACACCTTTAATTTCATACAGCACTGAGCAAAAGTGGAAACGCAGCTTATATTTGACTTGTCTGTCTGGGCAACATTATGAAAAGCCATATGGGCATAAAATTGATATCAAGTAGACTTAAAAGATGTTACTGGTAAAAACTCAAAGCTTTATTAGCAGTACTAGGAACACAAAATTGTCTACTAGTAGGCAAGTTTGTGTTGCTATAAGGTCTGCATTAGTATTAGTAAATACAAAGTTTTTGTTTACAAGTTCTACTAGTAAACAAAAAATACCTCACTAGTAGTACTAGTAGACTGTTTTTAGTCTAGTAGTAGTACTAGTAAATCCAAAAGATTCACTAGTAGTACTAGCAGACCTAATGCAAATGAAGTAGGAGGGGTTATAACCAAATCCAGCACCCTGATTGGTTTTTTGAAAGCCAATGGAAAGCCTGATTTTGCTTTTCCCTGCCCCGTTATTAACATATTGGGTTTGCTAGTAGTACTAGTGAGCATCTGGACCAGCAATAGTAGTACTAGTAGACCCAAAACAGTCTATGAGTAGTACTTGTGACACTTTTTTCCTCACTAGTAAAGTCTACTCACGCTCTACAAGAAAATCTTGAAAGTCGTGAGAAATCCTCTCATGGCCTAAATCCATCATGCTGTTCATGTTTCAAGACAAGGTCTGATTCACAGGGACTTTAATTTTGTACACACCTAATACATATATCAAATTTAATCATGGCTTTTCTCCACCTGTAGATTAGCTTTGTGGACTTTTTCATAAGAAGAGGGCTTACTCGGCTTTTATTGCCTCTATGATAGCACATTTCTTTGCACCTGGGGCTGAAAAGGCTGTCCGTAACTTGAATGGGGTCAATTTAATTAATTCACAAACCCGAGAGCCAACAGACCTTACCCCTGCTTATGTCGAGCAGATAATAACGGCTCTAAATCTTTAATAAAACAATGTTCATCACCTCTGTGTTCAGCCCCGTGTATTTCATCTAAAGCCTGGCAGGATGCTTCTGTGATTTAAAGTGTTTTCAAGTAAAAGAAAGAAAAATGAAATTGATTTTGAGCTTTTTTGGCACACAAAGTGAAATAAGGATGAAGATTAAAGAGAATGTTCTGATCTTTATTTCTACAAGCAGAAGGTGGTGTTAAATTAAGGCACTTTGAGCCTCTGCTCCTCTTTTTCAGACTCTCAGAGCAGCTTTTTCATGGCACTATGTGCTACCTGCAGGTTTGATCAAATATTTAATGTGACTCCTTTCACCTTGCTCATCCTTCAAGCTTCTGCACAGGAAATCAAATATTGAACATCTGTGGTTTAATAAATAAGTCCGGCATGCTGCTCACACGTACGGGGACATTTCTGCACATTAGGGCTGGGAAATATTCTGAAATTAAGATACAACATTGTGTTTACAAATGTGATATGTGGGCATTGTTTTTTCACATTAATATAGGCTATGTTAATTGAAGGATGTAACACTTAACTAAAAGATTAATCACATTAAGAACCATTGACAAAGAAATGCTTTGTGACCACAGGATAATATTTTTAAATGTTCCGTCTAAATGAAAAATCATAATTTCATAAACTTTATTGTGGGATTATGGTGAGATTATGTAAGGCTGGGAATGTATCAATTAAATGGATTAATTTGAATTATTTTTTGCAGAAGATTTAAAAACTAAAAACCAAGATTTTTTTTTCTTAACGAACACTTACTCTTATTGTGAGTTGTTGCAATGTTTTAAAATATAAATACTGAAATAAACAGTTTTCATGATGGTAGGCCCTGTCAGGTTTTACACAGGCACATGCTTAGGCTTGTGTTTAAAAAAAATAAAAAAAATAAAAAATAAAAAATAAAACTCTCTGATCAGTAAAAATACTGATCAGAGAGTTCCATGTTAATATACTGTGAAAATAGCTCAAAATTTAATGGTCATGTAGACAAACCTGCCTATGTTCAAAGTAAATTATCAACGTTTTATGAAAGAATATCAGCATGCAACGTAATTATTAGAGGGAAATTCTGTTTAGTTTCAGAATATTTTCGATAACATAAAAGCAAAACTTGGTTCTTGCATTTTTGTGCCACTTGGAGGTTTTTTTCTTGAGGCAAAAAATAAATAAATAAATAAATTAAAAATTGTAAATCAAGTTTTGTGGCCATATCGCCAGCCCTAAGATTATGACTGCAAGTTATGATAATCAAAACAAACAACCAGAAAAACAGGATATTGCTGAACCTTTCATGTCTTAGGCTTCATGTTTTTATGGTGTTAAATGAATATTATTGTAATTCCAATAAAATAATCATGCATACCCCCCCAGCTCTGCCTCCCATGTACAGCCATGCAGGCAAAACAACAAATCTGCACCTTGCAGCCCTCTCAACAAAGTCATTTTTTTATTAAGCAGGTTGTAAACACTTCCCATGACCTTTTCTTTGACTGTGTAGGATGTGCAGAGGAAGAGGTCAGCCATAAGTCCTGATTACATTTATGGCGCTGCATGTCGCCGTGTTATCCTCCGTCTCTGAAGCACTTTACACGCAGCGAGCCCACGGGGATTAGAACATCAGGGGGATAAAATACTCTACTGCTGTCTGATACGTGCTGTCATATGAATGTGTGTATGTGAACAATATGTCCACAAGAGCAGTGGATGTGGGAATATGTTTGTGAAAGACTGGGACACATGTTGAGCTTGAAAATGTTTTCAGATACTAAGACTAAGGTAAATGGTTGGATAACATTGTCTGCATTTTTACAGTCTTTGTTGAGCTGAGAGAATAAACGGATGCCAGGTCTGATGCTTGATAAAAACATGTTTGCAGTAAAAGACATTATCTGTTTATTCACCACAAGATAATCTGTTTTAAAACTTTATGCTGAAATGAATGTATTTTATTTAGGTTACATTTATTTTGTAAGTAAAATCTAAAAATATCCTTCAACAGCTAATATCAGGCAGTTTACTGTAAAAATCCAAATTATTGCACAAATATTTTTTGGAAAAGCAGGAAAAATGCCACCAAGTTAGTCCAATTTAGACAGTGCTCTCTCTTTTATTGGTTAAAATGCGATTGAAAGTCATAACATTTGAGTACTTTTTGACACTTTTCATCCACATAATAAAATATTTTATAATTTGAAATGCATGATAATGAAGCAAACCTTGCCCTCACCTTAATACATTAGAATATTGACATTTATACTTCTAATTGTACCATATGTGCTGGTTTTTCTATGTTGATTTATAACAGCAAATGATACTCAGTGTTTGGGGTCTGGAGCTTCTGTTTTGTTGCCATTGTATCAACAGTTATTAATACTTTTGTATTTTTACTTCAGTCATAACAAACTTAATCATATCCAGATCCACACTATAAGGCTAAAACACATTTATAACTCATTTCTGGTTCATATTGTCCATCCCGAGCCACACCGAGCACTCATACGCAGGTAGAATCTCTGCAGTGTTTGGAAACAGCACACAAAGCTTCATTATGCAGTAGTGTGTGTACAGTGACACAATTACTGGAGACATTTAAACTCTCATTCCTCTGACAGCCTGACCTTTTGTTATTTCTTGTTTAGCCCTGAGGAACCTTTGAAAAACTTCTCGTCCTCTGCATGAACCCTAGTTTTGAGCTTCAACAGCTCGTCTTGACCGTATCTACATGCCTAAATGCACTGAGATGCTGCCATGAGATTGTCTGGTTGGCTGTTTGCATTACTGAGCAATTAAATGGCAGATAAGTGTGCAGTAACTTATGAATGAACATGCTCTGTCTTTGCTCTCCTGTTTCTTCCTCTGCCTCTCCTGGACCTCGTGCCACGATGAATCTAAAAATACTCTTGTACAATTACTCAATATCCACCCTCAAATCTTTTATTTTTGCTGTTTTCATGACGCTGTCATGTCCCATGATGCAACGTGGTGCAACATGTCGTTCTGGTGCATCTGTGGTGTCAGTGTGTTCGTGCTCTGGGTGCATTTCTCTGCCTGGTGTGAGCACAGGCTGATCTATTAGGAGGCTAATAACATGACTGTCACTGTATTCTTGACACCGTGAGATCTCCTGCAGTCTCTTGTGTTTTTACGAGCGCTCTCTTTCACATTCATCCACGTCAGTCACGTCATTTCGCCTCCCGTCTCCTCCCAGAGCTGATCCCAGTCGCTCTCCCTGCTTCGCTCCTCTCTGCAAATCAGCCGTCCATGCTTCCCTCCATCTTTCCGCTGTCATCTCCGCCTCTCTCCCTCATTTTTCTTTATCTCTGCTCATCCCTCCTTCACCTCCTCTCTTGTGCTCACCGGCCCCATCTGCCCACTCTCTGTCCTCCTCCTCCTCCCTCTCCACCCTGATAACAAGCTGGGCAGCGCGATGCTACGCTCGGCTGGCAGCCGTCCCTACCGCTCATGAAGAATGTGAATGGTGTGCAGAGAGAGCCGGGAGGCACACACACTCTCACTCAGACACACAACCTTCCCTGCACTCACACACTGAGCTGAAACACATACATTCTCTCAAACACACACATTATTTATACATGTGTGATTTATTTATCCGGCTCTGAGTCATGGGTTTGGTGTGAGGCTGCTGTCTGTTAAAGAAGGATGCAGGTTAAAGCCCTCTTTTTCTGGATACTTTCACTCTCACTAAAGTGCTGAAGAAGCAGGACTCCAGCATGAACGATGTCATGATTCATGCCAAGATGATTACATTTTCTGGCTCTCAGTTTGAGATCCGTGTGAAACATTTGGCATAGATCAGGCTGCTTTAGCTGCCCCTCTGGAGCTCTTGTAAAGTTCTGTAGAAATATCGACTTTATGGATGTGAGCTGTTTCTGTGGTTTGATATGTTGGTGCAAAGGAGAGTGTATTTTTTTTTTGTTGGGCTCAAAGAAAGGCTTTACTCAAATAATTTTTTGATTAATTAGAGGAGAGGGAAAACAAGCAAAATGCTTCCTTAGCTTACAAGAAAAATTCTGAAATGAAACTTGAGGCTGTAAAATAACAACACATCTGACCTGTTACAGGACTTATGTTTTCCCCAAGGTCTGCTTGTTTGTCTGTTAGCAAGATTACGCAAAAACTACTAGATGGATTTACAAGAAAATTTTAACAGAGGTCTGGTTTGGTCCAAGGAAGAAGCCATTACATTTTGGTGCTGATCAGATTCAGATTGACGTCCAAAAAAACCCATTGAAGTTTATAACGGCAAATCCCATTCATTAACGTCGTAATGGGAATTGGAGTTTATTTGCAAACTGACGTTAATGTTTTTCAAGCCTATGTCACCACATTTCCCAGCTTCCCTTGCAATGCCAGCGGAGGACTTCTGCTAACACAACAGCCAACATTAGCCTCATAGATCGGCACGTTTTTTCCGACTTTGTAACTGAAGTGCTGATAACTCAGGAATCACGTCAATCACACTCCCCTCTTCCCAGTTCTGATGTATGAAGTGTGTCAGAAAAGATTCATTTCAAACCCAAACTTCAAACTAAGAGTTTTCCCCTTCAAAGTAATCCCAGCATGTCTACAAAGAGATACTGCAGCATTTGCTTTGTTCAGTGCACGAGAAGAGGCGAGAGTTGTGGCAGGACAAGTCGTGGCTGCTTCACCATGACAACGCGCCTGCTCACAATGCCCTGAGCATCCAACAGTTCCTGGCCGAGAAGAACATCGCCGTGCTGGAGCAACCTCCCTACTCACCCGACCTGGCTTTGTGTGATTTTTCCCTCTTCCCCAAACTCAAGGGGGTCAACAAGGGGACCAGTTTTGAGACGTGGACGACATCAAAAAGGGGCCGTGACGACGGAGCTGTGGAGGATCCCAACGAATCCTTCCAGGAGTGCATGAAAGCGTGGCAGAGAAGGATGGGAGCGTGCATTAGACTCCAGGGGGATTACTTCGAAGGGGAAAACTTGAAGTTTGTAGTTTGGATTCTAAATAAATCTTTTGTGACACCAGTCCTCTGTTCTCCACATGGACAGGCATGAGCGGACATTCGGCTGTCCAATCAGAGCAGAAAAGCCACTGCCATAACTGAGCTGCTTGGCCGAGGTCTGCGCTCTTAGAGTGCCTCAAGTTTTATTTGATTTCAGGGATCAAGCATCAATACTTTCACAAGTACTCTTCTGGTATCATTTACTCCTCTAAAATATCGAGTACTCTAACAAAATGTTTATCCATGAAGGTCTCTGGGATGTTTTCAGTCTTTCTCTCTGTCTTTAAGCCAGGACAGCTCCTCTTTCCTTTTCATGTGACTGTTGAGACCAGAGGCATCGAACAGCACTCAGCTGCACCCCCAGGCTTACACACAGAAACACGACACAGTGTTGTAAAAAAAACAACAACAACACAGGTTTATGCACTCCTACTCTCAAAAACATTCTGAAGTTACTTTCAAATAATAATCATAATAAGTAATTTTATTACTGATAATAACTTGACAAACTGCGTTACATTATGGACGATGCCAGCCACCCTCTGCACACCGTCATCAGCAACCAGAGGAGCCTGTTCAGCCCCAGACTGCTCCTTCACAGACCAGAACCAACAGACTGAGAAACTCTTTTGTCCCTCAGGCCATCAGACTGTACAACTCCTCCCTCAGGGGGAGGAGGAGTAACAGGAAGACAGAGGACGGGAAGGAGCAGTAGCCAGTGGCCATATTTTTATTTTTTATTTATATTTATTTTACATTTATTTATATTTTTGTTTGTATCTATCTTGTTATTTATCTTTTTATCTATGTTTCAAACTGCTACGGGAATCCTAATTTCCCTGAGGGAGTTTCCCAAAGGGATTAAAAAAGTTCTGTCTAATCTAATCTGATTAATTTGAAAAGATTTATAAATCAGTGCAACACAGTCGTACATTAGTATAGATGTTTAATTTGTAAGTATATTCATGAAATGAATATCAAGTCATTCAAAAGACATACATTTTTAAACATAAAAACATGGAAATGGCCAGAGAGCATGTCAACATCTCACATTATTTCTGAGATATTTTTACAAAAAAATTGTATATTTACCTAACAATAAATTCACAACTTCTTGTGCAGCCCCTCTCATTAAACATGGTTTTCTTCTCTCATTGGAGAATACTCACTTTCAATTCTGAACTGGACTCTGAAACGTGAACGGTAACATGAAGCATCATTTCGTTGTATTTCATCAGAGAAAATTTTCATCCAAATGAAAATAAAAAAAACTTGAACAGAATAAAAACTCAACCCAGCTCAACATCACATCTCTGCCATCACATGGCTGAACTGTCACTGAGATTCCTGACTGATGAGGCAAAATTAAAATAAACAAAAGTAAAGTCACGATGTGGTGATCAGCCGAGAAACTGTCAGCTCCTGAAAGTCTTTAAATCAGGTGTAACTGTTGAATCAAGTCATCAGCTGCTCTTAATCATGCTCTTACTTGTTTCACAGTATTTCTCAAACTGCACTCATGCCGTCACCGTCTCCAGACGTGGTTGATACATTTTGAGGAAGAGGTTCAAAGTCACAGCAGATGTCTCGCGAACATCTGCGTCATAAAGTAAATCAGTTTGTCTCAGGATTCTTCACCCTTTGAAGCTCCAGACTAAAGTTTCCTCGCACTGATGATAAAAGAGGAAGTCTGTATCTGTGGCACTTTTGCCCGATCACATGTCCAGCAGTTGAACTCGCCTCAGGCTGTTTCAGAAGGTGCAAAGATTTTCTAAGCACTCAGGTTCTGTAAGGCCACAGTGTTTCCCGCTGATCCACCGTGTGGCCCTGCAGGCCTCTCACAGCAGACAGTATGTGAACCCACTGTGGTCCACCTGCAGCTGCCGTGTGTTGCTGAAATTAAGAGGGTGAAGAGTAGACCTGCAGTAAAACCATGACCTGAAGAAGACCTCTGCACAAACTTCCAGACTCTCCTCTGCCAAGTGAGCAGATAAGTGTTCAATAGCCTGCGTAGAGTGGACAGAAGTTGTCTGTAACTGGGACAAATAAAATATCACTGCAGGGCTTTTGGTGCAGCCCTTGTGTTCTCAGTGGGATTGGACGAAATTATGAGTTTGCACAGAATTTGCAAGGATTGTCGGAATTTCCACCAGATGTTGCAATCTTGAAATTACAGTTTTTAGCGTTTGGGAGGGGTGGGTGGGGTGTTTGACTGAGGACAAGGAAGTGCCACGGGTTGTTTAGTCTAGTAATTCACTCCACCACCAATTTGAAGGTCTGAGGTTTGAGCTCTACTCTGGCTGAAATGTCTGTGTCCATGGACAAGATAGTCAAACCAAAATCACTTCCACTGCTGCTTCACTGGCCTGTATGGAAGGGCAAGGATGAGTTTGCTATTCTGATAGAAAACACGTTGAATGCGAGAGTACGAGAGTATGTGTGAAGTAAAGTTGTGTTGATGGGACAAATTGGGAGTTTGCACAGAGTTTGCAAGGATTGGCTGAATTTCCACCAAATGTTTTGTTCCTAAAACTGCAGTTTTCATGGGGCACTGAACTTTTCTGGTAGGACTGCTTGGACAAATTATATAGTAGCTGTGATATTATGTTTCTTGCACTGATTTTAGTCAAATGAAATTAGATTTTAGAGGTTTGAAGCAGGTGCTGCTGCTGAGGAATAAAGTACTTTGTCTGATCCAGCTGATGAATGAAACTCTTACCTCACCCATCAGAGCAAATTCAGCTTAGCTACAGAAAAATGATGGATGTGGATCAGTTTGGTCATTTTACAACCAAGATCAGGCATTTCAGTTTGAACCTTTGCAGGATGGATCCTCTCATTGACAGACAAAGAATCTGGAGAATCCAGACACGTTTTCAGTCTGATTTTAGAGACAACCACACAAAAACACAAAGGGAACCATGCAGATGAACTGTCTTCACTGCTCTGAAACATTGTACTCTGACTCTTAGTTTCTGTGAGGTTCAGGCGCTGAAGTCAAGAAACTGGAGTTTCGTCCCCTGAGGTGTGTTGAGAAGTATTTCCATCCCTGTAAATACTTGAGGACAGATTCCTGAAATACCGCTGTAGTAGTTGCAGTAGTACGATATCTGTGTCTTGACCTCTCTGCTGGAGTTTCATATGATGTATAGACGCCTTCAGTGGTGTGGCGGTTTGAGGAGTGCAGCTTTAAACTTCTCAGCCGGTTCACGACCACATGACAGCAGACATCAGCTTTGCTTATTGAGCCGACTCTGACCTCTGACCTCCCTATGGGGGAGAGGCAATAAAGAAAAAACTCCCCACAGGGACTGAACGATGTCAGAGAGGAAAAAACACAAACAGACGAGAATAGATTCAGTCTGCACTCGGCTCACTCGTGTGCTGAATGTGGCCTGAGTGGAGTAAACATGAAGTCTGGGTTAGCATTCTTCAGCTGAATAGGCCGACACAATATTCATATCTAATATAAAATATCACAATAAAATAACATCTTTGTCAAATTTTCAATGTTATTCATAAATGTTTGATACTATGGCAACAAAAATAGATGTTACAGACTCCTTATATATTTTTTTTTAATGATCAACAGCTGCAGCTAGACTCCCACACAATGTCAAAGCTGAATACAGAAGCATTGGCAAAATTTCTGTATATTTAGGTTTCCAACATTTTCTTTTCACATAGATGTTTCAAAATAATAAAATCTCCATTATTTAAATGGTTGGTGTTAGTTATCAAAGAAAAGGAGAAAATTGACTATCTTTTATGTTTAAGCACACCAGAGAAAGCTCTGTCTAAAATGCACAATTAGAGGATATGCAATGATGCAGGGAGGGTGTAAAGAGGGGAGAATAAGGAAGATTCTCAGAGCCCGTGGCTCACAGGAGCCATAAAAACATTTTATTATCAGTATTTTTTACATATAAATGTATTAGCTAACATTTGTTTTTCTCTCCACATACAAAAAATACCACACTTATATATTTTTTTTATCTCCAAGTAGGGATGCAAGATGTTATCGGTTTGCTGTCAGTATTGGTCGATATCAGCCTAAAAAGTTAAGTATTGGTATCAGCAGATCATGAAATTTTTGCAGATTTTTACAGCCGATATATTGGCCACAGATATTGGCCATATATAGGTTGGAATATTGGCAAATTACACAAATGTACAATTTTGATGCACCTCATCACTGCGTGGGTACATTTAAAAATCAAGAGTTTCATTTTTGCAAGAGTTAAATGCTGTTTTTCTTGTTTTACATCCGTTCCTTGCAAAAATATACTGTAACACTGAAGGAAACATTAACATCCCAAAAATAACATTTATTTAAAAAAGAGGCCCCTTTGAACCAAACTTTTCAAACAGATAATCTTGTAATCAATAAACATTCTGTTGTTTGTTGATATCATTGTAAATTATGTCTTTATTGGGCATTAATCCCTGTCATCTCCACATATTCAGCCTTACTGTGGCATGATTGTATAAATTCCTGATGTATGCCTTACGGTAAAAAATGTAGAGAGTGTGATGGACGAGAGGAGAAATATCAGTAAAATATGGAGTGAGCAGAGTGTTGGTGCTGCAGAAGGAGAGAAAAAGGTGCAAATGTAACAATGCATGGGTAGTGACGGGTCCATAAGAGCAATGAAAGAGAATTTATAAAAGTACGAGAGGAGGAGGGAGCGAGTGATGAAGAACAAAGCCGGGAGAACGAGGAGCAGCAGCGATAAGGGGAGGAGGAGGCTCCTCTGGGGTGTAATTAAGGCTCTGAATCCCGTTCACCATTGACCGTTACAGAAGTTCGGAGAGATGAAGGGAGAGACGTGTTAGCAAAGAACCAAAGGGACCGGCTCGAGCACAAGGGAAGGGAGTCCCTCAGCAAGAGACAAAGTGAGAAGAAAGACGAAGAAGAAAGGGACTGTGAGGAAGACGTCATGAACAAGAGAAGGACAGAGTGATGGAGGGAAATACAAACTAGAGGAGAGGACAGTGGCAGGGGAGAGAGTTAAAGAGTGCGAATACAGAAACAACAGGTTGAACATGAAGAATGGAGGAGGTTTGGGGAATCATCAGACTTAAAGCAGACCAAAGACTGGAGGCTACAAGTTCTGCTGATCACTGTCAGAATGTTCAGCACTCTGATGTCTAATGCTTTTAAACTTTGGTCTCGTGACTTGGACTTGAGTCACACTTCAGTTACATATTTGGCCACTCTGGACTTGACTGTGCTGTCAAAGACTTTAACTTGTACTTTGCTTGTGATTTTTTTTAATTATTACTAAATTAAAATGACACTCTGCTTGATAAATGATGGTAATAACTTGATTAGGACTCCAGATTAAAAGTTTGGACTTGACTCAGGACTTGTCTCTTTTTCCTTGGACTTAATTTAGTTTTTACTTGAGACCTTGTTGGGGACTCTGCTGTCCAGACTTTCCTCCAGACTTGTCTGCATTACTTGGGATTCTGCTCTGGACTTTTGTGTCTTAAATTGAGACTTGACTCAGGCCTGACTTGTCTTTAATTTAGCTTTGACTCACACTATGCTTGTTGCACTTGGAGCTTGATTTTGAACTTTACTGTCTTCACTTTGGAAATGGAATTGGGACTTGTCTATATTTACCTAAAGCTTGACTCAGAACTTGTCGGTCTTTAGTGAGAACCTGATTTAGGACTGGCTTTACTTTACTTGGGATTTGACTTTGGACTTTCCTGCCTTTACTTCAAATTTCGATCCTGTCTTTACCTGGGACTAGGTTCTGGACTTACCAATGTTCACTAGATACTTTGCTTTAGATCTGATGCTCTTTATTTGAGACTCAGCTCTGGACCTGTCTGTCCTTACTTAAGATTTAAGTGGGACCTTTGCATCGTTACTTGAAACTCTCATGCCTGTATTAGGAACTGAACTTGGAACCTTTGCCTTTCTTATCCTGAGACTTGACTTGAGATGGGGTTGGGGTTTTTTGTTACCATGGAATTGAGCTAGGACCTGCATGTCTTTACTTGGGAACTGATTTTGGACTTTTAACTCTTTACTTAAGACTTGACTCAGGACTTTTCTATATTTACTTGAACTCACCTTTGCATTTGCCAGTCCTCATCAGGGACTTGACCTGCCGTAACTTGGGACTTGTCTTGGTATTTTCCTCAGTTTGATTATATCTGCTCTGGACCTGACTGAAGACTTTGACTTATAGAACTTTTTCTTCTAACTATACAGTCATTGCTTTTTTAAACAACCTATAAAATCAGAAAGTATGAGAGCCTTTAAAACTGAAGATAAATTCTGCATGTCTGAGTTAATAGAAGTTTTAAAGGCATGTGTATCCTTGGATCATTCCGGGCAGTGTGGAGTCCAAGTCTTTAAACCTGGCTCTGAGACAGCTCTCTGTCTGTTGTCTGGTAAATGATTTGTCAGCGGAGGGGTGATGTGAGTTTACATGTGTTTTTATTTTTAAGGACAGCCCTTGAAGAACGAGCAGTAGAGACAAACGTTGGTGTGTTTTTGCTCTGAGCTCTGGTCTGTCATGAAGCTTTGTGACAGCTGTTCGTCTGTCATTCTGTCTCATTATCATCATTCTGTCCCTGCGATGCTCTGTTTGTAACGTCCACTTCATTCTCAGCTCAAAAATGACTTTAGGAGTTCTGAGAAATATTTGTTGGGTTATATAAGTCCTTACTGCCTACATTGTAAAGAAAATATTAAAGCCTCTCATTTTAGTATTTGATAATTTTAAGGCTTTTGTTCTGTGTTAATTGATGCAGATGTCTCTGATAAATATTTTGATCCTGCTGGTGAAACTTTGATAGGAGACTCATTCATGTGGTGATAAAATAAAAGCTTTGTAACTCTCTTTTATAGAAAGTTTCTTTCATCTATCTGCAGGGATTTTTACCCAGGGTGCACCGTGGGCTGAAGAAGAGAGTTGGATTATTTTAGTTTGAGCTACATAATGTTAAATCAGTTAATGAAATGAAACCAGTTCATCTAATGAAAACATGTGGAGGAGAGCTCTATACAGGTACAGTCTACCTCATCATACTGAAAACGATTTCATGCTAAGTGCTGTGACTTCAGTCTGAGGCCACTAGATCATAGATGACCTTCTTCTGGCTCTATGGTGAACTATCATGTCTCATGACTGAACATCAATGGCGTGCTCACTCACTAAATGGTTAGAGATTCATAAGTAAATAGCTGGTGCCATAGTAATGCCATTTTTTTTTAACATATTCATCATTTTAGGCCCAAATCCTGACTCAACAAATTAATACCAGCCATGCCCCTGATTAAACACAACTAGAACTCTTAAAAGTGCTGCATGGTGGAGCAGCAGATTGATGCTTGTGCCACCATGAAATAAGGTTAGTGGTTCAACTCCTGAGTCAGTGTGGAGTTTATGTTAGAGCTGGGCAATTAATCAAATTTTGAGATTACAGTTACTGCTTCCACAATTAATTGAGATTTAAATGTTTCTGTGCCACATCACATGTTTAACTTTTATTTCTTTTTCCATTATTATTGTGATTTTTCGTGTTATTTTGTGTCGTTTTTATTTTTTCAAGTATATTTCTATGTATCAAAATAAAAATTTGACAGTGTCAAATGCAGATATGTTCAATGAAAGCATGTGGTGCATTGTAACATCATTAAGTAACATAGTCCTGATCTCAATATCTACTAAAATAATCCAAATAAGGCTTTTTGCCATAATCAAGCAGGTCTAGTTTATCTGTTCTCCCTGCACAGAAGAGAGCCTTCATACATGGCAAGTGCTCCCACTCCACCATACTGGCACTTGGAGAGTTTTATGAATGCTTTTAATAACAGGATTTGATCAAACTACCGCAATTTCTCGTATATAACACACATTTTTGTTCTTAAATAAGGCCTAATTTCCGGGTGCATATCATACACAAGCACAAGCAAAATATGTGAAATATTTCGTCTCACCAACATCGCGATGACAGCATATCTGATACAAAAAGCTGAAATATTCTCTCTCTCTCTGCGAAACATTACCACCAAACTTTTGTAATTCTTACAAAACTGAGTGTTAAACTGCTCTAATCCAATATTTTGGGTCTTAATTAGTTTCCTTTGTGTAATGATTGTGTAATTCTCAAGCGTTACGGTACCACTCACATGCAAACACAGTTTGCTGCCATCTTGTGAGCAAGGGACCAAAATGGCTGCGCTGCGATTGGTTGAAGACATTGGCATGTTGATAGCTTCTCTCTGATTGGTCGGCTGAGCATGCTCGGGCAGAAATCAAGTAAGTGCTCAAGCATGAAGCAAAAGGTATCTCCGCATCCAGTGGAGAGACAAAATTGTTGTGAAATTTCGTTGATTAAAACTTTGAATAAAGGTAATTTTTGAGTTGTCTTAGGGAGTAAGGTTTGGGCAAAATGTGGGTGCGTGTTATTTTTAAATACAGCGTTATAATAGATTTAAAAATGAATCTTTGCATAAAAATTGTGAAAATGTTTCATCTCACAGACATCGTTACACCCTAATAAACCACATTTTTCAGTGCATGTATGCATTTATGTGTTTTCATGCTGATAAAGATGTTTCTGAAAACCTTTGTGGCAGAATTGTTTTTATAAATGGAGGAGGAAAACCTCAGTTTTCAAAAATCGTCGCCTACGTGTGGACTCATTTGAAATCCCCATCACGCCCAAACAGGAATAAAAAGGACTGTAAACAATCCCTGGACTGGTACAGTAACATGCTGTTTGTATGTCATTCTCTGTTTTCCCTCATGGATTTGTGATCTCATGCTTCAGCTGCTCTGGGCCGTGCTGTACTCAGCTCTGCTGTGGAGGAGGACCCAGTGGACCAGGGCACAGGACATTAAGCGGAGCAAAGTCATGGTGCTGTGGACACAGATCTTCACTTTAAGAGTGTTATGTTCAAATACATCGCACTGGGCCTGTCTTTGCTCCACTAATTTCTCCTTTCGGTGCACAAACAAGGACTTAAAGTTCATGCTAATGTGTATGTTCAAAGGTTCCTCATGAGGCTGTCAGTTTTTTTCTTCGTAGATTTTTGACATGTAGACCTCTTTGCTGGTGTCAAACTTCAGTCAGCAGAGAATACATTAATATGTGAGGCGGGGGATGATCTGCTGGCACAATATAACAGCTTTATAAAATGACATGCCTTTGAATGAACTTCTCAGGGGATTTTCTGACTCCCACAGGACAGAAGCGAAGCCTGCAGAACATCACGCTCTAACATGCAACGCTGATCCTGTTACATGTGAATGTTTGACACACACTCCGATTGGACAAACAAACACTGTTAATTGGTTTATCTGACACAAACCCACAGAGGGATTGACATTAGGGGACATGATAAACTTTAATGTATTGAAAGTTTCTGCTGTCAAAGAACACTGAGGCTGATATTCCATCTGATGGTGGAGCACTTCCCCTCAAACCCCCGAGACCATAACTGATGATGACAATTCGGCTCGAGTTCAGCGCGGTGAATTGAAGCGTGAAGATGATTTGAAAAAGTCACAGTAATTGACGCTGACAGTCGTAGGATGATTGTGCGTTGGGTGCTGTTTCCCTTCCAAAAGGAGGTTTGGTGCTCCGAGCGGTTGGATGCATCGGCTCGCCGCTGATGCCGGGCTCCCCGGGGTGCTGTGGTGAGTCAGGTTCCCTGTCGCAATGCATTCGCTCCAACACAGAGATGCTCTGGGGAGTCCATGACTGATCCTCCTGCTCGGCAGTGTGCTCTCTGTGTGTATCTGTGAGTGTGTGTGGCAGAGACGGCCAGACTGTACGCGTGTCATGCTAAACTCTGACGAACAGGGCAGCCTTCAGAGCTCCCTGCTCATGTCAAACACCTTGACCCAGTGGGCACATGCAGGCTAACACTCAGGCTAACACTCAGGCTAAGTGAAGCACCACTGTAATGAGTGCTCTGGGGAGACAAGGCCACTGTCACAGGGTGGGGGAGATGGCATCCTGGAAATGACCGGGTTTGAGTAAACATCTTTTTAGGAGTCACTTTATATGGTATAAGCATTCAACTGCTCCTCAATGCATATAGCTAACCAGCCAATCATATGGCAGCTACTCAGTGCATTTAGGCATGATGGTCAAGACGACATGTTGAAGTTCAAAACAAGCATCAGATTGGAGAAGATCTAACTGAGATTTTTCTGGCAGATATTGCAGTTTCACTTCGATTCACATTTTTCTTCAAATCAGGCCTCAGTGCAATATTCTCTATGTTTACAGTATAGACAACAGTAAGGAAATCAATGATCAAAAGCACATAACACATTATTCGTCATCTAATATTGATGATAAACAGAGGCTTTGTGTTGTTGACCTGCTTACCAGTACTTCTATAAATGCAAATTGCCTGCAAATTTGTAAAATAGTTTGTGTAAAGTAGCTGACACAACAGATCCTGGGTCAGTCAGGAGCACTGCAAAAAATTGCAGCTTTGGCGAACACATGGTTGCTTTACCTAAAATTGCGATTTCAATCTGAAAATGATAAATCTTTCAGCCCTAGTTGTTGGTGCAACACGAGCAGGTCTGAGTATTTAGAAACTGCTGATCTGCTGGGATTTTTGGGAATTATGACCTAAAAATAAAATCCTCGACTCGATTTACAATTTTAATCAGTTTTTTTCCTCTCAAAAAAACCCCAAAACTTCCAAGTCACACAAAAATTACATGAACATAGTTTTACCTTTCTGTTATCAAAATACACTATATTGCCAAAAGTATTCGCTTCCAAATAATCAGAATCAGGTGTTCCAATCACTTCCATGGCCACAGGTGTATAAAATCAAGCACCTAGGCATGCAGACTGTTTCTACAAACATTTGTGAAAGAATGGGTCACTCTCAGGAGCTCAGTGAATTCCAGTGTGGAACTGTCATAGGATGCCACCTGTGCAACAAATCCAGTCGTGAAATTTCCTCGTTCCTAAATATTCCACAGTCAACTGTCAGCTTTAATATAAGAAAATGGAAGAGTTTGGGAACAACAGCAACTCAGCCCACAAGTGGTAGACCATGTAAACTGACGGAGAGGGGTCAGCGAATGCTGAGGTGCAAAGTGCAAAGAGGTCGCTAACTTCCTGCACAGTCAGTTGCTACAGAGCTCCAAACTTCATGTGGCCTTCAGATTAGCCCAAGTACAGTACGCAGAGAGCTTCATGGAATGGGTTTCCATGGCGACCAGCTGCATCCAAGCCATACATCACCAAGTGCAATGCAAAGCGCCGGATGCAGTGGTGTAAAGCACGCCGCCACTGGACTATAGAGCAGTGGAGATGCATTCTCTGGAGTGATGAATCACGCTATTCCATCTGGCAATCTGATGGACGAGTCTGGGTTTGGAGGTTGCCAGGAGAACGGTACTTGTCTGACTGCATTGTGCCAAGTGTAAAGTTGGTGGAGGGGGATTATGGTGTGGGGTTGTTTTTCAGGAGTTGGGCTTGGCCCCTTAGTTCCAGTGAAAGGAACTTTGAATGCTTCAGGATACCAAAACATTTTGGATAATTCCATGTTCCCAACCTTGTGGGAACAGTTTGGATCTGGCCCCTTCCTCTTCCAACATGACTGTGCACCAGTGCACAAAGCAAGGTCCATAAAGACATGGATGACAGAGTCTGGTGTGGATGAACTTGACTGGCCTCACAGAGTCCTGACCTGAACCTGATAGAACACCTTTGGGATGAATTAGAGTGGAGACTGAGAGCCAGGCCTTCTCGACCAACATCAGTGTGTGACCTCACCAATGCGCTTTTGGAAGAATGGTCAAAAATTCCTATAAACACACTCCTCAACCTTGTGGACAGCCTTCCCAGAAGAGTTGAAGCCGTAATAGCTGCAAAAGGTGGACCGACATCATATTGAACCCTATGGGTTAGGAATGGGATGGCACTTAAGTTCATATGTGAGTCACGGCAGGTGAGCAAATACTTTTGGTAATATAGTGTATGTTCCAAAACTAAACAGACAGTCCCCCTTATAGTTAAAATGCATCCTGTAATTTTGTCATAAAATGTTGATTATGTAGTTCAATCACAGGGAGGTCTATCTACGTAAACACTGAAGGATGAGCTGTTTTTAGCAGTATAGTAACACTGAACCATCTGATCAATATTTCAGATATTTTATTTAAGAACAAATAAAAGTCCTAATATGTGCTTGTGCAAAACCTCACAAGGCCAGTCATCATAAAAACATTTTCAGTAACATTTTTAAATCTTCTGCAGAAAATAATTTGAATTAATCTATATATTGACATGAGAAATGACTGTCTCCAGGGTTTGCAGAGAATGGTCTGAGAAAGACAAAATATCCAGTGAGTAGCAGTTCTCTGGGTGAAAATGCTTTGTTGATGCCAGAGGTCTGAGGAGAATGGCCATAGTGCTTTGAGATGGCAGCAGTGATGGAGAAACTGGACAAAAGATGATTGGAGAAATGTTCCCTGGTCTGAGTCCGGATTTCAGCTTCCACATTCAGATGGCAGGTCAGAATTTGGCATAAACATCATGAAACCATCCTGCCTTGTGTCATCGGTTTAGGCTGGTGGCTATTTTTGGTACACTTCAGGCCCCTTAGTCCCACCTGAGCATGGTTTAAACCCCACAGCCTACCTGAGTATCATTGCTGACCATGACCACAGTGGACTCGTTTTCACATGGCTACTTCCATCAGGATAACCCTCCATGTCCCAAAGCTCAAATCATCTCAAGCTGGTTTCTCGACTCCAGTTGCCTCCTCAGTCACCAGATCTCAATCCAGTAGAGCACCTTTGGGATGTGCTGGAATAGGAGATTTCCATGATGGATGTGAGGCAGAAACTGTGTGATGCTAGCATGTTGATATGATTGAGAGAGCAGGTCTATATTCGCTCATGCTGAATACTTAATGTTGTTGTCACATTTTCAGAGTAATGAAGAGCTTCACCCCTGACTGACTGTCTCACGTGTAAATCCTCTCCCATTTCCATCCACACATCCATTTATCCAGCTTCAGGTGGTGCATAATAACAAGATGAATATTCAGAATGGGTTTGATCCATCATGTTATTACCTGAGGCAAGGGGCTGCAAAATTGGCACAAAAATCCTTGGAGAGGAGTGATCTGTTAGCAGGTGAGCCTGATTTAATCTAAAGGTAAACAGCTTCCCCAAAGATCTATACAAACCAAATAGCCTTTATTTCAGGGCACACACGCTCATTTATTGTACAGCATGATTTAATATCCATACGACATGATTTATGATCGTGCTCACCTTGCTGGGTCTGTGCTCTCCGTACACTTTACACACCATCAGTCTTCATGTGTCTGTCAGGATTTCTCTGCCCTCTACTGAAAAACCGTGGAGGTTAAATTAAAATCAACACTCGTCTACCTCACACCTCTTCATCACTCAGTCCATTCATTTACACTCGGCCTATTCCCATGTCATCGAGTAGTCATTTTTAACCTTAATATGGTGCTGTATGTCCACCTTTAGGTAATTATTCTGTATGAATGTTCCTTATCTTACATTATAAGAACTCCTCTGTAACAAAGGTGCAGTGATACTCGAGTAACTTCTATATTTGTGTTGAGCAGTCCAGTTAACAAAAAATGTACTCTCTCCTAACAACAGAACAGACACAGGACACACTTGTAGATTTTGTGCGCGGAAACATCCTACTCTTAACAAACATCATCTCTTTTAGCATGTGGAAAAGGTTTATTTTCTTTAAAATGACACTTTGAGGTTTGCAGGGATTTTTTTTTCCATTTGAAGCACTCTCTGGCTGTTTTTTAAACATCCTACCACAAACTACTAATAAACCCAGTGTACTGCAGACTGTATTTAGAAGAAGTATGAAGTACAAAGCCTGTAGTGCCCTGTGTCTCCACTAGAGAGTCAGATGTGGCCAGAAAAAACCTTTAATTAAGTGTCCAGAAGAGGAAGCTCTATCAATTTTTACTTAAATGTGAAACTATATCAGGTCAGTTACTCTTTAAAAGTTCATAAAACTGAAAAAACAGTTATTTTTGAGGCCATTCTTCTTATAGTGATATCTCAGGATCCCTCAGAAGAATTTTCTCCAGACACTTTGCATCAATATTCACTCTGATTAAAGGATGAACCTGTTATAATTATAACTCTTAAGGTCAATGGCCTTGGATTTCATGTTCATGCCATGTTTATAAAACATCTACGCATCTCAGTCCCACAGAACCACGCACTGCTGCACTGTAATGACACTCCAGTTCCACGTGGAGACATGAAACTAACTTGTATTCATGTCATGTATTCTTAATGAAGTCCAGGTTATCACAACAGTCTCTTAATCTGCCATAACCCTGACAGCCTGTGTAATGATGAATTGACTGAGGGCTTGTATCAGGGCTCTGCATTGATCCACTTAATGAAGTGACTGCTGCGGTAACATACACTGATTCTATAAATAGCACCAGCTCACTGCGTCTCTGTCTGACAGAGGTTAATTAATGTTACAAGGCTGATATCAAACATAGGGTTGTGGTTGTCGGGGTTATTCTACAGTTTCTCTGATGATGCGTGACCAAGGCCATCCATGAGGGAAGCTTTCTGGGGTCCAGAGTCATGTAGGGGCCCTTGAGGGTTCATAAAGACGTGGTCCATCCCAAACTTAGACCATGAGTTTCTATTATTTCAAACCAAAATACTTACAATTCCTAAAAATGACAGAAAAATAAACGTGTTGATATTATCATCATATTTTTATCAGCACGTATTGATCTTTTTGACACCTTCAGGATGACGACTTATACATGAGGTGTGCAAATCAAAAGAAAGGTCACCTGCATTTCCTACACAGTGATGTCATTAAATGACAACTCAGGGGGGCCCATTACCTAGTCCT
The DNA here is from genome assembly GCA_037902135.1 of Cetoscarus ocellatus. Taxonomy (NCBI): domain Eukaryota; kingdom Metazoa; phylum Chordata; class Actinopteri; order Labriformes; family Labridae; genus Cetoscarus; species Cetoscarus ocellatus. The sequence continues at coordinate 467,354 of JBAMNC010000752.1, forward strand.
CTCAGGGGCCTTGTCATTTCTGTGGGCGGGCCTGTGCATGACCCATTGGCAGCGGATTTCATCAACATAAAAGATTTAAGACCGTGCTTTTCCATGCGTGGTATCTGCTCAACTAAGCTCGACTCCACTCGGTTTATGTCCTACAAGGGATGGGTATTAATTAGATTTTATTGGTACCAATTCTGTGGATCAGTCTGATTATTTGGCGATGACCTTATCGATGCCTGCTGATTGTCTTTATGGAAAAAAGTAGGCCTGTCTTGGTTTTTCAGTGGCAACAATGTCAAACACATGTCACTCCTCATATTCAATGCTGTGCTGCATAGATAAGTCTCCACTTACTGAGAGATATGCAATAAGTGTCTTTTTGCTCAAAGTTAATCCACAGTTTTTAACACTTCTGCCTGCTGTCTGCCATGATTTTTAATTTTTGTGTTATCATAACTGCTTCTGATGAGAGCGTGCAGAACAAAGTGAAAGGAATTGATAAGCAAAAAGACTCATGATATCAGTTATTTAAGGGAGCTGTTATGGATTCTCAACTGGAATTCTTTTTCAATACCCATCCTTAGGTACTACCTACTACATTGTTCATTACAGTATATACTTTAAGTACATATAGTTCCTATTTAAGGCAGGAGGAATCATCTATATCTCTAATTCTCCACATATCACACCTCCTGCTGCGCATTGTCCCAGTGAATAAGTTAGATAATTCTCCTTCTATGCCTCACACTTGGTTGAACACTTTATGACTTTAAATGCATCTTTTTTATTCTTAAAACCATTTCATGTTGCAGAACACAGCTGCTTTTATAAGACATAACGTCTAACTATCACTTCAGTATGAAAAATGGGTTTTCAATGCAGGTCTCACATCCTTTAAATCGTTTTATTTCTGCTTGTAGCTGTCAGATCAGTGACAGTTCCCTCCTTGGAGCTTGTTGTTCTCTCACTCTGTACCATGTAAAGCAACAAGCACCTGTGCGGTCTGCTGGTCAGAATAATCTGCAGAATCAGCTTGAGTTTAAGAAGAAGACAAACTGTTCTTCTCAGGTTCCTGCTGCCTGATTTTTAAAGTTTAACTTGCCTTGTTGGCCTCTCTCCAACATCCAAACCTTTAGGGTGCTGTTGGCCGTGGGCTTATGTTGTGACTCATGGATGGACGATAGTTTTCAACGAGGGCGGCCCAGGCTGAAGTTTGACCTTTTGCTCTTGTTGTCATCCCCCACTCTCTCTCTCTTTCTGATTTTCTTTGCTGACTTTCTGTCTTCTCTATCAAAGGCACAAATCCCAAAAATGACTCTTTAAACAAATAAAGCAAACTGTCGAAGAACTATTTGCAGGCTTAACTTAAATATGTGCTTTTCATTAAAAGTTGCACAGTGAACCAAAGATTCTGTTTGAAAAAGTACCAAATTAACCAGTTTTAATAACCTGTTTTTAGGAGAGTTTCCCTCATCACTAAAATGAAAATGCATATTAAAGATTCTGAGAAGAGAATCAAACTGACATTCTCATAATCCTTCGGTGCTCTCAAACCTCTGCCCTCCTCGTCTTTCACTCGAAGAGGAGGCACTCAGCTGGTAAATTGTCTCTGAAGTGATTCTTATCTTCAGATAAGTGAAGGCGCGAAGAGGTGAAGGAGATAAGAGGGAAGAAGAAATAACAGGGGAGTTAACATTCAACACTTTCGTAACCTTCATGTCCTTTTCATGTCTCCTCTATCCACACAAATCCCTGCTCGCATTTCCTATTCTTATCTCCGTGCTGAATCCCTCCTCCTTAAACCAGTTTATTGATCCCAGCAGATACAAGCACAGGGTGACAAAAGAGGGAGATTCTCTCTTCAGGATAACACCGAGGGGAAGACGTAGGTGCAAACATGCGGGGGAATTTCAACAGGAGCCGCGTGAGCAGAGCATCTGTCTGAGATCTCTACACTCATGCATTGAACATTGAATGAAATGGTGTAATTATACATCCACAGGCAGCCCAGTTCAAAGGCTACATCCCTCTCTTCCTCCTCTGCTGACTGCGGGAGAGCTCAAGGCTTCCTAGATGTCAAATTGTCAAGTGAATTAGAGGTCTGATACAGACGTTTCAATGCCATTATCCACTGTCTCTCTGAGGTCTCACTTCTGCAGATGTTCCTTTTCATATTTCTTTGTGATTTCTGTGAGTGATAGACTTGTACTCACGGCTGGATGAACCTGGACCTTAAGATAGTTAGATAAAATGGGGAAAGACCTTTATTAGTCCACAAGGAGAAGCAGCTTAAGTCCATCAGTCAGTTCGAAGGAGCTGTCGGTAGCCTGTCATTAGTTCGTCAGTTTTGCATGTTCAGGTGTTTTAAGAGTCTGATCGATCCAGGTATGACAGATCTCCTGTAGCTTCATTTTGAACAGCTGTGGTGATCCAGGGGCCGTCCACACAAAGATGAGTTTAGGAACTTCAGCTAAGTTTTCCACACAGATCCAGCATTGTGGGAGACTGAAAAAGCACATTTTTTAAACAGGTCCTGAGTGAATTAATCTCAAAACCTCGCCCTCTTGTTTCCTTGTGTGCAACAGGTACACACATTTTCATAAACAAAAATCAAATAGACCCACCTCTCTCTCAATCTGCACTGACCCTGACAACAGCAGAAACAATGGCAGATTACAGTGTCACGCTCGTGCGGTCGAGGCTTCTGAGCTTGTTTTGGCTTTCACAGCCAAACATGAATATGGAGAACAGCATATGCCACATCTTCTTGTTGTGTTTGTTTACATCGAACATGTTTTTAGCGCCACTCTCAGGCCTGGCAACTATGCAATATGTGGACAGACGCATAACTTGAAACAATGATGTGTTTACTGAGAAACTCCATGTGGACAGGGCCTAAGTTGGGAACTGGAACTACTCCTACGATTGTGCAGCACATTGTGGAGGGGAAGGCAGGCCATTATCCCTGATGGTCAACAGCTTTTACAGCATTCGAGCCTCAACCACCTCCGCTAATCTGGGGAACAGCAGGCCAACAACAGATCCAGCTCTCTTAACCAGTCTGTTAAGTCTTTGACACCCCCACTTGCAATAAAACACTATTGAGCACTTTCTAAAGACATGAGAGGACACATACCTGACATATGGAGCGTCTGTCTTTTAAGTGTCCTATTTGAAAGCATCCATTTTGAAACAGCTCTTTTTACAGACTTCATATTCATGTCTCAGTGGGGATCTTATTATTCATGCTATCTTCTCTCCAGTTCAGTCAAAACAAAAAACTGCTACAGGTTATCACAGCCTGCGTGGTAATGATAATCTGCTGATTTAATGTGTGAATGCAGCATTCCCTGTCTTCTCTCATTAAACCTAATTACCACTTTGGTGTGCACTTTTACTGATACATATAATTTTATATAAAATATCCTGCATTGTAGCTTATTCCACATTTCCAGCTCAATAAAACGACCTTTTCCTGAAATTCTGATCATAAACTAAAGGCAAAATCTGCTGTATGAATTGTTCAGTTGAATCATTTATGAACAACCATCCTACCTCGAGCTTCGAAAATGTTCTTGAATGTTGCCTTAAGCTGTTACCTCCTTTAATAAGGGTGAAGGGAATTTAAAAGCACAAAAGCAGAGGCAGAAAACTTTGGTTACCGGCGGCACATTAATGTGATTCTTACTGCCATAATGCTGGGTTGTTAAATATTTGGATACACATATGATATACAGAACAGAGATGCAAGAATTTCTTTATAAAATACTGAACTGTTTTGTTAGATCTTCATGGCTCAAAACGCACATGTGAATTTTCAGTTCTGAGGACAAACAGCTGTCATTCACAGTTGCCCTTTTCTCTCTGTATTTGCTCTGCTGCGATTGTGTCTGTGATCCAGTGCACAGGGAAAGGGCAAACTCCTGCCTGAATGGCAATGTGCTAAAGTGGCCAAGATATCACTCTACTGCTGTGCTTTGAGAGGAGAGGAAGTAGTATGCACCCACTGTCACCATATGAGGGACCCTCATTCTTCTACTCTGTGGTGAAAGTAGGGGTAAAGATGGGTCAGCATTTGCCAAACCTGAAAATTAACAATGGTCAAGCCCATTAATATGACTATCATGACTGTCACTTTTACCAAAACTCAACACTAGTCGGTTTTTGAGCTTATGAATGAAGATACTTGGTCATTAGCGTTATTAGCATGCTCCTTGTCCCCATCCCCTTGGCCACAACACTCACAAGGCTTTTTCATGAGATCATTTTACATTAACATCTCCTAAGTCACATGTCCTCTTATATGAATCTTACAATCTTGTCCAATGGCCATATTCCGCTCCTTGGGGCTGCCAAGGAGGTTGCAGAATAACTGGGCTAAACACTTGACAAGGTGGGATTAGTCCAACAATTGGGATTTGTCATAGTGGGCCAGCTGCTTTGCGTTATCAGCACACAGAGGAGCCCAAAGTGCTTCCACACTGCAATCCTCACATGTTTCATTGTTGTTATTGTGTGCTCAGAATGGCTTTGCTGGTCCTCCATTTCCTTGTGGTGTCTTCTTTGTTCGTCTCTGGCAGATGTGTTGCAACTGTTGTTGAGGTCAAAAGGGCACTGGTTGTGCTGAGGGTGCCCTCTGCTGGATTAAGTGGTTCCCTGCTCCAGGCGGCCTCGTGCTGTTGAGCTGTTTATTTTATAATTAATTATTTATTTACAGTTCAAGTGTGGATTTTTAGTAGGGATGCAGGATATTATCGGTTTGATATCTGTACCGGATCAGCCTACAAAGTTAAGTATCGGTATTGGCCAATGTTGAAATTTTTAAAGATATTTACAGCATATATATCGGCCACACATATCAGCCATATATCAGCTGGAATATTGGCAAATTACACAAATGTACAATATTGATGCACCTTCTCATCACTGCATGGGTACATTTAAAAATCAAGGGTTTCACTTTTGCAAGAGTCAGAAGCTGTTTTTCTTGTTTCACATCTGTTCCTTGCAAAAATATACTGTAACACTGAAAGAAACAAGTCCATTTTTGTTATGTACAGAGCTTATGCTCTTAACCAGAAATATCGGTATCGGTGAGAATGAATTAAAAATATCTGTATACTGGATATCGGTGAAAATCCAGTATCGTGCATCCCTAATTTTTACCCACATGCTTGAACGGATATTTGAATATCAGTTATAAGTTGACAGCCACATGTACAAACATTTTCCTGGTCTACAGGGGGAACCTAAACTCCAGTTACATCAGCATTGTGCACCAAATCAGGCATCAAGTCGTACATTTTCGCTGTAGCCTTAGACCAAAAACTCTATAACTCCAGACCAGAATGAGGTACATACTGAACTGTGGGCTCAGTGTATTGTTGCATCCCTAATGTAGATATATGTAACTGACTTGCAGGCCACATTTGGTTAGGACAGAGGCTGCATGTGGCCCCTTAGCTGCCAGCTGACCCCCCTGATCTGAAGATGACTGTTTGGATGACATCCCTCTGTGCATACTTTAGTTTATGCACACAGTAATTTTAGGGCTTTCAATCAGAGTTGTGTGAAACCTGCACAGCATGACATCAAGAGAGGCTAATATTTTGCTGCGTGTGTTTGTGTGTGTATTCGAATGCACACACCCATGGGCGCACACATGCCTCCATCTAATTACAGAGCACAGGAGCTGAAACCTTTACAATGCCCCTTCAACAGTGTAAATTATCATAATCATGTTTTTCTGAGTAGCCTGACTTCTCTCTCCCCCTCACTCTGCCCCCTCTTTCATCCCCTTTCTCTCTCTTTCCTTCCCTGGTTTCCTCTATTGGTGTTTTTGCAGCAGCGAGGTAATTACAGTCTGCACACACACTTCCACACACACACACACTGGAGGCACTGCATGGAGAAATAGAGCACATTAAATATTTATCTGGGCACTCTGAGAGGTTATTCCTCCCTGAAAATTTAATGTTTCTAACTGGGGTGGAACCTTGAACATATACCCATATATACATATGGCCGTGGGCAGAGCTGGGGGGGTAAAGGTGCTTTATGAACCTCATGTTCTGTCATCTAATCTGCAAACATGTATATGTCTCCATAACCAAAGTTTAAAGAGCAATCACACAGACTATGATGTTGTGCAGCTTCTCAGTGTCTTAACGCAGTGTTGAAAAGTAGATTTATTGAGTCAGTCCAACAAAGACTGGATACACAGGCCCCACTTAAAGCCCAGTGACCAGGGGATGGGGGGATGGGGCATGGCCCAGTTGAAGGTTTACAACATGAATCCCAAATGGTTCTTATTGAACATTAAACAGGTTCAGTTGGGTCTGACGTAATTCCAACCAGAACCATTAAAACATACTTTTACAGCTCACATACATGGCAGTTATCCTAAGATCAAATGTGCCTTGAATACTGAAAAAAGGACCAGTCTGTGGAATTATAGCAACAACACATGTGCTCATTAATATCCCATGCAAGACATACCATATTAGAGCTGGGGATGGGGGTCATCCACCATGTTAGCTTTGCCCAAGCCACTGTCCAAGGCCCAAGGCCAGTGGCATTTTCGCTCTGGGTTGTCAATCAATGTTCAGTTCTTAATCAGGTCACGTCAGGTTTGGAAGCACATGCTGGGTCAGCACTACATCATTCATCATACCTGACAACTTGATGCACCACCAGCAACATTCACCCCACTTAATCCCTGCATTACTGTCAGTTCTTACTGTAGAGGCCATATTCTACCTTTATGAGTTTTCTATGCCCTTTATTGTGCTTTGGTCTCCTTCTCATGATGGAGCACTTCTGTGCACAAGACAAAAAGTCCACAGCATCTTGACTTTTCCCTCTCCCCCATGCATGCCAGTAAGTAGTGAAACAGCTCGTTCTCCTGCTCCCCTGAAAAGACCTACCAGTGTAACTTTAAACCATTGTTTTGTCAGCAGCTGAAGTCCATTGACTTGGGCTGATAGCTGAACTGACCAGTTACTACAGAGTATACCAGACAACCAATCTGGTTGGGAAAGGGGCCGTAAAGGGGACAGGAGCTTTAAAGGAGCGTCCCGTTCAGTCACTCAGTTCTTCACTCCTGCTGCCATTGGAATATGAACCACTGTTCAATGTCTCCAGAGTGAACTACACCCACATTTCATTAATGAATAAATAAAATTAAGTATAGTTCACTGTTCATCACACATACGAGTTCCTTCAGACAGATAACTGCTCTTGGAGCCTCATAATCAACTCTTGCTTTTGTCCTCATGAAGTCAGGGCTGATCTGAGTTTTGCTGTGATTTTATTTCTGTGGAGTTTCCTCTGTGAAATCTTCACTACAATCAGCAGGTGTTGGTCTTTCAGTCCAGCAGAGTTTTCTAGTGTTTGTGTTTTGAGGGTTCAAATGTCAGCACAAATGTGTGTAGCCAGCCTAAAATTGGACTTCAGAAGTACAAGCAAATATGCTAGTTCGACTGAAATCATGAAAGTTCTTGAGATAATGTGGATGAGGATGGATATACTCTTGACGGTGTACTCTTCAATAGACAAAAAACTGGCCCATGGGTTCTGAACCTGGTCCATAGTTCCTGCTCCAGGCTTTTGACCTGAAGGTACTGTATGTTGCATAAATTTGCAGAAAATGCACAAAGCATGCTTTTATCAAGCAGCTAGTTCCCTGTTTGATCCATAATCAGTTTTCCACTTGCTAACTTGGAGGTTAATTGCTTAGTATGTGACACAAAAGGCCTACCATATAAACATCCAGTATTTATTCTGCTGAAAAAGTGCTTGTTGCTGCCTTCTGTGGTGAAGTGGGACATGCTTAAGCCAGTAAATCGATCCTACCTTGAACAGTAGCCTTATTAAATGACCTTTTCAAGCTGATTCTGTAGCTCATCTCATCTGTGCATGTAAAGGTTTTACTGCCAAATTAACCAAAGGTAGCAGGATCAATGACTGGATTTATTGGTGAAGCAGTACTTGTTAATCAGGCTGTAAACATGCTAGCTAAAGTGTTTGAAATGTCTTAAAATGCTAGACATCCTTTCAAGAATAAGAGGTGGTATATTTAAATTCATGAATAATCTGAAAAATGTATGAAGCTGATGCTAAATAAACCCATTTGTAGCCAAAACTTTTCCCCCCTTCTGTGATAATATCGGAGTGAGTGTAACTCTAACCCACTTGATTTGTTTTTGTTTTGGATAATCTTTCCTATCCATAGTCAAACTGTTTTCAGGAGAAAGTCACAGAATAAAAAGGGATTTAGCTTCATGTCCCATTAAGAGGAGAACACGGTCTGCGGCTACGACAGCCTGTCAGCTGGGGTCCAGAGCGTGATGAGCTCCAAGTGGAGCATGACAGGCCAGCGCTGGGCTGATCATGCACAGCCTCCTGGGAAGGTCAGTGTCTCTGAGCAGGAGGAGAGAGGTAAAGGTTAGTCATGAACACAGAGCAGGGAGGAGAAGGATTGAGGACACTGAGTGTTAATCAGCTCAGAGGACTTTTAACATGTAATTACCCAAAATCCGAGCTTAGAAAAATTAGCATCTAATCATGAGCAAACTGCATAACTATGAGTGTGGTTTGGGATTGTATATTCCTAAGGCAGACCATGTTAGGTTATATGTAAATCTGACTTCTTTTACATTATTAATCAGTGATGTTGGTACAGAATCTGGACTTTTATTTTGACCTTGATTAAATATTAATGACTTTAACACTGAGTCCATTTTTGATCCAGAATTACTGCATGTTGAAGAAGAAAAAATGGATGTTGCTTCAGCCATGTTTGTACTGTCACCAATCATTTTACAGTAATTTCACTAATAATTACTATTATTGTTGTAATATTAGGTTTTCTGCGTTTCTTGCATCTGTTGAAGTTGATTAGAACTTCCCAACCATGAGTTTCCCCATGTTGCATCAGCTTAATTTGGAGGTTGCTGCATTGGTTGCTGATTTGGTGCTATTAGAGTTAAGATCAGGCCCAGAAAATCCTGATTCAAACATTTTTCAACATTTTGGCTTCAATAGTTGAAGCTTTTAAGTGCAGATTCAGGAGCAGCAGGTAGTGCATGTGCCTCACAGCAAGAAGGTTGCTGGTTCAATCCCTGCGTTAGTCAGGGCCTTTCTGTGTGGAGTTTGCATGCATGGGTTCTCTCTGGGCACTCTGGCTTCATCTCACACACCAGCAACATGCTCAGTAAGTTGATTGGTGACTCCGAATCGCCCTTAGTTATGAGTGTGAGTGTGAATGGTTGTTCTTCTCTCTATGTGGCCCTGTGATCAACTGACGACCAGTTCAGTGTGTACCCCACCTCTCAAAGTCAGCTGGGATAGGCTCCAGCGCCTGCAACCCTAAGAGGGATATGCGGTTTAAATAATGGATGGATGGAAGTGCAGATTCCCAGCTGTTTAATGGCAGAAACCCATTCAGATGAGACCTGAACTGGCGCATCATGAAGGCATATGTTAATGAAACGAGATAAAGTTGCTCAATACCTTTGACTTTCCTCTGCACTGAAGCAGTGTCAACTCTCCAGATAAGACTTTTATTTTTATATTCTTCAGCTTCATTTTCTTGTGATGATCTGCTGTACAGATGATGCTCAAAGGAAGATTGGCTGTGCATGCTCACAGAAAATAATTCTAAGAAGCCTCATTATGTCTGTACAGTATATATTACGCTTCGATAGGGTTGCTTGCTAAATACACATGTTGTTCATGATAATCACCCTATTATTCCCTCTCAGTCTAATAAAAAGAGCAGGCCTGGCCCAACCTGACCTGAGTGAAAGGGGATGAATCCCTGGCTTCAGAGCGTTGATGATTTTGGGCCTAATTTCCTTGTGGCATATGGTGTGTTAGGAGAGATCCAATCTGCCTTGTAGAATACTAGGACAGCACTGACTTCAAATCGTAAAAATGAAACATGTTCCCTGTTTATGACCCGATATTGTGATGCCTTGGTGGAACGAGGATGGAGCACAACAATGACAGAGAGAAGGATTTGCTGTGACCTGGTGTAGCAGAAGGATTCAGTCATGCAGGAGGGCTTTTATTCACACTCACACTCCTGCAGAGAGATACAATAAATGATCTATACAGGATCAGATTCTTCCTCCACACTTCCAGGACCCTCTCCAGCTACAAAGACATTAAATTCCAATTCTTAACATGTCATATAGTTAATCTTAATGCACAGCCACCGTATATTACAGCCATACCTCTGCCTGTTTTATGCGTTTGTATTCCACAGCAGCAGCCTGCAGACCTGAAATCAACAGCAGCCCATTTCCACCAGAGCCCCACACTCCTATTATCAGACTCTGTGATTCAGGAGGAGCTGATTGTGTCCCTGTTTATGTCCTCTGGCTGTAAACAATAAAGTGGATATCTCTCACAAACATGCATGAAATAGTGCTGCAGCAGACGTGAGCTCTCAGAACATGTAAACACAAATAAATCAAACGGGTCTGCAGCATGTGGGAGGGTTAGCATGTGCATAAGCAGGCACAAGCACCTAAACACACAAACAGAGTCACTGATCAGCCGCAGCCCTTAGATGTTTCACACAAAGATAACCCATGTCAGGATTAATGTTATCAGACGGAGCAAATGGCACACGGGGAGCTGCAGCAGGGTGGTGGTCTTACAGTGAGTCTGTTAGTTTCTTGTATAACAATTATTCATAAATGCACGACAGGAGACGACTAAAGAGAAGTAAGAAAATCTAATCCTGGCTAAATCAGAAGTTTTCAATTCAGACTGTGAAAGGGAAGGAAATACTCATCAAAGATTTAGAGGAGCATTCAAATGCAAAGCACGGCGCAAACTTACATACAGAAAATGTAACCTTTCACACCCTGAAACTTCTGCTTTAAATTCATTTCAAGCTCAGAAAAGTCTGTGAGAGGACTCGCTGAAGATGAAGCTGCTTTTTAGGAACACAAACAAAAAGACCTGGAGTAAAATGTATTGTATAAGCTGGAGTTTATTCTGCTCTCTCCCTCCTAGAAGGTGCATGCAACAAAAGCATGAGGCACTATGGTGTTACAGTGTGATGTGTTTATGGTCCCACTAATCAAATTGTTTAGCAAAATGGCCAAGTTAATGCAATCGTGATCTTCAAAGCTGCAGTTTTTTGCGGTGCTCCTGACTGACCCAGTATCTGTTGTGTCAGCTATTTTACAAATTTGCAGCAATTTGCTTTTACGTAGGTGTTGGTAAGCAGGTCAACAACACAAAGCCTCTGTTTAGGAGTAGAAGTTGGAGTATACCTTAAATAATGAAAACAATATTAGACGATGAATAATGTGTTATGAGCTTTTGATCATTGATTTCCTTACTGTTGTCTATACTGTAAACATAGTGAATATTGCACTGAAGCTTGATTTGAAGAAAATTGTGAATTGAATTGAAATCACAATATCTGCCAGAAAAAACACAGATCTTTTCCTGAAATCATTCAGCCCTACTTACAAACCTTAACAAGAACATCTCCTGACAACCTGAATCCCTCATCCAGGTTTAGTCTCTGCCAGTGAAGATTCTTGGTGCTCCCATCTCAGCATGGCTCAAAATCATGAGCTGGCTCTTCTCTGTTGTTCCCAAGTGGTGGAATGAATAACAAAACTCCATTTAATGCACAGAGTCTGATCTACTTTTATGAGAATAATTCAAAACTTGTGCGGATTTAGATCTATGGATCCAGGATTTTTAAAAAAGATTTGTAAACACTGTACAAATGGTAGTTTTCCTTTACCATTTGAATGCTGGACTCCTTCCTGCACAAAAAAATACTTTTAAGATACTAATAAAGAAACCTTGAGCCATGCACCTTGCACTTTGATGTGTTCAGACCCTGTTGTTAAAATGTTTACATGGTCGTGTGTCTCAGGCTCTGTTCCACGGAGCCCCTAAGGTGCCACGGAGAAAAAAAATATATAAATCGTGCGCACGAGATAGTAAAACGTGCGCATGATACATTAAAACGTGCGCACGAAGTACTTATTTGTGCGCACATTTTAGCTAAACGTGCGCTTGAAATAAAGTTATTTACCATGTTTTGACTTGTCCTTGTCCACTACGGCTTCCCATAGTGACGTCAGATGTTTACAGACACACACAATGGAGAGAAGAAGTGAGCTAGTTAACTTTTACTTACACATTCTTGCTGCTCTTGCCATGAGAGATGGAATAATCCTAAGTTGGAGAACTTTGCTGCGCGTACTAAAAGACAACAGGCTCAGCCGGCCGAAGGAGTACTCAGATTCAGTCAGTGTCCTGATCTGGGATGCACAGGGGGGACTTGTTTGCTGCTACAGAGGCGAAGTTGTAGCTAACTCCGGGGCTAACTGCCTCCACCTTATTCAGCGGGTGGCAGCAAGACACGAGCTTTGTTTGAGTCTTGAAAGTTGTGCAGCTTTTATTGAAGGTACTGATAAATAGCCTAAGGGACTGTACATACCCTGCAGTCCTACATTCACAGACACAGCTAACGTTGGCTGGTTGCTGGGATGCTTCAACCGAGCCCGGCTGTCTGCTTCTTCTTCTTCTTGGTTTTTACTGGCAGGTGACCACAATATTGGGCATTACCGCCATCTACTGATGAGCCCTGATGTCTGTTGCCGCTTGCCTGTATAATTAAATCGAGTGCACGTTTTATCTTAAACGTGTGCACGTTTTAATATATCATGCGCACGTTTTACTATCTCGTGCGCACGATTTATATATTTTTTTTCTCCGTGGCACCTTAGGGGCTCCTGGTAAATGTGAGGGAGGGAAACTCATCCGTCAAAGATAGAAGTTTGTGAATCATGATTGGTTTGATTTTGAAAGTTTGAAGTAAATCACAGAGAGCATATCAGGTTCAATTTCTGTGTTAATGTCATTTTTGTTTCTATTGTTGCTCCAAAAATCCTCCCATCTATCCAAGAACAGTGAATCAGTTTTGACAAATGTTTGTAAAATGATGTCACAGACAAACTATCTAACAAACATTTGAGGATTTCTCCTCTCCTCTTTTTGTGATCCCAAAACAATTCTGTGTTCCTCAGGACAATCTGCAGATTTATGTCAAGGGATTTCTTTGTCCTAATCCCTTTTTCTTGGTACAAAGTCCTGCAGATCCAATTAAATGTATTCAAAATGTTCAAGGACGAATATCCGAATAATCTCCCCCCTGTCAGAGGCTGTGAGAGCAGATCTGTTGTTGCTGTCACAGTAATAATATGTGACCTTGATGTGTGGAGAGTGTAGCCTCAGTCCGTGTGTGTCACGTTTCATGCTGTGCTGTTTGACATTTCTGCTTTTATTCTTACGCTGCAGCCACAAATAGGACAGTGTGTGGATCAAAAATAGGAACGTGTGTGTGGGCTCATAGAGCAGACAATGATGTTCATCCGTGATTTTTAATGTGACCGATATGAATCCTCACGTGAATATAAGTTTGAAGGTGGCCTGGTCCATATTTGGTGGTGTGCGGCAGACATTTGTGTTTATATTCTAGTGAAAGTTTCTTTTGTACAGATAATCAATGTATCTATTTTTTGACTTATATCTTTTTTTTTTTTTACATATTTTATATTGATAACATTGGTGTTAATGACATGCTCAGTAAACATACAGTTTACTGAAACAATATAAACAGTTAAATGCTTTATAACCACAGGATAATTTATTTGAGTTGTTCAGTCTTTATAAATAAGCAATTATTATTACAAACCCCAATTCCAAAGAAGTGGGGAGGTTGTGGAAAAAACCCAGAAGTCTACTATATTTATTCAATAAATACACAACAAAGACAAGATATTCAATGCCCAAACAGATAAACTGTGTTGTATTTTTTAACATATTCACTCATTTATAGTTTGATCCCTGCAACATGTTCCAAAAAAGCTGAAACAGGGGCAACAAAAGACTGTGGAAGTGGATGAATGCTCAGCCTGTTTGGACGATCCACAGGTTAATGTTATGATTCGGTAGAAAAGAAGCATCCCCAAAAGGCCCAGGTGTTCACAAACAAGGATGAGGCTTGGTTTAAGGTTTATCTCTTTGTGAACAACTGAGCTAGCAAATAGTCCAACAGTTTAAGAGCAATGTCTCTTAAAGAGACCGTGATTTCATCATCTGCTGTCCATAATAGTAATAACAATATTAGTAATATATTTTTTTATAAAGTGCTTTTCATAGACTCAAAGACGCTGCGATTAGGTAAAAGATCAAAACAACATAAACACCAGTATTAGAAGACACATGAAATCAGGCATTACGGGTGAGTCTTGAGTCGTGATTTAAGAGTGGATGTATCTGAGCAGTTTTGTAGGTGATGGGGGAGAGACTTTCTACCCCACAGGTCCAGTGCTGTGGTCTGAGGAGTGGGAGGTGAGGAGGTTGGCATTGGATGGAGAGAATAGCAAGACCATCCAACAACGTGCCAACTTCACTGGAATTGGAGTTTATCATTCATATGAAGAGAAAAAGTAAAAGTAAAATATCATGTATCGCCATAGATACAATGGAAACACTGGGACATAAGAACTGGTCTTTATCACCCTGTCCAAGTGTTTAGTTTGTGCTTATGTTATCCACTATTCGTCTACTTGTCTGTTTGTTTAGACTAAATAAAAGCCCCTTACCCAGGAGACAGAGGTTTAATGTGAAATCAATAACCAGCAATGATTTCTCTTTAGTTGTTGACCTCTTTAAAGTTAGTTAGCACTTCCAGTCAGAGCCACTTAGAGTGTTAAATGCACTGTAGATGTGTTTGGTGGTATTGCTTTGTTCTAGGACCTTCTTGCCCCTCCATGTGCTGGAGTAGACTGTGAGTGAAACTAAAACCAGAACGGGGAAGAGAAGGCATCCATACACAGAAATAGTATTGATGAATTCAACCCAGCATGAAACAGGATTTATCGTGGGGGTAGGCAGCAGAGCCGGGGGGCAGGAGGAGATGTGTGTGTGTTTTTAAATGTGGAGTCAAAGGTTTTACCACACGCTCTTGCAGCTATGCGTCACTCGTCTTTACCAAGTCACTTAACCCCAAATTGCTCCCAATTCGTCAGTGGCATTTAAGTGTATAAATATGGCTAAACTGGATTGGATAATGCTGAGAGAAACCTTGAATGCTCTCCCTACAATGAATAAAATTGTGAATGGGGGACCTGCAGAGTGAGAAGCACAGAGAGTAGTCAGATTACAAGAAAAGTGCTAATTTCTGTTCTCTGTCCATTTCTTGTGCTCAGGTTATCCAGAGGAGGACAACAAGTCTATCTCAATCAACTGTGTTAGTTTCTATTGTATTATCCAAAAGCTCATATTTTTCAATGAAATTGTTAGCCACTGGATCCTTACCTCTACATATCATTTTTTTTTTCTGCTGTTTCACCCACAAGATAATGTACTCACTACTGAAAATCATTAAGATGAATAATAATAAAAATGATGAAAAAAAATTGTTCCCAAAAAAAGAAGATTACAAGAAAAGTGCTAAACAAGCTTAAAAACCATTTCGACAAAGTGGCTTAAGCGGGGCACACTCAACATGAGAATTGGGCCAATTTTCGGCTCGAATCTCCACTTCTGATCAAACTCAGCAAAGGCCCAATTATCTGGAGGTCCTAAAGATGATCTTACCTGATTACCCTGTGGAGTGAGGTGTGAAGAGTCTTGAAATCATAAATAAATATTAACAAACGACTTTTTGGGGAAAAACGAAGCATCACCCTGTTCAGAGTGTCTTCACCCTTGTATAGTAACGCATATCATATCACTAGATTCTTGCCAATACACCCCTATTACTGCTCAAACATCGAATAAGAAACCACGTTGGTGCAGGCATGTTAACTGGCACTGAGAACCAAAGGCTTATGTTGCTAGCATTGCAAACTGATGGGAACTGATTTTATTGATACCAATGCCACTAATGATTCTGTTGGTCTACCACTAAAAACACTGGTTTTTAGTGGTAACAATGTCAACGTATGACACTGCAGTGCTGCATCGATGAACGTCTCTGCAAGTTGCTGGTGAAGTGTTTTTGTTGAAATTAAGACACAGTTTTGACCTCTGCCCCTTGTCTATCATTAATCTTTACTTCTATTTAATCTGATCCTAAACTTGTACTCTGCTGACTGCCTCTCGGTGACGTCCTTGATTTACAAAGCATCCAGAACACAGTGGAAGGAGCTGATGAGGGAATTGATAAGGGTATACACTAATAATATCGATAGGGAGTTACTATTGATTCTCAACTGGAATTGGTTTTCGATTCCCACCTCTACTGCAGACCAACTTCACAATAAACATTGCTTAATATGGACTGTCCTCCAAGTGTCTGATTTGCTTTAGTCAATTCAACTGAACAACATCTTCAAAATTTCTTTTGGATTTTGGATAATTCACTCTGGAATATCCCTCATCTGCACAGTTTCTGTTTCTCTTTTGGTCTGATAGCTACATGCGTAAGGACTTCCTGCTTTAATAAAAAATGAACGCATAAGCTGCGAAAAAATGCATTGCTTGATAAGGATGAACATTTTTCAGTCTTGCAATAAATTAACTGTTCTTCAATGAGCATGCTCATGTTGACATATTGATCAAACTGTAACTTATTGCGCAGCCCCATCAGGCATTGTATTTTGAAAATAAGCACTAATAGGTTACCTAAACATGCTGTGTAGCTTACAGCACAAAGCCGCAGATGAGGAGTCCACATTTGATGAGCCTGGAGAGAGAGATAGTGAGAGAGTGAGAGAGAGCCTCTGGTGGCAAACGTCCAATTCATTAGTTCCTGCAGAGGAACCAAATTACATCTAATGTGTATTATATTACTGTGGCATGACAATTTGCCGCAGGGTCGGACATGAAAAGCACCCAGAGAGCAGATATCATCTGCATAATGTTGGTGTGGTGGGGTATGTGCTTCATATAGAGAGGTGTTTGTGGATACATGTTTCGCTTTGCTGTATTGATTTAGAGTTTTCTTTCTCTCCAGAGTCAGCGTTGTAATCCTGTCATTTGTTAAGGATCTCACTGGTACAATTATTTTCCTTCCTGTGCTAATGGTGTCTGAGCGCAGACCTGTGACAAGAACAGCTGCTACAAGCCCTCCACCAGGTTTCAAGTAAGGCCCCAGTGTGCATCAGTGCCTTTTGGTGATTACTTGGAGCCTGGTGTTTGCGAGCACGGGTTGTTTAGAGTCTGAGCTGAAGTCTGACATCCTCACACTTCAGTTAACAGCTCTGAGGTTTGTGAACGTGTGTTTTATGTGCACGCTGGATTTCTGTGGCTGTAATAAAGCAATTGTGCTGGCAATGACAGAGTGATACTGTGGTTAAAGGTGTAAGAAGCTGATGGATCACTGGAGAACTATAAATTATAAACAGGGCTTAATAGGTCTCCATCCACACACAAACATCCATGAACAGCTCACCGAGTAGTGCCATTGTCTCTAGGGACGGGAGTCGAGACCTGTTTCACTTAGAAATCAGTAAAACTTAAACTATGGACTGTTTCACATATCCATGGGAAATATCTCTGAAGTCTGTCTGAGAAATACCCCCATGAGGTGTTTGGGTAGAGCAGAACCTTTAAAAATTCACTGATTGTATGATTATTAGAGGTCAGTCTAAAGAAAACAATTGGGACACGGTAGAAAGGCATCGCTGCTGAGCATTAAACAACATAGCCTTAGATTGCTATTAGATTAGCTAGTGCCATCTGGAAAATGACATTTTTTATGTTTAGGTTAGGTTTGTTTTCAGCTTTAGGACTTTATTTCATTCTGTCATTAAATAGGGTGGGGGTGAGTAGGGTCAGAGGAGATGAGTCAGTCTCTGGTCAGGCAGCGCTTCAGCCCAATGTCCCGGATAGAGGGTACCGGGGTGCCAATGATATCCTCCCTGTCCTCACCACTCTCTGCAGGGACTTCCAGTCCGAGGCCTTACAGGCCCCAAACCAGACAGAGATGCAGCTGGTCAGCAGACTCTCATATCATATATTGTATCGTGGCCTCGGTGTCGGGATACATATCGTATCGTGAGGTTGCTGGAAATACCCAGCCCTACATGACAGTGACTTCACTGTTCTCCAGTGGCCTCCACAGCCACCAGATCTCAATCCATGAGAGCCACTTTGGCTTGTGGGACAACAGGAGATTCTCATCATGGATGTGCAGCTGACAAATCTGCATTAACTGTGTGATGTTGTCATAATATGCAAGATAATCTCTGAGGAATGTTCCAGCACTTTATTGAATTTATGCCAAGAGGAACTGAGGCAATTCTTAGCATGGTGTACCTAATAAAGTGACCAGTGTGTTTTTGCCCCATATTTTGGTTAACAGACCCATATTCATTGTCATACATCATCGTCATCTAATAAAGTCTCATCCTGAGATCAGATAAACTATCGATGCATTTCCTTCTGCTTTCACCAGTGCGGGGGTCGACATTTTGCAGAGTGGACACACTGAAACATTCAAGTAACTCCCTCACATCTTATTTTATCTAATCCATACCGTCTAATCTGTGGGCCCTAAACTGAACTCCATCAGAGCACACATGCATTAGCCCTGCATAATCAACAGGGCGTGGAGCAAATATGTCTAAAAACACATCCAACATTCATCACATGCCATTTATATTTAAGCACCATGAATAAAACATCTGGCAGAATCCTGGATGCTCACTCTGCATGAAAAATTCACAGCGCTCCTCCAACAGGTTTTTAATGAGCCTGATTGGTTGGAGGAGCGCTGTGAGTGACTGGTGTCTCTTTGTCACAGATGATGGGACACCTCGCTGATTATATTTTAGGACATATTTGTATTCAAAGCCTGTTGCTTCAGCACAATTAATTTCTTTGTGGCACCGTTGTCGGCAGCGGCAGCAGGGCTCTTGTGCGATTATCAGAGGTAATTACAATAAAAATACAAGACAATTATCTTTAAGATGGTGAAGAGCCGTATAATTAGAGCCTTTTTGTAATTGGTGACAGCTGTATGGAGAAAAGTGTTGGCCGCATGTGTGGGAAAGTTTTATTTTTGAGTTAGCACACAGATCTCTACTTTATACTTTATCTTTCATGTATTTGACAGTGGTAATTCAGACCTGATGCAAAGCAGCACTTCAAAACTTAACCACCACAACATAATAGTTAAAGTCAAGAACAATTACTTTCAGCAGGGAGAATGGCATGGAACAAACTGTAAGAGGTAAGACACGCAGTCTCTTTTTTTAGTAAAGAAATGCTTGGGCGTTTTTTCCCTGTTGATGGGGAAGAGGGGGAACAGGGGATGGATTCAGAAAGAGTAGGGAAAGACAATCAGCAAATGGGCCTCAGACGGGAATGAAACTGGTGCCTCACACACTAGGCAACAGCCATCAGCTATGGTGCACACTATGCTACCCACTCCTCCAAACAAGCACCCCAACTATGAATCTTACCTCCCTTATTTGCTCTCTCTTGTCTCCTCACTCCTCAGTTGAATTGCAAGTTGTTCCTGACAGGCCATGTTGTCCTGGAGTTCTGATTTGCACAGAGATAGTTAAAATGGACCTTGGATTCGATGCTAAACAGACCACTGAAATTATTGTAATTTAATTTTTTCAATCAGTTTCTTAAGAGTTGGTATGTGATAAAGGTGGATTAAGAAAAAGTTTGACAAGAATATAAATCAAATAATAACTCTCACAAAATCAGGTTAATATCATTGCACCAGTCCAGAATTTTGTATGCTATACCGTATGTTTTCTGAATCACTGATGGCTATCCTAAATTTAGGTCTGGTATCCACACTCTTCCGCTAAAACACATACAGAAGGGCCGTCCCTGAAAAAGACGTCACTTTAATGCTGCATATGTTGCTCCAAAACCTGTACTTTTCAGCATTAATGGAGCCTTCACAGATGTGCAGGTTACCCATGCCATGGGCACTAACACACCCCCATACCATCACAGATGCTGTCTTTTGACCTTTGCCCTGATAACAGTCTGGATGGTCCTTTTCCTCTTTAGCCCAGAGGACACCACGTCCATGATGTCCAAAAACAGTCTGAAATGTGGACTCAGACCACAGCAGACTTTTCCACTTTGCCTCAGTCCATCTCAGATGAGCTCGGCCCAGAGAAGCCGGTGGTGTTTCTGGCTGTTGTTGATATTTGGCTTTGATTTTGCATGGTAGAGTTTGACCTTGACCTTGTAGATGTGGAGATGAACTGAGTTCCATGACAATGGTTTTCTGAAGTGTTCCTGAGCCCACGTGGTGATATCCTTTACAGAATGATGCTGCTTTATCATGCAGTACGCCTGAGGGATCAAAGGTCATGGGCATTCAATGTTGGTTTTTGACCTTGCTGCTTAAACACAGAGATTTCTCTGGATTCTCTGAATCTTTTGATGATATTATGGCCTGTAGATGATCAAATCACTAAATTCCTTGCAATTGTAAATTCTTATACTGTTGGACAATTTGCTCATGCAGTTGTTCACAAATGGTGAGCCTCAGCCCAGCTTGTGGACAGCTGAACTTTTCTCGAAGCTCCTTTCTACTCTCCAGTCATGGCACTTAGTTAACTCCATTTACCATGTTCACCTGTGGAAAGTTCCAAACAGGTGAGCAGTCCTCAAGCAAACCTGTCCCAGCTTTTTAGAAACATGGTGCAGGCATCAAATTCAAAATGAGTGAATATTTGCAAAAAAATGTAATATAGTTGAAAAGGATTTACAAGTCACTGTATTCTGTTATAATCTACTTGTTACACCATGTCACACCTTCATTGGAATTTGTGTTTATGCTGAACACATTAGGTAGTCGATATGAGAAACAGCTTCGGTGAAACACTGGGATGTCAGCTTTTTCATTTTTATAAAGACAAAGTACTGATAAAGAAAATTATAGCGTAATGACCTGATGATTGTGATGATAAAGAGCGATAAATCTCCTGAAAACATGAATGTAATCTATTACTTTCTGTCAAAGCATGATTGGAAGCAGCTGCAAAATGTGAATGATCATCAGTACACATTAGAAAAATCCACTGCTAAGTGAATATTACTCATTTTGACAAGACGAGGGGTTGTTATTAACTCACCAGACGGATTCCCAGCCGTGAATCTCCATTAGCCGCACTGTACTTCATTATCTGAACATTTTAAAGAAACCAAGGAGCAGAAATGATGAACAGAGGAGAGATAAGAAAGGATTATGGGATAGGGGAGGTTCATAAAAGTGAGAGAGGGAGGAAAGGAGGATGAAGAGACATTTAAATGAGCGTTAATAGTTTTATAACTGCACAGGGTGATTCCTGACGTGCTCTTAATGCGGCAGCTGGATGACACATAATATTCACTGTAATTACATGGTGCCATGGAGGGCTTTTAAATCCCAGGCTGCTGTGGCTGACAGTGTTTGTGAGCCGGGGGAGCATCAGCGCCTGATACTGTTCAGACACACTCACTGCAGCAGAGGACCAGCTCAGAGCTTCGGACTGGGACTGTCCTGTTACATTATCATAACTACAAAGCATTAGCACTCCGAGAGCACAGACCTCCACCAAGCAGCTCAGTTCCACCCATAAATTGTGATTTCCACCCAACATTATAGTCCTATATTTATTTTATACGTGATTATTGTTGATATAAATATCATCCAATAGAGTGACCTAGTTAGTGGTGGGTCTTGTAACTTGTTGGCTGAACCAATTTGCTGCTGCTTGAACAGATGCCCGCTTCCAGTAGGCGATGTGGCCAGCCTGTCGGTCAGAGCAAAACCACGGCGCTTCGGTGCACGGCGTGTTGGCTCTATGTGGAATTTGGGGGTTAGGTTTTAACACTCACACACACACAGACTTCTGCTATGACGGACTATTTCCATATCGACATTATCAGCGGCCTTGTTTTGAGTGATTAACAGGCACAGCTGGCGGGACTGTGAGCGAGCAGAGCTGCCGCGCATGTTTCTATAACATTAATGGGCTCACAGTAATGTTACTAGTAGTAGGCAAAACGTTTCCTCCTCTCCTCTGTGTCTGTGAGCAGAACTGCATGCACAGCTTTCACTGCTGATTGGCTGTTCGCCATGCTGTGGCTCTGCATGTAACCAGAGCGTGTAACCAACCGGATGGTGCTGTGGGTGGGACAAAATACGGCCCAGTGTTAAATTATAAGATTTTTGGGAAATTTTGGGAATTTTTTGCTTCCAGACAAATATGCGGATCACCACCAAACTGTAATGGCTTCTTCCTTGGTCCCAACCACACCTCTGGTAAATTTTTTTATGTAAATCCATCCGGTAGTTTTTGCGTAATCTTGCTAACAGACAAACAGACAGACCCTGGCAAAAACATAACCTCCTTGCCGGAGGTACTAAGTTAGGACGGAATTGGTTCATACATTCCTTCAATATCAGATTCTTAATTTATTATTTAGATGATAAGAATCACAGAAATGCTCTGTTTATGTCGACAGACAAATTTGGCTTCTTCCTGATTGGAAAACAAAAAAAAAGGATTCCTGGGCATGACAGTGTTGTGTGTAACGCATTACGTTAACGTAACTACTTTTTTTGGGTAAAAAATAAAGTAACGCACTATTACTGAAAATGTGGTAACCAAGCTTAGTTCCTTTGTTAATTTGGCGCAATGTTACTTTTCCCACAGACAGATCTGACACTTACGCTGCCTCCTCAGCTGCTGCATCAGTCCACTTTTTATAAGCATGTTTGGGCCTGTTTTTCTCTAAAGTCGCAGTTGTGGGTTGCAGTTTTTTGGGCTTGTTTCGTAACATGCAGTTGTTTATTGGGGCTTTTCTGTCTGTGTGAATCACTCCTGATTATTTATCTCCCAGCTCCCCACAATAAAGAAAAACAGTTTGTCCTTTCCACTTCTTCGTTTCCTGGTTAACCCGCCCGCCCCCAAACACACTCATGCACATTGCGCATGTGCCAGAGCCGTAGTTGCCAGGTCCACTTGTTATTAACGATGTTGGGCTTCTTTTTTTGAATAGTTACTTCACACTGTAAAATTGAAATGTAATGTAGAAGAAAATTAAAACACGCTTTATGTAGATTTCGCTTAAAAACAAAATATCTATATCACATTAGAAAAAGAAATAGCTGGAGGTTGCTTGTTTTGGGCTTGTTTTTATCGACCTGGTTGCTTATTTCAGCGGAAAAATCTGGAAACACTGGACAGGAGGTCTCATTCCACAGAGTATGTGCCATGATATATATATAATAAAGAGCACGAAAGAAATACCTGTTATGTCCTCTGTATAAGAACTTTATGTAGGCCTACACATTTAGGAACAGATTCTGCCAAAGTTGAGCAACTTGTGTGATGAAGTTTTGACCTCTTAGATTTGCATAAAAATCTGAATAATTGTTAGTGTGTTCGCAGCAGAAAGGCGAGAGCATCACTGTGAACCTTGAGTATGAACTCCAGAACCTTTTCGAGGGACCCACTCACCAAATCACAGCTGCTGTCAAAATAGAAAAGTTTATTTTCACTGGTCCATCACATCACATTTTTCAACCAACATTTCCTTTTTAAAGTAACACGTGCTGAAAACAAGTTCTTCTCCTCCATCGATGAAACCTGCAGAAACGCTGAACTTGTTTGCCGCACAAAATAAAGCATCTAGGTCAATACAGCTACTGTAAGATCACACTATCACACCAGAGGAGATAAATAATGAATGAAGTTACCTCACTGCCTCATAAATCCTGCATTAATCCAACACAGCCCCTCTCTGTGTGTTTAGAGGCACAGTTATTGACTCTGCTTCTTCCTGGAGGCTTGACATTTTATGTTTGTTTAGAGATTGTGTCTAATAGACTTAATTATCTGCTCTGTGTTTAAAGTTTGATTAGACATCGTAATGAGAGGAATATTCTGTTTTTACCAAAATGCAAAAGTCAGGATAAATTTAACAACCTCTGAAATCTTCACTCAGGTTTTATTGAGCAGCGCAGTTGTTTGTTGTGGATTTTTTTCCTGCTGAGCAAAACTGTTTACCTTTAACTAATTGTTAAACACAAATGACTAAAAACATGAAAACTGTAAAGGGTAACATCTGACTTGGTGTCTATGATTAGAATTTTATGGACCACACGGAGAAAGATCTGCTGAATGCAGCCAGATGACTCATGCCTCTGCAGAAATAATTGATACTACAGTGGACTTCTTGAAGGCATTGTTCTGCCTATACTATAGTTACTTTCTAAAGATGAATAATAAAAAACTTTAAAACTAAAGGTGAGTGTGACATGCAGTTTAAAAGCACTTTAAGTGGCACATAAGTGATGTCCATTTTGGCTCTTCATTTTATGTTTCATACATTTTGCAATCTGTGATGTTTTTATGAAAACCTTTTCTAAAATGCCTAAAAGGGATGAGATTGTCTAAAACAATATATTACCTATGACATGTTCATCTGGGCAACATCCCATGACAGTTTCAATATTTGGAACGTGGTTTAATAAATGTCCCGTCATCACTTCGCTACAGCCTGTCAGATGCTTACAGTAACTTCAGTCTCTGATTTTTTTGCAAAGCCGGCCCTACCCCTAGGTGAGATTTTATATGGCGCCCCCTCCATTGGCTTTTTACTTATGCTTACAAAGAAATTGAATAGCTTTGTTTTGACCTTTGTCTTTTATTTATAAGACTCGAAAAGCACTCCGAGAGCGCAGACCTCCACCAAGATACAGTTCTGGATCACCACCGCTCCGTTATGCGGGCCAAGTCTCCACTCATGTCTGTCCATTTGTAGAAGCCCTCCACTGGCATTGCAAGGGATGCTGGGAAATGTAGTGACATAGGCTTGAAAAACATTGACGTGAGTTTGCAAATAAACTACAATTGCCATAATGCAGCAGCCAAGGAGAAATGAATGGGATTTCCCATAATAAACTTCAATGTTTTTTTGTGATGTCAGTCTGGATCAGATCCAGGTGAAATTGACCATGATGATAGAGATATATTATATATAATCCTGTAAATTTTGAAGCGAACCCATCAAGTGATGTCAGAGATATGATTTTTTGAAATACAGCCCAGTGTTAACTTCTGGGATTATTCGTAAATTTTTAGAATTTTTTTGCATCCAAACAAATATGCGGATCACCATTAAAATGTAGTGGCTTCTTCCTTGGACCAAACCACACCTCTGGTAAAATTTTCATGTAAATCCATCCAGTAGTTTTTGCATAATCTTGCTGAAAGACAAACAGACAGACAAACAGACAAACCCTGGCGAAAACATAACCTCCTTGGCGGAGGTAATAACATGTCACCCAATTTACATGCTTAACAAATTACAAATAAATACAAAAAAAAATCTGAAATACAATATGTACCCTTACCACAAAAAATCCTGTAAATAATTGTATAAATGATAATAATAATAAATTATAAATACAACAATCAACATCAAACAATTTGAATAGCCACAGAGTTTTCACACAATAGCTCTATACATTTACACTTATTTGGTATTATTTGTGTAATGTTAATCGGGCATTGCTTTACAATTGAGTCAATGTGAGCTTTTCCTTTTTAAGACTTATTATAATTGTATTGAAAGTGAGTTTTTTCCAGATTTTGTGGCGCCCCTTGGAGGTTAAGGCGCCCTTAGCATTTGCCTATATTGCCTAATGGGCCAGCCGGCTCTGCTTCCTTGTTACCTTTGCTAAGGACATTATGTTTTTGCTGCTGTTTGTCTGTTTGTCTGTCTTTCTGTAAGCAAGATACAAAAAACTCAGAACAGAAAGTAGATGAAACTCCTCATCTTCAAGGCCGTCTACACCCTCGCTCCCCTGTATCTCTCTGAACCTTTACACATCAAAACACACCCTCCCACTCCAAGTTCTCCCAGTAATTCTGAAGAGAGAATATTTCACCAGGTATCGTTGAGTAACCATGACTCCGGGCTACTACAGACTAACCTACATCGTCCACGGATGATTTCCCTTCTCTCCCGGTTTCACAGGAGTGATCCCCGATCGGGAGAAAAGGTTTACGTGACGTTCTTTGCTCTTCTTTTAAAGAAGAAGTTGACTCCATTTCTGATTAAAACTGCAGACTTGTTTTCAAACATGCGGTCACTTCCCGCTGTCGTCACATCTTCAGTTTCCACCTCTCTTCCCTGATTGGGCCGCTTTTGGCCGATGAAGTCACTGGAGCTTGGCCAGATGGATCTGCGTGATTTCAGACAATGAATCAGGCAGGTCCATCGCACTGCAAGGTTAATGAACTGGCGCTGTACAAATGAAGATTGATTGATTGATGTTGTGCAAATCAAGGACATCACTGTATCAGTGGTGCTCTATAGAGTCAATAACTAGAGGCTAACTTATTAGCAAAAACTGTCCCATCTCACAATGTTAACAAGTCCTTTACAAAATTCTGCATCAGTCTTTGAATTACCACCAAAATCTTATCATTCCTTCCTTCTGCTGGCAAAATCTCCTTGGCGGAGGAAACTAGTATCAGTTTTAGGAGTGTATGATTTGTTTCTGCGGAGGCCTGCAGCAGTGAGTGTGTATAAGTGACCGTGAGTGTATGTTTGAGTGAGAGTGCGTGCAGTGATAGCGAGGTCAAAGGGAGATTACAGAATAAGTCTCACGTTCTCTGGAGGTCAATAAAAACCAGGGAGTTCCCACAGAGTCTGCAGGTCAGCTCTGCTCCTCTTTTGTCTCTGCGTGTTAGTTTAAACATCAGCCTTTTCTCCTCTTTATGTGCCTTTATCTCTTTCTTTATGAGCACAAACAAACACACATTCAGCATACCACAATGCCAGATACGGGCGTGAAAGGGCACACGCTGATAGCAGGCAGGATTAACAGTTAGTTTAAAATGCAGAATGGGCAGGAAAGGGTTAATCCAATCCCCTAATCCTCAGGCGATAAGGAGCTTAACACGGAGGGTTTGGAGTTATGGATATTTAGAAATGTGGAATATTTCTATAGCTGCTGAGTTTGGCTTACACAACTCTCAGCTGGAAGGTTGAGGCAACAATGGGGAGTCGGGGACGGCGATAGGAGAGGGACAGGGTCAGAGATACGGAGGGGGAGTGAGTGGATAAAAAAGGAGAAAGAGTAGAAGATGGGAGAGAGTACAGCCAAGAGGGAGTGTTAAATGTGATAACAGTGATGGATCATGGCATTGGAGACTGAGAGTAAGAAATAGGGCCAAAGCAGGGGGTAAAATATGAACGATAAAGAGAATAGTAACAGAGCGATTGGGCATATTTTACAGTCCTAAGGATTTCCAAAAAGAACAAACAGGATAAAAAGATACACACGGATGCAGGTTTCCAAAACAGGAGTCTGTGTGGATCAATCCAAGGCCGAAACGAAACAAGAAAGAGGTCCGAAGTTTTTACATCACCAGCTAAAAGTACCATGGCGCCCTGTTTGCACAGCTAACTCTCCTTTAGGCTGGTCGAGTGTGAGCTTGCGCTCTCCTCTTGCAAAGTAACCAAGACTCAGTGCCAAACTTACATAGTGCTATATGAAGGCAACCAAGTGCTCTGAGGGAGATGCCATTCTCTTTGATCAGGTGCTTCTTCAGCTAGGAGGAGAGGTTTTCAGGTAGTGTCCAGCTTTCATTAGGAATTTTTACCAGTGATGGCCAGTCACTGCCCACCTTCTCCTGGTCTCAGGGAGGTTGGTTCCTTCCCAGGTCTATCCTTGTCTCCCATGATGGTGCTGTATGTAGGAGGCCCTTCTTGATTTTCTTGGAGGATGGTGGTCTGTCCCCCTCTCTGATGATTCATGGATAATGTTGATCTCACATGGACTTGATGCTTTTCTATCTCTGCTGCTCCAATATGTCAGCCAGTGAACTGAGGACCTTGTCATGGCGCCATCGATATCTTCCCTGGCTAAGAAATGTCTTGCACCCAGCAACCATCGTCTCTTTATCTCATCATACCCTGCACAGTTGGTCCTCTCTCATTCCTCACCTATGAAGGTTTGTCGGTGCTGGGGGGGGATAGAGCAAGAAAAGAGATGGGAAAAGGCTCAGCCAAGAACATCTTAAGCTTTGGCAGGTCCCATTTCATCCAAGCTCCACAGCCCTAGATCTTCTCCCTTCTTTCTCTGGCTGTCGGATCTCAGCTTGGATCATATCATTCCTCTCAAAGGGTGGATCCAAGTCCCTGCTGTCCAATGCTAGGGTTCGGCTTTCTCCCTGTGCCATGGATGTATCTGCTGCCCATTCAGATCTCATGTTGACGCCTGAACCCTTGACCTTTTCATCAGTGCAGTCTTGCAACATCATCTCGGCCCTGCCCCATAGTAAGCTATACATTTTTAACTTGTATTTTAGATCCTTAACATGTCTCAGTGGTCCTTAGACCATGATAACTCTTCTGCCTGGATAACAATATCCTTTGTGCTCTTGTTCCTGCCTCTGAACATCAAATTGTGCATCACATTGCGTAACAGAGTGAGTAAATACCAACAATACTTCTGTTGTCTAAACATGTCCGACCAGCACTTTGGCTGTTACCAGTGAAGCTGGGCTCTGTGGCCCGTCTCTGCCTCAGGTTAAAAAAAAAAAAAAAATCCTCACCGTTTGTTCTCTGTCGTCTTCCTCATTAAACTTGAATGTTCAGCAAAGCGTTCGCTCACACTCGCCTCAAACATCTGACTCTCTGTGGAGCGGGCAGCGGCTGAGGTGGACGTGTTTGTCGTTTTGGTGAGTCATCAAGTTGTGATTTTTCCCTCCCTGCTCTGAGTACCCATCTGTGCCTGTGCAGCCGGGCCCTCCACACGAGAGGCTTTAATACAGTGTACAAGTGGCCAGTGTGTGTGTGTTTTGTTCAGGGAATTCCCACAATCTCTGGCAGTAGACAGTCCAGGTGCTCTGCAGCCTTCAGAGCATGGATAATTCAATCATTCGATCAAAGGACAGCACACGAGCTATTTATAGCAAACAGTAGTCAAATATGGTGGCACACAACAGTTGAGCCTTTAATTGTTGAGTATTGGTGCTAATTTTTCAATTAATCCATAAGTGAACAGAAGTTTAAATAGAGCTCATTGTAGTCTTTGTGTTCTAGAAAATTTAACCTCTGTTTATGTTTTTGTGAATTAAACTCACCTGTATCATGTGTTATGTCAATGTCAGAGTGGGTAGAAAGAAAGTCTGTGAAATATGACAAAACTTATTACCAACATGTGACACCAGTGGGCCACTAACATGCATTAAAAGAGATGGTTATACAGTAACATCTTTGTCATCCGTTAATCAGTTTATGATTGATGATCTGCTTCATTTTTCTATTAAATAGCTATAAAAGACTCTTAGGTTTACATCAGTGTTTCTTTTTTCAGTTGGACAACTCATCGTTGTATTTTTTAAAGCCGAGGTCCCTGGTTCTTCGACCAGGCCAAAGAACATTTGGTACCGGGCCATAGAGAAAGAAAAATAATTAATTTGATTATCATTTATAGAATTATGGACCGAAGGGTATTTCATTTTGAACAAAAAGTAAAATTCAGAGGTAAGAACTGATGAAACACCTATTAATGATAACAGCATTTTCCTCTGCGCTAAAAGGTGTAGTGGATCCCTGAACCTTTTTATTCCACTGGTTTAAAGCACATGTTGCAGCAGAACAGAATGAGGTTAGTTTCTAGGCTCTGTCCTCATCACTTCCTGCAGATTGATTTTTACCTTTTGATTTTGGGAGTGACGATGGTGTTGAAGATCCTCTATCACAGCCCAAAAGCAAGAGGGCAGTTCTGATGCTGGACAGAGCCAGCAGAGGCAGAGCTGTTGGCTGAATGCCCTTGAGTATGAAATGTCAGCCACGGAGGTTGAAGGTTGTAAAACTTTCATACCCCAGTGTGGCGATGGTTTACAGAGTCGATTAGTTAAAGTGATACAGAGTGTGCCATGTTAAGTTCTTTAGGTCAGTGGTTCCCAACTGGTATTACCCCAAGAACCACCACTGCTTCCTCAAGGCTAGACTGGTGTTTTTGAACATGCAACTTGTCTGTGTGTTTTGTCCTTCTGTCCTCACATAAACCATCACTGTTGTTTACATGGGTTGGTAAACTGCTCCATTGACTTGCTGATTGGACTATTTAACATTCTCTCCGTCTGCACCTTCACTATGATGCTGCTTTAAAAACACTATGATGGCACAAACGCTGCAGACCCATTTTTGGATGAAAAGGGAGCATAGCCACATTCAAAAGTTGTTTTTTACAATCATTTTTAGATCATTTAAACATTTTACTGCTTTTTCAGTTAATACCCAAGTTAACAGTTGAAGAGTTATTTTCATTAACCCTGCTAACCTTTGAGTGTTAAACAAAGCTGTACCATAAAAAAGAACATTATCCTGAGGATGCAGTGATGCAGCTTGCCATATCAAAACAAATCAAAGAACAAAACTCTCCAAACTCATTTTTCTTTTTTAATTACAAATTTATTGCAAATATAGAAATAGATCTTTTGTACAGAAATCGCAAAGGGAAAAATGTTAATATCAGCAACAAATAATACAAGAAAGAATAAAAGCAAAGAATTGTTCCCATCAATCAAACCTTTGTTTAGTCTTTCCCTTTTGGTCTCTGACCATGAAGAGGAACAGAGCTGAAACCAGAGGGGAGAGGAACAGCAGATTTGATCAGAATATGACTCTGATTGTTATACAGCGATGGCCCTTTTATTTAAGGAGTTTAAGACACAAACACCCCCTCATACTGAAATCTGACTAAAGCAATATTTTCAAATAAATGAAGACATGCTTGAACTCAAAGGTGACGGTATTTATGTGGTCATTTTATTTGGCCATCACAGCAATGGTGGTTGTATTGGACTGATTTTTATCCAGGATAACAGGGATTATGTGACACTTTAAGAGGCTGTACAAACTATTTTTACATATTTCAACATGTGAAACCGCAAAGTGCCTCAATTCATGTATTTGTAGTGTTGGAAAATATACTTATAATTATTTCCTTTCAGTTGGAGGAAAATGTGGCCTGAATAAACACCTTTTTTTACTACAACAGAAAAAAATCAGCGATTCTGTGCAGGGTTTTATCTCTAAACTTAATTTTATGACTAAGGTGAGCATGCAGCTGTTACTGCAGGTCCATGTTACCTCAGCCTTTGCACACATTGATTCCTGTCAGTATATTTTCCTCAATACGTCGAGGTAAGCTCCCCTCCTCCCTCTTTCTTTTTCCTGACTTCCAATTTCCATTTTAGGAAGCTGCTGACTTCTCAGTCTTTACGCTGACGGCTTCAATCATCCTGGCTCGGGGAGAATCTCCTTTACCTCTGTGTGTTCAGAATATCAATAGGAGCTCGGCCTCGCCTCTCTGTGAGGGCAGGACACATTAACACCGATCACAATGAGAGGCCTCTGACACTGAACGGCATCTGCTCTCACTGCAGCGGGACCTTTTGCCGAGTTTCACAGATCTGCATCCAGGGTTGGAATCCAGTGCCAGAATCCTGCAACTGCCTGATCAGATTACTGCAAAAATTCACTGATTCAAACATGGGAAGACAAACTATTAAAGCCTCTGGAGAACATTGTTCTACTCATAAAAACATTGTTCTTCTCATTCAGCTGTTGGAGAAAATAATGCTTTTCCTAGTCCTTAAACACAGGACATAAAGTGTTGATTAAATATTAAGTGTAAATGTTTCTTATTGACTGATCAACCCAGACAAGGAAGATTTAACCATTTTAAGAGTGGCAGTTATCCCCTTACAGTGAGCGATGTACCAGCCAGTGAGGTTTATGTGATTAACAAAATGTTTAACTGGGTTTAACACCTGCACCTGCAAATCAAAAACTACTTTGGGCTCCAGTGGACAAGTTGGTTTGACTTACCTGATAAATCCAAACCAGGGCTTCTGTCCTGCATGTCAGTCCCATACCCCCACGTCTCTCTCTAATGTCTGTTTTGTCCAAGTGAAACCATGACCACCTCTACCCCCCAGCCCCCCATCCAAGAAAAAAGTCAACCATTAAAAACCGTTATACATTTATTTCCTACCATTTTTATAAATTTATGGGGTAAAATAATTTAAAAAATGAAAAAACATTTTCTTTAAATAGGTAAGTGTATACAGATTTTTTGGGGTTAAATGCCTGTTAAACAACATACTATTAACAATTTAGGGATTAACAGATGTAAGCTTGGCTCTTCTATTTTTTTTTTACAGGCAATATTTAAAGAAGTTTATTTTGAACTTGCTTTCCAAAGGCTTCAGTGATGTAGTTTTGCTTTGCCATGTAGATTTTATTAGTTGGTCAATTTGTCTTTCTGTATTTGAGCAAAATAACTCAAAATGTTCTGAACATATTTTGATTACATTTGTAGGGAATGTTTGTCATGGCACAAGAAAAAAGTGATTCGATTTTGGGTCTTGCTCCAAATCTGGATGTGAATCAAATTATTTT
Organism: Cetoscarus ocellatus; assembly: GCA_037902135.1. Taxonomy (NCBI): domain Eukaryota; kingdom Metazoa; phylum Chordata; class Actinopteri; order Labriformes; family Labridae; genus Cetoscarus; species Cetoscarus ocellatus. Next base: position 499,796 of record JBAMNC010000752.1, read on the forward strand.
TTTAAGGATTTCTTAGTATTGCGAGATATGGCAATTTTCCACACTTTGACTAACAGTATAACTCGTCCGTCCTCTTCAGCTCTTTTTGTGAAGACCCATCTTTATAGCCAGTCTGTGGTCTCTGAGTCAGGACTTTTCCCAGAGAAGGATCTTTACAGAACTCAGATTATCTCCCCCCTGCTTATTTTCTGTTTAGGGCCAAATAAAAAAAAAATCATGGTTTTGATTTTGGGTTGTTCTTGTGGTTTGGTCTAACCGGTGAGCCTGATTTGGTTTTGTTGGGCATCTTCTCTAAACCTGAGAAGCACATTTTTCACTGTCAGAAGGCGGGAAAAAGACCAAAATATCCAGTCTGTACTGTCCCACTACTTTGGCACTCCTCTGTTGGGTTGTCAAGCTTATCTATCCGTCCTTAAAGGGTGGAGCTGGACATACAGCAGCCAACCAAGAGAGGATAATAACTGGCTCTGGACTCACAATCAAGATCAAGATTTACTGAATCAAAGTGTGTCCAGCTGGACCGAGCTAAATGAGACCGCTTGGTGAAAAGGCTCCATAAATATGACTTTGACTGATGCTCTGTTGTCACAGTGTGGTACCTAATAGACTAATATTGCATCAGTGAGGCTGCAGTCCGTGTTAATAACACATAAATGGTCACTCACTAAATGAGAAGTACTCAACACTCGGCCTCACAACGAGCTCTTCTCCGTCCAGTGGAACCAATTAGAGCTGATTGTTTCTCTGTGCAGTCTCAGTCGCATTCCTTCTGGTTGCATAATTCTCCATTCAGAGGAGTATATGAAATTTTCTTCTGCTGTGGATTATAAATATTCATTGACCATTATCATAATCATCAGGATTTCAGTGATAGCTCTTCTAATCTTTGATTAATGAAGTCAAGAGGCTTTTCTTCCTCACAAAAAGTGTTTTAAAAGCTGATAAATAAACTGGTGAATAATACAGGACTTGCGGTAATAGACTGATTTACAGCCGGCTGCAAATAAGACCAATTCAATTAAGTAGTGGGAAAGAGAAGCAGCGGGCTCCGAGAGCAGAGCATGAGGAATGAAAATATCTGATTTAGCTAGCAGGGAGTGGGCCGGGGCTGAGGAGGGGGCTGCTGAAGCTGCATCGATTCACCAGCGACTTCTTCCTGATGAATTGGGATTGAATTTAGACCGCTAGACATTCCACCATGTGTTCGATTAAGCAAAGATAAGAATTGGAAATGTTTGCTCGGACTTTATCCATAAAGACGATGGGCTGAGTTAAAAGAAAATGAAACCACATGCTGTGATGGCCGTCGCCTGGAGTCAGAGAACAAAGCTCTGTCTGCAGATAATCGAGTAATGAGAAGGATGGAGTGCAGTTTCTAATAAATGATGGATTTTTAGCCCCTCTTCTTACTCCAGCAGCCTGTGGCTAAATGAGAGCTGCAACAACAGCAGCACAAAGTAACACCACCCAATGAAAACCAATAATAAGAATGTCATATAAAACGTCACAGAGAGTAAAAAACGGCTAAATGTTCAAATCAATGACAATATTTCAGCCCCTACAGTTTTTGTTTTCATTGTACGTCCACTCATTGTACACAACAATATATTTTAGTCTCTCAAAAAATACAGGGAGTCATGCAAATATAACAACTTTTCTTTTATGTATTACACTATGTTAAGCTTCCTCAGCTCTTAAACCTTTATAACATATATCATTGCAAGTATTAAAAAACTTTGATCCCCACTGATCCCAATTTCCAACCCGCCCCGTCAAAATAAAAGCCCAAAACAAAATAAAACAAAGACAAACATCCAACTGAAAGTAGAGAAACACACGAACATATCAAGAGATCAGGCTGAGTATAAAACATCCAGAGAAGCATTTTTAACCTTAGCTTTTTTTTCTTTATCTAGTGTACAAAATTCACAGATATTTCACAGATTCTTTAAATCCTTCGTCCGTCTTTGGGAACTAAACCTTTCCGATTGAATGCATACTGTGTCGATGAAAACAAAATGAGCGTGTAAAAATGTTGGCATGGAAAGAATTGTTCAGTCAAAAGAGAAACCTTAGCCGAAGTTGGCTTCTTATGATTTCCAAATGCTCTTCTGCACGTTACTCAGATTATGGGATTTTTTTAGTCTATATGATTTACAAAACAGCAATCAAGGCTCAGAAATGAAGCTTATGCGGATTTGCCGAAAGCTGCAGTTCCAAGGGTGTCCACTTGAGGCTGTCTGCAGAAGCACCAGACGTCAACCCATTTTTCTACATACAACCCTGATATTTCACAGAAAATATCTACGCAGAAAGTTGCCTGACATGCTTGATCACAGCAGGAAGTCTCCCTGCAGTTTGCATGTCAGTCAGTGGAAGATTGTGGAAGGGGCAACAGGTACATTTCAGGGTAAAGTCTGGGCGTGAGCTGCATGTGTGAATGGGGTTTTATAGGATTTGTGTTTAAAAGCTGATTTTTACAGCAGAAATAAACGTGTTTACAGCCTGATTAAAAAATCATTTTGGTCTGTGTAGATTATGTTTTCATGTTTATACACTTTATACAGTGTGTGACATTAATAAAACTCCCCTATTTTAATTTTATTAATGTTTATAATTATGCATAATCAGGAGCATGGCTGATACTGCTGCTGTTTGTCAGGAGCCTTGAGACCCCTCTCTAACTCTGCTTCTTAAGTCAGCGATTAAGTCTGAGGTTTGCTGCCTTTCACTTGTTGGTAAATGTTTATTTATTAATAACTTTATTTTAAAATGTTTTCCAGGATTTTTGGCAGTTGAACAGAAACATTGGCAGAGCTCAGTCCATCCCCGCTGCTTCATTAAGTGTGAAAAGTGACCGAGGAGTCTGTCACGGTAAACACAAACCCACATTACACAAGTACGTAAAAATGTCATGCATATAATTTCCATCATATCGGCGTTTCTGCAGCTCTGAATAAGGAGACAGTTTAGTTTCACAGTTATCAAGTTTAGCACATTATTCACACAGGCTAATCTCCCACACAGTAAGCTAATGGACTTAAGAGGCTATTAAACAAAAGGTCTAATGACACCAAATGAGTGATTTGCAGCCCACTGCCGCTACCAATTACCTGCCCGTCACCTGCCTTAAGAATTAAAAGTCAAGCTTTAAAGTGGGGCTGCTTTTAATCATAACAGGAGCTGACATTTTCTAGCTTTTGTGAGATTAATTTTCACTATATTCTTTTGTAATATGCACGATAACTCTTTATATCCATGTCTGTTTACCCAACATGTCCAGCTACAAGCTGAAGTCTCTCCCCAGTCACCCTCCCCATTACCTGTTTTCAGGAGGAGAGTCATTTTTGTTTATTCAGGCTGTGACTCATCCTGACTCACCTTTTCGTGTCTTGTTTTTTTGTGCATTTGTGGGCACGTGTGGTTCAAACCTGAAGGGAGCAGAGACTTTCTAAAACCACTCAATATGCTGCAGAACTAACAGCCTGACATTTTCACACAGTGGTTTGAATGAGTCAAAATTGATGACTAGTTTTTTTGTTTTCCTGGTTATGACTTATTTTCATCATGTTTTATGATGTATCCTAAACAAACGTTAATATGTGTTACTGGTTTATGGGACTAAGCTTACTCTCTCGATGACAAAATAGAAAGTACTAACCTGACATGCCTGATAGATATTTCAATTTATAGTACACAGCAGAGGTCCCCAGAGGCTTGGTTTTATGTAACACAGCATAATCCCGGCATAGCCATTGCGGGGGAGCAGGAGAAGGGCAGTGGGGGACACCAAACAGTCACACATGTGTCTATAACTCGCTGTGACACAGGGTCAGAGGGAGCCATGAGCTGATTTCTAAACTTAAAGAGACATTCATGGATGCATTTAGGAACCTGGTCAGCTTAAATTCAACTCATTAAATCACTACACATTCCAAGTGTGGAGGAAAATGCTGTAAAACAGTGTGCATACTATACTGATGATGTGTGTTTTTATCCATCTGATCTAATTTTATTAGTTCTCACTAGGGTTGCAAAATTCCAGGAATTTTCAAAGTTGGAAACTGTCCATGGGAATTAAAATAAATAAATGACAATAAACCTGGAATTTGGAAAACTTGAAGGTTGGCCCTTAAACATGGATTTTAAATACAGTTGGGAAAATATATTTTAGAATATTATTGACTAAAACTACCAGATTTCATGCAGGTATAGTTAAGAATATATCTGCTGTTCCTAAATTACATGCACACAGGACTCTGCTTACTGCAGGAGTATTGAGGCCCCATGTACTGTGCATTCCTCCATCATGTGCACAGATGACCCCCAGAGCTAGATAAAATAATTAAAACTTGATAAAGTTCTACTTAGAAATAAAACTGTTGAATGTTATGTTTGTTAATTGTATTTCTTTGCATGGATGTCTGCCTGTGACTAAATAAAATGTTTATAGTTATGTTTGGATATGAAACAGGTCACTTAAAACACCCCAAATTTCCAGTTAATTCCCAAAAATTCCTGTGAAAAGTTTCCAATTTGGAATATTTCCAAAAATTCCCCGTCTTAACTTTCCATGGAAAGCTTCTGGAAAGTTTCTTGAAATTTTCCACCCCTTTGTAATTCTGGTTCAGACTTTGAGTTGAATCCTTACACATCAGGAAGTTTGCCTCTTTTGTGTGCCTCGTGTCCTCCAGCTACACAAAGTCAAATACATGGACAACTACATCCAGAGCGCAGGTGGATGAGTGCATGAGCAGAAGGTTAAGCAGTGAGTTTATCTCAGGTTTTACTTTTTTGTTCATCAGAGCGGGATGAGCCTGAGTGTGAAGGCTGCACAGTCAAGATACACAGGGGGATATGCAAGGGTCAGGTCATCCTTTCAAAATAAAACACCTTCCAGTCTGAGTTTTGCAGAAAAGGGTGATAGAGTTACTTATTTTTGTTTCTTGTCTGCAGTCCATTCATTCAGGATATAATTCACATGTTCATCAGGGGAACAGCCCATAAAGAGACTTTCCAAAACAAATCCCAAAAGCAGTTTGACGATCATTCTCTCAGTCACCTTAGATTAGTGTTCAGTGCACAGATTTCCTCTGTGATTGTTACGATAAGTAATCGTGCAAAAAAATAATTTAAGAGTGTCAGATCTTTCATCCTCAGATTACCTTCAGACAATAAAAACTGTTCATCTCACCATCATCCCACCTCGTCTGAGGGTGCTTCAAGGACAAACGCATCGAGTATAAAAGTGCACCGAGTTATAGGAAGACAGAAACCTCCGACTGCGTTCTTTACTAATGGAGGCATTTAATTCTGTTAGCAACTTAGAAGCTGACTGGACATAAACCCACATCCTATTTTAGACTTGAATTCATTATTTAAGATGGCGTGGCTCAGTTTAATTGCAGCAGGCTTTAAACACAAGAGAGCATCAGAGGATTAACACGGTGGAAACTTAAGCGTCAGAGATTTTCAGGCGGTCTGCGGAGATAGGGGGAAGTGACCTGAGCCAGCCCTCCACATGAGGATTAAGCATTAATAGCACATTAGATGGCTTCCTCACGTTTGGCTTTCCCGTGGTGCTGAGACAAACAACAAGGGCGGAGGTACTAAAAGGACCATTGATCTCCCAGTGAGCCCCCTGCAGCGGTTCAATGAGGGCGAGAGCTGAGACGGGGAGATGGCTTCTTAGTTTAATGCTTGTTTATTTGGGTGAGGGTCAGGAAAATTAAAGGCATGCTTAAGTTTATTATGTTCTCTCATATTATTATGATTTATTATCATCTTGGTGCCTCTTTTAGCAGTATTACAAAATTGCTCGCAGACAGACGTGCTCGTGTAATTAGAATTTTCTGATAAAATCCAGATTTCCAATTTTCACGACTCTCTCTTGGTTATTTTGGCAGCGTGCTTTCATTTAATTATTTCTGATGACTAATGCAGCATCCCCTCCAACTACAGCAAGCACCCATTTGAGCTTTGATTAAACAGTCTTTGTAAATCACTGCTCGGATTAGCACTTCTCACACCAACAATGAGGAAAATTTGCTATCATGGAGCTTCATTAAAGCTAATTTTGTGATTTGGTTTGAGCAGAAGAGCATTTGGAAGTTCATCTGAAAAAAGCATGAAGCCAAACCATCCATGAAAAGACACAATCAGAATTTGATGTCACGTTATTCTTCAGTAAACAAAAGCAGACATAGTGATGAAAAACCCTGATACAAATGGACAGTTTTAGGTGTTCTGTGCAAATGTCATTTTCTATATTCTATAAATTTATAGGAGTTGAAGTTTTGGGAAGTTAAACTCACCAAGTCCACCTGCTCCTTTAATTTGAAACGTCATGCACCAATTAAAAATATCATTTCAGCCTAGTCTTGACAATTTGAATCAACCCTTGTCAGTGCATTTACATCTCATTAATGTCAAAGTTCTGCCAGCAGGACCATAAAATGGTGATAATGTGGTCAGGCTTGAAATGCTCTTGCATGTACACTCACTGGCCACTTTATTAGGTACAGAGTCTGACTCCGTTTTGCCTCCAGAACTGCTTTAATTCTTTGGTATAGCTGGCATTACTGAGGCTCCAAGTGAGCTAAGCTGATGCCAAAAGGTTTGTTTATTCTTATTCTTTATTTGTTCTTTTACTTGTAACACACTTTGTGATACATTTTGCTGTACAAATAGTGCTGTACAGATAAAGTCTGATTGACTTATTGATTGAAATGTCTCTTTTTTGACCGAGGGCCAGTGAGACTTTTGTTTTTGACTTTTGTTTTTAGCCAAGCTATACTCTTGGAAACAACGTGCCTGTAGTGACAAAACAGAGTCGAGATGAATTGATTCAAGCCTGGACCACTTTGGAAAATGCTCAATTAGGGACAAGAAGACCAGCAGGACTTATCTCCAGAGCTGAGTGAAGCTGAATGAGGTGGAACTTCCCAAAAACTTCATATGATGCAACAGTGAGGAGCTTCATCTCATCCTTGTGAATGTAAACACTCTCCGCAGATCATTACCTCGAAGGTGCATGACCTCTGACCCTGACACATTTCACCATTCTTAATGAAAACAGATGAACATAGAAGTCCTCTGGAAACGAAACAGAGTACGGGAGAAACAGATCAATGAGGAGACACCTTTAAATGTCACCCGCTTCCTGTATTTATTCAGAAGAGCGTGTTGTTGCAGATCCAACTGGTTAAAACAAAATAGAGAACAGTGATTAAATGTGCTGTGCAGACCAAGTTCGCCCTCCTGCAAAGGCAATTTCTCCCTTTTCTGATTCAATAAAACAAAACATGTTCAGCTCTCTGATGCCAAACCTGTATCCCGAGCTGTGAAGGTGGTGGGATGTTGGCCAAATAGCATCATCTACAGCATCAAATGGGAGATAAAATGTGTTTCCTGAAATCAAATATGCCACTTTGACTTTGTTTCTCATGAATGAAGCCCTGAACAGAATGTGGAGAGCGGAGGAATGATTCAGTTTTCACATTTTTAGGATTCTGTGTCTCAGATCGTTGAAGATTCAGCAGCAAAGCAGCACTTCAGGATGACAGGCAGTGACTTTATCAATCAGTGAGACTCTGATCGGGTTGTTCTGATATTAATGGCCTGATGGGTGGATAATACTAAACATGATTGGAGATTGCATTACAGCCGTGTTAGCAAGAGGCACAGCGCTATCAGAGCGTCAGAGATACTGTATGTCTGGGAGAATACACATTACACAATAATCATGCCATTAATATTCTAGCATTGTTCAGAATATCAGAATTAGACAGAACTGACACCTATTAATCTGCATCAGTTTGGGCATACACAATGTAATCTGACACGGCATGCCAACACCCACTTACACTGACCACTGTTTACCACACAGCCACGCACAAATTCATGAGGCGTAAAGTGAAAGTGAACATGCCTGTCACAAGTTGTCAAATGATGTTACCGGTAGACACAATAGTAGTAACTGCGAGAGTGGAGCAGACACGTTGGCAGTAACGAGAAGTGTCCTTTCCTCTGTGCCTCCTTCACTTTTCATGGCAGAGGAAGGATCTGGAATGTACCGTGGTCGTTTTTAAAGGATGTTGATAGACTTCTTTGAAACTTGAATGTCATATTCTGATACTGATGTGGCTGCAGAAAACAAAACTCTATCCTTCATGCCCCCTTAGATTTCTGTATGGTCCCTGTTGGAGGACTGCCCATTACCATTGTGATGTCATTACTGGCAGATAAATGCTTCAAAAGTTGATCACTTGTATTGACAGATATGAAATTTCTGCCAGTATTACTGCCAAAATCAAAGCCCTATATCAGTGTTCAGTTTGTGGTTTTTGTAAAGCTTGTTGTAAAATTTGGAGGATTAAATCTTCAGAAGCATGAGCTAATGCAAGCAAGGCCTTCAGGCTTTCAGCAGGTATTTAGATCACAGTTTGTAGCTTTAAAAGGGCAGAAGATGATTTTACTGTCACTGTTTAAATACAACTGGCATATAAAGAAGATATCATCCACAAAACTACCAGTAGTCCCACATTTCTGTAGTTTGGAAATACTGACATGCAGGATATCTGCAAAAAATCGAAGTAGTGCATCCCTAGACTTTTGGTGAGGTGAAGATAGTGACTTTGGTGCATTTCCCTTCTGTGGTATTGGCTCAACTCGCCTCAACTCCATTATTCTTTTCTAATTTCGAATGTACTCGGGGCTTTTTTCATACCACAGAAAACACAGAAATAAACCTCCTGTCAGCAGCTTTCCTCTGCTGTTTGACTCAGTAAATTCTCCTCTTCTGTTATGGTATTTTGTCAAGCTGTCTCTGGATCAAAAAGAATTTCCTTGCTGTGATAATAACTCACAGACGGACAGCCAGCTTTACTCTGTTGACTTAGTTCCCTACCTGGGATCCTGGACTCCCAGAGGGAGGCACCAGGGGGGTGGCACTGGGGCTGGGAGCGGGGGGCTCTGTTAGCTTTGAATCTGGCAAATTTCGTTTTACAAGACCATGTGTGTAGGGTCATTTAATCTTGATTTTACCAGTTCTGACAAGAAATGATGTTTGGTACATTTCCAGAGCAATGTACCATCTTTTTCACGTAGGCTAAACTCCAATTAGGTACAACCAGGGGGGCCTCACAATTGTAAAACACATTCAATCTCTTATTTTAAACCAAGCACCACGTTTTCATTGAACGCATCTGACACTATAATTTTGAACATTAAATAACAGGCAAGACATAGAAATGTACATGTAAAAACAGAAATGCCTTAAAATAATGCTAAAAATAGAAATGAAAAAAGTAAAAAAAAAGTCCAACATGTCATGTGGCACAGTAATCTCTTAATCTTGATTACTCAGTATTCATAACTGTGGAAGGCAGTACTTGTAATCATAATTAAATTCGAGTCATCGCCCAGCTCTATGACCAGTTGTCCTTCAATGTTGTTATTTTGGGACATCACACGTCTGCATCATTTCATGGTTTTGGCTTCACTTCCCCAGATTCATTTGTGTCATTTGGGATTGTAAATGGTACCAGGTGCATCTCTTTCACATCACCTATTTGGAGATTTAAAATGAGCTGAGCAAACATCACAATGTAATGTAAAGGCATTTAGACCACTAATAGATTTGAGTGTTGCCAGAATGGGACAGGAGAATAGACCCAAAAATGTCTCCCTCTGTTGGCTCTATATTGCTGTTTGACTTCTTAAACTCTTCTCTACTTTCAGTCGTATTTTAGAACAAAACTCTTCTTCTTGCCAGAGCCAGGCACACTATCACCTCCATTGCCAGAGTTCACAGTAGTTTCATGCAGTTGTGCTTTGTGGAGGTGTTTTCTGTAACTCAAAATGAAGTACCTGGCACCAAAGTGGCATCAAGTCTGGCCAAGTTGAGCCATTATCATGTCTGGAAATGCACCATTATATTTCTCTGTTGCTCCGATCTGTAATATCCAAAGTTAAATTAAATACATTTTTGGTCTCAGTTTTAAAATTCAGATCTTTCAGATTACTTTAAATTTTTTAGCTTGAGGCAGTTTGAAGTCTGTGGGAAACTTCTTAATGCATGTCCTAACAGCATACGGGGAAATAACACTGCTCCTTATTACTCAGCACTGCCGCCTGCAGCCATGATACACTGATTATTTGACCTGTAAATTTTATTGTTCAGCTTAAAAATATGAAGCCTTAAATGTCTGATGGAAGTGAGCATTACAGTGTCATCTAACATGGATGTGAATTATATTTTCACCACTATCTAAGCTTTGTAAAATAGGGTAACAAGCTCTGTAGAATGAAAAAAAGAAAATATCCTGTTGCCTCCTGCTTTGCTAAAATGGCACCAGAGCCTGCAGGGTTTTTGATATTTGTTAAGAAAAGATCTTTATTAATGTTATCATAGTGGAGCTGATGAGATGCTTCTGTTGCCTGTATTGTCAGGGTTATTGACGCATTTGTGAAATGGTGTAGTAGGTGGAAAAACTGGTGGTACCAGCACCACTTTGGCACCCATCCCTGGTCACAAGCGCTCGTATCACATGCTGTTAGGACATGCTTTTGAATGGGACATAACTGTTTTAGGCTAAGGTTCCTCCTTCATCTCTATTTTACGACATCCCTCTGCAGCAGGATCTCAACACCCACTTGATCATTCCCCCTTTGGGTTTGTTTATTTCCAGGATTTTCAGTGTGACTGTTATTTTTGAATGCACACTGCAGCTGCATGAAGGATGTCATGGAGGAGAGCTGGGCCAGCAGAAGACAGCACTGATCACAATGTGATAGGCTGTCACCACAACGATATCATCCGGCCATGATATCCTTCAGACAGAGTCTAAACATATCCAAAATGATACAGCACCCACTACAAAACAGGAAACGCCTTCGATCACTCGAGCTTTAAATGAGTGATATATATATTTACCTCTGTGATTCCCATGGATGAAAACATGGCACTGTAAAGATGGTCCGTGCGATCACAAACATGATCACTCAGAGTATAAAACAACACCTCCCGTGCTTTAAACAAACCAACAAACACTAGATGAGAATAATCCAGAGATGGTGCTACAATGAAGTGTCAAATCAACACCATGATGACTCTCAAATATTCCAGGCACAGTTTCACAGTCCTTGCTCCCAGCACAATATTCTGTACACCTAGCATGCCAAAAATAATCCAAAGGCAAAATGTTGTTCAACATTTAAGTCCCCGCTCTCCTCAGGCCTGCAGGCCTCTCTAAGGAGAAGAATCCAGACTCTCTATCCCAGCGTGGGCCCAGTCCTATAGTCACAGCTTCTGCTGTGCTGACACACCCTTCCAATAATCAAGGATGTCATGCAGGTCCTCGCCTTTAGCAAACTGCACCTTTTTTCTAAGGGCGTTCCCGGCCGTCACATAACAGGACTCATCCCGCTGGCCTTTTCGGTAGGGACGAAACCTCTCCCAGATCCTCAGAGTGCTCTCCGAGGAGTACTCCGGGCTGGAGGAGTATCCAGAGTAACTGGAATGGTGGCGGGCAGGCGAGAGCTGGGAGTAAGAAGCTGCATCCCTGCGGGAGCGTGTCAGGGGCTTAAGAAAAGAGACCCTCTGGGCCGGGGAGCCCTGGTGGGAGCCTTCGTAGTAGAGAGCTGGGACGGAGTGGCGGTGCTCCGAGCAGTGGTAGTCCTGCTGCATGTCTTGCTGTTGCTGCTGTTGCATCTGTTGCTGTTGATGGTAGTGGTGGGGCTTCTGGTTGTCCTGATGTAGGGCACCAACACCACCACTGTCGCAACCACCACCACCCCCTCCGCCACAGCTCCCACTCCCTACTAAAGGCAGCCTCTCAAGGGGCTCCCCGCAGCCCACGGGACTGGCGCGGTCCGGGTACTGCTGCTGCTGCTGACTGCAGGCGTCCGGGCTCCTCGGCTCGGGGACGTCCAGGCTGTACACTCTCGCCTCCCCGCGCTCTCTGTCCCTGCCCATGGAGCCACAGGACGTGGTGCTGCATTGTTTTTTTACAGAATTCACAATAACCACAGCAGCATCTGCGCTCATTTGCCTCTGAATGGGACGTACAGCGGTGGCTGGAGGAGGGGGTCGATAGGGAGGAGTGACCACGTAGCCACCACCAGTGATCCCTGGTCGCTCGGAGAGAGGGGCGTTCAAGGCAGGAAGTGGAGGAGGAGGGGGGATTTTGTTCGGGGTGATCACCTGGCTCGTTTCTGTCAACCCCTGGGACATTGGGATTAGGCCACGGGTGAGGGAGGAGGTGCTGGTGGGGGGAGGGGAGGTGGGATTGGATGAGGCTGTGGGGTTAGTTGAAACTCCTGAAGCTGCTACTGCTGCTGCGTCCAATTTCAGTGCGTCGATGCAGTTGTTAATGATCTGGTTCACCTTGTCCACCTCCATGGCGATGGTTGAAATCTCCGAGGCAGAGCCGTGTCCATCATCGTCTGAGTCATCTCCAACATCATCACTCCCATTATCGTCCCTTAAGTCCAACCCCCTCATCCCAATAAGCCCACCATCCACCATCCTCTCCATCCCTGCCCCTCCAGTTCTAATATCCATGTAGTTTCCTTTAGTCGTAGCCATGGCCTCGGAGAAGGCGGTGGCCATTTTCTCCACCTGTGGGATGGTGGAAAGTCTGGACGAGCTGGTGTTGGCTGAGTGAAGCATCCCAGAGCTGGTGGACGTCGACATGGGCAGCTTCCCTCCATGATGGTGCTGATATGGGTGGTGCTCTCTGGACTGCTCCTGGAGCTTGTGGACCGCCGCTGGATCATTCCCCACAGCTGCCGCCACCTCCGGGCCATAACGCATTTCCAGGATGGTCTTCTTCACACAGATGGATTTCTTTTTCTCATCATGCATGCGTTTCTTTCGTAGACAGTAATAGACGAAGCCTAAGACGATGAGCATGCCAAAGAGGCAGCCCACGATGGTCATGATGTAGTGCGTGGTGGTGGACGGCGTGGGGAGAGTGTCGTCTGGATTCTGAGCTCGGGTGCAGAACGTGATGCAGGTATGGTTGTAGCGTTGGGAGTTGCGGATGGATGCGACGCAGAAGGTGTAGTTGGTGTGTGGTTTGAGCTTGTTGAGGGTGATCATCTCCTTCTTGTTCTTCAGGTTCATGACGTCAGAGACGAAGGTGTAGTTGTACTGCGTTAGGATGTACATTTTACTGTAGGGCCGTGGGATCTGCACCAGGAGAGAAGCCGTCGATAAAGTGATGTGATGGAGCTTGATGCTGGGGATGTAGCTGTTCTCTGTAGACGAGGAGGAGGTGGTGGCCTGGTGGTACGGCCCCACGCCACCAAACATGTCTGGTCCAATCCCAGAGGGGCCGTCCAGATCCGGTGGGAGTGAAGTCATCCCCGGGATCATGACTCCATCTCTGCAACGGTGGAACAAGATGTTCCTTGCGTTCCGGCCCGAATGACCCGTCGCTGTGAGTAAAGGGTATCCAAACATCTCCCTCGGCGTCTCACACTGGAGGCGGTCGTAGGTGTGCGTGACGTTGTTAAAGGACTCCAACCAGACCAGGAAACTGTACAGGTCACAGCCGCAGTGGAATGGATTTGCTGCCAGTTCACAGACCATCAGCCGGCTGAGAACTGTGAATGTGTTTGGGTCGATGCGGGCCAGTTTATTGGACGACAGGTCGATGCTGCTGAGGCTGGGGCACTCCCAGAATGCATTGCTGGCTATAACCTCGATAAGGTTGTGCTGGAGGAATAGACACTGCATACGGCCGAGCCCTCTCATCATACCCTCGGTTAGGTTTGTTAATTTGTTGTAGCCCAGCTGAAGGACCTGAGGAGAAAAAGGAAAAACACTGTTAGTGTTTTATTTACACCCTGGCCTCTCTTTCACAATAATGACTTGTTCTGTTATGATTGATATTACTCAGTTGAGAGATTTAGCTTCATAAATCTGCAGAAAATTACAAAAGATTATTAAAGTTAAGCAATCACTGCAAGTTATCTGTCTCTGAATGAATGTAACCGTCTAATGAAATGTTGAATGAGACTCAAATGATTCTCAAAAACAAAAAACCTTTTCAAGACACTTGGTGTAAAAAGTAATTTGCATTTTAAAATCCAGCTCTTTGCAAATTAAATGTTCAATGTTAAAAAAAAATGCATATAAATCGAAAAAGAAAAATATCAGATGTGAAAAAATATTTAATCACCTAAAGTAATTCACCCTTTAAGTATTTCAGCCTCTGCATATAAAAGTATTTTAACTCCTGCAAAAGTACTTCCTCCCATGAAAATAATCGTCCTTTGCAAAAATATTTCATCTGTCAAACACACTCTAAAGCTGTTTTCAACGCCCACAGCATGCCAAAAATACCCTGATGTAACACTGCCTCAGGAAAAATCAGCACTATGCATCAGACCAGTCGACCTTGTGTGCTGTTCCCCAAAATGCAAAGCGGCAACTGGTCAGGAGTTAAAATCTGGGCAGCCACAGTGTATATCCATGGCTACATTCAATCATTAGCATTAAAATGAATTCTGTTACATTTAGATCACAATGAGGAACACAAACCTTGTAAAATATATTTTGTAAGTTGTTACTTCAGTGTTACACATTTCTAATGTGTGTATTTTGTGGTGAAAATGTGAAAATCCAAATAAATCACATATCAGACTTTTCAGTCCATAATTCCACGATAATTTAGTGGTGCTAATCACCAATTTTGTTTTTCATGACCAGAAACAGAAATCAGATCAGCTATTGGATTGAGGAGGGAAAGCACGTTGCCTTGTTCATGTAATTAAAATAAACTTGATTATTTATATGTGTTTAATGCAGTTTTTGTATTGCAGAAATAGCTGCTCCGGTCTAAACTTGAGCAATGTAGAAGGAAGTTATGCATCTTATATATTGGCCACCCATCAGAAAACAACAAGAACATTAAGCTCAGCTGGGCCTAGCATACTGCAAAATAACAGCCGTTATGCAGTCGCATCGAATACTACCAGATAAAATATACTGCACAATGTATTCCTCGGTATAAAGCAGGCAGTTTAAAAGACAGCATTTAAGCAGAAATTCACTGTCAGCCAGAATGTTTGTTCACCTTCTGCGACTGAGGAGCTGCATTTCACTGTTAGATCAATCACTGTATTGTATATAAATACCTTGTGTTTTCTGCTTCTTGAGAATATTATTTCATATTTTTCTATTTCTTGTACCACTTACAGTTCTTAAATAATCCTGTTTTCTCTGTTGCCTTCTTATCCTCCTGCTAGTTTTGTATTATTTTTATTACTCTTGACATATTTATTTTAATCACTAATATACCAAGTCCAATTCCTTGTATGTTTAAATGCACCTGTCAATAAATAACATTTCTGATTCTGGATGTTTCATCTCCTATAAAAAGAAAAAGAAATCTACCCTCTGCTAAAGTATTTCATCCCTAGCTTAAATGATTAACCATATGACTAAATAGTTTTGTTTGTTGTTCAGTTTATTGAAAAAGTTTCAAACTTCCACTGAAAATATTCTGAAACTTTCTGATGATAAAACGCTCTGATCAATCTGTTATTTCATGATCTCAATTCTCATGGTAAAAAGTTTTGCATGTGGAGGTTATTTTTTTTTATTTTAAATAGTTGACCTTTAAGGGCCTTTTATTTTTGATGTAGTGGTCAGAGTGTGTTTGTGTAAATGTGTGTGTGATTAAAGCCTCCCTAGTGAAACAACATTAACCTAAGAAAACTGGAGTGTCTTGTGTGAACACAGAGCTGAAAACAAAAATCTTAGAGGACGTTTTAAGGCATTTATAAAAAATAAAAGGCCTCATTTACGGATATATTAAGTGAGTAATCTGCCATGTTCATGTTTCAGATTTCTTTATACTTCATGCAGGTAAAAACACACTTTCTGATTTCTTCCTCAGTTACCTGCAGATTAGCTTGTCCTGCAAACGCTCCGTCTTCGATGTAGCTGATTTCGTTCTTGGTGAGGTTGAGGTCGGTCAGATTGGTGAAGCGGTACATGGAGCTAAAGAGCACGGCTTTCAGCTTATTTTCGTTCAACCTCAGGTCGTGGACCGTGTTGTTGATGTGCTGGGGGATGGTCTCGTAAGGCGGCTGGTTCTGACTGCAGATAGCTAACCACACGTAGCCCTTGTCCCCTTCAATCAACCAGCAGTCCCCTTTCACCATGTTGGGAAAGTGGGAGAGGAGGAGGAGGGAGGGGAGAAAGAGGAGAAAAAGAGTAGAGGAAGCACCCTGCATGATGCTGATAGAGATATCAGACAGAGGGTTTAATTTATGAGGAGGGGAAAGTAAAGGTGCAGGATGGGAGGTTGTGTTTGCAGGAGAAAAGGGAGGCAGCACCGGTCCCAGGGAAGGATCTTCAGAGAGGAGAAGGGTCCGGGTCGGGTGCTGAAAAAGGGGTGAAGGCTTCACAATGCCAGTCACAGCTTTATGGCCATCATGGTGATCAGCAGGGGACCCATGTCAGCTCATATCTCAGAGGATTTGACTGCGAGGGGGCACAGCTTGTCTTCATAGTCTCTCCTCTGACTTCAGATGGACTGAACCAAAATGACAGACAGGAGGAAGGATGGAGGATCTGAGAGAGGAAACAAACAGAAGAGGAGGCTTTATTTAGAAGGATGTACTGACAAGCCATGAGAGAGAACACCAGTGACAGATTAAGCTCCAAATGATCAGAATGAATGTGTTATGCATAAATATCAGACTGTCTGCTGTTTGCTCATGAGGCCAGATGGGAGACCTTCGCTGGTCAAATATTTAATGATCTTATATTTGTTTCAAAAAAGCCTCTTTGACTGCCTCTTGTGCTAAACACCCGCTTCTGAGACAACAATACCCCATTACAGCTAATCAGGGCACTTAGTGTCTTATTTACAAAGATTTGCTTATTCACAAATACACAAATGTTCATTTTTTCCAAATAAACTGAATAAACTGAGAAAATCCAAATATTGTATTGTTGATAGACCTCAATATTGTTCTAATGTCACTGTAACGCACAAAGAAATAGCCATGTCCAACACCAGAAAATAAAGGATGCTTACGATAAAACTGCATCATGATAACCTCTGATTAGGGCTGGGAAATATGGCCTAAAAATAAAGTCCCAGGTTTTCTTCCACAACTCTCAATTAAAGATTTTAATCAATTTTTTTCCCTCTCAAAAAAAAAACAAACCCTTCAAGTGACACAAAAATGACATGAATCAAGTTTTGCCTTTATGTTATCAAAATATCTTCCCAAACTAAACAGAATGTCCCTCTCATAGTTAAAGTACATGCTGTAATTTTGTAATAAAATGTTGATTATCTAGTTTGAACATAGGCAGGCTAGATGAACACCAAAAGCTGAGCTATTTTCACAGCTTATTTACATGAAACTCTCTGATCAGTATTTAATTTAAAAAAACAAATACAAGCCTAAACGTGTGCTCATGCAAAAGGTGACAGGGCCTGTCATCATGAAATCTGTACATTTTCAGTATTTATATTTTCCAAATTAATTGATTTAATGGATCTATTTCCCAGCCCTACCTGTGATATTGAATTGGATTGAAATGTGGACCTAAAGAATTGTAATTAAATTAAACCGTGAGACTAGTGAAGATGCACAGCCCTACCAGGTGCTCCCCTCTGTCAGCTAAGACCTGGAGCTGAGACAACATCTCACAGAGCAGAGTCTGTGAGTCAGGACCTTTGGTGTGGAGTTTGCATGTTTACCCGTGCAGCTTTGGTTCTCTCCAGCTTCCTCCCACACACCAAAAACAAGCTCGATAGATTGATTGCTGACTCTAAATTGGTTACTCTGTGGATCAATAAAGGATTATATTTACTCATCTTAAATTGCCCTTAGGTATTAGTGCAAGCATGAATGGTTGTCTGTCTCTCTATGTGGCCCTGTGATTTGCTGGCAACCAGTTCAGGGTGTGCCCTACCTCTCCCCGCTCCCTGCTGTCCCAAAAAGGATAAGCAGTGTAGATACTGGACAGATGGATGATTAGAATAGATTACTCTACCATGTCTTGAGAACATAATGGGCCTTACTTTGAAAGCTTAAAGCACTTTGCTTAAATTTTCATGGCACACAGCAGTTTGGGGCATGTTTGTTTGTACTTGCTTAGGGGTCAATTAAAAGTGACTCAGGTCACTACTTTAAAGTGGTCTCCACTGAGCTGATTTGTACCAAAACAGAGTTACACCCATCTCACACAGAGCCTTCATACCCACTTAATCTGGAGATATACATGAAATAAACTATGTGGAGGACACATAAAGGCAACCAAGCATCTCATGTGTCAATTCAGTGCATCATTTGTGTGATCCGTGCCGAGGTAGAAGAGATATGACAGATTGATAACAGAAACATAACAGGAGGACCTCAATCATCAACATCTGAGTAAAGCATTAGACTGCGCAGACAAAGACACAGCTGTTCATCTTACTCATGACAGATATTTTCTCCTTTAGAAGTCGGGAAACAAGGAAATAAGTTTGGTGTATTAATTCAACTGGTGACCATGTACATTGGTGACTTGAGTTGGCACTATGGTTGACTTACGCTTGGTTTCTTTGGCTGTATTTTCTAACATATAATCTGATTAAGTATCCGTTGATACAATAATTAATGAAAATGAAGCATTGAAGGACACACCCTCCAGCTTTTCTGGTGCTTTGACTATGACAACTATCCGCACAGTCAGCAGCAAGTCATCAGTTAACACAGTAACTCATTACACCCATACACCGAGACATTTACGATGAGGAAAATAACGTAGAAATGGAGTGCAGATGATTCGGATGGTGAGGTCACCAGTTACTAAAAAGTATTTATTGGTGATATTGATTATTGGTGTTTGCTTTGTTTCTTTTACTCTCAAACTGATGCCATGTTTGCAGTTTAATTCTAACACAACAGGTAGCTACATACATGTTGAGGTCATTTGCACCCTGCACGCATCACATACAGGCAAATATAAACGCTTATGACGCCAACACAAACAAAGACAATTTTGCAATATATCTCCAGCTTCACACGCCACGTGACAGAGATGGTTGAAATGATAATGTTGATCAATGAGCTCCCCCAAAATACCATTTGACGCCCACTTGTGTCGGTAAAATCTGACCTACCAGATATAAATCCACAGTCAAGGACTCCTCTTGTTCCATAATTTATGCAGAAATGTTCTACATAACTGACGGGGTAAGTTGAATCTCAATGACTTGAATATGACTCAAATTCTATCACATTTAATCGTGTCAGGATTATTCCTGGGCTTAGAAAAATCAATCTTAATTCTCCTTTGGGCTTGTTCTATACCCTCTCCCTCAGCTGGTGTTCTTGCTAATCATGCTAATATATGCATAAACCTTACACAGAGCGTTTCCTCCTGTTAGCCCGCTGCTTATACTTCCCCCAACCTTGTGAGGATATTATGGCGTAAACCCTCTGTATGTGCACCTGCTGATATCTTCTCAATCCTTGGAGACGAGGATTATTTTTAAACACAACTTGTAGCATTAATCACACAAATGCTGACTACACGGCGTCTTTACACACATCCCTTGTTGTAGCGCTATCCGGCCAAAACCTAAGCTCTCCATCCCTCCTGCATGTCATCTGAATAGCAGTCAAGCGTTTACATAAGGAGAGGATTAGCTGCCTGTTGCATCATGACGACATTGTCCATGCCAGCTCAGCAGAGGGGGAAACATACGAACAATGACACCCAGAAACATAAACCCTGCGAGGTGACGTGTCCTCAGACAAACATGTATTTTTACAGTCAGGAAACACATGCATGGAGTCTCTTAGTATGAGCCGACTAGACAAAGGATTTCACACATCCTGTCTTAAACATTATACAATAAACTGAATCTGTGTTTGTGAGTGTAATCCCTCATCTTACATGCTTCATCCCACGTCTTCCGCTTTATGTTCTCTTGATTTTTATCCCAATCGGAGGAAACAACAGAGTAAATATCCCCCTCTTCCTCTGAAGAACAGACCAGATATCTTCCTGATGCTCCAGATTCAGACCTCTTTCTGATTCCGACAGAGAGTTGAACTCATTCCAGTCTATTCTGGTCCACGCTCCCAGAGGGAACCAGTGGGGAATCAGACCATCCTCTTTTTTAATCTACTAATTACTGTAGAAAATTGTCATACCTCAAGCATGTGTGAAAAGCTAAATTATTATGACCTTGGGCACCTGTGTGGTTATGTGTCTCCTCTTGCAGACAGATATGAAGAGCAGATTTATAATAGGCTGTTGATGTGGTCTGAAAAAGCAGGTTTGATTCGTGCTATAGATTCATCATTGGGGATGGAATTGGATCATATTTTGTTGATACCAAAGCTATTACTGAATCTGTCCATCAATCTGATTCTTTATTGATTCCTGTGGATTGTCTGTGGGCAAAAAAGCAGCTCTACAGATATTTTCAGGATCAACAATGTCAAAAAAGGCCCCTGATATTTAAAGGGATATGCCAACATTCTTTTCTTTTCGTGTCTTGCCTCACTCCCAAATTCATGACAAACAGACACCACTCTTTCCGCTGTGCTTATAGTAGCAGGGAAGAGACAGCAGAGCTTGCCCACCACTAATTAGCTTAGCTCTAGCACTGGGAGTCAATGGGTAGCGTTAGCCTGCCTCTGCCTACAGTCATCAGATAAAGTCTTCAGCAACCCTAAACAGGGTCTTGTTTTGTTAACCTACTTACAATCAGGTCTGCAGTGGTTTGTGCTTTCACCCTGTGGTTTAGTTATGTATATATTTCTTTCACAAATTACATAAATTGCTAATCTTAGTCTAAAAATAGATAACATAACATAGCGCAATAAAAAAAAACGAGTCACTGGAAGCACACAGGACCATTTAGAGATGCTGAAGAGTTTATCTGAAGACTGTAGGCAGAGACAGGCTAACACTACCCATTGACTTCCAGTGTTTGAGCTAAGCTAATTAGTGGATGGCGAGCTCTGCCCATCTATTCCTTGCTACTGTAAGCACAGCTGAAACAATGGAGTCTATCTGCTTGTCATGAGCGAGGCAAGACATGAAAACAAAAAAAAAAGTTGGTGCATCCCTTTAATGTATTTACTGCTCCGGTGGATGTTGTCATGGCAGCAAAACGCATCACATCTGTTGTTATAATGCTGCCAAAATGGTGCCAGTTTCATAGTCTTAAATTTGCTTCAAGGACTGATACTGTCTGATAGATCTATTTTGTTTAACTAAGCCAGCCTTGCATGTCCTCACCCCTCGAGGAAACATTCAGACAAATGTAAAGTCATCAAGAAGCAAATATGGACTCACTTAAGCAAAAAATGATGCCATTAATTTTGTTTCTTGTAAATGATCTAAAGCAAAACAGTCCTCGTCCTTATGACATGATTTAAAAATAAACTCAGGCTTTTAGAAAATTACTAAAGGTTGGAGATGTATCATAAAAATCATTTAAATTTGGTTTCCCCTTTCCCCAGTTGAACATAAATTGCCATTTCACCTGAGACTGACTGGGACCTTTGGATTATCTCCATTTTCTGTCGGCACACGTTAAAGTTATTCCCCACTGTTCAGCTCCTCCTCCTGTAATCATACATTTATTGGGACGCCCTTTCGGCATTGATCGTCTTGCTCCTGCTCTCTTTTGTCTGAGGTTTTATCTTCTCACCATGAGACATGATCTCATTTGTTGCTCCACATCTTTGGACCCAGAGGGTTCCCACCAGGGAAGTGGGAAGAACACTGCAAATGAATGTGTGTGTGTTTTGGGATATGATTGCATAATTAGGAATATGGGACATGCAGAACACCTGTCTCTGAGGGAATTAGCATGACTCATAACACTGATCCATTTGTAGCTATGAAAATATAGGACAGCAGATAGAAGTTTTCCTTCAGTGCGGCTTCAGCTATAGAATGATAACGACAAGTATCAGAGTCTGAGCAGGGAACTCGCTGTTTCATGTTTTTATTATAAAATATATAAGCAAGAAATCTGACAATTATCCTTATATAAAGCCACATCTCCTTCAGGATGCTATCTCCAAGACAAGAGAGATCCAGCAGAGGCTGTGAATGCATTATCACTCAAATCTTGATATCTCCATGATAAGAATTAATCCCATTACACGGCCTCTTTTCATGGCAGTTCTTTCCAAAACAAATACAGTCTCTCCCATGAGTCGGTCACAGCAGCAGAGATGATGCAGATCCAGGAAGAAATCATGTGAACAGGTGGTGCGACGGTAGCTGCAGGTGTCTGACTGTCCTACTTTCTCTATTTGCAGAAATCCTCCTCCTGAATAAAAAAGTCTTCACCTTGTTACTGAAATACTGTCACGCACCACTGTACAAAGTTCCTAATAAACATCTTAGCGAGCCACTTTCTTGCACATTAAAAAGTAACAGTGAACCAACATTTCCAGACCAAAACGATACAAATATTATTGCTAATCTGCTCAGGAGCCGAAACGTAAACTCTCCTCCCTTTTTTATAGGGATGCCCTTCTAGGACCAAGCTGGACCCCCTCTGTGACCTCAAAACTGCCTCAGTTCTTCGAGGCATTTATTCCGGAAGGAAATATTCCCCAGAGAATATTTTGAATATTGGTCCATATTGTCATGAAAGCATCACACACATCTGGTGACTGTGGAGGCCCCTGGAGTACAGTGAACTCGTCTTCATGGTCAAGAAACCTGTTTGAGCTGATCTGAGCTTTGAGACATGCCTATCAGAACAGATGGTTACACTGTGGTCAGCAACAATACTCAGGAAAGCTGAGGGGCTTAAACAATGTTCAGGTGGAATCAAGGGGCCCAAAGTGTCTCAAGACCACATCTTCCAATACCATTACACCAGCAGCAACCTAAATTTCTGATCCAAGGCAGGATGGATCCATGCTTTCGTAATGTTTACTCCATATTCTGACCCAAACATCTGAATGTGGCAGCAGAAATAAAGACTCTGCTCTGTGAGTTGTAGTTGCAATTCCAGTTCTTGGCTGGTAGGGCTGTGCATCTTCACTAGTCTCACATTTAATTACATTTTTTAGGTCCACATTTCAATCCGATTCAATATCATGATGCATCATGGTGCGATATCATCAATAGTATCCATCATTTTCTCCATTATAAGAAGTAAGATAAAAATGAACTTTTTATTGTTCAGGGAGGGCCTTTAAAATCAATTCTGACTAAAATATATTTTCATTGTGAAAAAGATTAGAGATGCATGATACTGGATTCCTGCCGATATCTGATATGCCGATATACCGATATGCCAATATTTCCAAACACATTATTGCCAATACTGGTTCTGATATTTCTTGTCCAGAGCAGAGTGTCTTTACAGTGTGAAAACTGACTAGTTGCTTTCAGTGTGAGAGTCTATTTGTGTGAGATATAAAATAAGGAAAACAACATTTAACTCTTGAAAAATGAACATCTTGCTCTTAAAATGTAACTGTGCAGTTATAATGAGGTGAAGTAATATAGTACATTTGTATATCTTGCAGGTGTATCTAATAATATATGGGTTTTATATAGCAGATAAATCTCCTGTAAATGTTCACAAAAATTTAGAACAGCCCTCACTGGGTATTTTCTCTTTTTTAGAGATTATTAGGCATGTAGATCCCAGTAGATCAGACCAGCCCATCTGGCACCAACACCCATGTCATCGCCAATCTGATGCTCTGTTGAACTCCAGCAGGTCCTACTGGCCATGTCTACATTCCTTCGTGCATTGAATTGCTGTCATGTGATTGAATGATTAGCTGTTTGCATTCATAGCCAGCTGTACTTCATGAAGTGGCAGGAGTGTGTATCTATTCCATTTCTCAAAAATTACAGTAGGTCTTTACCCCTCTGTAACAAACACATTCATCCTGATTTATAACACTGATCTGGGCCATTTGATATACATCCCTGTTACCATGGAAACACATATGATAGGTTGTGCCAATTAAGCCATATCTGACAGAAAAAGGATGTAGTTGGCAGTCATGTCAAATCAGAGCGCCTCCTCTGCTTCATTAGCCTGGATGATAAAACTCCGTCATGACTTTCAAACAGCATCAAACAGCGCTGACTCTGACAGGTGCTGGAACTGGAAATGATCCATCGCTCTTCTTTGGACCCGAGCCACCGTTGGCTTGAACGTCAATGCATTAAGTGGCACCTCTTTGTGCCGCTGGCTGCATATGATGCTGTCGTTTTCAATCATATCACACAGTATTACACATACCCACCCTAACTGACGCGTCACATCACAGACAGGCAGATTTATGCACGGGGCTAATTTTCACTGTGCCTCTCGTTCACTTTGTGCTACAATCTGTGCGTAATTAGCCCCCGGTTTACTCCGCAGCAGCTCATTATGTAATCAGGCTGGAGCTGCTGTCTAAAAGGAGCACTATAGATTCATATAAAGTCAGGAGAGTCATGAAGAGTGTGCAAATGATGTCTTCAAACAAGCACAAAACTCCTGGAAACTTTAGGGCAAGGTCAAACATGAGTGAAGTCATCAGTGTGTCTAAAACTGCCGTCTGAGGCTCCACGGCGGCTTTACGGATGCAGCTTGTGTCGACTTTACTTTCAATAATCGGGTAAACAAGTCAGGGCCTTTAAAATGCACCTGGACCTGGAGCAGCGGATCTCAAATGGTGTGGCGGGGCACATTAAAGCAAGCTGTGCCTTTGGATTTTGTCCAAAGTCATAAGCTATTACTACAAAAACTCTTTTGAGGTGCATTAATTTTTGTATACAGCTGCAAGGTCTGTAACTTTTAATACTCTTCATAAAACCTTGGAGGAAACATCGTCATTTTCAGCTGATAGAACTAGAGGGTGGGAAAGGTTATTACTTTTTTCTCTCTTTTATTTAAATTTCTTCAATTTTCCAAAATGTAGCCTGTCAAGTTTAAATGAATTTTTATGAATTGCTAACAAGTTTGGATTTTTTTCCTCTTATTTTGAATGAATCTGTCAAGAAAAATACTGTTTTCTGTCTGAATTTATTCATGTTTTATTATGAATAAACTTGTGCAGATGTAAGAATTAAAATAAATGAAAGGGGCTATTTACAGTGTCTCTTGATATTTAGGTTTGACATTAGGCGTCCCTTGGGGAAAATATGTTTTAAAATCACTCATCCAGAGAATAAAGCACTTGCTTGTTTTTGCAGCAAACTGCAAATATGCCTCTTTGCCAAAACAGACAAAAAACAATAACAAATAAAGAGCCAGTCTACCTTTTTTAAGCTAATATACATGCCATATTGATAGGATATGTAACATGAGATAGAGACAGAGTAGTACATTTACAATTCCAGTTTGTGCTTTGCAAAACAAAAGCCTTACCTGAAATATCTGTGGTGACATTCTGTGTTTGTGCAGAAAACCTTGATTTTAAATATTTAAGTAATGGCTTTTTTACTGGATTAAGTCATATGCAAAGAGTCACAGTGCTTTCACATTGGATGTATACAAGGATGTATTTTTTGGTTCTGTAATCCTGTTTAATTGCTCTAATGTTACGTTTTCTTTAAATTTGACCTTTATTCATCTTTCAAAGTGAGGCTTGTAAATAAGACCACATGGGGTTTTTACCTCACCTGCATGTGTCACTAAATCTTATTCATTGTTTTATTAACTTTTTTTTAAAAATATGTGCAAATGAATAAACTAAAAACTTATAAGAGAGATTTTGCTATTTAGAAGACATTTTTGGATCCGTAATTAGGGTTCAGGAGACTCCTGCTGAAAACAGACTTGGCACGTATTTCCAGCGAACCAGTGTGGAGGTGCACTGCAGGCATGCACCAGAGACCGATGGAGGCGCTGGCTGTGGAAACTGACCGATTGACGCTGGAGGCGGGTTGCAGCAGGGTGCAAAGGGCAAACAGAACAGCAAACAGGAACGCTGTCTGGACATCGGGGGTAAAATTGTCAGGACAGACTTGTTCAGCAGAGCCTGCTCCTTTCCTGTTGCCATTTCCATGTCTTATTTTTTCCATCATTTCTCCCCTCCGGAGAGCCTATCAGACTGGTTAAGTCTCCTGCTGTAAGGTGCATGTGTGAATAACAAACTCGGGCTCCTCTGTGTGTGTAAAACAGCTCTGTGTGCTGCAGCACAGATACAGAAATCACACTCTTGATCATGAATTTAAAAATAAAAATAAATTAATGCATTTTTTAACACCAGTGAGCGAATGAACAAAACATTGTTCAATTTAAGAACAACCATGAAGGCAATTTAAGACCTTTTTCTTCTTAAGACTTTGACACATGTTTATATGTAAAGCATTATAAAGGGGTGTCAGTCTCATGAGTTTACTGCTGGATTTCTTTAGAGGAAATGAGATATTTTCTTCTTTACTGTTCACACTTTGCACACAGCGCAGTGACATTTCCCCAGGAGGCAGCAGCTTCAACATCCCCGTGTTCTGCTTTACTCCTGACTTGATAAAAAGGAGCTCAGACATGGCTCGAATATCGAAGCTTTAAAACCAATCTCTTTGGACCTGTTGCTAATCTGGGTAAATCATTCAGCAGCTCTCGACTGGAGCTGCTAGCGATCAGGACTCTTGCCAGGTATAATCTTATGAGCATCAGAATAAGGTGAGGCAGCCTCATTGGATGAAACGATGTAAATAGCTGTCGAGGTTTGATGCAGCAGCGTCTGATCGGTGCCAGAACCCAAATGATTGTTTTGGCGGGTGCTGAGGATTCTGGCTGTCAGAGACTCATTTTCTCGTCATTACTTGCTCTGATTCTGAGAGACTGACTGCTGGGAGAACTTCATGTGGAGGAACTACAAAATATTCTGATGAAGGCGAACTGAGAGTATCACAGTCATGTCGAGCCAATTACAGAATGAAGTTCAGTACATGATGGAAGGTTTCCCTGGTGTGTTTCATATTTATCATGTTTTTAATAATTTCCTTTTTGAGGTGACACTGATTTAGACTTTATGTTTTTTTATATTTTTATCTTCGTGGTTAACTGAATTGATCTACAGTTTTTAATAAACAAGACCCAAGAGAGACTATAAATACTCAGAGCTGACTTTGATCAGAACAAGTACAGATCCTGGCGATGTTAGACCTCCAGAAACCAGCTTCAAAGTCATAAAGAAAAACATGAAGCAGTTGAAATTCACTTTTACATGAAATATGTCGTGACATATTATGTTTCATTCCCACTTACAGCCCACTGGAGGCTTTAAGTTTCTCACTTGTTTTCATTTATCCGTCCATTAAGTACACTGCTTTATCCATTTTGGGGTTGCAAGGGGGTTGGAGCCTATCCCAGCAGTCATTAGGATAGGACGAACTGGTCCACAGCCAATCACAGGGCTGACACATAGAGATACACAGACTGTCTTTGGTTAGAGTCGGTTTTGAGCTTAAAAATACAAGTTATGATGAGAGCTGTATATTTATCATGCAGGTAAAATACAGGCGTGTTGAATTGTCTTATTGACAGTGTCAACTATTCGGCCCTCTGACACTGACAGTAATGATAATGTGGCCCTTGTGGTAAACAATGCTGCCCATGCCTTGCACCCATAGTTCCCTGTCTTCTTCTGTTTATGTCCAGCTTTAACACCCTCTGTATGCCTAGAAATGCATATTGCTGAGAAGGCGGAATAGCATCATGTGTCTAAAGATCAGCTCAGACAAAGATAACCTGACGCACCAGAAGGACACCATCTGGAGCCTATAGGGCAGAACCTTTGAATAGCATATCCTGCAGGTGACTGGATGATCAGTCAATCGATCACATTCATTATAGCCCAATCAGATAATGTAGTAGGTGGGCGTTACTACCTCAGTGTAAAGTAGAGCAAACGCTCACCAAACCTGTCAGAAATGGAGTGAAAATACCCTTTCTTTGGTGTTGGGTTGAGCACAATCATCATATATTGGAGCTTGGCAAAATGGATCTATCAGATTCCAGACATTGAATCAGGTGGATCCAGCTGCACTGCAATGTTAAACAAAAGGTTCACGCTGAAATGAACAGCATCATTTAAAAGGTCCGAGTCTGCACTGCTGCAACTTTAAGAGTCGATGTGTTGTCTCCATAGAAACGGCCTCACTTTTTACTTTTACATTACAAGCTTGTCTTGCTTCTGCTTCTAGTGCCATATAAATGAGGACAGTGGTAGTTTTAGTGATTTACTTGATGAAGCTGCAAGTCTGCTCCTGTCAGAAAAGCAAAAACGTAAAAAAGCAAGAGGGTCAAGACATTGGAGCCGTCTACAACTCAAGCTGCTTATTCTGTGAGTTTAAGGCTGGGGATAACCTTTTTGTTTCCAGTTACTCCAGAAGCAGTTTGTGATTTAAGGAGTTTGTACAGCCTCTCAGGACAAACACTGCAGATAGTATTAAACAGAGGGAACAGCAGATGATATCGCTGCACTACTTGGCGATAGGCTGATAAACATATACTGTAGACTACCTACTGTGTATCCCATTAAAGACTTTTCTCTCCTGGTTTCGAGGCGCTGAGTGGTTGTTAAAACACGTGACTGTCCCCCTGAAACATTCTCAAACTGTCTCATTGGGTCCTGAATGTTTGGTCCAAACTGGACTTTAGATGAAAATTCATTTGCCCGCAGAGACGGCCCAAATTCTCAAATACTGCTGCTTTAATGTGTTTAATTTTCCTCCATGTGGCAAATATTCTCTCTTTAATTATGTTTTTTGTTGTGTAGTTGTAATGCATATTTGTTCTGAAATTGGCTCAGTGTCTGCCTGTTCCTCTAAATGTAAATCTCTGGCCTTTGCAGCGCTCACTCAATAATGTTCATGACAGAAGTCAATTTCAGTGGCTGTCAATCAACCTTCTACACACACACAGACTCACTCGTTCTAACCCTGTGGTAGCCGTTACAGGAGCAGAGAAAAGCACATGAATCGCCTCAGAAACATTCATCCACACTGAGCTTTACAGCATGAACCTGAAAATGTGTGTGCACACTCACTGACAGTTTACCTCCTCAGAATCTGACTGACAAACAGCTCATCACAAACATCCCCAGAAGACTAAAATCTCCAAAAACTCCTTCATCTGTCTGCATTTGTGTTCCTCCTTAGATCTCTTCTTTCCTCTCTCTCTGCCTTTTTCAGTCTCTTAACTGTTTCACTCCTCACACAATTTCAGGTATTAGCACCTCCTGGCTTAGTTTACCTCAGTTTATCTTTGCTTACCCAAAGTGGAGCGACATGTTTAGAAGATTCCCTGTCCTGTTTTTAAATGAGATGTGTGGAAAATAGTTTTTGCATTTATTTACGTTTGTGTTGAGAATACTTCTTGTTTCTTTTCAGTTCATCAGGTTGTTTGTGAGTTGAATTTGAAAGAAAAATGATGCTTCACACTGGTTTAATAAAAAAGATTTGTTAACCAGGATCACAACATAGTTTATCACCACTAGATAACATAGGAAGGCTTGAGTCTGCCTGTTCTTAGCAGGTTTTTGTACCACATTCAGCGTAATTGCTTTGTTCTGATTCAGTTGAAAAGAAGAAGAAAGTGCTACAAGCCATCATATTTCCCTTGGATTGTTTCATGTTCACACGGCAATATTTTGAAGTGGACAAATCACACATGAAGGCAGGACTCTCCTTTGTCACTGTGTCTTCATCATCAGCGTTGCTATGACTACGAGTTGTGCCCAGCATTTTGGAAAGGAAGTTAACAGGCTAAGCTGACAACAAAACAAGCCTTGGTTAAAGGTCCCATATTTTGCTCCTTTTCTGCAGTTTAACATGGATCCTTGATGTCTTCATGAAACGTTAGTAACATGCTTTGGTCCAAAAAGCCTATGAAGAAAGTACAGCTGCATTCTTTCCACGCTCACTTGCAATACTCAGGCAGACCAATCAGGTTAGGCTTTTGCAAATGAAAATATACTGTTACATAACCGTATATCCACAGACTCAACAGCTCGCCAAATACCACGAGTTTGCATTCATGCAGCCTGCTAAATACAGGTTTTGTTGTCTACTATCAGATTTTGTGGGCTAGGAGGAAGGCCAAATACCCCAAAATGTGTTCAAAAGCCTTAAAGTGGTTTTTGCATAGTATGTCCCCTTTAAAAGTTGACAAATTCAGTGCACAAAGAAGAGAGGCTTGACACCAGATAGCATGGTAACTTATTGCACCACAACACCTAAGTGTTCACAGAGAAATGGTCAGTGTTGTGGAAACTAGAAGGCAGCTTTAAGAAGGGTAAATATTCCTGCTTGGATGAGGTGGACCAAATTCTGTGACCTAAACAAGATTTTGCAACAGTACTATGCAATCAGCCTGGTTGCCTGGTAGCTGCAATGCAGTTTATTGTTACTAATACTCTGCTTATACTATTACAGCTGGTGATGATTAAATTCTTCACCCTGTTCTTGTTGGTTCCTGGGTCCATTATGTCCCAAATGGAAATTGAACGCTCCGTGGGTGAGCCGAGATCACTTTGTTCAGGTGCAGTTTTTTGTGCCGAAACAGCGGTCTATTTCTGTTTTTATATATTCAAAGAAGCTGAGCCGGGAAAACTCTCCCAAATCATCTTGGCGTGAACATGACCTTAGACAGTGTGTAGGAGTTATCTGGAATTTTTTATCATGGAAACTGAGAAACTGACCAATACTGGGTGTCCAGGAACTCTATTTTTTGGATTGAGCAATGCCCAGTGTTAGTGATGTTGTACTTTACTTGTATGGATGTCTCTCACTCTGGGATTTTGACATTTAACTTACAGAAACTCATATCAATACAATGTGTAAGGCCATTCAGCAACAAACATCAAGAATGACTTCTGCTTCATTTCCTCGCCCTGTATCGCTCTCCCTCCATCAGTCCATGCTGTTCCACTTTCTTCCTGACCAGGCCACTCCCTGGAGTGCTGGCAGTGTAGTACAGAGAGATCAGGGCTGTGAGCTAAACACTCTTTCCTCTCCACTTCACACGGGCTTAGAAATGACACAAACAAAACTCCAGACAGATGAGTTTCCTCTGAGAGCTTCAGCATTCGCTCGCCTGAGTGGAACAGACCATCTCTCAGCGGCCAGAAGAGGAACTTGAAAAAGAAGCAGATGCTCGGTTTGTTAAACGCTGCTCAACAAAAGTTAGAATATTCTGTATAAAGTGTTTCAAATGGTGATTTACAGCATTGGCCTCCATCTAGTTTGTCTTAACTTGACTCTATTTTTGTATCTGTTTGGTCCAAACCTAGCACCTTCATTGAACCCCAAAAGCAATGATCATCAACTGGCCTGGGTGCCACATCAGGCCCTCCAAAGCTTCCCAGAAAAAAATCCAAACTCAAAACCTAAAAGGGAATAATTTTGTGGTTTTAGGAAACTTGGTTTGAAATAAAATCCCTACAACTATGGCTGCAATCCACAAATTAATTGGTATTTTAACAGTTTAATCATCACTGACTGACAGAAATCCTCTGGTCGGTCATTATCAGCCAACATTTAACGAGGAGAACGAGAATACTGGAGTCAAACCCTGTGATGAAAACATGACATCCGGAGAGAGAAGTAGCCAAGATATTGCAGCTGCCACAAGTGGCAAGTGATCTGCCACAACATTATATTTTAATAAATTAAAATTCTTTACCTTAATCAACACTAACCTAAAAAAAAGGAAAGCCAACATGTCGATTTTACATAAAACCCCACCTCTGACATGACAAGTAGCCAAACACTGTGTAGAATTTTGGGGTGACAGATCAAAATTTCAGGGGGCCGTGCCCACACGTGGCCATGCCCCTGTCCAAGCACTGTTTGAGAAACAAGTTGTAAACAGTGTCTTTAGGGTGCATTAGCACTGGCATCTTTTTATTTTCCTCAAATCAGCGTAATCTATCCTGATATTTGAAAACACAGATGTATCTTAAATCTCAATAGTCTTCACCCTCATGTACAAAATGAAGATACTCTGTCTCCATCAGATATCCTTAGCTGGAGTCAGATAGAGAAGAAGAGGAAGGTATAAATAAATGAAGGAGACGAAAAAGGAAGAGGAGAGAGGGGCAGCTGAGACTGAGACGACGAGACGCTGTGTTTGATCTCTGATTCCTCCACAACCTCCTTTTTCTCAGCCACAAAGAACAGAGACAGACGCTCCGACACAAATCACCTCGGATGCACAGTGTTATTATGGTGATCCGGTCTGCAGAAAAGCTCGACTTTAAGCGTGCTGGAGAGGTAGTGGAGCAAGCAGAAAGAAAATGAGAGAGGAGTGAAAGAGATAGCAGAGGAGAGGGAGCTCTAACTACCTCTGAGGTTTGATCTATTATTCATACTTCATTGCCATGTACGCCTTGAGAAGATCTTTTCAACTTCTCTTCCCCTTTAGATTCGCATTTTCCTGTCCTGTCTGACCTTCTCCTCGTGTTTGTGTCCATATCTGTTTGCCAACTGTTGGACTGCGGTCATCTGCAGCTGCTCATGCATGGATCATATCTATTTTCTGGATGCCTTGCAGGAGTAAGAAGTGATGCAATAGAGCGTGACAGGAAAGGGCCTGAAGGTCTGAGGCTAAATAGAGCAAAACACCTAAGTCCTCATGCTGACCACTGTATCAGTGCTGCCGCCATATTAACTCAGCACTACCAAGTAAACAGGCATGAGGCAGGGCTGCATGTTTAATTACCAAGACATCAAGATCTAGACTCATACACACACTCACCAGCACTCACCCCTGTGGCTCTATTCTGTTAACTGCTTATTCACAGAATGCAGTTAGACAAATAGACATGATTAAGACAACCTGCTGATGTTCAAACTGAGCATCAGAGTGGAGAAGAAAACAGATTTAACTTTGGACGTGTGCAGGGTGGTTGGTGCCAGACATGCTGGTCTGAAACTTTTGGAAACTGCTGATCCAGTGGTATTTAAACACAGCCATCTGTATGATTTAGTAACATTGCAGTGCAGCTGGGTCTAGGGCTGATAGATTTATCATTTTTGGATCAAAATCATAATTTCAGACAATGCAATCATGTGATCACCAAAGCTGCAATTTTTTGCAGTGCTCCTGACTGACCCAGGATCTGTTGTGTCAACCATTTTACAGATTTGCAGCAGGTTGAATTTACGGAAGTGCTGGTAAGCAGGTCAACAACACAAAGCCTCTGTTGAGGAGTGGAAGTTGGAGTATCCCTTAAATAATGAAAACAGCTTATTTCTCATCAATATTAGATGATGAATAATGTGTTCTGTGCTTTTGATCATTGATTTCCTTATTGTTGTCTAAACTGTGAACATAGTGAATATTGCACTGAAGCTTGATTTGTAGAAAATTGTGAATCGAATTGACATCGTAATGTCTGCCAGAAAAATCACAATTAGATCTTTTCCTGAAATCGTCCAGCCCTAGCTGGATAGTTGCTTATAATAACTGCCTTTAAAGCTCTAAAGCCGAACTGAGTTTGGTCTGCAGAGTCCATCAGCATCCTTTGAGGAGGTAGAGGCAAGAGCCACAAGCATTGAGGCAGCCAGACAAAACTAAAAGCCTGAACACCAGCTGCCTGCTTTTGTCCCATTTATATCAGAAGTGGACATCGTCTTGTCTTTAAATGAGGAGGAAAGGGCAACTCTGAAAGTATTTCTCCATGGAGAAGGTAGTTTTGCTTCCTTCCTGTGGGGTTTTGGCCAAAGTTAACTGATTAAATTGGCTTTTATGGCTTACAGTGACTGTGATTAATGATTATAATAATACATTTATCTGTATAACGCCCAACATGGCCTGAAGAACACAAAGGGCCCCCAACCCTCAACCTGAGCAAACACCAAACCAATGGGCATCAGCCCACTGTGGGTCCCCAGCTCCCTCCTCCTGACAATAAGAACTTGTTCTGGTGTCATAAGAACCCAGACAATACCAGAACAGAGCAACATAAAGTGAGACCATGAGGACCAAAACTAAAAGATGAAAACATAAAAACAAAAAGAATAAAGGCAGTAACGAGGGATAGAAGCAGAAGACAGGAGAATAAAAAGAAGACGAGACAATGAGCAATAAAAGCACTAAAACAGGAGAGAGCTATAAAATGAGGCAAATTTTTTTTAACTACAAACATAAAGGGGAGATAAAACAATAAAAGGGGCTTAAAAGAAGAATAATTCAATCAAATAATAAATGATTGACAAAATGAACATCTCTTTATGTTCTGGAAAGATTCTCCTCTTCCCAACTCTTTCTATGGGCTTCTGCCTGAATGGATTAGTTAATTATCCTCTATATGATATATTGAACTGCCTATATGTCCTGTTAGGTTATTGGTTTACAAAACCCTCCTGTACTTCTGTTATTTTAGTGCTGATTATTGATGCAGAGTATGTTAACTATTTATAGACCAACCACCAACAGGGCTCAAGGCTGCAGTCAATTATCTTTCGACTTAACGAGTTATTGAGACCACAGGTAAATGGACCCACATTGGACCTCCCACTATATTGATGTGAGCCATCAATACCATTGAGTGTTTTTGAGTATCTGTCAGACTCTCTGAAACTAGAACAGCTCCCTGATCAGTTTTTCTCTTCCACCAATAATTGTTCTTGAAATCGTCAAAGGGCTTATTTGTCATGGAAGACCTATTGGTCTATACTCAGGCCTAGAGCAATGACATGTTTTTAATTTCAGACTTCATGTTTCTCATCATATCTCGTGATTTTTGCAGCTTGGAACGTTAGTTATTAAACAAGAAAACAATCCTTTTGCTGGACAAGCATCCAATGAATTAAACCTGCTTGTTTTTCCTGTATTGGGGGTGTGGATTTGCAAGACTCATTGATATGATTCGAGCAGTGATACGTGTAAGAATGCTTAAATCATGATATTTTGCAATATATAATATCTATAAAAGCTAATGTAGGCAGGCGACACGGTGGTGCAGCAGGAAGTGAATGTGCCTCACAGCAAGAAGGTTGCTGGGATGTTCTCCTCGTGCATGTGTGGGTTCTCTCTGGGCACTCTGACTTCCCCCCACAGACCAATTGATTGGTGACTCCAAATCACCTTTAGGTATAAATGTGAGCTAATGGATGGCTGATAATGTAGGCCTAATGTCTGGTCATGTGGACTGTCATGCTAACACTAATGTTATTGATATTTATTTTTGCATGATCATTTGTTTCTCTTTGTTTTATTGACAAGTTTTTCCCTTGGAAAGGTTGTTGCCAGGAGGAGATAAGTACAGACAGGAGGTGAGAGCATAACGGGGACTGAAGATGCAGGAGTGACAGAGCAGAGAAACTCAGAGCAGAATAAGTCATGAGGATGCACATATTTGCACAGGACAGAGTATTTTTAAAAATAACTGCTCGACAGGACTGTAAATCCATCTGCTCTTCTGTTGCATCACCACCCATGCTGCTCTCCCTGACAGTTCACTGACCTCAATCACTGAGTTATCTCCTCCATGCTTTGTACTCCACATCACCAATTTCTGCTCTCCCTCAGCCCATGGGCTGCACGGGTCAGAAGCCAAAACAGAGACTGAGAAAAAGACCCTCTTCTTTCTTCTGCTATTCCCCAAATCCTGCCCTAGTTTCTATCAGAAAACTATTTGTTTCTTTCCACATGGCTACCACAACAGCTCTCCCCCTCTCTCTCTGTGGCTTTGACTCCAGCTCAGGGTCCCTTTCTCTTGTTCTAACAGAAATTCTTCCACTGCACCTTCATACCATCGTCTCACAGGACAAAACCTTCAATACTGAACCAGCTCACAGAGCTTTGAGCTAAGGCTGCACAATCTGATCTGAAATGTGAATCACCCTGTTTACCCCTGGAAAGTGAGCTCATGATTCCCTCACACAGATGCTGTTTCATCATCAATTGCTCATTTCAACTGAGTGAAACTGTCAAGCATTAACTTTATTAGTTACACTTAGCCAGTATCGAGTTAAGCCCCCATGTTACCTTGACAAGACTCCTCCTGTAGTGACTCAAGTAACCACACAACCGCACACATTACAACCAAGCCATGTCGACGACCATATCTGAACCTAAAGCATGTCCAATATTGAAGCAGAAAAGCTACTGGAGTTGAACACCACACATGTTGCCACTCCTGTTAGCTAGGAACAGGAAACTATGGCTCCAGTTCACACAGGGTCATATAACTGGATGATAGAAGACTGGAAAAGTGTTGCCTGGTCAGACAAGTCTCTGCTGTGGCATCTAGATGAGGTCAGAATTTGGTGTTAAGAGCTTGAAAGCATGATTCTTCCTGCCTTGTATCAACAGTTCAGGCTGCTGCTGGTGGAGTAATTCTGTGGGGGACATTTTTTGGGACACTTTGGGCCCCTAAGGGACCATCTGATTGATTCCATGTCCATCCCTTGATGACCACCCATCTCCTGATGGCTACTTCCAGTAGGATAACGCTCCATGTCTTAAAGCTCAGATCATCTCAAACTGGTTTCTTGATCATGAAGATGAGTTCACTGCACTCCTGAGGCCTCCGCAGTCACCAGATTTCAATCCAGTAGAGCACCTTTAGGATGTGGCGGAGTGGGAGATTGGCATCGTGAATGTGCAGCAGACAAATCTGCAGCAACTATGCCATGCTATCATGTTTATATAAACCAAAAGCACCTTGTTGAATCTTTGCCACTAAGAATAAAATCAGTTCTGGAGCATTCTGGGTCCAACCTGGTGTTAGCGAAGAGTACCTAAAAAATTGGCTGGTGAGTGTATTTTTTTGTTTGTTTGTACAGTGTATAATGATGCAGAATTTCACCATATGGCACTGAAACAGTGACAGAGCATAGTTGGTCACTTTGGGATTGTTTGTAGATTTTTGTCTTATAGCTGTCACTATTTAATGTATCTCTGCAAAGGAGGTTATATTTTTATCATTTTGTTTGTTTACTTGTTTTTCTTTTTTAACTTTCTGTCTGTGAGCATGATAGTATAAAACACTCTGCAGATTTTGATGAAATCTTCGGAGAATGTTGGTCATGGCACAAGGAAAAATAAGTGAATGTATTCTGGTGGTGATATGAGCACAGATGGGGATCCAGGAACTTTTTACAGGATTTTTTTTAACATTGCAAGATATTTTTTCACGCATATTTGATAATAACTCATAAGAATGTCATAAATGGCTTGGCAGATGTTTTTGCTCTCAGAGCACCTCTAGTTGTTTTGTTTTTATTGTTTTTTATCTGGTTTCATAGGTTTTAATTAGGGTTAGTGTATTTAATATTTCCTCTGTTATGCTGCTCTGTGCCTAAGTAGTTACCTTGTGAACATTTATCCAATGAGCTAAACAGAGTTTTAGCCAGCTTTAGCTACTTTTTGATGCATTAACTGGTTATCAAATTGTTTTTTACTTACATTTTTATTTTTATGTTGACAACTGCATAAGAGGAAGATTCACAGATATATTACCATATGCATATGCATACACCTTTTTATGATTTCATGGCAGACGGTAGCTTTTCATAATGAACATACATTTTTTTATGTTTTGAAATTACTTGCATTTACATTCATGCAGTTATTGGGCTGTATGTAGCCCTGGGGCAACCAGTTATTAACAGCTGAATAAGTTGTAGTGAAATATACTTTGATATTGATTTTTATGGCATGATAAATGATGATAAGTGGAGTTTAAATACTCCTGACTGCCTGTCTTCGATGGTGTAAAGGAGCCGTGTGTACTGTACGGTAAACTGACCCCATCATAATGCACCATGATATCAGTTTGAATGTTTCACTGTAGATTGTCAGTGAATTGAACACAGTGACCTGTAAAGCTGCCCCGCCTCAGTGCCTTTTGCTTTTCTTTACAGTCATACTCAGTTGGCTTAAGCTTATAGAGTATTGATTCTGCTCATGCTGGCATATCCTGAAAGAGTTCATTTTCATAAACCTGATAGATGTATGTTCGCGAACATGAACTCAGGCAAACACTCAGAATATATTACACAAGTCCCTCCCTGCTCTCACACAAACACATTTGCATTAACTGTGGAGGCAGCTGCAGATTGAACATCTATCTCTCACACACGGGGCCACGAGCTGAACTGCACTCTGGATCAAAGCTGAATACATTAGCCACTATCAATGCATCGGTTATCCTCCGGCCTACACTTGCACCACTGCTGTCATGGCAAAAAAATATCAACGGCAACAGCACACGAGCTCGAACACGTCTTGATCACAGAGGGGCAAAGATGAATAAAATATGAGAGAGAAGGAAATCAGATATGGAGGTCAAGTCGAGATGTATTTGTGACTGATAAGATGTAAGAAGGAACTGAGTGATGAAAAGTCATTGAGATCTCCACAGTAGGGTTTGTAGGAAAAGTAAATTGGGTAGAAGATAATAAGTGGAGTATAGAGGATGTCAGGAGTGAGGATAATACAGTGAATCAGCAGTAACCTGTAAAGAAGTGAACTGCTGCACCCACAAAATGGCAGCATTATAATCATATTCACATCTCTTTTCAGCTGAAGATAAATTGTGTCATCAGTTTGCTCTCCTTCATGACACTCTGTCCAAATCTGATCCCAAACTCTGATATCATATTCTGTATAGTTCTGCCTTTAAAGGAACATGACGTAACATTTGTAACCACCCTAATATGGTCATTTTTATGTCAAATAGTACAATAACTCTCAGCAGGAGGAAAGCGTCAACCCCATTTCCACAAAGCACCCTGCTGACTGTTTTCAGCCATGCAAGTTGCCATTAGGCATCATTTCTTTTACAAGGAGTGCTCACAGCCTTCAAGCATAAGTTCATAGAGTAGAAGCTGTAAGAAGCCTTGACCTGCTGCGCTGCCATCTTGAGGCAATGCACCAGCCTTCAGCTCAAAAGCATTCAGTTAGCCTGTTGTAGTACTGAGCAAGAAACAACACAAAAAAAGGATGAGGGGTGAGACTCTAACGCCATTTCCAATTGAGAATCAATAACAAAGCTAAATAATCAATATCAGTAGGCTTTCTGTTAACAATTCCCTTATCAATTCCTTCCTCCATCAGAGACAGTCAGACAAAAAAGACCTCCAAGAAGCATCATGGCAGACAGGAGAGAAGCAGTCAGTGGTGAAGCTTAATCAAACACAGCATAAACACCAACTAGGGTGGCGCAGTGGTGCAGCTGGTAGTGCACGTGCCTCACAGCAAGAAGGTTTGAACCCTGTGTCGGTCAAGGCCTTTCTGTGTGGAGTTTTGATGTCCTCCCTGTGCATGCGTGGGTTTCCTCAAGCACCATAAACATGCTCATTAGGTTGACTCCAAATTGCCCAGGCGTATGAGTGTGAGCGTGAATTGTTGTCTTGTTGTCTGTCTCTCTATGTGGCTCTGTGATTGGCTGGCGACTTCTTCATGGTGTACCCCACCTCCGCCCAATGTCAGTTCAGCTCCAGCCCCCTAGGACCCTGAGAGGGATAAGCAGTGTAGATAATGGATGGATAAAAACAAGTGGTTTCTTTGGCAGAGTTGACCGTAAAAACCTCTGCAGACTTGCTTTTTTTGTGCAGAAATTAGGAACCAATAAAGAATTGTATCGACTTTGAATTGAAGTGGATGGTTTTGGTATTTATAAAATCTTATCAGGTCCCATCCCTAGAAAGGATGGGTGTTGTTCTCCCTGTGAAAAGTCATCAAAATAGAAAAACTCCAGATTGTTGCTTTACTGTGATATGTGACAGTCTGTTCCTGTGCCTTGCATTAACATCTGTCTGGGATACCAAGTCGACTGCACTCAGTATGTTTCTTTGCAAAGCTGCTGGATGTCCCAGACTTAATGTCTGTCATCAGGAGCATCCATCTTGAGAAACTTCAAGCTGATGCATCTGTCCCCAGTTAGAAAATGATCTGAGCAATCAGCATCATGTAATGAAAAAAGGCCGGTAGCTACAACAGTATTAAAGTGGTGATGAAAGCTGTGCCTGCAGGCTTCTAACCAACCTGTAATGGGTCACTTTCTGGTTCTTCCCCATGGATGGAGGTTTTTAGTCCTGAGGTGATGAACAAAACAGTACAAACACAACTTTGTTCCTGCTGCTGTAACTGATCTGAACAGGCTGTTGCAATACTTGACATATTTATTTATTCATTCAAGTCTTAATTTGGTTTTACCCTGGCTTCAATCGCAAAGTTGTCAACTTCATGAATGATTTTATGAGCTGATATATCTCTTTCTCTTTTATCCTGGTCTTTGGAACCTTAAGTACTTTATCATTTAAGTTTTATCTGATTTTATGGGTTTTAATGGGGTTAGTATAGTTAAAATCTTCCTCTGAGATGCTGCTCTGTGTTACATCTGTTCTGTAATTTGTGTTATGATAGATGTCTTCATCTCTCTGGCTGCAAAACAAGTTTACGACCCTGTAAAAGTAAAGTTTCCTGAACCTCAACAGACAGAATATTTGTCCAGTCAAAGTCCAAGTTTTTCTTTTCCAATCTCAAGTCCATTTATTATTTATATTTTGCAATAAGGCATTTTAATTGCTCACTTTTGTTCCTTGAATTGCTCTTTTTTAAGCCCTTTGGGGTCTCTTTCGTCCCATCTGTATGTTCTTTGTATGTTCACGTCTCTTGTTTTGTCTTTCTTTTACACAAAACATGTGTATCTGTAAAACTGACAAACCAATCCACACAAAGTCTTCCTAGACCACCTCCATGTGCAGTCTGATCTATTATATAACAGATATTTTAATGCATAGAGGCGCTTTGACATTATCCCATATACCAAGTTTTAAGAAAAAAACTACACTTGGTTTTTTTGAAAGCCAAATATTAAGACAGACTGTAAACAGGGTCTCTGTAAAGTCTTCCTATTATCAATGTTCAGGTCGACAAAACCAGAAACAGGATCAAGTTTTTCTGACAGACTAAAAAACAGACCTGACTCCCTGCCTCACACTGAGCTGGAATGACGTGGGACGAGAATAACGAGGTTATTCCTGGATGTTGCTGCCGTGAACTTGTCATCTTTTTGAAAATTCAACTAAGAAACTTGTGTTCCCATTTTTCTGTGTACACAGGCAGACCTACAGTACAACCGGCTCTGGAGAGCAGAGCG
Source organism: Cetoscarus ocellatus (assembly GCA_037902135.1). NCBI lineage: Eukaryota > Metazoa > Chordata > Actinopteri > Labriformes > Labridae > Cetoscarus > Cetoscarus ocellatus. Next base: position 540,881 of record JBAMNC010000752.1, read on the forward strand.
CTGTGCAAACTCGATGTATGAATCATGAATTTTCCACACCTAATTATGCCTGGAGATGTTTAGGACCTCCATAGGCAAGCCTGGAGTTACACTCTCATGTGTAAAGACAGAGGGGGGTCCAGGGGTTTGTTTGTTCCTGGAATCAAATAAAGAGTATTTACTCAATAATTTTTCCACTTTTCATGGCTTCACCAACATGACTTTTTGGATTAACAGGTAAAATGTGTCGATGAGGATGAAGGGGTCATAGTTTTGGAGAAGCTGTTGATCCCCTTCAAGCTCATTTTCTGTTATATTGAGACAAAACACCAAAAACATATTCATAAAACAACTTTATGCTGTGTGTCTTCTTCTCTTCCAACTTTTCTCATTCCTCTGATTACACATTCATCAGCCCTGGAACCCGAAACATCTGCGGGCTCATGTTTTATTTTCTCTGCAGATGTGTTTGTTTAAACTCAAGCTCAGGGAGATTTCAATTTTCATTTCATATTTTACATCTTTACTCATTTCCAATATGGGCCAGGCACTGCTAAAGAGCCCATATTCTGCTTTTTGGGGTTTTGTATGTGCACTACAACAGTGATTCTCAACTGGTGGGTCATGACCCAAAAGTGGGTCGTGGACCCTTTTTCAGTGGGTCGCGAGCCTTAAGTGTCAGAGGAAAAAATCCTGTGCTTTTATTTAGCATTGGACTGCCATCTATTCACACTCCTTATCAATAGTTAAATGTTAAGTAAATGTTAATTAACACCTGTTTTAATACAAAGGTGTTTGTTATATGTTCAGTAAGCAGGTACTCAGCTAAAGCTACATGTTTTTTAAGATTTTTTTGGAACAACCTCTCAGTAGCAGGAGTTTTTTATTTCATGTTTGGGCATGAAGGCTTTGTTAAAAAAGGGGTGACTTTACTGAAGAATGTTGAGAGTAATTGAGAGTAAAAGGGAATATATCCCTTTTTAACATCACCACATGCAGATCATTTTGGATTCTAATTAAACTTTTTTGTGTTACTGTGTTACTCAAGTGCAGTATTGTTTAATTTAATAAATTTGAGAAGTTGAAAATTTCCCTTGATTTGGGTCGCAGCTTGACATTAAGGTGTGATGGTGGGTCCCAAAGCCAGACCAGTTGAGAACCACTGCTCTACGATGCTAAACACGTCTCCATGTGAAAGAGAACTTCTGTGAACAAGACAAAAGCTCCAGGGGTATCAGGACTTCTCTTTCATCCCACGTTTATGACGCCCACATCTGCATTAAAAGTCTTATTCCCTCCCAAACCGACCAGCCAGTGTGACGTCCTACTATTGTTTTATATGCAGTTTAAGCCCACTAGCTCACTGTTGGAAAATGAGTGCAGAGTTGTTGACAACATGGTGCTGAGCAGCACTGAACTGATCAATTACCACAGAGTTTACCTGTCAGCCAATCATAACGGACTGGGCTCATTTGGAGGGAGGAGCCTGAAAGCAGCTGGAGCTTTAAGAGCCCTGGATCAGGGGTACTCTACACATTAAAACAAGAAGGTTTTTTGATCATTAGTGATTGTTAACATACTCTAACAGTCATCAAAAATGAATATATGAATTAAAATATAGCCTCCTATGACAAAGCACATAGTAATGGCACTATCCAAGTAGGCATGGATTTCTAAATACTCAAAGTGTTCATGTTTCATCTAAATCAGTCCTGAGTTGTGCTTCATGGGTTTCCTGTGTATGTTCTGTAAGTGTTCAGTGACACAGTAAATGAAAACTAACCAAATGATGCAGATGTCCATCTATTTAAGAACAAAAACAAAACATCATGCAGATCACAACACTTCAGCCTGCAGTCGCACCCTGTTTGAATAGGGACCACGTCTTTTTTTGGTTTCATTCCAAAACTGTTTGCCTGTAACCAGCTAGATCCCCAAAGATCCTCTCGGATGTCTTGCCCTATCTCTAAGGCTTAGACCAACCGCCTGAGTCCCCAGATTAGCTTCCTCTTTACCACAACAGTCCGACGCTGCAGATGCTGCTCCAATCCACTCTCTTGATCCAATCTACCCATACTCATGAACAAAACCAAGAAATGCAAGACCCATTTCACCTGAGAAAATGACTCTGTTCCCACCTGAAGAGGGAAATTCACCATTTTCCAGCGGAGGATCTTGGCCTCAGACTCTGAGGTGCTGACCCTCATTCCAGCCATTCGGTGCTAAGCTGCAGATCACCCCAATGCCTGCAAGGGGTCCTTGGCTGATTTATGAGATATGTAATTTACAGTTTAACACAAGACTTTTTGCCATTTTCTGGCTGATCTTTGACAGGTAAAGCCAAGAAAATGAAAATACATCCTTTATGGCTGTTATCGAGGTAAATCTATGAAGAGAGACCAGGCTGTTGCAGCAGGGGGATGCAGCAAAGAGGAAGTCCACACATACTCTGCCGCAGTGCCTGTGAGACATGGGAGCTTTTATTTCTCTGACTAAAACCATTGAGCAGAAAAAGGCAGTGTCATCAGAAAGACTGGCCCTCCTTTGCACCCCACATTCAACAAAAATATCCTCTTTCAGCCACCAAGTATGCTGTCAGAAGTGCTTAAAAAATGACAAACAAGGCCACCAGAAGCACTCGCTCACATTGGTGTCCCTCCTGCAGAAAGTCTCAGTCTGATAGCACTCTCTGCTATTAATCAGAACATCGAAGGTTCTAGCTCTGGCTGTCACAGCTCGATGTGTCATTGGGCAAGACACTTAAAGGGATAGTTCTGTTTTTTTGAAGTGGGGTTGTATGAGCTCCATGTGGCCACTAAGTACATTAGATGCAGTAGAAAGTTCTCTCCTCTCCCTCAGTAAGCCACAGTTTGTAAAAGTGTGTGACGCAGAACCAGCCGCAAACAGGGAAGTATTGTACCAAATACAAAGGGTATTTTCTCCACTTACAAGAACTCCCATCAAAAAATAATACCACACTTTAAGAGTACACTACCTAGACATATTTTAGACATACAGCCGCATCAGTGGCCTGTAAATGGGGATGAAGGGTGAGGATGTGTTAGCTAACACTGATGGGTATCTTGCATTTGCATACCTGTAATGAGTGACACAGCTGGAGCATTGTGGCCTGTAGAAATACTAAAACAATAACCTAATGCACTCTAAATAGAATAGAGCCTAAACATGAGATGCTTAATCTGTTAGCCTGCTAATAAAAATATCTAATATTTGTTAGCATCAAGCTAATAAGTAAATATTTCCATCCACAGCTGATCTTTGAGGGAGGGAGTCAGTGCCAGTAACTGGATTGTTCCCTCATTTATTACCACAGACTCTTGAATACTAATCTTATTTATGATACACATCCCCACACTAGAAAAGTGACGAACGATGGAGCCAGAGTCATATTAATTTGTCTTTGTAACAATTTGAAGAGCGAAACCCAGCAGCCTAACAGCATCACAGGTTTCATTGCTCAGATTTGTTGCAGACGCCCTTGTTAATTCTGCCTCTGAGAAACTGAAATGAACCAAGAGGCTCCAGACTTTCTCCTTTATGAATAAGTCTGGGACGCCTGCTTCTTCATTTCTTCTTCAGTCTGATAAAATTTAGCCCATGCCTTTGAGTAGTGATTGCAAATGGCTATAGAGTCATATCTGGTGCAATAGGCTGTGCTCGGAGAGCATCCAAGCAGCGACGAGGATTCAACTGGGAGCACTAATCCCCCAGAATCATAAGCACATTAGCTTTAGTATGCAGAATTCAGAGAGAGCTGTAAACAGATGTCTCTTCTTTGCCAAGTCGACAAAATTAAAAAAGCTACAACATAAAATAGATGAAGGTTCGGGAGGTGTAGGGTGCTGCCGGGGGTGGCTGGAGACAGGAGAACAAAGGGAACAGAACCTTGAATCTGTGCATAGATACACAAATTAATCCAGAATCACTAAGGAGCATTGTAAACAGATGCACAGCTTCTAATTGAAAAACTGCTGCTACATTGAAGCACCCTTTGAAAGCATTTTTATCTGCGGGTGTATGTGTATGAATTTTTGCAATAGTCTGCTGAAGCTCTTTGTGAAATTGCAACTTTTCTTGGTGTGATTTGCTGGTTATTAATTCATATTTTAGTCACAAAAAAACAGTCTTTAAGAGTTTGGTTTTGTGTGCAAATCCAGTTTGGCTCCACTTGTGAAACCCCCTATGTGTCGATGCCTCCAGGGTAAAGAAAGTCAGCTGTGAAAAACCAAGAACAATATCAGCTGACTATAATATTATAATATTAATGTTTATGACTCTGCTACAGCCTGTTGTCTGCAAACTGTTAGTATGCAGAATATGTGTATCTGTCAATCATGCTTGATGAGTGCATTGGCACTCATCTGGTCTACAGGCATAGTTTTATCAGGTTTTAAGTTTCTAAAGCTTACTTGAAGACTGACAAGATCATAGTCCTCCTTTTTATGTAACACCATGTCCAAACTGAACGCGATGCAAGCGAGCGTAGAGACAGAATCAGGCTGTTAACATGGAATCATAAGGGAGCGTCCTAACTGCCCTCAAGCGATGCATTACAAAGCTCTATGATGCAGCACAATGTTTTGTGTTTCTGTTTTCCTCTTGATCGATTACTGCAACTCACGTCTTCTTGTTCTCCCTCGAAAATCCCTCGATACACTTCAAGTTGTCCAAAATTCTGCAGCTCACAACATCACTCCTGTTCTTCAGCAGAATAAGAATTGGTATTTATTGCCAAGTACATTTGCACATACAAGAAATCTGACTTGGTAAATCGGTGCAAACACCATCAACATATAATTAGAATAAGAATAAAAATAAGGGTCAGGATGGATAAAATAAAGTATAAAAATCGGTAGAAAATAGTGCAAAATATTCTTCCTCACCCTCAAAGTTATTTACAACCTTGCTCCTCTGTAGTTCTGAACTTTTACACATCAACACACCCTCCTGTGCGACCCACCCGCTTGTCCACTGGGCTCTGGAGCCTCGAGCCCCTCTGCTCCCTGCCTCTGGAGCTCTCTCCCACTGGACATTCAGATCGTTGACTCTCTCCATCTCCGAAACACGTCTTTTAAAACTGACATTTTCAGTCTGATTAAATCTGACCAAGTTATTTTATCTTTGATTATTTATATATTGATCCTTTTCTCATCTTGTTGTGTATTTTGTTATTAACTTTGCACTGCAAGGTGAGCTTGGGTCCTTAGAAAGGTGCCTATAAATAAAATGTGTTATTATGTTTCATGACAAGACAGAAAGTACGGTTACACTTCCTTTTTGTGCCTTGCAAAATAAAGCCCTATTGGCTTTTTTTTTTTTTTTTTGAGAAACTCACTTATTTTGAAGAGACTGAAGTCATTATGGGTTAGTTTTTCAATTAAATAAGTCACATGTTGGAGGCTTGATTGCAGTTCTTCCCGAACTTTCTTATTCTTATTTACTATTAAACACATTTTTGCCTTTTTCCTGTATATAATCCTTGACACGAGTCGTGCTTTGAAGCCATGGCATCGAGAGCTGGCAAATGCACAAGCAGCCAACCTTTTAAATGTTTGAGCTGTTAAATACGAGTTTAACAACCTGACTCTACGGTCAGGTTGGTGTTTTTCGTCCATCTCTCTGTTCACTGTCCCCATTTACTTTTCCACGCTTCATTACAATCCTAACAGAACATTAGCCTGGGCAAACTATACTAGCTAAACTATTGCTGTAAAGTTTTGTGCACTGCTTCGCTCGCTGCTAAAGTAACACCGTGCTGAAAGCAGGTGACCAGGCACTCTGTGGAAACTGCAACGACATCATTCTCCCAGTTAATCATCATTTTACTGTTATATCAACTTTAAAAATGACTTTTTAATGATGGAAAAGTTACCAGTTGTTGCTTTAAATAGAAGAGTAAATCATGAGCCATTAAACAGGACCTCTGTTTGCTGTTTTACTTCAGGGAGCAGTGCCAGTGTGTACCGTACAGTTATGAAATGTCATAAAGCATCATCTCCTGGTACATTCTTTGTGTTTCTTTGCTTGTCCTTTGAATCATTTATTTTTCTATACCACAGCGGCTGAGCTGCTGCTAATGCAAACAGTGAGATGACTGTAAGTCTCCAATCGGGACAAAACTACAACCAGACCCTGAGGTTGCTCAAGGGCCACACGGAGCAAAACAGTTTCATGTATCAAATATTCAATATGACAGTGTGGAGGAAAGCACTTCAGTGTTTCTACTTGTCCTCTTTACGCTAAAATTTTTAGTAACCACAGAAAAAAAGTTTGTTCTTTTGGTGTAATGAATAAAAGACAAAATCATCCTTAATTTTTCAGACACAAACACCAAGCTGTGTAATTCAGATAGTAAAATACTCCATGTTTAATAGATTTTTTCTTGAGTCGTGATTGTTTGCTCACAGATTTATCTAATTTCTCACAAAGCTTAATGATTAATCTAGTTTCCCTCTAAAGATGTTAGTGACAATAGTCGATCGTAGCAGATTTATAATATTACTCTACCTCTCCCTAATATTCTCCCTCTGTGGCTGTTTTTATCCAAAAATACAGGACCGTGACAGAGTCTGTTTGTGTGGGTGTGCGTGATCCTGCAGGCAGACGAGGCCTGGTTTACTCCATGATGGCTGGGTCATAGTACAAACAGCCTTAGAGCAGAAAAACAACAGCAGGGAACCTCTTCTTATAAATGAACAGAAATAACAGCAGAAGTTAAGAAAGCAAAGAAGAGGAGTGGCTGGTCAACAGTCTGCTTCTTGAAATAGCTTTTAAACCTTATCTAAACTCAAGAACTAATGTTTAATTTTAGTTATTAGGTGAGAGCACAGTGTGGTAAATGTCTTAATATAGCTCATATTGTATTGAAGTGTGCCTTGTTGTAATTTTATAGAATTTTTGATCATTTATGAAGTTAATCCAGTTGATGTGATGATCATTGAAAAACAATCACTGAGATGGTGGATGGCCTTTTAGTTCTTTAAGTCATACTAACCTACAGTTTGTTGAATGGGATTTTTGTATGGGGTACAGATCAATAGCATAAATGTTAGCTCTGCAAGGGTTAATAATTGCTGCAGATGGGTTCAAAAACGCCACATGATTTGATTAAAAAGTCTACTTTACAGCATTTGTCACAGCATTTCAGGCTGTAGTGATTCTGTATCCGTATTAATGCAGCAGCATAGATATATTAATGAATTTCTGTAAGATTTGGACCTTGTTTCAGTACTGTCACCCCGTTATATAAACCCTGTTGATATTAGAGGCTCACAATAATCAGTGGGCACAGTAATGATGTCCAAAGAGAATTAAGTCCATTTCTAATTTGAAGTGAAGTGACTCAGTCTCGCTGTAAAACATCGTCGTTGCTCACACACTTTGGACTCACCATCCACCCTCTGCATAGTTTTAAGGCACACACAGTATTTATTCTGGGTGTATCAATTCTTTTTATTAACTATGAGTCAAAGTGAATGGAGGCAGTGAGTCATAATAACGGAGATGGCAATGACTGTCTGGAGAGCTGATGAATGTTTCTTTCAGAGCAGCCCGAAGGCCGACGGTCGCCTGTGCAGGCTGTGAAACATTTTATAACGGGTCAGCTCGAGCCCAACACTGCCACAACCTACTGAATGACACATGCTTCTACATGTGACAACTTCTTAATTGTATGTTTTATAGCAGCCAAGAATGAAGTATGCATAATGCCCAAGGTGCTTTTCACATGGTTTGCAGCATGAACCAGGATACCACTCTTTAACAGCTTTTCTCCCACATTATGTGACATTCATCACTAAAACCAAAACTGAATTCTATTATTTAATAAATCACCAGATTTATTTGAGTTTCTAAATGTATTTTCAGGCTTCCTTTGGTTTTATGAGTGGATTGGATGAAAGATGGCTGCAAGAAGAAGAGGGAGAGAGTGGAGAGTGACCTGAGTAAAGGAGCTCCAAGTTGGCTGTGACGTGGACAACATCCACGGTGAGAGCTGATACAATCCCTGGACTACAGTTGAGTCTTTGTTTAAGAACATATGCAACTGCAGGTGGAGCAGAGCAGTAAGATGCTCCTCAGCTTACAAAATATCCAGTTGGGCCATTATGCTGATAAAACTCAGATCTAGGTGAGAGCATTTGGCCAATTTTGAGTCAAAAATACTCTCACTAGACTTATTCTAATCCACAATTTCCTTACACATCTGGATTCAGATCTTCTTTGAAGATATAAAAACTAAAAATAAGGCCTGAGTTGCTTGCAAAAATTAAGTAAAATAATCTGCCAATGAGACAAGACAAATTTCACTTGAGCAGATATTAAACCTTAATTTAAGACCCTTACTGAGTCAAACTTGCTTCTTTCATTGGCAGATATTTTCTCTTCATTACAAGAAATTTAATGCCTTAATTTTGCATTTTATTCCTTAAAGTAAGATATTTATCTGGACTGGTAAAGTGAATGTGGCTAAGAATAAGTGTTTTGGATATTTTTGACTTGAAAATAGACAAACAAACTTGCCTAGATCTGCAGCATGGGACCATTACAAAGGTCAAAGGGCAGGATTTGTAAGTGGAATTATGTATTTCAAGAGAGTTTCGGTGATAAAATTTGCCTCAGATGTTAGAGAATAACTGTGTTTTATCACAAGTGAGCAGCACAGAACATAAATGAGATAGAGGAACAAAATGGCTGCTTCCAGAATCAGCTCACCCTTCCTAATGTGAGAGTCTTTGATCTAAACAAGGCAACGCCTGTGAGCTAATTTAAGCAGACAACTGGAGCTATCAGATTTCACACCTGACATGCCCAATTTTTCAACCATCTGACAAATAAACCAGTTGAACATATTGTATTTAGAGCACTGTCCTTTTGTTTGTGATGTTGAGTGATAGTTTACTGATAAATGTGAGCAGTTACTCTCCGTGCTCCTCTGCTGCTTCTCTGTTTACAGTCTGTAGTAGCTCCAAGGGCAGGGATGCTGTTTTTCAGAGCTTTGCAAACTTTACCTCTGTCTAAGAGCTCTCAAGATGCTCTCAAGGCATCAACCTCGGCTTGTTCACGTCCGTGATCGTCCCACACGCAGAGCTCCCTGTGCTCTCATTGGTCAATGTCTCTGACATGGAGGAACAAAGCGTAGGAGGCAGGACAGATGTTGTCGATCAGTAGGATGCTACACGAAACAGAACAGATTTTTGTAGCCGACAGGTCCGGAAACCCTACGACTGTCAGGTAGGGCTGTACTCTGTAGTCTGACCCCAGCATTACTCAGTCAGCTCTGCCCTGCATCAGCTCTGAGCTCTTAAGCTGCATTCACACCGAACACGACTTTGCGACTGAAATCGCGTCGCCCACTGAAGTCGTGTCGCGTGTCCATAAATACCTCATTTTGGTCACCGTCGCTCAGTGACATCATGCCTGCTTGAATTTCACCGCAATCATATCATATATCATATAATAGGATATATTAGCTGACATTATTCCAACTCTATCCTTTTCACTCACCTATCAGCCACAAAACGCTGCAGCTGCTGGTCCTGCAGCATCATCTGTGAGTTCTTTGCGGTCCCGTCTAGGTGGATTGTCACTCTGTGAACCGGAATGAAAACTGTCTGTCACAGGTACTGTCACATAGCCACACAACGCTGATTGGCTGTATCCGCACAGACACACACGATATCACCTGGAGAGTTTAAACTTTTCAACTTTGGTGACTAAATGACGAGCGACGTGGTCGCCCAGGATGCGTCCGTCACGTTGCAGGAGGGTTAGCCCCGCCCTGTCGCAGCTGTACATTAGCTTTACATGGAAAGTGGTCGCCGAGGTTGCAAAGTCGCGTTCGGTGTGTACATACCTTTACTTTTAACCCTCCACCACCCGAACACTGACCTGTAGGCTGTAACAGAGGGTTGTTAGCTCTCATGTTAGCTCTCATGTCTGCATCTGCAGACATCTGCACCAATCAGCCAAAACTTTAAATCAAAGTTTGCTAAGAGTAAGTTAGCCAAAAAGGACAAAAGAGTACATAATAATATAAAGTAATAAACTGGGGGGAGGAGAAGTAACAGGAAGACTGAAGAAAGGATGGAGCAGTAGCCAGCTAGTAGCCATATTTCTATTTCTATTTTTATTTTTATTTATGTATATTTCTGTTTATATCGATCTCTTTTTTATATATATCTCCTTATCAAGATACTGGAATCTTAATTTCCCTGAGGGAGTCTCCCAAAGTGAAACGAAGTTCTATCTAATGTAATCATGAATCAATCTGAATCATCCTGATATAATTTACTTAATCCAAAAGGTTAATTGGCCCATGGTGCACAGTGTGTTGTCAAGAAAAACACCCAATAAAGGTGATTCTGATTTAGTCTTTCTAACTGTGGCGTTGCCTGTGCTGTATCTCCCTTCTTCTTGGAAAAGACTCAGATGAGTGTCATCTTAATGATTATTTGAATATGAAAAAAAGGTGATTAAGTCAATATTATGATTAATAGTGAAGTTTAAGGGTCATAAATATGGCTTCAGGGCTTACATTTTTAACTGGCTTCCTCATAATTAAAACTAATACAATGAAACACTTTAAAGCCCTGGCTCTCTCTTTTCACCTCAGCACTCCATCTTGCATAAGCTCAAAACACAGCAGCATTGTTAGCTGTGGTGTAAAAACATGTATGTAAATGAAAACACGGTGGATATTTGTGGATTATTCTCTACGTGAGCGTTCAGTCAGGAGAAGAGTACAGTATGAGCAGCCTCTCTGTGTCAGGGAGCAGGTGTGCTTCCCTCAAAGCAAACTGTTATAGGAGATGAAGTTGGCAGTCATGCAAGGATGCAAGCAAAGCAGCGTGCATGTGTGTAGGTGGGGGTGTATGCTTGTTTTGTGCATCTGCTTCCGCAGCGTACTTAGTATGTAACATCTGAGTATCTGCAACAGCCCTGCACTGAAAAGGAGGCACATATACAGCATGAGAGTCCACGCAGATGCAAAGATCTGGATATTCCTGTGTTCTCCCTTTTTCCACGTTATTATTGTTTCATTGGAGGGTGATGCTGACAAACCCTCTGCACTGCTAAACTAGGCCACTGCCTGGCTGCCGGCAAATAAAAAAAAAGATGGAGAGAAGAGGAGACAGTGAGCGGGAGTGGAGAGCAGGAGGTGATGAAGGAATTTTATAAGAGTAAAAGCTTGTGCCGTGCAGGTCAGCCCCATCCTCACGTCTCACAGAAACCCGCAGATCACTAATATCACCACATTACATCAGGCAGAAGGACGGAGATAGGTAGAAGGATAAGAGATCTGCTTATTCAAAGGCTTGTCAGAGAAGAAAAGGCGGACATGCTGTGATATTGTTTGTACTTTTAAGCTGCTCAGACTTAAGACCATCAGCTCAGTGTCTAAGAATGTGAAATGTAATGATCTTAATGCTAAGAGGCTTTTAAGAGGCTTTGCAGCTCATATTGTTTCATGTTAGTGCCGCTGATTCAACCAAAAGCCTTTTTAATTTGAACTTTATCTTCAGACCAGTGGTGGACAACTGGCAGCCCGGGGTCACGGACGACCTTTCTCTTAACTCAGTGCAGCCCCAGAGTCCATATGAAACATAAAAACACAGTAAACATTCAGAAGAGCTGATGAATCGTGCAGTGGGAGAAGTCAAACTGTGCTGCTAATAAACATCTACAGTATGCAAAGAGACCAAACACATGAGCACAAGGTCCAATGGCTCTTCCTTTTACAGAAATACTGACATTTTTTCTACTTTTTTGGAAAAACAAAAATGGTAATGACAAGTTTTAAAGGCTCTTCCAGCTTAAGACACTTACATTTTGTTTTTCTGAGATTTTTAAACTGTTTTAAATAAGATTTTATTAAATCCAAATCAATGCACATATCAACAAGGAGTATGTGAAAAAATTACCATATGGACCTTTTAGGCACAGACCTAAAATTACCTCAGAAGAAAATCAACAAAAACCCCCGGGATGTTCATGTTTGGTTAATAAAGCAAACTTATCAGTAGTGAAAGAAAGTTTTTGGTACCCTTCAAGTTTTACACAATCTCAAATAGTATCATTACATTTTCACAGAAAATACTCAAAATTTCTTTTGTGTTTCTATGGAATCAATCAATTTGAAGTTTTTAATGGCTTTTTTTATTGTTTAGTGTTAAGGTTGTGAAAGAACTAAAGAAATCACACTTGGGGACTTAAAAGTGATTCTTCTTGTAAAATATCACCAATGCATGGGATGACCCAAAACTTTCTTTCATATATGTGCTTAACAAATTTATTAGACTACCAACACACAATAACAGGGGTCAAAAATACATCAAAATAAAATCAGCAAAGTTGCAATAAAACCAGTGTTAATTCTGACAGCACTTTTTAATTTAGTTTTAGCTAAAGTCTTTTGCCTAAAATATCTTTTAGTTTTAGTCAGAATTTAGTCATCTAAATTGTTTTAATTTCAGTCTAGTTTTAGTTTAAGAAATTTCACAACATTTTAGTCGATGAAATCTGCTGTAAATTTAGTCGACTAAAATATGAAGTGAAAAAGGAAAGGTGTTTTTATGTTTCCTTGAATTTCTGAAGTCATGTTTTACACTTGGATAAAATGAAACATCTAATTACCCTTTATTGAATGCTAGTAAAGTCTGAATGTATAAATGAACAGAAACAAATTGAACTTTTGTGTGAAATGCAGTCACCTTTATTTAGGCTACCTGGCAGAGCATCTCAGTTACAATACCAGAACTGACAACAAACAGTGAACCTGCTCTACATGAATATATCAATTCATAAAGAGAGGAGCTCTGATTGGATCGCTCCACAACTTATCCCACCACCACCAAGCTAAGGCAGCTGTGATTGGATGTCCCTCTGAACTCATCCAACCTTTCCACACAACCAAAGTAGCTGTGATTGGATATATTCCTAACTTGTCTCTACTTTCTACATGAGGAAATTAGGTCTGATTGGATTAAGTCTCTGTCAAACACTTTAGTCTAGTTTTTATTTGTTGATGAAAATGTCAGTTAATTTAGTTTGAGTTTTTGTGCACTTGACTTTATTAGTTACTGTCTAGGTTTTGTCAGGGAACAAGGTTGTTGATGAAAATAATTAGTAACACTTGAAAAACTGACTTAAACCAAAGATTTGAAAGTTGTGTCTTAGTTTGACTTTCAAAACTAAGTTATAAAAAACAATGTAAACACCTGCTCCAACCAATCACGTATGCAAACAATGTCATAATAGTCTAAATCTGAACCCCCCTGACAGTCCAATCCTAAAACTGCCCCTGATTGGCCCAGAGAAGGTCCAGGTCACCTCAGACTCCTGCCAAAATGAAAACGCTCTCCCTGCAGCTCCGATAACACTCTTGGTCGTTTGTCTTTGTTTTCGTTGTTGGCTCAAGCTCAGTTTTATTCCTGTTGGCTCAGCTGGAGGTCAAAAGCAAAAGAGGGAGACCCCCCACCAAGAGTTCTCCATATGTTTTCTTCTGTTGAGCTCTTAGAGGGCCCAATCTGTGAGAGCGAGTATCAGGAGGTAATCCCTGCGTGATACTCGGCGTGGTGTTAATGACTCAGACACTTTTCTCAGATGATGCCAAGTCTGGATTATGTTCGTATTTCTGGATAATGAGTTGAGGAAATTTATAGACAGGCTCGCAGTTGGTTATTTAGGAAGGTCAAATGATCTTGTTTTGCTTTAACCCTTTAACGCCTTTTACTAAAAAAACATCTGAATACAATCAGATAAATGATAAAAATGTCCTCAAATGGATTATCAGTTGCCAAAAACACCTTATGTATCAAATGAGAAACAAAAAACATATATGTTAAATTCTATGGAAATTTTGATTCTTTAATATTTCAGTAAAAAGTGAAATAAACATTTCAGCTCCCAAAATTTAGAATTTTCTGGCTATAATTTATGTTTTCAGGCATTAAAGGGCTAATTTAACTTTTAGCAGCACAGCATTTTGACTTGGCTTTAAGAAATGCCTCTTTGGGTACAAAATTATTAGAAAACTTCACTCTCTATGCAGGAGAGAGGGGTTTTTGATGCTAAATATCCAGAAGCATTCACGTTAAAGGGCTGTGCTACCGTGGTCAAACGTACAAGCTTCAACATTTCAACACCCAGGGTTCAACACCTTTCCCTGTATAGTGCATCGATGTCACAATTTGTCTGAGCTTTTTGCCGCTTGGTGATTCTTCACTCACTGGAGCTGACGGTGGCATCATGTGCATACCCTCTGTCAGATAAGCTCCTGATTACATGTTAATATGAAGCTCGATCTATGTACTGACCTGTTTGGGAATGAAAATTGCCCAGGATGATCATGGGATGATGCACTAATAAGACTTTTTAGCAGAAACCCATCAGACTGTAAATACTCCTCATTTAATGTTGATTAACTTCACTGTTGTTGATTTCAGTGAGATTCAGTTGCAGTTAAAGTTGCTTTTAAAGACATGGCTGTCATGGAGACTCTGAAAAGCCACAAAGTAATTAACTTCAATTACCCAAATAAGCTTTTACTTCTATTAATGTGCAACACAGAGAACAAGTTTGAATTTTTAATAGGTCAAGCTGAACTAAACAGCCTCCAGTTTTGTTATTTAATTGTATGTCAATACTCACTGCCTCTAATTGGAGTTAAAGCAGCTTGTAGAAATAAATATAAAATAAATGAAATAGTGGCTGGTAGATTTTTAATCCAGCAGCCGTGGAGGTGGGATGCTGGAGGTTAATTCTAGACCCCGTTACTCAGTGAGACTCTGAGGCATAATGACTACAGTCCAACTTTAATTGGTTCACCATCACCACAGAGGCATGTCTGCAACCCAAGAGGACTTTTCTCCTCTTCCACACAAGTGTTAAGAGTTAAAGAGTGACTGTGTCGACTGGAAACCAGCAGTGGTCGTTGTGTTAAAAACTTATATGTAGGGATGCACTGAGGCTCAGGCTTCTCTTCGGTGATACCAATCTTCTGTTTGAGGGATGAGCCAATACTGATACCAATCATGTTTTATTTTTTGTGTGTCTGATAAACAAAGCTGTACAAAAAGCTCTCAAGGAACAAAGCAATATAGCGGTGATCATCAACAGGCGGCCCGGGGGCCACATCAGGCCCTCCACATCTTCCAATCTGGCCCCCAGAATATCATTAGATTCAGGAGATGTGAGGGAGAAGAATCCGTCATGCTTTAAGGATATCTTTTTGTCATTATATCCCTATAAACCCTCCAAAACAAGAGGATTGAAACAGTTTTATCAAGTCTGACTTCATGTTTCATCCGACAGCCTGGATTTGACTGGTTAATGAGTATACTGAGGGTCAAACCCAGTGACAGAAACCACGACAGCCCCAGAAAGGAGAAGCCAAAATCTCTTAATCGCTCTGTGTCCCATTGCAGCAGTGTGGGTGATAGGGACTGATCTTCCATCTGAAGGCTGAGAAATACCAACCATTTAAAAAATATAAACTAATAATATGTTAGTCAAAATATCAAAGTTTATTGTTTTTAAAATCTGGCCCCTGTAACATCTGTCAAGCCAAAAACTGGCCCCTGTAAATGTCAGTCAGGGCCTTTCTGTGAGTTTTCATGTTCTCCCTGTGCATGCGTGGGTTCTCTCCCGCTACTCCAGCTTCCTCCCACAGACCAAGACATGCTCATTAGGTTAAATGATGACTCCAAATTGCCCTTAGGTATGAGTGTGAGCGTGAATGGTTGTCTGTCTCTCAATGTGGCCCTGTGATTGGCTGGCAACTGGTTCAGGGTGTACCACGCCTCTCACCCAATGCCTGCTGGGATAGACTCCAGCCCCTGTGACCCAGAGAGGGATAAAAAGGAGGGATAATGGATGTTCTTGATTTGTCAATTGGCCCGTAACATCCCATAGTTTAGGGCCCTACAAGCTTTTTCTGTGGAGGGGCCCTAAATTATAGGATGACCACCTCTCCAGATCAGAATGGCCCCAACTTTACCCACTTTTAAACTTGTCTTGAATCCTTTTTTAGTCATTGACCTTAAATTTAGCATGAAACTCTTTTGGTCTCAGTCTGTATGTGTCTTTGAGTCTCTTATTTTGGCTTTTATTTGGACAAATTCTCTTGTGGTTTTATGAGTTATGTATGCATTTATGTTTTAATTATTCAAACATGTTTTATTCTATTTCTTTCTTTTGATTTTATTTTATTTCTACTTGGTAGACAATGTGCAGCACTATGTTAAACTTAATTGTTTTTAAGGTGTGCTGTATAATAAAAGTGGACTGGATTCAGATTGGATTTTTCCAAAGCCAACCGGAACCATCACAAGGTTACCAACTGGTCTTCAAATGCATCACCAAACACCACATGCATATGTTGTGTAGCAATGTGTAGCAGGTTTAGCTTAGCTTATTAGCTTTTATTCCATGGATCTCAGTGTGAATTTCAGCACAGACTTTAACTCTGGATTAATATTTTTGATGAACAGGACTGAAAAACTAAGTTTGTGGATTCTTCTACAGTTTATTCAAAGGATGGCAGAACTGCAGGAACAACAGACAAGCAGAGCAGTGAATGACATCCACAGGTTAAAAACAGGTGATTGATTAACTGATTCATTTTAATTAACAGGTCATGTTTTTTTAACAACTATCTGCTGATATTGAGCAATGTTTGATTGATCAGGGTGCCTTATCTTATGAATGCTTTGACCTTTTTGGAAAACTGAATTAAAAGTAAGAGACATTGGACCCATGTGCAGGCAATAAAAAGATACAAAATTATAGGAAATTCCTTGCAGTTAAATCTGATTAAAATGAAATTTTATATCCATAGTAAACTGCAGTTTATGGGTCTGTCAAACATCCATGAATTCTTCTTTTTAGCCTGACTGTGTCTCTGACTTATAAAGAGAAGCTCCAGCTCTTACTATCCTAAAATAAAGCATGTCAGTGTGAATGTGGCCGAACATAAAAGGAGAAAAAGGGGCCAAACAGGGACATGGGAACTCAGAATGGGGCTGATAAATTAAACAGATAAAAAACGAGCTGCGACAGATTAACTCATGAAACTCTCTGCTGCCTCTTTAATCTCACAGACGATAAATGTATTTGAGGCACTTTGAACTGGAGGAAGTGTGAGAATAACTTCATGGTCCAAGGTTCCTAAATGACTAAGGTGATGAGTCCTTTTGTCAAAATGTAGACAACGAGCTAGATCAACAGAAGTATGAGCAGAGCGAATGTTGACAAGTGAAGTTTGTCAGAAAGCGGCAATAACAGATTTTATTTGCCCTCTTATCCCGTCATCCCTGGAAGCGAATAAAATCTGCGTCTTTAATTATTTGTTTCTCTTTAAAGAGCTACACCACAGAAACTAAGAAGGCGAGTCAAGCCATGAAGGAGACGGCAGAGAGAAAGTTAAAAGAGGGAGAAAATGGAAATGAGAGCACTTCGGTGGAGAACAAAAACAGTAGGAGGGGGAACAGAAGAGGACAGAGGAGCGGTAATGAAGAGACGTAATTAGAGAGAATGAGGCTCTGATAAACAAGACAAAAAAGGCCAAAAGGAGAAGGAGACAAAGGAAGAGGAAGAGAGAAGGGATTTCGGCTAAAGTCAGACGAATAAGTCAAGAAGCCTGGTTCTGCTTTGAGTTTGGACACACAAAGGCCGCAGTGCTTCAGCTGGGCTGGTTGTTGCATTTCCAAAGATGTTCAGAGTGTTTTAGCACTGGACCAAAGATGGTGAGAGCTGATGTCAACAGCCTGATTCAGCACCACAAACACATGAAGGCGAAGCAAAAACCTCAAACTTAAGACATAACATGAGAATAACAGTGGACTGGACTTTAATCTAATCACCTTCTTCTATTATAAAGACTCTGCTCCAAACACTCTCTATGGGGTGCTGCTCAGGGTCATGCCTCTCCATTAGGGCCTCAACATCACTGTACCAGCTTTTTTTCTACTCATCAAACTCTGGATCAAACAGGACTTAAACATCCATGCTGTCCACTCATTTGGCTTCAATTGTGAATCACATCTTTCCATATCAACAATCAGTACGTTAAAACATTTTCCTTGAAATTCTGCATTGTGTGATCATCACAAGGCCTGCTGCCATCCTTCAAGCTCCTCGCACAAACAAGGATACGAGGAGTTCCTCTGAAGCCTCTCTTGCATTTGTTTTTACTCAGTTTGTACCTCTTCTGATTGATATAAACGGATGTTGATTTGTGAGTGCAGCTGCTGGTTCACATTATTCTGTACTGGCAAAACATCAACAATGATTGTCTCAGACACATTCTTCTCATCTCAAGACTCTCACAATCAAATAAAGTTGTGGAAGAAAAAGTACGATGGCCAACGAGGGCTCGATGCAGAAGAGGAAAACAGCTAGAAGGACAGAAACACAACCAAAGTTCAGAACGAAGCACAAACACAGAAACACGCTGCAAGACTGAAAAACAAATGCATTAACCAAGAGAACATGCAGCATAACATAGTACGACAATAGAAGTGCTCCAGGCCTGCAGGGGGTGCTGTGGCAGGGAGAGTGCGTGGGGGAGACAGGAGAGAGAGAGAAAACAGCTGATCCATGATCGTCTATTTTGAAATTAGATTGATTTGTACTGTGAATAATGTTAAGATGTTCTGTTGCAGTTTTGCTGTTAGCTGTATCAAGCTATATTACTCGGTGATTTTTTGAGCCTCAGGCTTGAATTATTTCAGGTTCATTTTTGGAAATAAGGGGTATGACTAAAGATGTTATGCACTTCATGCTTTTCCAGAATAAACAAAAGGGGGACTCATTGTGAAAATTCTGTACTGATCTTGATCTGCTGTATCTTTCTGTTTTGTCTTCCAATACAGAAAGATGTTCAAAATACAGGAGAATTAAAAAAAATCAGCAGCAGGCCCGACTTGGACTGAAGTTACAGCTTCGTGAAGTAATGTTAAGTTTATACAAACATATTTTAGTATTTTGTTGCAGTATGAATTGTACATGAGTGCTGCCCCCTGCAGGCCTGGAGCTCTTCTTGTACTTGGTTCTGCTGCGTTTCTGCTCTTGCAGGTGTTTTTCTGATCCTAACTTCACTTGTCATTGTCTTCCTTGGTCTCTCAGCTTCAGTCATTTTATCAAACAGCACTGCAACTTCCAATCTGGCTTCTTTTACCCTGAAAACTGGCCTGAGTTTGAGTAATAAAGTCATTCACACTACTGGTGAGAACCAATATACTGCAAAAGTTACATAGTACTTAAAGCAGGTGACTGGTGCACTCTGTGGGAATAAGATGGAGGCTGTTCTCTGTCTTTAAAGTGATTCTGCTATAAGATTAAATATTAAAACACTCTTTTCTGATGGAAAAGCTGCTCACCTTTCCTTCAGTGTGCACATATTAAATGATTAACACATGCTTTAAGCACGGGCTCAAACACCTCACGCCTTGCGCTGGAGGTTTTTTAATCGACTTTAGCAGCATATAGCCACCTCTGACAGTCTCCTCACCTCTGTCTATAAATCATTCAGCACAGAAGAGCTCAGACCTGCGTGGACTCAGGAGCCTGCAGCCGTTTCAGCATGCTTTAATCAGTGGTAGAAACAGGAGTAGCGAAAGGTCAATTATGAGGCTACGCTGTCTGCACTCATATGTGTATAGTTTATCCCGTGCGCTCTAACCTTTCAGTCCTGCTGAGGCTGCAATTTGTAGTCACGAGTTAACCAGGGTTAAGTAATTGGTGTGGTCACAGAGCACACCTGCACAGCCAGATGTGCATGACAAACAGCAAATAAGCTGCTGCTGTTAATTTGGAGAGTGCTTTGGGTGTTTAAGTGGGCTTTAACGTTAAATTAACAGGGTAGGCTCTGAATTTTAGATCTGCAAATGAAGCGTAGAAGTAAAGATGATGTTCTTTGGCAGTCAGTTTCAAAGTAGGGATGTAATGTAATGTAATTTTACTTTGAAGTGAACTAGTAAAAAGCACTGTTAAAATTTGGCAGGTTGACTGGGAAAAACTTCTGAGTCTGTTAGATTGATTTAATGCTCTATTCGACGCTCTGCCCCGGCGCAGGCCCTGCTGAGGTGACACAGTCTGTCGTGTCAGTTTATGTCAGTGTCTTATTCTTCTGTCTGATTCTTCATCTTGTTTTTGCTCATTTATTGTCCTCCTTGTAAATGTCTCTTGTTTGTATGTCTCTTACATGTGTTTTGTTTAACAGCCTGTGAAAACAAATATCCCATTTGGACAAATACATTTATCTATCTTCACAAAAATGACAATGCACTGACAAAAGATTTAGCACCGCTTTTTGTCAAACATTTTTATAAATCTTTGTCATGGGATGGGAACTAATGAAACATTAGGTAGCACATGTTGAAACAACAAACGGTCATCCCTTTGACCCACTACCCTTTGGCCACATTGAAAAGGGGTTTCTTAAGTGACCAAATTAACAAAAAAATTAATTATGTCTATACATCTTGAAGTAGTTGGGAACTATTGAAAGTAAATAGAAAGTGAATAGACTGAACAATATAATTAATATGTTGAATATCTCTGTATAGAAGAAAAGGCTGCCAGGTTTTGTGAAAGGTCTGGAGTGAACCTTTCAGAGAGAATCTGATTCTCTCCAGTCCTACCACCACAGCAGATTTTCCTGAATCCATGTATTCCTGTGTTTGTAGAAGGGGAGGAGTGACTTGTTGTGACTTGACTTGTTGGGCAGATTTACACCAACTGGGTGCTGGGGCAATTCCGATCATTGCTTTTTGTTACTTTTAAGAAAACAGAGGTGTATTTAATGAGTTGTCTCATCTGTTTTCCAAGAATTTTGTAAAGGATTTGTTAACACTGAAGGATGTTAACATTTCTACATTTTCACAAACAACTCAGCTGACAATAGCAGAAATTCTTCAGCGGATGCTTGTGCACTTTTAGTATATCGTGGGTCAGCCCTTACATAACTTCATTTTGTGGATTTAAAATACTTGCCAAACACTCTGTTCTGAAGTATGATGCTTGTTTACTGTGCTTGTTTACATCCAGGCAGTACAGTTGAGAGTTTTGTCACATTAGTCTCACCTACAGTCATTTAATCACCAAAGCTCATGCAGCGACTGGCACCAAGTCATCATGACTTTGACTTAATCTTTGATCCTTATTGAGATCCAACGTATACAAGTGTTGGTACAAACACCAATCATGGTGCTAACACGCTAGAATAGTAGCATTTAAGTGTCGCCTTTTTGTCAAATTGGATATGTTAAATTAAAGTTTGGCCTGAGTAGTGATGGGTGATACTCAGCTTTCTCAAATCCACACGATACTGATGCTTTGGCTGTAATTTCTTTGGTACAGATACTGATACCAATGCCAATCAACTCCTAAAATGGAGATGATTTGCATTGGATTTCTGAATTTGATGTTTTTCAGTGATCAAAAGCACACAAAGGAAACACACAGTCTAGACTATCAGATCTTAAAGTGTGTCAAGTTTTTGGCCAAAAAGAATAAATTGAAGAGACAGCGTACCATTAAACATGTAAAGTTACATATAATTAAAAAAAATGGATGCTTATTTCCTTAAAAACAAATAGAAATGAAATAAAACAACCAATAAAACATGTAGACCTGTGTTGCACTGATTTATGAATCTTTTAAAACAATAAAAAACAATTAAAAGTCACTTTGAAAGCTACTTGAAGATATTTTTGTGTAGAACAACAGTACATGAAGGCGTTTTCTCCTCGTCATTCATACTCTACTTGTTTTCAGAACTGTGTTGTGTGTCTGTTTGTGCGCTCAGAGCTGCAGCCAAGACTCATTGGATGGCTTTGATTGGTCTTCACAGTCACATGACGCCAAACTTGATCCTGTGTCAGCTCGGAGAGAGAGAAAGACTTCAACACAGTGAGGCTCACGGAGTTTTTGGGCTGATTTGTGCCTGATTTATCTGTCCCAACAAGCCAGTTTTCAACTTGCCAAATGGCTCCCAGGCTTACAGGAGCTGTTGTGATAATATCAAGCATCTTTATTTAAAATCTCGATAACATCAGTGCTTTCCAAGCCAAATAAAGAATCTTTCCAAAGGCAGCAGGAGGGAGAGAAAGAGAGCAGCTGACTGTGATTCCAAGAAGCAGAAAACACTGTAGCCCCCGAGGCTAACGATAGCTAGCATACTAATGTTGACTGAAAACTTACAGGTACAATCTCACCTCCAATTCTTGCTGAAGAAGTCTCAGTCAACAAACTGTGTTGACAGCATTTCTGTGAACATTTTCTCGACCAGACTTGTTAAACATTCTGCTCTCTGAAGCAGCACTGCAGCAGGTTGTAGTCAGTCTCTGTTTGTTAACATCTTCCAGGCAATCTGTGGAATCATGCAGGATAAAATGAGGAGGTACACGGCTCACTTTTCACTCCTGATTATCTTTATATTCTCCGGTGTGGTGAGCGGAGGGCCTTTTACTGCTTACCTTGTTGTGTGCTATTTGTCTCAGCGTGCATCACAACAGCATGCACCTTGAATCTATGCTCATGTGTTGTTCTCACATATTCAGAGCTTTGTTAAGGACGAGCATATTTACAAAGACAGCATAAAACATGGACATAATCTCAGTAAAGTCGCCTTTTACTATGTAAGCAGGGTTTAAGGACCTATTAATGACTGTCGCTATATTGGAAATGCTCTCAAACTGACTTGATCAAGTTAGAGTTTGTCAAACAGGTGAAACTGAGGTGGGCCTCAAGCCTCCTCAGGAACTACTACAGTATCATCAAAAATGAGTAATGAAAAATTACTTCCCCTTAGGGTGTGTGCTAATATAGATGAACTGTAGTGACCAAAACACATTTTAAACAATGCTTTAAACAGGTTTATTTTTCTGTCAGAATTAACATATCAGTATGAGTTTATAGGACTTGGTGGCTTTTGTAGCCTGCCTCAAGTGGACACTCGTGGAACTGCAGTGTCTCACATATTTGCATTGCCTTTCGATTTAGATAATAGAAGTTGCAGCTTGATTTTCTTTTGCCCTTATCAGGAATCTAAAGTGCAGCAGCTTAATTTCTGACATTCAGTTAAACAGAACATAATGGTCCTTGCCCTGTTTTTGAAGAAATAAACTTCTGCCTTGAGTATCAAACGATACTGAACTTCCCTCCTATGTACCTGTCTCATGAAATAGATGCTAATTCTCTAAGCTTTGGTGTATTAAGCAACTTTGAGTCATCAAATCGTCGTAACTTTATTGGCATTTACACTTTTGAATCATCTTGCAAAATAAGGTCAGTTCTAATCTCACATATTGTGATATACGGATGAACAAAAAGCATTAACTCTCAGCGACCTGAACATTTAAAATTTGTCAGGCTTGTCACCAAAACAGAAAATGTAAGGCCTGAGCACTTAAATTGCATTAGTTTATTAAAAAGTGTTTTATAAGCCCATACCCCAGGTTTTCCTCATTCTTTAAAGACCACCTCATCAGCCATTTTGTGCCAAATAACATCCCTTAACTTTAATATCACATCAAGCAAATAGCCAAATCAAGTAGCCAAAAGATGGCTAGAAAATTGTCCAAAAATGGATCAGATATTTATCTTTGAAGGTGGTTATTTGGCTCCTGAATACATTGTTAAATTAAAGACTTGGAGGCGATGACAGGCCAGGACAGACAGACACAGACATGATATTTTCAGCCCCTCAACAGAAACATAACGATCTTTTCTGTTTTTATGAAATTCTCTTGGCATGCCCAAACAAAAATATACTCTCTGCTAAAGGGCACAACATTTAATATACAGTACCAACTATTGAATGAGGGATACTTGAACCTATATTTATCGCTCTCACCAGCTCTCTTACTCACCCCAGTTCACCCCTCTCTGGTCCATTTCCGACAGCACTCCATCCTTCTCTGGCTTCCACTCAAACCCATGCCCCGTCTGAGTTGATCGTTTCACTCTCTGACTGATTCTCCCTCCCTTCATTCCTCACTGCGGGTGCTCCCCTCTGAACCAGCACCTATTAGTCTCCCACTTGAAAGCAAACTCTTCAGTCTGATGCAAGCAGCCAAACACCGGGCCTCTGCCTAAGAAAGGCACTTCAATCAAATTTAGACCTGCCACGGTGCAAACACAGAGAAATATGGTAAGCTCTAAATCCCTCTGCGTTAACTTGAAGAGGCAAATTTCTCACTTTCTCTACCAAATGCAAATCGAGGACTTTTCCTTGCTGAATAAATATTCGGTAGTGGGATTTACTTGGTTATTTTTGTCAGCGGTATTACCTCCAAACCTTCACCAGAGCTGAGCATTTTTCATAACTTTAGACATAAAACATGTTACACAAAGCTTCTTTACCTGAAAAAATCCGAACTGAACTACAAAACTATTTGTTTGAGAAAAGAACTTTAAAATAGGTGAGGACAAAGCGCAGAAACTTATGAAGGAGGTAATCCAATTTCAGTACTTTGGTTGGTCAAGGACTTGTGCTAAAAGCTTTGAGGAAAGTCCCAACAGACTTGAAAATGTGGACTTTTTAAAGCCAGCAAAGCGAAACAAAATCATTACCCCTACATCAACCATATATTAATCTGTGTTAACCAACTTTCTGAAGTACCTTCAGTTCAATAAGAGTTCAAATTTGCTTATGAATGAAATAAAAAATGAAAGAAAACAGCATCTGACTTACAAAGTCTGTAAAGGTCCCATGTCCTGTGTGTGTGTGCGTTTGACCATTTACATCCTGTCTTGAGTGTCTAGTAATCAAGGATTTAATTAAAGTTGAATGAAAATTAAGAAATTTGTCTCTGTAGAGGATCAGATGCAGCTCTTTTTCCCTCCCCTTTAGAAACTTCCTGATCTGTGGAGGCAAGGAGGCTATAATAATGAGCTCTGCTCTGATTGGCTTCCCAAATGATGCCTGATGAGATGAAGGAGGAGGGGTTACATGCTATGGAGAGTGGACTTTCCAAACAGGTATGGTGTCTGCCAGTGACAAACACAGAACACACATATAGGTGGAGACTGTATAGCTCTGACATCATAAACCCCAGGAAGTGAAAACCAGAGCTTTTTAAATTTTATTTCCTTTAAAGAGACATAAAACGTTTCTCAGTGAATTAAGATTTTAGTAAAAAGTGTCATGTTCTCTAAGCCTCAAGCAACTTAAACATCATTAAAAGCAAAGGAAACTGTATTTTGCAGGACATGGGACCTTTAAGACAGTTCCAGTCCATTTATGATATATTGAGGTGGTAGAGAGGTAAATCATTGCATCATTTGCATAAAGATGTAACAGAGTTGAGTAAAGAAACTCCAACAGTATCAGTATTGTTTAAGTAATCAAAGAAAACACCATAGTTAATTAAAGTGGGAAAAACAACTGGTTTCAGGAACATTTAGCTGCTTAGAGGGTTGTAATCCTGGAATTACATTTGTGTTATTGACTATTTTCCAACACAGTGGGAGGTTCAATTTCTCTGGTCTATTTGGGCAACAGTGCAGAGAAAGTGTTTGGAAATGGGCAGAATCTTCCAAAATAAAATCTGCAAGGTAATTGGACAATTGTTCCTTATAATGTAGGCAGGTGCTACTGCTTAGGTGTACAAAAGAAAACATAATTCACGTTATCTAACAAACAGTTGCCAAAAAATGTTCCTGCTCTAAGGGACTCTGATTGGGCCATGCTGCTTTGAGACAAGGATAGTCATTGTAGTTGGGAGCTTGGCAAGATGGATTTGCATGATTTCAGCCATTGAATCAGGAGGATCCAGCTGCAGTGCAAGTTTAGGTGTTCACAATTGGTTGATTTCTGTAAATAATTGTTGGGCCACATTTAGTGAGGCTGAGGGCTGCATACGGCCCCTGGGCTGCCAGTTGCCCACCTCTGTTCTAGTAGGTTAACCTTAGTTTTGATTCTCAATCTTACCATTTTTAGCCACAGATAGTTGCCCCATTTTTCTAGATATTGATCCAAAACCTCAAATATTTACTAGGTCAGTAACAGTGTTAATGTTGTCAGCACGTTTTAATTTAGTTTTAGTTTCAGTCTTTTGCCTAAAATAAATTTTAGTTTTAGTCATGATTTAGTCATCTAAATGATTTAAATTTTAGTCTAGTTTTAGTCGATGAAATCTACTGTAAATTTAGTCGACTAAAATATGAAGTGTAAAGGGTAAGGCATTTTTTTATGTTTCCTTGAATTTCTGAAGTCATGTTTTACACTTGGATAAAATGAAACATCTAATAACACTTTATTGAACCCTGTTAAAGTTCAAATGTATAAATGAACAGAAACAAATTGAACTTGTGTGAAATGCAGTCACCTTTATTTAGGCTACCTGGCAGAGCATCTCAGTTACAATACCAGAATTGACAACAAACAGTGAACCTGCTCTACATGAATATATCAATTCATAAAGAGAGGAGCTCTGATTGGATCGCTCCACAACTTATCCCACCACCACCAAGCTAAGGCAGCTGTGATTGGATGTCCCTCTTAACCCATCCAACCTTTCCACACAACCAAAGTAGCCGTGATTGGATATATTCCTAACTTGTCCCTACTTTCTACATGACCAAATTAGGTCTGATTGGACAAATTCTCTGTCAAACATTTTAGTCTAGTTTTTATTTATTGATGAAAATGTCAGTTAATGTAGTTTTAGTTTTTGTCCATATGCACTTGTTTTTATTAGCTACTGTCTAGTTTTCATCAGGGGAAAAAAAGGTTGTTGATGAAACCTTTGAGGAAAATAATTAGTCAACAAAATGAACACTGGTCAGTAAACCTGGTGTGAATGTTTCTGTGTTCGGAGACTTGTGTAGTTTCACACATCATTACGTAACACTGACCTTGCACTGAAGGCATCGTCTGCAGTGTAAAACCTTAGTGTAAAATAATGTGTGGTCTTCAAGTTGAGTTGAGGACAAGAGGCAAAGACGGTGGTGCTGGATAAAGCACGCAGCACAAAGAAACACCAAGCAAAAGAGGACAAACAGAGTGTAAAAACATGAAGGAGAGGAAGAGTGTTGGTGATAAGGAGGAAAGTGCCAGAAGAAAAGAGCGAGTGTGAAAGTGAGAGGAGGTAGAGGGAGAACCAGAGGAGGGACGGGGCGAGCGCAGGATGACACAGAACATCGTGGGGAAAAGTAAACAGCTGTTTTTGGAGTTGACATGGGGAGGCAGATAAGAAACACAAGGCTCATTATAAGTCCTGTTGTCCCCTGGGCTGCTGTGGGAGGGTTTAGAGGCCGTCATTTTCACTCACGCTGCTGTTCTCCACCTCTCTCGACCCGTCTGTCTCACCTTCCTGACAGCTTGGAGAGGATGGACTGCTCCTTTAATTGTGTGTGTGGGTTTTTTCTGTCTCTTTCTTTTCTCACTGATGGTCTCCAGCAGGCCACTGCAGGAGGTCCAATTTAATAAATAAATAAAAAAAGAGAAATCAATGCGTCCACCTGTTATCAGAGGGATGATAGCGTCCAGTACTCGTGTTAGGATGAAGCAGTGATGGGTTCAAGTTGAGGTGAATCCATCTATCTGTCCATCTTTTCATTTATCTGTCATCTTTTTCAACTTTTCTGCTCTTTCACTCCTCTGTCTGTGGGCGGTAGCATTTCTTGGCTGTAAAGATATAGTAGACGTTGAAGAGCAAATATCACGTATAAATAGTGAAACATATCTAAGTGTGATGCTAACTTTACCTCAAGAGAACCCTCGAGTAGGCTTACAGAGAACAAAGAAAACACAAAGTAGTTTGCTGAGAGTATACCATAAACTAATCTGACCTGCCTTAATAATAATCAGTAGATGACTTGAGATGTTCTTGACATCAAAAATGAAAACATACACAAGTTTTTAGAAGTCTTCTTTCAGTATGATTCAAAATATTGAGCTAAAATAAATAAAGTTAACAGAAGAAACCTAAAAACATTCATGCTTTTTCCTCTGTTAATGTTCCTTCCAAGCAAAGTGTGATACTTTTTATTATGCCCAAGTATTCTTTCTTTTGTAAAGCCCTTGCAGATTTGTGTGCACACACTGCACAAAAGATGCCAAACAAGTCTGTGAGGGTTCAGTTCTTGGGCTTTAGGTCTGAGTTTGCTCATGTGTTAAAAGCATCGCCTTTCCTTTTTGTCCCTGCATTTCACAGCCCGACTGAAAAGGCATGTAACACATAAACATCTTGACGTTGTACAGTATAACACAGCACAGATAATGGTTCACTCGTTAAATGAATGAGGATTGAATGGTACTTAAGCTTACTTTATAGAAAAGACTTAAAGCGGGCCCCTCTATCTTTACTCTATATCCTCCACCCCTGTCTGTGGGCGGCCGTATTTCTTGGCTGTAATGAATCGTACATGTAGACATATCAGCATATGGCCTGTGATCATACAGAATCAGAGTCTGGCTGAAAGAACAATGGCTCCACTGTGAAGAACAATGCTTGCATACCCTGCTGTCTGTGACAGTAATGATCACTGCCACATTTTCACCGTTTTGTGCGCCAAGTGTGCCTCGCTTTCACAAATCCTGCTTTTAGAAGCACAAAGAAATAATTGCAAGTTCAGTTAATGATGTGGCTCTTGTTTGAATCTTGAGTTAAAACAAGTCTGCATCATTCTTTAATTTGTGTTAGAATAATAGAGAACAGCATATATCACAGAAAATATAATTACAATAAAGATGGGAGGGTTCTGCTGACCCTGCAGAGGTTGTCAAGTTTTGACTGTCAGAGAAACAATTTTAGCAACCCTATAAACAGCATCACGTCAGTCTGAGTGCTTAAAATCGAGCAGGTGGGTATGACACAAACTGAATAATGAGACAGAAATAAACATTTAAAGAAAATAAAGAAACAGCTCTGAAGGGAGAGGACAACCTCAGAACAATATTTAGATTCATCTGTCCGTCACACAGTCAACCAAAATAACATCCCTGCAGCCGCTGCTCTCTCTGTCCTCATTATAATGGAGGCAGTGCAGTGCGGTGCTCCCAGCTCAATCATTTCACCGTACAGTTTTTATACAGTGTAGTTAGGGCAATGCTAATGATGCATTAAATTAATTGGCTCCAATGAAAGGCAGTGGAGCTGACAGAGAATAAGAAAACAGCACAATGGCTGCACAGGATGACACATACGAGTGTCATGATCCAATGCTGTGCTTCACAGGAAGACTTGATTTGTTTTCTTAACTCTGCTGGAGCCAATTATAAAAACAGCCATACGGGGCTGCTTGACTTCTTTATTATAGTCCAGTGTTGTTTGTACTATAGTTTATGTCTTTTTCTTTGACCAGGCAGTATACTGTTTCTCAATGTGCAAAAAACATCAGCATTCAGTGTCTTTTACACGACCACAAAGTATTCAGTTAAAAGACATGACCATGACCTGACTGACTGAATTCAGGCATCATCATGGATACGGCGATTCAGGTGCCTGAAAACGCACATTTTTAAAAACGGGTCCCAGGGTGGATGAATCTGAAAATGCCGGCCAAGCGTTCCTGTGTGGACAGCGATTACAGATACCTTCAGATACAATTACCTCATAGGTCCACCTTTCCCTTAAAGAAAGAAAGAATATGGCATCACATTCATGCTGCAGAAGCTCCTGAGCTTGTTTCGGCTTTTTCAGCAAAATCTTCTGCTCCTCTACGACCATCGTGGTCAACAGGAGGACATGGAGAACAGCAGATGCCAGAGTTTGTTTACATTTCTCATGATGTTTGCTCCAGGTCTTCTTCTCTGGTTTGGGTGCATTAGATTAGACAGAACTTTATTAATCCCTTGGGAAGACTCCCTCAAGGAAATTAAGATTCCAGCAGCATTGTATAGCAGCACACAGTCAAACAAGAACACAGGGTATCAAAAACTAAAAAAGTAAAAACAACTACTGCTCCTTCCCATCCTCTGTCTTCCTGTTACTCCTCCTCACACCCAGTGAGGAGTTGTACAGTCTGATGGCCTAAAGAGCAAAAGAGTGTCTGCAGCAGCGTTGAAGCACCTACTACAGGCCTGACATATGGACTACAGAGTAGGGCTAAAAGATTTATCATTTTCAGAGTGAAATCGCAATTTCAGACAACGCAATCATGTGGTCGCCAAAGCCAGGAGCTGTTGTGTCAACTATTTTACAAATTTGCAGAAAATTTGCATTTACGGAAGCGCTGGAAAGCAAGTCAACAATCCAAAGCCTCTGTTTAGGAGTAGAAGATGGAGTATCTCTTAAATAATGATAACAGATTATTAATCAACAATATTAGATGACGAATAATGTGTTATGTGCTTTTGATCATTGATTTCCTCGCTGTTGTCTGTACTGTAAACATAGTGAATATTGCACTGAAGCTTGATTTGAAGAAAATCATGAATCAAATTGAAATTGCAATGCCTGCCAGAATATGGCATATATGGAATATTTCACCTCAATATGGACAGGGCTTCAGTTTTAGGCATCAAGAGATTTGTAGGTCTTGAGTTTGTAGTATAGATTCTTGGTTTTTCAACAAGCTATTGAAGATGTTGGCCACTGTAGCTTTGTCCAGTTCGATGGATCAGATCAGGACACATCTGCACATTCCTCAGGGTAATAAAATCAGTATGGCAAGAAGTAAAATATTGAAATATACGAGGAGTTGTCCAGATGAAATAATATCTTTTAGTGTGAACTGACTGCAATCTACTAACAAACAAAGAACATATATATCTCTAAATAAACACAAAAATATTATATATACTGGTTGATCTATGCCCCCTGGGCAGTTCTCGGTGAGAAAAGAGGGTATCAGAATAAAATAAACAAAACAAAAGATTGATAACTTTACTCAATATGTTGTATTAGAGATAAGTTATCTCTGCAAACTACAGCATAGATTCTTTTCATGCTTTCAATTCAGAAAGACAGCACACACCAAAACATATATTAAATGTACAAAAATGCTAACCCTGCCACATCTCAAGAGGCTAACCTCTAATACATTTCAAATTAACACAGACAGATAATATTGATTAATTATTAGGTCATATTTGTTTTTTGTGATTTTATGATTTGCAAGCTACAATTGGAGCTATTACTCTATGTGGCGTCAAGCCACATTTATTCATGTTTCTGGTATTTTGTAGCTCATTACATCAAGAGTAATAATGAGAGACCTTTTAATCAGAATGAATGGCACGCTGGGGGCAACAACTGAAGCTTGTGCTTGTTCATCATACAACCCAAGGGAGAGTATACAACTACCAGCTTTGTTAAACTGCTGCATCCATCACGGTGGCTTAGTTTTTGACTCTCTCCGTCTTTGTGGTGACCTTTGCAGCTTCACAAACTCCTTCAGTACATTAGGAGCTAAGCAGCTAACAGGTTGCTCCCATTCTAGGCTACCTAGATAATGCAACCCTGACATGCTTCCCAGTCTAAAATAACACAGGGCTAGGTCTCAGACGACACACGGCTCCTCATTTAGTGCTCCACTTTCACTTTCTTGGCGATGCATGTGTGTGTTAGAGGCTTTTAATCGAGACCCCATCAAGCATACTCTCACACAAACTCTGACCCAGTAATAACTTGTCTAAAAATACTCACATCCAAACTTTTTAATGACACATTAGCTTATTTGAGTAAAGAGCTTCAGCAGAGAGCAACATGAAACGGGGCGCTCGCTGGCAGCTGAAGTCAAAGTCAGAGCGTGGCACCGGGGTTGGGTTCATCATAGAGCTCACGTCCTTGTCAGCCTCTGAACCCACCATGTCTGCTCTGAGTGGAGACGTTTGTTTGTTTACCAAGAACATCAGAACGGCAGCTCTGTCTCGTTCATAATTTAAGATTCTGCAAATATCAAGAGTCATCGTCTCCAGAAATAACATGACCAGACATTCATTAGATCTGAGGAGTTTTTCTCTGATCACATAATCTTCAAGTTGATTCATACAGTCAACTTACTATGATTTATTTCTAATTTATGATGAGGTAAAATCACAGTTGTGTGATCATAGAGTTAAACAGAGAGGAATGTTTCAGGTTTTAATCTTTGAAAGACTTCTTCAAGTTTTTTATAAGTAAATTTTTCATCTTAATGTACACTTGCAGGAATAAATACTCTACAAAAATGTCAAGCTGAGTAGACCTCACTTAAACAGCATACTTGTGCTGAAATCTGCCCATGGTTTCAAATGGTATATATTATCAAAATTAGACCTGTGCTTAAAATATCAATACCATCTTTGAGGACCCGTAGTTGTAGAATCATTTGAAACTCATCCTTGTTCTTTTTCTTCTTGTAATAAAAAACAAAACTTGTCAGGAATTCCGTTAAAAGTGTAGTCAATGTTTACAATTAACGTGTATCGGGTAACATATCGTCATGGCCTCAGTGTCGAGATACGGTTGCTTGAAATACCCAGCCCTAACAAAAATGCAAGCTAACTTCAACCTTCAAACTAACTTAAGACAATAGTTTGTGTCAGGCTGTGTAAAGATAAGCCAAAGTTTTGTCCCCCTTTGTCTTCATGATCACTTTCTTTTCTTCATTTTCATGCTGATGAGAGACTGATGTCTTTGATTTGCAAGGCATGCAAACTAAAGTCAATCAATCAATTAATCTTTATTATTACAGCCTCATTTCATAACAAGTGTTATCTCATGGCACTTTACAAGAGAGCTGGCTGAAGCCAAAATCTTCATTGTATATATACACATGTATATATACCATAATATCTCGATTATAGCACACATTTTTTGCCTTTAAATAAGCTCTACTTTTTTGAGTGCATAATATAAACGAGTACAAGCAAAATACTTACCATGTTTCGTCTCACTTACATCGCGATTGCAACACATCTGATACAAAAAACCAAAATATTCTCTTTCTCTGTGAAAACACATGCAAACACTGTGCTGTGATTGGTCGGCACGACTGAGCATGTTCGAGCAGAAATCGAGTAATTGCGCAGGCGTGAAGCAAAAGTTGTTTTCTAATTTGTTGTGAAAATACTAAAATTTCATTGACTAAAACTTTGAGTAAAGGTGATTTTTGAGTTGTCTGAGTGAGTGAGGTTTGGGCAAAATTTGGGTGTGTGTTATATTTGAGTACAGTGTTTTTCCAGGCAAAAATTGTGAAAATATGGGGGGGGTGTTATAATCGAGTATTATGGTATATAGATATATCCAGGTAGAGACAAAGGGACTAAAAATAAGAATTTATGATAGCGACAGACCCATGGATGCCCAGATCATAAATCTGCTCATCATATTTGTCTCTGCTAAATATAGATTTATACGTTAGCCCCTTGAGATGTGGTATCTCATTTTCAAGAGGGACCTCATGGGTTGTAAAGGTTGTTACCATGGATATATAATCAATAACACACATGGATCGAGAGGTCATTCTAATGCTAACATTAAAATCTATAATGATCATACCCTGGAGAGGAATGTGTTGATTAATGTAGGAGCAACCTGAACTGCCATTAAATTGGCTTTAACTGGTCCAAAAGCATGAATCAGTTACATTTTTGTGTTGATAGTTGATGATGAGGTCACTTTCACATGTTAAAGTTGTCTTTGTGGGTGGACCAAAGCCTGTTGAATGTTGTTTTATGGCCACCCACCTATCTGCAGTCTTTGCTCCCGTCATCCGGCCTACTGTTGAGCTACAACCCAGAAATACACCATCAGGTGGCTGTTGCATACTAACAGAAGCATTTTCTTCACTGACTTGTAGACATTGACCTGTTAAGAGGTGGCTGGCAGTGCTAGCAATGCTAACATAAGACACACTGCTTAATAATGTCACTGATCGCTCATTATTCTGTGATATTCTGCCAAATTCAACCACAATCCACTGCTTCTACTCAGAAAGAAGAGTGACCACTTTTAGAATGTGTTGATTATAATATGATTATTTTTACTTATTTTAGCTTAAAAACTGAGAAATCCAGAGAAGCTGAAGCATCTCAATAGCCTCTTAGTCGAGACCTTCAACATGCATCTTTGATCGTTTCAGTCAGTTTTCACATTTAAAAACAAAACACGTAAAGGAACAAAATGTTTTATTACCTGCCAGGGGCAGATGCTTAAGGCTCAAAGATATAACCTCATTCAAAAAACAAAATAAGATATACTACTTTGTAATTCAGAGAATTTGATATTGATGAGCTGCAGACAAAGTTGCTGTATGGTAATAAAACGACAGCTATGAGCTGTTTTATTTTCTTCAGAGGAGTCAAACTATATTTACTTGTAGGGCTGCTTGATTATTGCAAAAATCATAATCAAGATTAGTTTGGTAGATACTAAGATCATAATTATAAAACACGGTTATTTGCTGATTTTACAACACACACCAAATGAAACAATCAACTTAAACTGTCTCTACACTTTCATTAAGAACACTCAAGAACAAGTGAACAAGCCAAACAAGTGGAAAAATACAAATACCTACAAGTAATGAACGATGGGAAAGTGCAACATGCACTTTGGAACTCTCAGTGATTCAGTTTTCATGATTCTTGGAGGCATTAATCATAATTAAAATCAAAACTCACTTGCCCAGCTCTAAAATCCAGATAATGCAAAGATCATACTGGCGAAGAAGGAGCTTGTATAGCCTTCTCTTATGGGAGGTTTTTTCTTGATAAAGTGGATTTAATGGTCACTGAAGCTGCTATGTGTAGATGTTTCACTCTGCCAACTGTCCTAATATTGTGGGAACAAAGAGTCTGAAGATATAAATGTTCATGCTCTGATCTCCAAACATACACCCCCACCCCCTCCTACAGTTCCCCCTCCATTTTTTCCAAGAACAAGAAACATTTCAGCTCATATGGACCCAGAACTGCCTTCACACTCATGAAATATACATGCTGGATACGTAGTAAAAACTCACACTCATGCAGAATGGGCTCCCTGCAGTGAGAAGCTCCTGCACATGAAACAATCCCTCCCGGAGTGGATGCACAGAACCAGCTCTGCAGGATTGTCTTGGCTCTTCCTTTGAAGATATTTCTCATTGTGTTCCTTTGCCACAACCTTTGACCATCACTCATCTATTTTTTAAGCTGCTCTGCAATTGTTTGTTGGTTCTTCTGGATTACATTTTTGCAGGCACACTGATCTGATTACAACACTAGATAGGTCAGCTTATGTAACACGTATGGCTCGCTGCATATGGGGGATGTCTCTCTGTCTCTCTCCGCTCTCCCACCTTCTTTTTCCTGTGGTCTCCCACTCTCTCCTCCTAAAGTCAAACCCAAGGTGGAACACACGACCAAACTGAGCATGAACATTAAGCAGAATCACGAACCAACCTGCAGCTGTGTTTTTTCTCAGTTATTTATCACGAATTTATGAAAGCATCATCCTCTTTCTGCTCTTCTTTGGCCTGCCTATCAAAACACTCTTTCATCATCTGCTGTATAGCAGGGCCGTAATGCGAGTGTCAGCGTAGATTAGCATGATAAATCAGGGCTCGTGCAGCTTCTCGCTCTTCTCTCGGACAAACACGTCTTGAACTTAAATGCTCTACATTTATACGTCATGTCCAGAGCTGCCAGGGCAATCACGTCCCTCCATGTCTCCTCCTCTCCTCTGACGTGTTTTCCCCTCTCAGATTGTTACCGTCCCCCCCCCCCCCCCCCCCCGTTATGTAACTCCTCTTCTCTAATTTAGGGCAGTATGTGTGTGTTACGCTGTCAGCATGATGAGGCCATGCAGTTGCTTGGGGAACATGTAAGAGTGTAACATCAACTGCCATGATAACCAATGTCAGTCCTTTACCAAACAGAGTTTGTATTGCTAATAAAATAATTATTAGTCTATTATTAAGCATGATTTTAGCACCCATATGGTGCACATAGTTTTATTATTAAGTGCCATTGCAGAGAAAAACAAGATAAAGGTAAATCAATGGCTTTTGCAGCCATCTGTTTGTATTCTTCCCGTCTCCCTCTTTCCCTCTCAACCCAAGCAGTCTCAGCAGGTGGTTGTTCGCCTTGAGTATGATCCTGTTTGAGGTTTTTGCCCGTTAAAGGAGTTTTTTTACTTAACGTAGCTTATTACTGTGTTCATGGTGTGTGGATAAGGTTAGGGATGCATGATATTGGATTTTTTCAGTGTCAGACATGTTAATATTGCCATACCAGAGCTGGGCAATAAACTGTTTAAACACTGAAATTGCAAAAGTCACATTGCAGGACATGCAGTGTTCATCATGCTGCAGTTTGTGTTTGATGGAAACTAAAACAGCAAATTGTCTTGTTTCCTGGACCATGTACAGTCTGTCTGATATCACTTCAACCTCCCACAACAGATGGATTGTTCAATATATTTCACTTGTCCATCTGGGATAGAGCCTGCATATCTGGCAGGTGATTGGACGATTTTTCTGTCAGTCACATTTATTACAGGCCAATCAGATAATGTAGAAGGCAGGAGCTACTGTGCTGCAAAACATGAGCCACTTTTTAAAATAACTCTCATCAAAAAATGTCAGAAGTGGAACAAAAATATTCTGACTAAAGAGAAGTCTGTTGTGTTATTTGTTTTTCATTCAGTAAAGAAATGCGGTCATGATCTAAAAAAACTGCTACTGAAGCTGTTAGCATCTACACTAATCTCCATATGAGCAGTTATTTCCTGCTTTCATGTCGCTCGTAGCTCCCACCTCTTCCTGCTGTAAAGGACTCTGATTGGCCCGTGCCGCTTTGGGCCACTCACAGTCATTCTAGATTGAAGCTTTGCAAGATGGATCTGCCTGATTATAGACTTTGACTCAGGCAGATCCAGCTGCTGTGCAAGATAATTAAAATGTGCACAAGCACGATAGTCATACAGTGTTCGTCGTGTGGCTTAAAACAGGTCGTGCTGCAGTTTATGTTGTTTGATGAGAAATAAAACAGCCAGTTGTCGAGTCTCCTTGTTCTGATATCACCATCACGAGGCTCAGAGAACAGACCGTGATGCTTGTGTTAATCTGCATGTAAAATGAACAAAGCTTGTCAAAGATACAGCAGTTAATAATTTTTAATCCCTGTCCCAGCAGTGCCAGAAATTCTCATTTTAACAAACTAAAACAGTAAATATATTAAACTACACTGGAGGCATTTGCCTGCAGATGTTGTTGGAAACTGTCAGCCATGCTGAAGCCCATGTTGGCCAGGACATTCTTAAAGAGTTGTTTAACTTCAATATAATTTTTTAGGCTAACTAAAGTTTGAATAAAATATGATCTACAGGATATGACTCTGCCTTAAACCTTGCACCATCTTAGAGGATGAAGCACTATGGTTTATTCCCTCAGTCTGTATGGCTTTATCAGCTGTTGACATTGGCAGAAATATTCTTTTATGCTAATATTGAAAAGAGCCAATGCTAGTTTGATGCCAGTTATGTTGTGCATCCCTTATCCTTTAATGCTGGGTGTTTGTCGGGGATGGGGACTTCTTCCAACTAGTCAGAGACATAGATATAATTTGTCTTTATTTTTAATGATTCACTTATCAATGCCAGTGTTGGGGGTATTTTCAGTTTTGGTAACGCACAAGAACTTGCAAAGTGTTACTGTTTTCACCTTGACATGCAGTATTGTAACTATATACTATTAAAAGTACCATCACACAACACTGCACTAAAGGGCTGATGCCTTTTCAAGTGGTGTATCTTGCAAAACAATCATGAAAGACTCTCTTGCAAAAGAAGGATGGCTTTAGCAATGATTAAGGAATTGCAGCTGTGATCATACAGGAGATAGAATAAGTTTTAAAATAAAGTATGGCAGCACAAAACATTATGTCTATGGCAACATGCTGAAGCATTTGTCGACTCCACATGGCAGTAAATATCAGGAGTGCCCTGTGTTTGATGTTGTTGACACTGTAGAATCTGTCTAGGCCGACTTTTGTCTTCAGTTAAAAGCTACAGGAATAGATAGATAGAAAGATAGAAAGATAGAATTCTTTATTGCCATTCAAAATATACACAACAGTTGCACACATGTGAGAAATTCCGTTGCAATCAAGATAAGATGAATTAACAAAATCTTATATTTCAAGTCTTTCAAAATGAATCAAAACCTGCTCTTTCTGAAAAAACACTTTTGTGCTATACATGGAAAGATTACATGATCCACTAACTGAGCGTGAAGCATTGTATTTCCCTGAGTTTAAATGTTATATAAGTAAAGTTTGACTCTTGTCAGTTCTAGATATTTTTCCAAATGTGTGTCCCTTTTTGTCCCTGGCAGTCCTGCAAACACAAGACACTGCTAATAACTCTACTGTAGCTGCTTCAATAGCCAACTGAGCTGGCAACCACTTCAACACTTCAGAGAGTGAGAAAAGTGAAAAGAACTAATGATTGGAGCCCGAAAATGTGATGTAATGTTTAGGAAAGAGGGAGATAATTAGGCCGGCTCTAAATCTGACATAACAGGACATATTGGGGGGCAAAACTCCTGCATCCACTCCTGCAACAGCCCATGTGAATGTCTGAGTGAGTGAGTCCAGCTCTGTGTCAGTGGGCATCTCCGTGTATGCATGCATCTGTGTGTGCCGTCTGCTCTGCGTTTCTGAGCGCAACCATGCAAGTAAAGTACATCACATGAGGGGATGAAGTAACAGAGAAGTCTATAAATACACAAACAGGAGGGGGGAGTACTCGGAAAGACACAAAGGGGATCTGAATACTGACATATTTTTGTGTTTGTGGAAGCTAAATTCCGATAAATGCTTGGTAATGGTGCAAACATGGTTTTAAAGGGAGAGATGATGTAACCTTATGTGAGCAGGATTAGTAAGCGCTGGATGCAGAATACTGGCACGGGAACCGACACAGTAACAGATACATGAGTCAGGGACACAACAGGAGAGAGACGGAGTGGGAGGGAGGAGGACGAGGGGACAGAGAGAAGAACTGAGGAGAAGTCAACAAAATCTGAATTACATCAGCCGTGTATTTGCTGAACGAGCCGTTTGAAGCCAAATCTCAGCGGTTGCCATATAAAAAATGCTTTCTCAAACCAACTGATGTTCAGCTTAGACACAAAAAAAATATCATTTTCCAGTTGTGGTACAGATGCAACCCCTTCCAGCCAAATGCCAGCCAAGTTCCAGCCAGTTACAAGCCAACCTCCAGCCAATTAGGGTCAAAATAAAGTTTTGTTTTTGCTGTTAATTTCTGTACTTAGTGGAACTTTCCATGGCACATGTTCATTTATATATTCTGTAAAATAGAAGTAGCAATGGTTACATGTTTATCACATCCTTGTGGGGATCTCATTAGAGTCATGAGGGTAGACAGGTCCATGCACTTTACTGTCACAGACCAGCCAAGACATCCGAGGAAGCTGGGGAACATGACCAAATTAGGTCTGACTGGATTAAGTCTCTGTCAAACATTTTTGTTTAGTTTTTATTTGTTGATGAAAATGTCAGTTAATTTAGTTTTAGTTTTTTTCCATGTGCACTTGATTTTATTAGTTACTGTCTAGTTTTTGTCAGGGGAAAAAAGGTTGTGGACGAAAACTATAATGAAAATAATTAGTCAACAAAATGAACACTGGCTGAATCATATTGTCACTCTGCTCAAAGGTACCATTCCTGATAATTAATGTACTGTTTCTGACCACCTGCTGTCCCTCACAAGCAGACGGAGCTGAGTGAAAATATATGCCGCCTAATAAAGAGAGAGCAGGAGAGGAGAGAAGTGCCCAGAGACAAAGGTGACAGACAAAGGTACAGACGGCAGATGTCTGAGCGCAGTGAGATAGAAAAGTATTTTTCTAGCGGCTCTTCATTTTGATCTCCTTTCCTATCATTTAAAAAAAAGTTCAAATGTGCTTGTGAACACTGCGTGGTGCAGATATTTTGAAAATCTTACACGTCCCATCATAGCCTGTAGTGATGTGAAGCACGTGCAGGACGACCTGGTTAACTCACAAGTTGGGTCAAACTAGGCCAGCAGTGAGGCAGAGCAATCTGTCCTTTGCTCTTGTCTGAGACTTCCAACAGACGGTCAGAGCTGTCAAACCACCAGCAGGCTCCCTGCAAGCATCCCGATGTTTAATGGCAAGCTATCACACAATATGTACCATCACTGACTTCTTCTTGGTTTGTTTGAAAGTAAAGCTTTGGGCTGACGCACTGCAGATGCTCTTGAATGGGTTTAATACTTTAAAATAAGAGATAAGGTAAAGTGTATCCATTAACATGCTATTTGATTTATCCCAGAAGAAGCTCTGATGACCTTGGGAAGACAGAGAAGGACAGTGAGGATATTTTTCAGTTTACATGCCTTATTAAAGAGCACAACGCGTAACACATTAATTTTTAATTGGCCATTGGGATAACTTTTAGATGCCCTTTTTCATTTCTTTCTCTTTGTCATGGTGCTTTTGATCTCCTGTGTAAAGAACTTTGAATCGCCTCATTGCTGAAGTCTTGCCCTGCCTTGCAAACAGCAACAAAAGCTCATGATGTCAAAACACTTTGCCGCTAATTTTCAATGGCTGCATCTCAAATACCAATGCGACCAAATCTACCAGTCTAATCCTGAGAAGGAAAGTGCAGCTGCCGCCATTGAGCACTGAATACAACATGACTATGGTCCCCAATAGTCCCAGTTTAAGCTGGGCCGTCATGTTTTCATGTCTTGTGTCCAGCATCCCCATAAATATTCAAATGACGTTAATATGTCCCAATTAGGTCAACCGCTGCACCTATTTTAACCAACTAAAGGAAGATACCAAGGCATATTACAATGCTTGCAACACTGATTCTTCTGTATATTATGTTAAATAATGTTGCGGATTTAATAAAAACTTTCATTAATGTGCTACAGGTTAAAGCTCTCTGCTGATGTGTTAATCAATCTCAGCCAGCAGCTGCAGTTTGCTCAGCCCATCATACTGTAGCAGTATAACATCAGGTAGAGTCATGCCTCAGAAAGGAGGTCAGCAGCCTCCACAGCTCCCTTTAAAAATCCTACAAGAATTAGCATTTGGCTGGTGGCTGATGCTAACTTCTAACCCTTTATTTGTGATTATTCAAATGTTTTTAAGGTCTGCCAGTAATTTTGGCTGTTAGGCAAAATTAGATGATCAAGTGGGAACATCTGGCATTTAAAAAAGAGATCCAGTATGGACGTGTCGACTGTGGAGCTTGCGTGTTCTCTCCGGGCATGTGTGGTTATTAGCTCAATTTCTGACTCTAAATTACCCTTAGGTATGGGCATGAATGGTTGTCTGTCTCTTTATGTGGCCCTGCGATTGGCTGGTAACCCCCCTATTCGCCCAATGTCAGCTGGGACAGGCTCCAGCTCCCCGTGACCCCGTAAGGGATAAGCGATACAGGTAATGGATGGATGGATAGATTATCTGCTCATGTCCTTACACTGAGTTGGGGGTGAATCCTTCAATAACTTTTCCATTTTGATTTTATGAAGATTTTTAGTTAAGCATAATTAGGGGCAGAAAGTCTCTTTTTCTGATATCAAGTTGAACAGAAGTTGGTTTGAAACAGCATGGTGGCAGCAGTAGATTGACTGAAAAGGACCCTGTTGCCATGCTTTTTTAGTAATAAAATGTTGACATGATACATTCAAGTGACTCCAGGAAAAAGGGAAATTTCAGCTTTGGTGAGAAACTTTAATAGATACAGTTGTTTAAAGGAAATGATTGCTGTCTTACTAATTAAAAGCACATCTGTTCTATTAAAAATGCTCCACCAATGAGGACTTGAAAACAGGAAGGAGCTTCTGTAAGGATTTTATTATCAATTATAAAAATCAATGGCACCTATCCTTAAGACAAAAGAGAGAAAGTAAAACAATACAGTACAAAGTGTTTTTAAATGGGCTGATTGGCAGCTGTTGTATCTGCTCAAAGCAGCTTTAAAATGCAAATTTACTGCCAATCAAATCCAAAGTTAGCTGCACCAACACATCTGCTTTTCAAGTCTAACATCCCACAAAGGACAATCTAACACCAGTCTGACATCTCTGATCACCAGAGAAGCGATGTAATTCAAGTCCTGGTTGATATCTGTCAAAATAAGCTCCAAACTCATCAGTTAAACATGTCACACTCTTGATGGCACTCAAACTGTGAGGTAATTTAATGCTTCATTCTTCCAGCACCCACACACTCTGACAACTCTCCAGACAACGCTGACACACACTCACTCCTCCAGACACACACGAACGTCTCTGCATTTATCTCTTCCGGACTGCACTCCTCACACACACTCACAAATACAGACACACACAGTAATATTGTCTCACACACACACACACTCATCCAGACACAAACATACACAAAGTCTCAGTTC
The DNA here is from genome assembly GCA_037902135.1 of Cetoscarus ocellatus. Taxonomy (NCBI): domain Eukaryota; kingdom Metazoa; phylum Chordata; class Actinopteri; order Labriformes; family Labridae; genus Cetoscarus; species Cetoscarus ocellatus. The sequence continues at coordinate 583,215 of JBAMNC010000752.1, forward strand.
TCGGCTGCCATCAAATCGATAATCCCATTATGGCTGAAAAGGCTCTTTTATTTGTTGTGATTGAGTTTGGGCTGAGGAGGGGGAGGCATGGCTCATAATTAAAGCAGGATTTTCTAGATTGATGGTTAAATGTGAGGATCAGATCTGAGCAGACTCTCGGGATGTGGCACATTGAAAACATAACCGCAAACTATCCAAGACACGCTTTCAACGCCCCTTTCATCAGTTGTTTCTTCTTCCAAGGACTGGGTCAAAGATCGAGTAAGAAAATAAATATTCAGGGTCAGTGTGAATGGAAATGTGAGCTTGAATGAGGCACAACCTTGGATTGAGATGAAAAGTGCTTATCTCTGAGCAGATTGTGAACAACTGGCCCAGGGCCACCGCGGTCCTACGATTAAAATGACCTTTCGAGGCATGACAAAGACGCACAGCGCACGCCATCATTCATAAAAGCATGTGTGCTCCATCTGAGCCCACACACCAACTGTCTGCTAGGACTGAGTGCACAAAGGAGCACAGATCTCAGATCCTCCTGAAAGATTCAAGGTTAACACTCAATAAAGAGGCACACCAAAATTAGCAGTGTCTAAATTACAGTTAAATATCTGACTGCTTTTTTATTAAGGCACAAGTGGGCGAAAAAAGGCTTGAAACCCTTCTCTACATAGACATAAATACAAGGTAATGAATGACTAACAAACTGCTCATTAATAACAGATTAACAGAGTGTTTTTTTTTCTGTCCTCTAGTGACAGGGATACCTGTGCAAAGATAGATGTCTATCTTAAGATATATATTTGATTTTGTTTTATATATATCCTTTTCTTTATCCACACTGTCTCTAGATGCCAACTAAAATAATATATATGGATAATAAAAACAATAGAGTAACTAATTTCAAGGTTATGTCATTGACTGTTGGAAGAACTGGACCAACCAGATGGAAATCAGCTATGTGAGGGAGGCTTTTGAGGCCAATCTGTGGATGCAGCCGAACTGTCAAGACCTTCTCTACCTAACAGGAGGAACAAGTGAGTAAGTGACCACAAAGGGATGAGTGGTATAGATGATGCATGAATGAAAGTTTGGGTAAGCTGCACTAAAGTTGGCATTGTTTCCAGTTATAGAACTGCTACTTCATAAGAGGAAAAAATGAGGGCCTTACTACTTGTAAAACTGCACTTGGATAGCTGTGGTTACAAGGTAAAATGTTATTAACTAATTGTTTGTAAAATACCCTTAAATGTGCATATTAATTTAAAAATGATGAAAATTAACTCTTGGTCAATCAGTAGGGGAAAAAGGAAAAAACCAGTTAAACTACAGCAAGTGCCAGTTGAGCTTTATCAAAACTGTCAGAAGCAGGTAACAAATGAGGTTAAGCTGCACTTTTAACTGGCACAAGTACTGGGTAAAGTCAAGTAACTATTAAAGTAGCTGTCAATATTCCAAAACTGAAAGTCCAGGTCATGAAAGGGCTTGATGCGCAGAAGAACACAACACCTAAACCTGGAAATGCCCTCTGCCTCTTTAAAGAAAGTGCCCCAAAAAACAATCAGTTCTTACTTTCTGGGGTTTGTGATGTCATAGCTATACAGCCCCCACCTACATGTGTGACTGTTTTTCAAGTTTGCTCCACGGCCTGAAACCCATTTTCTCCCCTCCCTTAAATCATTTGGACAGCCGAAGCTCATTATCACAGCCTCCTGTAGCCCCGCCCCCTCTGATTCAAGCATTTCCAAAGGGGAGGGGAAACAAGCTGAGTCTGATCCTCTACAAAGACGACAGTTTCATTTTTTAATTCAATTTATATCAATGTTATAATAAGCTTTTTGGGCACTTAATGATTCTTGAATAGATAATGGCAGTTTGATAAGGGGGCAAATGAGGATCTAACTGCTTGTTAATCATTACTAAATAGGTTGGTAGAGAGAAACTCTTAATCAAATGGTGCATGAGAACTGATCATTTTCAGCTGTTCACCATAAAGGGCAGTTGGTGAGTTATACCAAGAAGCTATAGTGTTTCATATTTCTCTGTTCATTAGTGATATCTTGTATTGTTTGGTGGTTAACCTGCAGTTTGTTACTCATTAATCCCTCTGACATTTTTGTGAACCCTAATGTGCTTTAACAGAACAAACCGCTTGCTGTCCATGTTGCTGCAGCATCTCATTGAAATATGTTACAAGTATTTAGAGAGGGCTCTTAACCCAGAAAAGTGCCTTCACTTTTTGACTGAATACCAAACTGCTGTTGTAGCGGGCCGCTCTAATAGGAACGTGAGCTGTGTGTGTGCCTCGCCGTGTCCCGGTGCAGCAGTTCCCTCAGGCGAAGCAGTAACAGTCTGGTCTTCATTGGCATTCACACCGCCGGCAGTAACAGCACTATGCTCCTGCATCATTCCTGTTTGTTTGGGGACTGTTTGAAAAGAGTGGCATCGTGGGCTTATGCAGTGACAATAAGGGAGAGCAGCCCCTCAGCAACACATCAGATAACTAGTTCAGTTTTCAGTGCATGCGAATTAAGACTGAGTGCACACGCACGATTTGTAGAAGCAACGAGATGCAGAGCAGAATTATAAGAGCTATTTTAATTTGATGTCAAAAACTGCATTTAATTTTTTAACCTTGAAAGTTCAGCTGTATATTTCCTGACTTACATGGTGGGATACTCCTAATTAATTGGCCATAAATTATCATACATTCATTTTTATCATAAAGAGTGGATCAGGACTGAAGGTCACACTCCTTTTTAACGAGTCAACACTGATCTTAGAGGTCTCCAGAGCACAGTTTTTAAGTTTAAGCGGATGGCGCTGCCCGGCCGGCAACATGCACGTCTGCTCTGAGAAACCATGTGACACAACATTGTGATGATGGATGAGCTGGTGATGCAAAACAAATTTCTGAGTAATCAGACAATAAAGTATTATCTTATCTTATCTTATCTTATCTTGACAAGAAATCCTCTAAGATACTTCATTTTGGCATGCTTATAAACCCCTCTGTTTCAGCCCCACTGAGAACGGGCTGTTACAGTGTAAGTTCTGATGCTGTTTCTGACCCATAGACTGGAAAAGAATTGGATGAAGCCATGTCAGATGATCCTTTGGATCACTGTCGGTGCCCTCGTATTGCATGTTATCTCAACTGACTTCAGCTTCATCTGCTCCCACACTGAAAGGCCGGGACTTAGGGCCATCTGACCAATAGCAACATGGCATTTCCAAAACCGGAAATCATCAATAAATCCTCCATAAAAGAAAAAATAGGTGCAATACTAAAAAAATTCACCCCATCAGAGTTAGTGCACTTAGATTTTTTATAGTTTTAGTCTGAACCAGGCTGTAAAGATGTGTATTAAGGCTGTGAAAACTATCTTCACCCCGCATACAATCACTAAAGTTTATTTTTTTTGCAACCAGCCCCAGGTGGACACTCGGGGTACTACAGGTTTTGCCACTTGAGCATGAGCCTCCATTTACACTCCTGGAGGTTGCAGCCTGGACTGACCATGCCCCTCTCAGCAAACCAAAGCTATGCTCCAGTGTTTACTTGGGCCTGCACAGATAAACAAAGACATGTTTCTTCCACTGTAGCTGCCTGTTGTCTTAACAAACACCTGATTCAGGAAGTGTCGCCCAACTCATCCTGTGACATCGCTGGGGGAAGATTTTCAAACATTTCAATCACATCAGTATTTTGAATCAAATTAAACCAAAACGCAACACCTTTCACTGTTGGCTAAAAACATAATACTATCATCCCTCATCTGAATTATGTCCTGTAAGTTAAAACTATTTTAAAATGTTTTATAAAATTGGGTGCTGAATGTAGCTAATTAACAAGGTCGCATATGGTTATGATGCATTGTGTTTAAAGTTTGATCAGTAAAATTATTATAAGGCAAGGTTAAAGAATGTTGGACATCCTGATGTGTTCAAAATAAATACCAGGCAAATGATAGAAAATGAGTGACAGTGGTTTCAGCAAAGACTCAGATTACTGAGGAGTATCTACAATGGTGTTAATAACAGTTAAGAGAAGCATCCTTGTCCCTTCTTGCCGTATTTTATCCCTAACATTAAAGATTCATATCTGCTGAATCACAAACTTGTATTAGGAAGTTTGGTGCCCGCTTCAATCCCACTCCACGTCCCAAATGGCTGAGAACAATCTCCCATATGAAGCGTGCTACGCTTTAAAGCTCAGCTTGCCGGCAGAAAACCCTGAAGGCAAACTTCCTCCATTTTTTTTGTCATGCAGACATCATGGCTGCAGTAAAAAAGACAGAGGAGAACTTTCATGTAAGAAGCTTTGAGGACGAAAAGAGAGTGATTGAACAAAGAGGGCTGACAGGAGTAAATATCAAACTGGGTTTTCAGCTGTTGGTGAGAAAGCGAACCACACTTCAACACTTTAGAAGCTGAAAATAATAAAAAATATATATCTTATAAAGAGATGCTTTTAAAACCGGGGGGTGCAGCGGCAGAAAACTCTCTGCAAACACTTTATCTGTCAACTTTCACATAACTTCTTAATCTCTCCAGGAACTGTACCAAGTTTTCTAAAACTCACTGTTATTGGGGATATAAATTAAATTAATCTATGGGTTCATTTATGTCTCTTTGTGTCATCTTAATCTGTAAAGATGGCATTTATTCATCTAAATATTTTGCAAGTGATGGTAAAACCTGAAACAATTAACCCCAAAATCTGAAATTTAACTTGCTGGTATGAGTCAATGTCTATGAGTTTGTGTAATGTTTCCTATTGTTCCAGAGTCTCTGTGCTGTTGTATCACTTTTTTAGTACGATCCCTCTTCATCAGGTGAGGTTTGTACCTCTTACAGTAAAACAGAGCTCTCAGCCTACAGTGAGGGTTTGGAATTATCTCCTCGGGCTACGTCGGGTCATTAATTGAAGACTCTTGTCAATAAAACCCACGGCTCCTCAGCTATTTTCTTCACCTGCATCTGGGATAAGTACAGTAGTGACCTGTCTTCATAATATCTAGTAACCGCTACCTGATCTAATGAGAGGAGCTGCTGGAGGAGGGATACATAGCCCTTTGTTGCATCACAACATAGTTCCAAATGCAGTGGCTTTGTCGAGGAAAAGTTAAACACTGTAAACAATCTTACTGTATTGAATCATCAATCCCGTGCTGTTTTTTTGAGTAGTTTTAACCTAAAAGTGGATTTATTATGAGATGGCACCATGCACTGCTATGCACCAACTACCATCTGCCTTGGAAACACTCATACTTACTAGTGCCATGGGCCTCGAGCAACCCCACCTTAAAAACAAACAAACTGACCCTTTAAATATTTAATATCTACTCATAAAGTAGATATGCTGAGGGATTTGCTTTGTACTGTTATGTAAATGTAACTGACTTAATGCTACTACTATCAGTGAGTCTGTTGCCATGGAAATACACAGTAGCTGTTCGCCATTTCAACCCTGACCCGCCGACACTTTGCATTAGGGGAAACAGTTGGTAAGGCAGACTACGGTTAATTTTTTCCTAAAGTATGACTTACAAGCTTTTTTGGCTGTCGTTGGATTTTGTAAATATTCACATACATGCTACACACATGTTGATATGATCGGTGCCAGTGTGAGGACAGTATGGGGTTTCAGAAATTCAGCTTATGTGTCAAATGTGACAGCTGTACAGATACGTCAGATTATTCAGATGTTTTACAAAATAAAACACCCTCTAGATTCCAGTGGTCAAAAAAGGAGAGATAAATCTGATGAACGAAATCCCTCTATGAAACAGGATTAAGCCCTGTGGTTGGAGCCCCCTGTCTTAAGCAATTCATTTCAGAGCACATCCTGCAACACTGTCCCCTCATCGCCTTTGTTTTCTCTTTCTTGTTGGTGAAAGGAGGTCACATCTCTCCAGGAACCGACCATGTAAAAGCACATCTGACACCTGCCCATGACAGGCTGTGGTATTCCTGAAGCAGACTCTCCCCACGCCGAGAGGGAACCTTCTGCACACACCTGAGGTGTTAATAGAAATTTAACAATGATGGTGATAACTGAGATCTCAGAATAACCATCATAACGTCCCTCTGAATGTCTTTAAATGAGAGAATGATGCACTTCTTTAGGCCGTTAGCTGATAACTGTCTCGTTTGGAGAAGGAAAATCAGCGTTTATGTCTAAACACTCTCCCCTTAGCACACCTGGGATGTTGGTACTGTATTCTGCACACTGCAGTCCACTGAACCGGTTGTTTCAGACATGTTTTTTTATCCCTGGAGCTGCCATAGTTGTATCTATGGAAAGCTGTGCCCCCCAAGTACCCAATCAAAGAAGTGGAACATTTCTGTCCACAACAAACAGCAGTTTTATTGTTTTCTTTATAGAGAGCAGGCCTACACACGTGTTCTTATCAGCAGACTTTTGTATAAACGTATGCAGAGGCTGTTATGACTGATTTAGTCCATTTATGTAAACCTAATCTAGACAGCCTCAAAGCTGACTACAGCCGCATGAAGGCAGGACACGTAAAAGAAATAAGATTTATTGTTTTGTTTAATTTACATCTCAAAACTAGACGATAATCTGGACTTGTGAGGTAATGGTGGCTTTAATTAAATGTAATTAGATGTTTTTCTTATATTTGAGTTTTGCAGTGAAGGTAATTTGTGCCGCATATAAAGACAATGATGCACTTAATGAGCCATTCTGTCCTCAGCTGAACAATAAAGTGTACTCACACCCACTCTGTCATTATGAATCAGAGGCTACATTGTGTAATGATGTACCCAAACATCAGGAAAAACCTCCATCACATTTTATCTGTGCTCCTGTCAGACTAAAAAGCCGATAAGGAGGCCCCTGAGGTCGATCCACTCCTCTATCTGATTGGACCGGAGTGATTTGAAATGACTGACAAACTGTCGGGGTCAACCCCCTGGCCCAGCGGGCTAAACAGCCCTCATCTATAAATGGACGGAGGACTTACACACAGATGATTCCGGCTCTGCTGGATGCATCTGTGTGAACAAATCTTATGGATTTCCTCAGGGTTTCTGATTAAGCCTCCACATATGAACCATCATATTTACTCAAAATAAAATCTGATATCTCCATGTGTTCTGCAGATCTTGTGGATTTTCACCGGGTTGTTGATTAAACATGTCTCGACAGATTGCTTTACATAGAAACCATCCCATTTACTCCGAATGTCTGATTTCTTCATGTTCTGCATGTGTATGCATGCATGCACCCACTCACCTCCCACACGTAAACCAGAGTGACGCACTATTTAAAGGTTCTGCAGCACAATGAACCAGCGTTAGCACTTCCAGTTTAATGTCTTTTTAAATTCTGTGTTTTTGCTTATGGCTCAAACAGTCTGTGCAAATGCAGTTCACTTTCAGTTTTTCTCATCTTGCTTCTTTGGTGAAATATTCCAAATACTAAATTGGATTGCATAATTTACAATCATGTTTTATAACTCTGCAGCTTCATTGTCCTAATGATTTGAATATTGAAAAGACAAACGTGGACAGAAATAGGTAGGAATGGACCAAACATCACTTCCTTAATAAACATTACAACACTAATTAACAGGGCATAGACAAGGCAGTCAGACATGTATTTAAAGCTCATTACTGAAGCTTTATGGCCTTATGATTATGCCCATACGGCCTTTACACGGAGGCTCTTGTCCTTAATACAGACAGCCTCTGGTACACACATAAGGGTTTTTAAAATCTTTACTGATGTTGAAACAGTTAGAGGGCCACACATGAAGACAGATAATGTCAGATTTGTCAGTTTTGTTCCTGTCGTGTTTGGTGAGCCACGAAGAGAGAGACACAGGACACCAAAGGCAGCACCTCTGCTCTCACAGCTTGTGATCACACACAACTTCAATTTAAATAATGTCAGGAGGCTAAATATGGCTATCAGTTAGCTTCCTATAACAGCTATGACAGTTGTGATGTCCTTCCAGCTCCTATCCTCGTCAGTTTGATTGTTTGATTGTAAGTAGAGATTTGAGCCTGAACCAGCATGGCTCTTTTCCTGCAAGTCATCCCCTACTCACCATCTTACCAGTTTTTGATGCCATATAATAAAGGCATTAAAAGTCTAAAAGTAAAAACTTACTAAAGGGCATTATTGCAGAAACCCTGGAGAATATGCATGCATGCATTTATTTAATTTTCCTGCCATTCTCTGTCACAGCAGGGGGAATTTTCTCAAGAGTTCAAGTGGGAAAATCAGCTGTGCTATCCCAAAATATTAATATAGATAGGGTGATATCTTGGGAAAAAAAAGTTACTTGTTGTCATGATGAAAATGGGCTAAAATAAAATATACAGATTCATGTCCTCTAGTAGTATTTGTACAGACAGACTCAGTTGTGACCCACTGAAAACAACCCAATTAAAGGCCCCGTGCTACCAGTTTTAAAGCTCAGCAGGAATTTTATTCAGTTTTGTCTCTGTTGTGTTTTGCAGGGATTGAAAGCAGTGATCATCGATTCATCCTAGGAGCTCGACGTGCATGGACCCATGAGCGTACAGAGGAGGAAACAGGTACAACAATGTGTGTTTGCATCACACAAGCTGCACACACTAATGCTGAGGTCAAAGGACATTTGATTTTCTCTTTGTTATGTTGGTGCTACTGAAAAGCACTCACTGGCCACTTCATAAGGTACACCTTGCTAGTACAGTTGACGCCCTTTTGCCCTCAGAGCTGCCTTAATTATTGGTGGCATAGATTCAAGTTGCTCAAAACATGATAGCATCACACAGATGACTGCCTGCCCTGTAGCATGAATAAATTGTCTGATTCTGGTTCCTTTGCTCCCCAACAACATTAATATTACAAAAATAAGGTTCATACCATTTTGGAAAGAGCAGGCGTTCATTTTCAAAGATGCAAGACTCAAAACATGTTGACATTGTTGCCTAAATAAGTAATACCAAGTGTTTAGGTTTTTATAAAAGCTGAATATTTCTGAATTTAGTGTGATTTTTGTGGGTCCAAAGTGTGCAGAGAAAATGTCCCCCTCACCATTGTGCCACGAGGGTTGCTCGGTAACATTGCCCTTACTTTTGAGTGTGAGCATGAATGGTTGTCTGTCTGTCTATGTGGCCCTGTGATTGGCTAGCAACCAGTTCAGGATGTGCCCCCCCTTTCACCCAATGTCAGCTGGGAAAGGCTGCAGCCTTCCGCGACCTGAAAAGGGATAAGTGATATGGAAAATGGATGGATGGATAACACCACAGGCAGCAGCACGAACCACTGATACAAAGCAGGATCCATGCTTTCATCCTAGCGCTGCAGCAGGACAAAATTAAAGCCAAAATGACCCCAAAATCTGAAAGAAAAATCTGTTGAACATTATATTGTAAGCCAAAGCTCACAATGTAAAAGTGTATCCAGAAGAAGAGCTAGCTTCACCCTTAATCGTGTCTATGATTCCCTGTTGATGCTTTTCTTCCTGTTTTTAAGACTTCCCTCTCAAACAGATGTTCTCCATCCTCTTAAATATGTTACATCCCATTTTGAAATGCAACAATGTGTTCCTGACAATAGTGGTTAACATAAAATATACAACAAAATGGAGCTGAAACGTGACTTCATGCATATTAAATTGAATAAACTGAGCTGGGTTTTCTTTCATTACATTCTTCAGAAAACAGGCAGATTTTTTTTAATGCTAGCTCAGTAGAAAGCAAAAGAACTGCGATGAAATAATTACAACAATTACTTCTTTTACTTTATCTCTGCCTGACACACAGCGCACTCACATACGCGCACACAAACAGAATATAATAGCTGCGGTAAGTGAGGCACTGTCAGCACTAATGACAGTGTTGCCGGTTAAATAAGTGCAATAAAAGCAGGGAGGATGGCATAATACACGCCTGTGAAGACACTAACTAATGCTTTCAGTGTGCCGCTAAACACCAAACGCCTCGAGCCACACAATGGAAGTTACATACATGACACACACATGCAATTACACATGTGCAAGAAGATGGGAGCTGAAGCACGGATCATGTACCCAGCAATTACACCGTGTCAGACTGTGTTGCACAAGTTTAGAATTGCTTCATTAGAGACACTCTTTGGAGAAGGTGTTTGAAACTACAGATGGAAAAAAGTCAGAGAGGAGGGTTTGATCCTTATCATGAACGTTAGTCAGAAATGATCAGCCATATACTGAGCCTGACAAAACATTCAAGGAAGAATTATTGCTAAAAAACAGTCTCCTACCTGTTTCCTTTTGCTGTTGCTGCACTCTGTCTTCTTTTCTGAGACACAAAAGGGCTCCTTGCTCTCGTTCAACCTCTCCGCTTGTATCCTTTTGGATGATTTTTTTCTTCTCAGTGTGTTCCCAAGGTTGGTTTAGGCTGTGCCCCGATATCAGATGATTATCCAGCTCTTTTTGGACTTGCAAAAGGTCCACAGTGGATCCAGAGTCAGGTTTACAGTGTGTAAAACAACACCTGGAGCTGAAAAATACAAAAGAGGAGTGAAAAAAGGATGAGTTTAGGCCAAGGTAACAGTCACAGTATTTCGCAGTCAGAAGAAAAGCAACAAATTAAAATTTGGTCTGGTGCACCTGAAGGTCTTAAATTGTATCTGTAACGCTGTAAAACAAACATATGCTGTGACCCCTCTAATAGTCAACTGACCTTTTTGGACTGAGGTTGCAAATATGTTCTGAGAAGCCAAAGAATCATAGTTTCCAAAGCAGGGTATTTTTACTTTTTTTTTGCCCATTTATTGCTGCTGTGTCAAGCCACCCGAGACTTTACGCCTCCACGTGAGTGTCAGTAACTTATACTTCTGCACCCTGATTGTGATCTTTCCACATCAGTGATCATCAACTACATTTTATACAAAGGCCAGTTATTTGTTTGACATTAATACAGGGGCAGAGTTTTAAAGATGATTCAAATAATCTAATTTTGGTTCAGTGAGCATATTGGTTTTCTGAACTGAACTTATCTTAGCCCTTAAAAGTGAGATCAGTCCCTACAAACCAAAATGCTTCTAGTTGCATGAGACAAATTCAGACATCCTAACTACTTTATTTTGGGGCTTTCATGTTTTCAATGAATGGATTTGACTCTTCAATACTCCCACTCTTGGGAGAATATTCGCTAAATTGGCTGACAGGTGGATGTCTGCAAAACAGATAATTTCTGATCAAACTGTGTCAGTTGCAGTTGTTTTGGGGATTTTTAAAGTACTTGTAGGGACAAAAACAGCAATGAGATACCATTAAAACCACAACAAATCACATTTCCAGAATCTGATATACTCGGGGGGCCAGATTTGAAGCTGTGGGGAAGCTGATGTTGACAGTCAATGTTCTACATCTCACAGCCAGGCTCATTCTTCTACTGTGTGCATTTGTAGGTTTATATCAGAAAGATCTGTTGATACTGTTTTTATGTCTGTTGTGTGCCACACTTGTCCAGAGTGTCGCCAGAGTTAGAAGAGTTTATTTATGTATTTGTACTTAAAACAAAGCCACACTTAGGTTAGGTAAGTGTCTGCACCCAGTAAAGCTGCTAAAACAAGATAGTGACACCAAACCAAGGCAGCTCAGTGACAGCATGTCTGCAGGGTTGTACACTTGGACATTAGATTGTTGCTCTTTTCCTGCTTCCTTCTCGCTCACTCTCTCTTTCTCTCTTCTTTTCTGCATCCATGGCCATCCCCTTCCGTCTCTTGTCCCTAATCATCGTATCAAACTGCACTGAGATGGGCTAACAGGCCTGTTAAAGCTGAGGACTGGTGTGAACCTCTGTCATGAAGCTGTGCACACAGTTTCGAAAAGCTGTGGCCGTGCTGCAAACAGGCAATCGAACATGCTGTGGAAATGGGTCAGACACCTCTCCACAAGCTGAAATTTACTCTGTGTAGTAAAAATGTTTTAATTTAGGAACATCTCTGGTTAGAGCAAATCCATGCAGAGGAACAGAAGTGTAAAAGTTCTTAATGCATCTTTTTTTTGCAGGATTTCATAAGGAAAAGGAAAAGAGCGTGAGCAGAGATGTGGGGGAGAGATGAGACTACAGTCAGACAGAGAGAAAGGTGAGAGAGGGAGAGCGAGGGAGAGGGAGAGAGAGAGAGTGAAAGGTGAGAGAGGGAGAGAGAGAGAGTTTCAGAAGAAGACTGAATTCCTCTGCATCTTTCTGCGCCTGTTCTTTCATCCATTTTTTTCTTCTGTTTTTCTCTCACTTCATTTGGCTGCTGTGGTTTTAGTTAAGTAAGAATTCATGTTTTAGAAAATAATAGCACAGAATCAATGTCAATGGTTCCCACGGATCCTTAAAGAGGTCATATTTTACCTATATATTTGTTCATATGTTTGATTTTGATGACTGCAAGAGTTTTATTTACTCTAACCTTTCAACCTCCCTGATGTGATGTCGTCATCTATTGATCAGTGTATTTAGTTACTGTCTTCTTTTATTATCATTACTATCATCCATCCATTCGTTTTCTGTACCGATTATCCCTTTTATGCCTCAGGGGGGACATTGGGCGGGAGGCAAGGTACATCCTGAACCGGTTGCATTTACACCTCAGAGCAAATAGGAGTCACCAATCGAACCACTGAGCATAGTTTTGGTCTGTGGGAGGAAGCTGGAGTGCCCAGAGAGAACCCACGTATGCATGGGGAGAACATGCAAGCTCCACACAGAAAAGCCCTGACAGACGGGGATCAAACCTTCTTCTTGCTGTGAGGCATGTGCACTATCTGCTGTGCCACCATGCTGCCCTCAATACTAAATTAATGTATTGTTATCATATTATTACTGTTATCACAATCACAAATGTTAAATAAGCCTTTTAGCATCCCTGATCTACCCCTATTCTCACTCTGTTGGAGGTTTATCACTTTTGACCCCATGGGCTCAGTCTGTTCTAAGTGGCTGACTGGTCAGTATCTTGTTATCAACGGCTCTGCAGTCTTTCTACGGTCCACGCTCTGCACTGGGCCTGCCATCCTGAGCCAATGGGCTTGAATTACAGACGCAGCAGTGATAGGTCTATTTATGGGGGGCCGCTGTTTCAGGCAGATACTGGTGCTGTTCACAGGAGGAGAGGGAGGAGTCCCATAATGCAGGCTGTGTTGTTTTGTGCATAGAAGTACTGGGTCATGCCAGGGTGACATAAAAAAAACTCTAAAAGAAGTGAAACACTCAGAAAGCCATTGTATGGCCTCTTGAAAAAGTCTGAAGTAGTCACAATACTGGGGATGGGATGTAGTATGATTTTATTGATACCAATGCTATAATGGATTCTACTTATCAATCAAGTTCTTTTATGGATTCCTGAGATTTTCTGCCCCAAGAATAAAGCAGGTCTACAGGTTTTCCTGGTCAACAACACCAAAGACAGAGCTCTCCTGATATTCAGCGCAAATCTGCATGTTTCCACCTTTGCTTAAAAATCACCCTGGATGTTGTGCAGCCAGTTTTATGTTGTGTTAAATTAAGAAACGTTTGTGACTGCCTCTGATGAGACATCATCCATTTGCAAGGCAGACAGATCCTAGAGAGGAACAGATAAGGAAATTGTTGGGCAAAAGGACCACTGATATTAACTCTTTTTGCTAACTGTAATCGATTCTCAACTAGAATTGATTTTCAACTGCCATCCTTACACAATGCACAAGACAAATTTAAGAAACTTTGACCTCCAGGTGTAAAAACAGTTAAAATGTTGATGACCACATCTGACTTTAGAAGCATCTATGCTTATAGGTGCAAAAAACTGAATGAATTTGTACTTGTTTGAGTCTTAAAAAGATCTTGTTAAGACTTAAATTAGATTTTTAAGAGTGTGACAGTCCTGATCAAAGTAGTTGGAGCTGATTTGTGGCCTATAAGTGGACTCCTGCTTATCGAGATTGTACATGTCAGAGGGTTTGGATCACAGAGGACAGCACACCTCAAATCACATGGAGCACTTTGTCCAGCTCAGAATAATTTCAGCCAATAAGTGTTAGAGATAACTGACATCTATGCTTCCTCTCTCTTTCCTCAGTGTCCTCTCCATGCCTCCCATTATCCCTCTCTCTCTCTCTCTCTCTCTCTCTCTCTCTCTCTCTCTCCAGCTCTTTCGCCCTCTCCCTGACTCGTCTCCGCTCACAAACATGCCCACACAGTCTAAATCAGTGAGGGAAAACCCGGTCTGCTGCTCTGGTGTGAGCCGAGCGTGACATCTCATTTCCGGCAGTAATACTGGGCTCATCCTGCTCCTCCCTCACAGGTTCAATCCAGACAGGAAGCTGCATTACGCTCGGTCGTGACCAGGCACAGGAAGTAGGCGTTAGAAAGACGCACACACAGGAGCTCCCCCTCTCACTCTGGTTCTGACATGAGTGCACGTGGAGATCATGGATCACATGCACCATGCAGACATTAACACGAACACACGGGCTTCCATGATGGAAACAACAGCACACGGGACTTCAAGATGATTCTGTAACAGAGCAAAAGTGCCTCCCCTGAGTGCTCTTACATAGAGAAATATTCAGCACTCAGAAAGCGTGCAAAAACAGATCTCATTGAAAACATATTTGTTCCGGTGTTGTTTCCCTGCTCAATAAAATGAGCTTCACAGGAGTCCCTGATGATTACAAAACAGAGGCCTGCTGGTTATACAGCACAAAAACAACAATGGAGGCTTCGCACTGTTGAGTTATCTGAGCTGCACATCAAGCAAGAGCAGGGAGAGGACTCCATTTTAATACTTCAGCAATAATGTCCTCTGTCTCCAGATGCTTACAGAGGGCTGTTAGAAGAAAAGGTGATAAAACATGCTCGTGTCCCAACTGCTTTTGGAACATGCATATTAAAAATAAATGAAAGAAGTTTATTGGTTAGAGCATTAAATGTCTGGTCTATCTTCAAAATTTAATTGAGTAAAGATTAAAAAGGATTTGCAAATTACAATGTCCCAACTCTTGAAACTGGGCTTTGTATTTCAAGGTCAAACTATGACCGGATTTGATTTGATTTGATCTGAAAATCTTTAATGTCTAAGGGCAATGTGGTTTGCAACAGAAGTTAAAACACACATTCTTACAGTATCTCACGTCACAAGAAAGCAAACATCCAGATACAACAGGCACAATACATAATAAATACATGTAAATACACAGAGTCAGTATAAATTCATCGTTCCCATCAAGATTAGCTACAGCTTATTAAAAAAAACAATGGCTGTTGGGACAAAGGATTTAAGGTACCTGTTTGATTTGGCCTTGCAAGTGAAGCGGAGGGCCCAAATCTACAGCTTATTTGAAAATGGCGAGGTATGTATTTTTAGTTTTGATGCCGTTGCAAGAGAATGGGGGATTTTTGTAACCACTATCAAGCTCAGTGGCCCCAGTGGTGACCTATAACCTTAAGAATCAGATTCACTCTTCAGTCGTTAAGGCCATTTGTGCAAGGTTTGAGGAGAATCCTGCAGAGCATTCTTCAGATGTGGCTTATGCTTGCATAAACCCATGACTCAATCAAAGCCTCATGATCTATTCAAATGTCCATGCTCTTGATTCTTGTCTGAGGATGTGTTTGGGGTCCACAACAGATTGTACAAGACAGCTCTGTGGAATCATCGCCAGAATGTGTTGTGCATTCATGCTTGAACCAATCTCCATTTTGGAAACTCCAAAAGTTGCACCCTGGGGATTCCCTCGGGTCAAATTGTCAACTTTTCCTCTCAAGATGTCAGGAGCTTATGGCTGCATTTCCATTCAGAGCCCTGTGGATGTGAGCGCTCCCTGAAGGATGAATTCTAATGTTCTGGGTGAACCCTCTGACCTTCCATGTCAAGGCAGCGACTTCCAGCTCAGGCTGAGTAATCTGTTCTGAAACTGCCAGAATTTACAAAGCACACTGCAATCCAGAAATGTGTCTTTGCACCACCTTGGACTCAGCGTGCTCTTTCAATAGAACTGTTTTATATCTCACCAAAAGTTTAACCCGTTTGGTCCCATGGCAACATCCAGTCATGACTGCAGTCATATCAGAGGAACCAGCTGTGATCATTTTATCCACTGATGTTTTTTTCTGCTGTGTTCCCATCAGGGGCTGCAGACAGGGGTTTGTAATTTTGGCCTTTTTCAACGTCGTTCATCGTTTGATGGCTCCAGACTTTACCTTTAATTTGATTTTCATGCAGCAAATCTCCAACAGGGCTATTATCAGGGTTTACACCTTTTTAATACCAAATGAGAGACAAAATACACTCACAGGGCTCTCAAAGTTTGATCTCAGGTCAGGTAACTTATCATTGAAATTGGGTTTGTTAGTAGTCACGTGCTGTTATTTAGCCCCCACAGTGTAATGGATATTATTGTTACTTTGTGATGTTGGTATATTATATCAAGTAATGATGAAACATAATAGTACAAATATCACTGTTCTTTTTTCATTATTTACCTCTAACATTTGACTATTCTCTTTCAAACTAAAAATGTGCATTTTTTATTTCAATTATAGCCAAACATTTCTCATGACGTAAGTATAACTATTAACTTAACTGACTTCACATTGATGATTTTGTTTTAATGTGAAGCCTCGCAACCACAGTTTGTATGTCAATGTGATTAGACTTAGCTTTACTGTTTAATTGTAGGTGTGGAGGAAGAATAAGAATAAGCTCTCATTTTCCTTTGTACAATAAGTAAGTTCATGATTCTGCAGGCTACAAAATCAAACAATGAGATAACTTACTGTACTCATGAAATAAGGCTCTCCCACC